>CM070829.1:4470222-5190934 GCA_036326025.1 Chrosomus eos | reverse complement strand
CTTAAGTTTATCAAGCGACGAGAATATTTTTTGTGCGCAAAAAAACCCTAAAATAACGACTTTATTCAACCATCTCTTCTCTTCCGTGTCATTCTCCTAAGCTGTTGCGTAGTGTAACAGCGCAGCGCTTCTGTGTTATACGTCACACGTAGGCTCACTATTGGCCGACGCTGGTCATGTGTGTGATGCGTGTGACGTTTAACCAGAAGCGTTGCGCAATAACACTACGTCGTGAAATCTCCAGGCCCAAAGAGAATACTTGAATAAAGTCGCTATTTTAGTTTGTTTTTTGCGCTCAAAAAGTATTCTCGTAGCTCGGTAAACTTAAGATTTAGCCACTGTAGGCACATTAAATATTTAAACATTTTCTTCAATGACTTTCTGGGCCGTCAAGTTTCACTCCCTTAGAAGCCTATGGAGGAGTGATCCAGCTCTCAGTTTTAATCAAAAATATCTTCATTTGTGTTCCGAAGATGAACGAATGTCTTACGGGGTTGGTACAGCATGAGGGTGAGTAATTAATGACTTAATTTTCATTTTTGGGTGAACTAACCCTTTAATGCACCCTTATAATCAGGGCTTGACATTAACTTTTTTGCTCACTAGCCAATGTGGCTAGTGGTTTTTCAAAATTACTAGCCACGCAGCATTTTTACTAGCCACATTTTTGTTGTTGGAAAATTACGTTTAATATGATTAAAGTTGACAATGAGGCTTAAAACGTACTAAAATGTACTAATATCATTAGCTCTGATAAGGTTGTGTGTACACTTTTGCATCAGGTTTTTTTTATCAGTAGATACTGTAATACAGAGTAGAACAATTATCTGCATTAGAAACAATGAGCAAAGAATAAATGATTTTTTCTAAGAAAAAATCCACTGGCAACATGATTAAATCTTTATATAGGCCTATGATCGTTTTGGGGTCTTTAGATTGTTTGTTTTGCATCTGCATATCCTCAGAGCTCTGACTGGTTTAATAATTATCATCATGAAGCTCTGAGTAACTGAAGATATGTCCACCTAAAAGTATAGGCCGACAGGTCTTTATTTTCCAGATTATTCCCACAAACGCATCTCCTGCTTTCTTTCATGGCATGATTAATTTATTAAAACATAGAATTAACTCTGGAAAGATAGTTGTGAAACGTGACATAAGGGCAGCCCTGTTAGTAGTTACACCGTGTCCCTTAATCATGAAGATAATTTTTTCTTTATCTCAGCTCTGCCTTTTCTCTTTATTTCGTTCTCCTGTGCATTTCTTCTACGCACTGCTCGGCCACGCACACTCACGCACTGACTGGACGCTGGTTGATGTGTGTGTGCATGCGACCAGTCGCGTGTGATGACAGAGATCGTACGTACCATCAGGTTAAAATCAGGCTGACGGTATACAGGTCTGAGGGACTGTGGCTGCCCTGTGACAGATTCAACTTTATCGTTTGACAAAAGTCTGGATGTCATATTTGGCGCGCGCACCCTCGCGCAGCGGCACTGCAGGAGAGCGTGAGACGCGCCTGTGGTCTGGATTCTCCTGCTTTTAAAAAAGATCGCTATATCATCGCTGCTGCTGGTTAAGTTGATAATTAAGGGCAGACTAAAACAGCCCTCAGTCCGACGGCCAGTCCGCGTGTTTTGTTATTTCAGATGCCTTTTTGACAAGACTACAATTTTTCAACACGCCAAAGTGGCTAGTGGGAGTGACTGTGTTACCCGCCACGGGTGAAATCCACCCGCATTTGGCGGGTTGGCGGGTGTAAATGTCAAGCCCTGCTTATAATGCATCCATCCCAATGTATAATGCACCCTTGCTGAAAAATCTTACAGACCCTAAACTTTTGAATGTTAGTGTAAATTTAAAGTTTGTCACAGCTAAGACAGCTAAAGACATTTTTTTATTGATAAAATGTTTGACGTTTGAGCGATTAGACTGAACCATAAGTGAACTAGGCTACAATCAAATCTACAAACATTACAACATGGAAAAGCTTTCAAAAGCCAACATAATAGGCCAACATAATAAACAAAGGTCTAAAGATGAGGAAGACCAATAAGTAAGAGTGGCCAAAGCCAGAGAAACACCTTCTTAAACATCCTAGTCAAAAACATGACTCTCGTTACTTAAACCGATGATTTACTGCTGTCATATCAGGGTGGAGAGGTCTGGCTGGAGGGGGAAAAAAAGTGTCGCCCTTTCATGAAAAATGGAGAGCTGTCGGAAACGGAGAAGGCGAGCGAGCAGTGCCATGGGGTGGCCGGTGTGTGTGGAGGAAGCGCGGGGGAAAGCCTGCATCTGGTCACTAATGAGCCGCTCACACAGCGGCGTTCTCATCAGCTCTGTTTGTTTTCACAGGCCTCTCTGTGTCCACTCCACGATTGTTTTGCTTGGTAGGCCCTGCCGTCGTTCTCAGGCTCTCGACCCTTATTTATCAAGCGACTGCCCTGTTTTTTTTTGCTTTGCCTCGAATTCATGGAGCTAAATATAATCTCTCCTTCCTTCTCGGCCAGTCACTTGCATTGTGACAGACAGTGGTTCTCAACTACATTGGTATGAGAAGAGATAGATTGGGGGTGTTTCCCATTGCTTTAACCTTCTCTGGCTGTGGCCCAATGCAACGCGAACAGGATGCAGTGCAAACATTCTCTCAAATGCGTGTGTGTGGAAAAGATGCGGTTGCTTTTTAGATGGGATTTATAGGATTAATAGCTCTAAATCTGTAAACTTCCTAAACTGGAACTATGAAGCTATGTTAAGTTTTTTTTAATATACATGCATTTTTAAACAATTTTGATAGATAATGACCGCAAAAACACCTTTTTGACAATTAAAGTTTGTTAAAAAAAATTAAAGAATAATTCATTTTTTTCATAATTGACCTTCAGTTTGTCCCAAACCCATAATAATTTCATCCTTGGCTGTAGTTTTCCATAAAATGCAAGAAAATCTTTTGTTTTGCAGTAATCACTTGACGATTGTGCATTGTGTATTGTTCACTTACGGGTGCATTTATTATTCAGCAAAAAAAAAAAAAAAAAAACACCTTTTATTATATTTTATGGTGTTATTTTCGAAATAATAATAATAATAAAAAACAAGTAGAAAAAAAAACCTTGGATGGACTGACCATCTGCCCAATTACATAGTGTGGAAAAGAGCAGCCAGGACATTCTAAACAGCATTTGTGTTAATCAAAAGTCATTAAATGTCATAGGGTGAGCAAATAACGACAGAATTATACATTTGTGAGTGAACCATTTCTTTAACCAGCCTTTTTCTAACTATTTCTAAACAGTGATTTTATTTTTGTTACATCTTAATGAATAATATATGTAAATGTGAGGCCTTTGAAGAGCTCTTCTTCACAATTTAAGTTTCTTTTGGTCTCATTGAAAGACATGAACTAAGGTCGTCTGTTTTTACAGCTTGAAAATACAACCACATGACTTGTGATCAGTAATCCCTCTTATCGTGGACATGTTGTGACTCCCCCTGCCATAATTCCTGATCAGTGATCCTTAAATGCTAATATTACTTCTGTGCTTTTTTTGGCCCTTTATAGAAGTCCCGCACATTTCTGTCCACGGTGAACGCTCGAAACGCTCGACCAGCTTAAGGATAAAAGTTGGTCCTCAAACCCCTAAAACCCTCCTGAATACCCTTTCAGCCGGCCAGCGCGGGGGGTTTGGACTCTGATCCACGCTCCTTTTTTACAAGTACCACCGTTCAAACGTGACAGCAGGCCAGCACTTCAGAAGACTGATTCAAAGGTATGGCCATGGGCCGCTGTTCAATGGGTCCAACCCATCACATGCTCTTTGGCTAAATCATCATGACCTGAGATTTCAACCACTTGCACACTCTTTCCCAGGCTTTTTCCTTGTGCATGCTCTGGTGACAGCCAACGAACCCCCA
This sequence comes from Chrosomus eos, assembly GCA_036326025.1. Classification (NCBI taxonomy): domain Eukaryota; kingdom Metazoa; phylum Chordata; class Actinopteri; order Cypriniformes; family Leuciscidae; genus Chrosomus; species Chrosomus eos. The sequence continues at coordinate 5,187,019 of CM070829.1, read as the reverse complement.
CCCTCTTTCTTTTTCTCTTCAAACATTTCCTAACCAGACTCGTTGTATGAAAATACATAACCGATGCGTCCCCAAGAGAAAAGAGGGGCCGAAAGAGAAAAAAGAGACTCCGTGTTGCATTATGCAATGGAAAGGGGCCGTCGCTGGGCAGACAGTGGCACTCTGTGTGAGAGAGCGTGGGGCACGGCGGGGCGGCGTGGTGCTGGTGTTGCGCTGGGAACGGGGCGATCTTGGTGAGCCGTGGGAGCGACGGCGAGGAGGACAGGGCTCCTGGCGGCACTGTGCTTCTCTCCCCCAGCCCTTTATCTCTCACGCGGGAGAAGTGGGTCAGCTTTTGGGGCCGAGGTACGGTTACATTTGAGAGCCTTCACTGAATGAGCTCTACTCCCTTGATTACAGGGCAACGTTTCAAAACGCAATTTATCAGAAATGTTACAAAAGATGAAATGAGAAACTGACGGGAAATCTTTAGGCCTACGGTAAGTAATCTGGGAACAGGAGCTGATACGAGATCATTTGTAGTCTCATTTGTGTTCATTGAAAATTATGACAATTTTTTTGTCCTCTAATCTCTTTGGATGTTCTAAAATAATCACAGCAGTGTATAAACACACACTTTTTGTTTCACTCTGCATTTCTATTCACTAGCTAGCAACTGTAGCGGAACAAAAATAGACAAAAACTGCCTAAATCACGAATGAACTGACGTTACATTAGTTACTATTGCTTCGTGGTTATATAATTGTTGTATGAAAGCAATAAAACGATCTCTCAATGCTGTTGTACTGAATGTCAGACATCTGTGATTACCTGTAGCACTTTAAAACCTATACAGTAGGGAATCACCATCAAATGAAATTCTGTATCTTTACTCATACCCATGCCCTTCCAAACCTATGCCTTTCTTTCTCCTGCATGCATAAGATTCAGGACTTTCATTTTTGGGTGAACGATTCCTATAAGTTTTGGCATAAATATCTTAGATAAAAACAATATTTTTTGGTGTACATTACTGACCAGCCTTAAGTTAAAGGATAATTCCGGTATTTAGCACTTTGAGTCTATTTTCTAGTTTGTTTTGGATGAACTAGAGTGGTGGACACCGAAATTTTGACGATGGGTCCTGTCTCGACTTTTTGACTCTTTTAGAATCGCCTCTGAACGCTTCAGAGTGGCTGTCTATGAGCATGCACAAACATGTCCTTAAAACAACCCTTAACGTTCGTTGATGTTCGCTAACCCTAACCCTAACCCTAACACGACAGAAACTGTATTTCGCTACGCTACTTGTTTTGGATCATCAATGAACACCACTAACCACTCGTGAGTTGCAGAATTTTGAAAACGAACGTTAAGGGTTGTTTTAAGGACATGTTTGTGCATGCCCATAGACAGCCACTCTGAAGCTACACCCATCCCCCACCCACAGATTCTAAAAGAGTCAAAAAGTCGAGACAGGAAACTAGAAAATAGACTCAAAGTGCTAAATATTGGAATTATCCTTTAAAGTTTAGCTTAATATCAAGTCAGCATGTAATTTATGCCAGGTTGCTCTTTTAGGCATCATCGCTGGGGTTAAATTTCAGAGCCAAAATGATGGCATTTCAACATGTTTGTCGTCAAAGAGGACGGAGTGTTACTGCGTTTAAAGCGCGTCAATAATCGATTCCATGGCCGCCAAAGGCTTCACCTCCACTTTAACAAGAAGTGAGCAGAGCGGAGGCACAGACCTCTCACTGTGCATCACCGCCGCAGCCTCTCACGGGCTCTAAATCAAAGCTCAGGAGCCATGAATGACAATGTCCCTTTCTTCAGACTCTTCCCTCTGAGGAAGAAAGGCCTGCGAACCCCCAATGTGATCCCTGAGAGGGAACAGCGTGGCCTCCCCCCCCCCCCTTCCCACTGCTGAACTCAGTTTATGGCCAGGCTGAGGTTGCTCACTTCAAGGTAATGTTCTTTTGAACAGTGGCGTTGCCAGGGCTCGTGTTACACCTGCCCCCGCTCTAACCTCTCCTCATTCACACGGCCCTCCGGGACAAGGCCCTTCTCTGTCTGCCTGCCCTGCCACACAAAGCACCCACAAGCCATCACTGCCAGTGCTGTTTGTTAGCCACCATCGCCCCAGCACTGTCCGATCACACAATGTGTGACTGTGGTGGAAAGGCCCCCCTGACACCCGGCATAGGCAGCCGGGGGGATTCCAGATCCATTACCCATCGCCATGGCAATCTACGGAAAACAAGGTTTATGTTTTATTTATGTAAATGTATAACTTGCATCACTGTAAGTAAATTAACCAAAGGAATTGCTTCTTTAAAGTTTCTGATCCAAATGTCATCCATTTGTGTTTGACATGCTTCACAGCGATTGGAATCTGTATACTGATCCATCAGGAGTTTGGGATCAGTAAGATGTTTTAAATGTTTTGAAAGAAGTCTCTCATGCTCACAAAGACTGCATATTTGATAAAAAAAAAATACAGTAAAAACAGTAATATTGTGAAATATTATTACAATTTAAAATAACTGTTTTCTATTCTAATATATTTTAAAATATATTTTTTTCCTGTGATGGCAAAGTCTAATTTTCAGCATCATTACTCAGTCTTCAGTGTCACATGATTCTTCAGAAATCATTCTAATATGCGGATTAGATTTTTTTATTTATTATTATTATCAATTTTGAAAATAACAACTGCACAATAGGGTTTTCAGGATTCTTTGATGAACAAATTACAAACAAAATTCATTTAAAGTACAATTTTTATAATAATGTTATGGTTAAGGTCTTAATTGTGACTTTTGAGAAATTAAATGCACCCTTGCTGAATAAAAGTATTAATTTAAAAAGTATTTCTCATACTGACCCCCACATTTTGAGTAGTGCACTGCATGTGGCAATCAGTTTATTTTAAGTAAATTTAAGACATGCTCATTTCTATTCCCTATCATTAAAGATCCTGGCCATAATTACTCTGCATTGTATTAGTAATTCTGCAAAGTGATTTAATAAACTTATTACAAAATAGAAGCACAATACATTGCAAAGTGTGCTATGAGTTATAGAATTACTAAAGGTCTTTTGTTTGTGTATATACATTCTTTAAAAAAAAGAAATGGCTGCAGAAATAAAATTTCTGCATGCATAAATGATTACTTTCATTGCGAACTTCCCAGAAATATAGGAAATTATAAAATTATATCCATTACAGTCACATTTCCATATATTCCGTATATTACAGTTCATTACTTTATATTATGTAGATATACATACAGGAATATGCCAACACGTCTTTGGATTTCTAGAAATTTGGATTTTTAAAACAGAATATTGGTTATTTTAAACAACTAATCACTGCTAAAAAATGATTATGTGGTGAAGACAGAAAAAACAAAGGTAATTTCTACTTGAATAAGTTAGTTCAGCCAAAAATTGAAAAAACAAATTCTATTTTAGTACTCAATTTAAGCTTGTAGAAATTAAAACTAAATGTCAACGTTATAAAATCCATTAAAACCTCCTCAACTTTCTGATACGGGCTTGAAAACTGGGGTATGAATAATTAATAAGGTTAAATTTTTCACTGTTTTCATCTGCAGTTACACTGTTTTTTATGTTCGGTTTAGCAACTTGCTGTTTTGTGACATAATTTTTCTACTCAAAATGACCCATTCATACTCAAAAATGATCCAACGAATGTTATTGAGATTTGTGTTCAGATATACTGCATTACTTCTAACATGTTATCTACACACTATCTACTGTATTATTTATTTAGTTGTTCAAAGTAAAGCAATTTAAAAGCATGGCTAGATTCAGAGTTTTAATGTTTGAGTAAAATGTACTTCAAACAGTGTTTTGCAAAGTAAACTTTAAGTAGAAATCATTCAACCAACTTTAACTGGTCGAGTTAAAGTTACTTATTTCTTTGTTTATCTTACTTAACTTATTTAAGTAGATTGTACTTAATTCCACATGTGAAAAACTTGGTAAAATTTTACTTATTGTTTTTTTTCAGTGTTGTTATGACACGCACATTATCAAAATATGACCAAATTGGGATTAATATAAAGGTTGTGCATGTAGATGAGTTAAAAATTGGGCATGTCACTTTCACTTGACTATAAAGCAGTATGTGGTGCAGAGCTGCAGACGTTCTTTGCTCAGTAAACAGAGCGGGCCGTGAATCTAATCACAAACACAGACAGCACAGCACTGAGCGGGACGTCCTGTTAAAGTATCAGCGGGGTGCCGAGAGCAGACCTGCCGCCGTCCCCAACACACTCCTGTGAGTGATGCACTGAAGACCCCACGTGCCCTCTGTAAACATCCCGGGACAGCGCCGCATTCTCACGAGAAAGCCACTCTCCACATCCGAGGCAGTTCACACAACTTCCAGAGAGCTGCAAAATCCCCCAAAAGAGTTCCCAGAGCATTTTTAGCTCTGGTTTCTAATATTAGACCTTCTCTGGTCAACTGAGATCAAAGGTCGGCGGACCGCTTGAAATGTAATACAACCGAATGGTTAAATATAGAGGAAGAGACAATTAGGGAGATGAGCGGTCAGCGGTGTCTTTCTGCAGTCAGCTGTGGGTCTATTTTCTGCTGCCAGAAGAAGAGAGGAAGGAACACCGTGTTTCCTGTAAATAAAGAGAGGAGTGCGGCTGTCATTGTTTTGACAACGGAAGCTACGTCGATGTTATTCTTTTTCTGACACCCGTCACATCTACGTGTGAAAAGAAGTGTTCCCTACTGGCCCAGAGGTCAAGAATCAGAATCATTCGCAAGATGAAATGAAGATCTCTAACACAACACTGGAGTTTCTTGCCTCAAAGCAAGAAGCGGTTCAAATGACATCCGTGAAGCCTCATGTGAAAACATGTCCTATCTTGATTTCATTTTCAAAGTGATTTAAACCACAATCACAGTTTCAGTGTTTAAATGATCTAAAGTATATCTACACTGTAAAAAATTATTTTCATGATTTGTTATCACAACTTTTTATATTTTGTCAAATCAACTTAGACAATTAATGTAGTTCAGATAACATAATATTTTGAGTTTCTATTTATTAAACCAATCTCCTTGTTGTATTAACTCAAAGTTTTAATTTCAATTAACTAAAAATTGTAGGCAACCAGGTAACTTACTTTTTTAAGTTAATCCAACTTTTTTTTTTTACAGTGTAAAAAATTATAACAACAACACTAAAAGACCATACTTGCAATAATGCAAATCACATTAAACATCCAGAAAGACAACAGAGAAATATTTTTATATTTAAGATAATATATTTATGGTGAATATATTAGTACAATGTACTGTTTAAAATATTTTGTTTTTAAATTAATAATTCATTAAAGATGCATTAAATTAATAAAAAGTGAAAAAATTATTTGAACTTTCTTAAAAGATCGTGAAAAAAATCATGAAAATAGTAATCAGCACAACTGTTTTTAATATTGATAATAAAAAATAAAACAAGCAGCAAATCAGCATATTAGAATGATTTCTGAAGGATCATTTGACACTGAAGACTAGAGTAATGATTCAGGGAAAAATTCACATATCAAATAAATGCTAATTTAATCACTTGTTGATCTAATAAATGCTTTTGGTAATCATAAAACATAAAAAAACATGAAAAAAATGAATTACCATCCTTAAACTTTTGAACGTTATAAAGATTTTATTTGTATTTATTGGATGAGTCATCTCAATTCATCTTAATTAACCACTGTTTTCTAAGATTTTACTATTTCATTTTCACATCATTTAGTGTGAAAAAATAAGTATTTACCAACACCGAATCTATATTTTTACATTTACATTGATGTTAAGCAGACACACTTTCACTATGAAACCATATTTTCCACATGAGCTAATCAAATCATTTCAAATGGTATTTCATTAAAGCCGATAGCAGTGAAACCTGGAAGACTCCAGCAGTTCTTCACCTCCACTGAATCACTGAAATATCCACAGCACATCCTTCCTGGTGGATGTTCAAGAAGTGATAACCAGAACACACACGACCAGGATGTATTGTCTACAAACCCTCTACAAATAGAGCAAGCCTTCAGGAAGCGGTGTCATGAGAAGAAGATGACCATCACAGAATAAAAGCTATATCTGTCACTACAAGCACACGTCCAATACAAATACAAAGCTATACCAGTGAAGCATTTCTTAAATCAACCTTGAATCAGTTTTGTAGTCTCTGAGGAATGTGCGTTTGTCAATCCCACTCACTTACTTTAAAGGAAACATTGTAGACAATGCATATGTCAAGGCCAAAACAACTGAGGAAAGAATGATTTTTAGAACATTTACAAACAGTCAAAGGATGGTTAAGTGATTAAAATTTAAGAAGCACAGTTTCAATCTATTATAAAGCAAATCTTGAATGGATTATGCTTTTCAGGTTTACATTGATATTTTCCCACAGAAACTTGAAAGAAAAATACAAGAAAATAAAGTGAGTAAAAAAAATAATTTATATATAAAATGACAGTGAAAATTATAGACCAATCACACAACATTTTATATAAAAGTTTATATAGAATTGATTCATCTTTGTTAATTTCAACATTTACTAATACTTTATTAAAATCTTGTTAACATGAGTTAATGCACTATGAGCTAACATGAACAAACAATGAACAGCTTTATTTTAATTAACTAACGTTAACAACGATTAACAAATACAGTAACAAATGTATTGCTCATTGTTAGTTCAAGTTAGTTAATACATTAACTAATATTAACTAAAGAACCTTATTGTAAAGTGTTCCCAAAATGGCAATAGTTCTACATAGGCCTGCCAAATAGTGAATGATTGCCATATTCCTGTTATTTCAAAGTAATTATCGGTAATTCCCATGGTATATGTCAGAGTAAACCAAATTTTGTATCATGATATACTTTGATACTTTTTTATTGGTAAAAAATTGATTTAATTGATGAAAATATGAAATAATTGGATTTTTTTATAATAAAAAAATGAGTAATAACAAATAAATAAATATAACAAAAAGACTATTTAATGCACTGAATATGGCACTATTTTGTTACATATAGGAACGCTTATTTTATTCATAAATTGTAACCCATCTATCGTATGGATAGAATTGATTATTTTTGAAGTACTTACAGATTTAGTTTGACTTGACTCCGTTGACTTGCTTGTGTTCTGTCTCCATGTAGTGGCGGCTGTATGTCATTACACTCAGTTTTCTCTCTGTGGTTTTACATCCGGGTCGTTGACGTCTGGACTCGACTTCGGCATTCTATTGACTGGTGTAACTGTCAACGGAATGGACAACATGTTACAATTCATGAAATTAGTCGGACAGCTAAAAGTGAGTGAAATTCGTATTAGTAACGTTACAATGTTTTGCAGGTTAACATGTATGCTATATTAACGCTTGCTTGTGTTCCAGCGCGTACCACGAACAGGATGGGTGTACAAAAATATCAAACAGCCCGAGAGTGTGTCTGATCATATGTACAGAATGTCAATGATGGCCTTAACAATACAGGACAACAGTGTCAATAAAGAAAGGTTTGTATGAGGGGTCTTAAAATCGAGGATTATTTATGTCGATTATTAACCATTGATCAAACGTTGACGTTCTTCTGTTTTTTTATGAACGAGGGTTGACAGTTTAATCCACAGCACGCGCTTATTCACATAATGTTGAGAAATAGATGAACAAAATACTAGTTATATATCCTCCTCGGATTCTTTTGTTACGATTATAAGTAACTTGGCAACGACGTTGTAACGTGTTTTTCGTTAATTTCCATAAAATTGTGTATAAATCTATCCAAACAAACACAGATGCTCGTCGTGACGTGAGAGAAACAAAAGTTTGTGTGGCAACAGTTGCTAAACTATGATTGGTTAGTAGATACTAAGTAGGCGGGGTTTAGAGAAGAGTCAATTCATTAAAGCATTCATACTTGTGCAGTTTATTGAAATTGAGTGACATTTGTGTAGCAGTTTATTTTGATTAATTCACAATTGTGCAATTTGTTGAGATTTATTCACATGTGTGCAGTGTATTTAGATTCCTTCACATTAGCGCTGTTCATTTAGATTCACACTTGAGTAAATCATCTCATTTACACGTGTTCTGTTCATTATGATTCATTCACACTTATGTGAATCATCTAGATTCGTTTACACGTGTTCGATTCATTCACAACATGCAGTTCGTTTTGTTTCAATCACACTTGTTCGATTTATTTCTATATTAATTCATATACATATTCATACCAGTCAAAGTTTTAATTAAAAAAAAAAAAACTGTTGAGGTATATGCTTAAATGTTCTAGAAAGCTAATTTCAAGCAACATAAATTGTATAAATATCTTTACAATTCTGTAAGTTTAAACATGGATTTAAAATAAAATACAAAGACAATTATTCTAAAATGTGCAAAGTAAATAATAACGATCATTTAATTTAGATGTATTCACATAATTGATCATCTCTTCTCTTCACAGATGCATGAAGCTGGCTTTAGTTCATGACTTGGCTGAGTGCATTGTGGGAGATATTGCTCCTGCAGACAATGTTAGCAAAACAGAGAAGCACAGAAGGGAAAATGTATGATGGTTTTAAGTTTAATTTTGCATTTAAAATATTTTATTTGTGTACACATTAAACATTGAGTATCTTTCTCTTTAGGAGGCAATGGTGCATATCACAGGCCTGTTAGATGACGGCTTGCGGAAAGAGATTTACAACTTATGGGAGGTCAGTTAATGATGGAAATGAAACCGCAGGACCAAAGTTCCTCTTTTTCTTTTGGTTCAGAATGACATTATAAACTGGACTGCATCCCTCATAGGAGTATGAGGCTCAGTCCAGTCCAGAAGCCAAACTGGTGAAAGAGTTCGACCAGCTGGAGATGATAATACAAGCGCATGAATATGAAGAGTTGGAGGGGAAACCTGGACGACTCCAGGAGTTCTTCACCTCCACTGAAGGTTTGATCTTGTTTTCTAACTTCTACAAGCTCAGGATCGAATTAGATAAGTAATTCTAAGAAGAGCAAGCAAAGTAAATTGTATTAGATGTGCTCAACAGTGGCCGTTCACTCCTATAAAGAACTGCAAATGAACAAATCGATTCTGTCTCACCACACTACAAATATTTGCATATTTTGGAATAGGCTATTTTGCAATAACTTATAGTTTTCATACTTGCAATTATTGATTTAAATGCAATAGCTTTATATTAGGGGTGTAACGGATTGTAGTTGATCTGTAAAGACCCGGCACGCATGTGATTTGCAGAGTAATTGCAAAGTTTTACCATCAAAAAGTGAAAGTTTATCATTTACAATTTATATTTGTTTTTAAGTCCTGCCAATTTAAACACCCAAACCATTCAAGCGCAACAAAAGACAGAGAAAATCAGCCTCAACAAATATTATTTTTAATGTATACAGTGAAGACTCTGCAGTGCTATTTTACATTTTATTATTCAATTTCTGTACTTAAATACGACTATTGGAACTACCTGAAAAGTACAGTTTACTTTAATTAGTTTGGTTTACACAGTAGCTTTTGCTGTGTTATTGAAGTACTTAAGGTGTTCTTTAAATAAAAAATAGAAAACAAGGTTATATTTGTCACCCCCTACACACTTTAGTTTGCTGATCCAAAAAATGATCTGATCAATGACTCAAAAAACACAGTATGATCCGAACCATGAGTTTTGTGATCTAATTTACCCCTACTTTATTTTGAATATTGCTATTGATCTAGATCACGGATGTCAAACTCGATTCTGTAGGGCCACATTCCTGCAGAGTTTAGCTTCAACCCTAAATAAACACATGATCTGGCTACTCAAGTCCTTCAGGATTATTTGAAAACTAGCCTACAGGTGTGTGTGTGTGTGTGTGTGTGTGTGTGTGTGTGTGTGTGTGTGTGTGTGTTTGAGCAGGTTTGGAACTAAACACTGCAGGACAGTGTAGCACAATACTTGATTTCACCAAGTGCAACATGTTCCTGGGTCAACATCTTTGTTGATCCTAGAACAACATTGCAATCAACCAATCAGATTTTAGGGACAAGTTTACAGTTCATGTCAAGTTTAGGCTTACAACCAGGTTTAAGTGCTTCTACACCAGTGTGATACACCTATCATTTTTAGGGATAACTTTAGCATAGGGATATGGTTAAAACTAAAATTTCGGAACGAATGTTGTTCAGGAACAACGTGTATAAAGGCCATTGCACACTGAGTCGGAAATTCGCATCTAAAATTTTCACACGTTAAAAAATAAATACAACCTCACGTTATGTCAAACACGCCTCCGAAACTTTCGTCCGTCTTAAAAAAAAATCGATAAAAAGTTAGATTTTCTGCGTTTTTCGCATCAGTAGCAAGCAGTTTAAATGGTGTTTGAATGTTGTTTGGACAATTCAGAGCCACCGAATCACGAATACGAAAAAACGCATGCAAAAATTTCGGACTCAGTGTGCAATGGCCTCAACACTGCAAAATCAGGACGTGCGAGTTTGGCACCCCTGATCTAGACAGAGAGAGACCTTTGTCTTAAAGACATACACTTACTCTTTTGACTGCTATATGACTCGGATGTATTTCCCCTCTCGTCACAGGAAGGTTCCATCACCCAGAGGTGTTGAGTCTGGTGAAGAGTTTGAATGAGGAAAGAGCTCGCCACATCGCTGCCAAAGGAGATAATGCTACTGAGAAGACCACTGACACAAGCTCTCACACCCTAGCAACACCATGATCTCCATTCCCATCAGGCAATGAAGCTACCTCCACACGTCTGTGCACAACAGTGTTTATTTTGTCGAGATATTGTGTTTTTTATCATCTTATTTCATTGTACAGAAGTATGGTTTGTGGTTGTGTGATGTTCCTGTTCGTTTGAATGTTCTGCAGGACATGGTTTGTTTCCACGGTTGTAATTCTATTAATAGAAATCAACCTTTTTATTAAAATCAAATGGGAATATGTGTATTTTCTTTTGGTCAGTATTTTACTGCCTTCCTGTATTACATTCTTTAATAAAAAGAATATTTTATGACCATTGAACCGGTTTTTACTTTGTTAAACCATCAAAACAAAGGGTAATGTAAACAACACGTGCGATAATTCTAGCAACTTTCAAAATATGCTTGTAAACATAATCAGTTCTACAGTTCTGAAATTTTGACAGAAAAAGTGGAAAGCAAAGCATAAAGCATGGGCGTGAATGTAAGGTCTTTGTTTTAATGATGAACAGTAAAATGAATCCTCATGTTATGGTTTATGATTTCAGTTCACCTTTATTTCATGACTGATGAGCCGGGACTTGGTGACTTTGCAAAAAACGTTTAATGACTAACGTTATCATGAACGTAGATCAACACAACACTTTGAAGACAGATTTTGGTTATGAAATCCTCTTCCTTAAAACAACAATTGACTTAATTGTCAATGTTTCATATGTAAAGCTGCAACAAATTTTACACAAACGTATGAAGAAAAGAAAAAAAAAGGACATAATAATGCTATACATGTTTGGTCAGTGACAATTGTTACCAATTACTAATTCACACTAGGCATATTAGATCAATTAATAGACTGCAGTACAACATATATCCTTAATTTGCTGTTTGCATCGGCAAACGTGCTCTAGTTGTGGGGTATTAGCAGGAAAATGAGCATTGACAGATTTATGACAGAAAAAAAACATCATTTTAGTTAAACATTCTTTCAAGTACTTCTCTTAGGATTGGATATTCAGCCGTTGTTTTTGGTCCTGGAAATGTTTCATGCTTTGTTGCTGTTAACACAATGTCAAGTTAGTATAAATAATGATAAAGTAACGCAGGACTACACCAAAGGCATTCTCCTTGAAAAATATACATATTTTGAAGAAAAGTTAAAGAAAAAACATGCTCCAATTGGGTGTTTTCCTTCCGTACAAAAATAATGAATATATTGCACGGATAATCCACCATCATACATCTGAAGGCATGTATTACTGTGTCATGAGAACCCCCCCACCCGGAGCAATTTTCACTGTGGTCTCCAGACCACTAGGAGGCATCACAGTTCCACCTGTAGACCTCGAACATCTTCAGCATGAGCGCTCACTGCTTTCAGTTATGTTGTTAGTAGGGGTGTCCTGTGCGCTGGCATGGGCCGCTGATGACAGGACCTCTTCAAAACTGCCAGCACCTCCTGTTCCTCCAACCTTTGACTGCTCACACAACACACAACTCTCATTACATTGGATAGTATGTTGACAACAAGCACAGTGAAGTTGAAAACTCCCAATGATAAGCTGATCAATTATTAACAGCACTGAACTAAGGGACAAACAAAGTTAGTGTTTGATCACTAATAAAGTCATTTTTATGTCAGGCTTACCTTAATGTTTGAAACTGTGCTTTCAACTTTCTCCTCAAAGGACTTGAAACTAGGCGAGTTCCTGTGGAATAAAGACAATTTACGCATTTCACCAAACCTAATCTAACTCTAAACTTGGTCCATTCAAAAGGAGTCCTAACATCCTCTCCAGGTTTTTTTTGCTGTGTGATGAAAAAGTTGGTACTTGCAGGTAGGCTACTACCATTATTTACAGTTTTAATGCAACAAAACCACAACGGTATAAATCGGACTGTATAAAACACTCAACCTGTAGTGTACTGTTTTATATATGCATATGATATATGTGGTATAACATTTTTTGATGCTTTAAAAGTTGTATTAAATGCACTAAAAAAAAAAAACATGCAAAGCAAGCTGTCACATATATTTACCTCATTGCAGGCATGCTCATTGAATGGCGTATAGAATAGCTGTCCCATGAAAGCATGGCCAAGCAAAAGAGAGGTTCAATCATCATCATAGAAATCAAAGAAATACATTGCAAATAAGACACATAAAATGCTAATAATTGAACAGTTATAATTCTCGTTATATTTAAGTTTCACTACATCTACACCACCGTTCAAAAGTTTGAGGTCGTTTTGATTTTTGTAATTTATTCCTGTGATTCAAAGCTGAATTTTCAGCATCATTACTCAGTCTTCAGTGTCACATGATCATTCAGAAATCATTCTAATATTCTGATTTGCTGCTCATTTCTTATTATCATCAATGTTGAAAACAGCTGACTTAAAGGGTACCTATCATGGAATTTTGAAAATTACCTTTCATGTAGTGTGTAACATAGATCTAAGTGAACAACAACATCCTGCAAAGTTTTAAATATGAAAGTTCACCGTATACAAAGTTATTGTCTCTCAAAAGTAAGAGTCGACTCTGAGTCGCTGATATGAATCGATAGACGAACGATGCACTTTCGTACGTCACTTGTACAAGTTATTTGAATTCGACACGCCCACTCATGCGCGCGCCGAGCACACAGAGAAACCTGACAACATCATGTCGACGAGACTCTGTTCTGAAGTGCGAATCAAAAGCAAACTTTTTTTTTCACTGCCCAGGGACAAGCATGTGAAGACTCAGTGGCTAGAGTTTATATTTACAACTATACCACACAAGTATAACCCAACCTTGAGCTGTGTTCGCGTTATTTTAATGACGATCGCTTCACAAACACAAATGCTTTCAAGTGTGGATTCGCGAGTCGGCTGATATAGGAAGGTTCAATACCAAGTTTATTTGGATCAGCTTCCTCCCTCCGAATCACAACGGTGTGTGTGTGTGTGTGTGTGTGTGTGCGTGCGTGCGTGCGTGTGTGTGTGTGAGAGAGTGAGAGTTACACTCAGCAGCTTCTAGGTCTCCAATGTCATTTTTTTTGTTTTTTGAAATATGTGAAATTATGTGAAGCGTATTGTAGTACTGCAGTGCTTTATCAATATGTTTAAGCTTTGGGCTAACGCAAAATATAACTGACTGGGTCATCTGACCAATCACCGCCGATTAGCGTCACGCAAAGGAGGGGTTTGGACAAATGAGTCGTCAAACGAATCATTAGGGAGTCGGCGAGCAAATCAGGTAAAAATAACACATATTATAAGACAACAAAAGTGTTTTTTGTCATTGCATGCATGTAAAACTGTTGTTGGGGACTCCCAGAACATTATTAGGAACATTTTAAATGCCATAATAGGTACCCTTTAATATGTTTATAATATTATTTGAAATATAAATCTTTGGTAACAATAGAGATGTCTTTACTGTCACTTTGTATCAATTTAATGCATCGATGCTAAATAAAAGTATTACATTCTTTCAAAAAAAAAAAAATTTATATTGACCCAAACTTTTGAACGGTTTTTAACTTTTTAATGGACTATACGTATAACTATCCTTTAAAGGCAAAGATTCCTGTTATAGCTATACTGGTAAGCTGCATGTGAACTGGGTAACTGTAAGACAGGGGTTCTGCTATTTATCAACATGCATTATTTGTCGTAAAGAAAAGCAACAGATGCTGATTTAGTAAAAAAAAACATACAGTCAATGTGGAAATGATTGTGACTTTGAATCTAAACTGATTTGCTGAAAATTCAAAATAAAATAAGACCAGTCTATAATGCTATACCATAGTCTCAGACATTGAACCATTTCAGATATCATATGATCTATTTTAAAGAGTTTATGACTCCACACACTGTTAGAATCAATGTTAGGCTGACACTCATTGAATTTGTATTGAAATATTCATATTAACTGCTCAGATATTTGAATACCCCTTCACACCCATATTGATTATTTATGGGAGTCCTGTCTTTAAGTCAGATTTAGTTTCAGCACCATCACTGTTCTCATGCATCATGCAGATGCTAAAAGAAAAGCAGCTATCGCTCATCTCTATATGAACACAATATCTTACCCAATGGAATGCGACCTTTGTTGCGCATCAGAGATAGGAAAGAACATTGTAAATTATTTTTGCAGACAGATTATAGGCCATGCAACATTTGGCCATATGAGACTCAAACCACAGTTTGAGTTCTGCCAGAACAGTACGAACCATAAAATGCATGCAGTTCTCAAGTTAAGAACAACTATACTGGCAGAACTTTCAGGTCAATTCACTGGACATAAAATCAGAGAAATTGAATCATAATTATACAAACCTCAACAGCAGTTGAACCCCATGCAACTGATTTTGTAAATACATTTATTAATACAGATGTCACAAAACCTATTTGGACACTTAAGTTACACTTAATGTATGAATATAATTGCATTAGAAAAAAATAAATAAACCAAATGATGCTTGACTTTTTCTCAGAACTAACTTTCGGCAAACTGGTGTTAAGTTAATTTTTGGTCGATGCTTGAAGTCAGTTTCCCTCAAGTTCACACAAATACTTTGTCTTCATTTTGAACAATTGTTTTGTCATGGGAAACCTTGTGATTTTTTTGCTTTAAAAGTGTGCCTTAAGTGTACTTTTTAGGGCCACTGTATATTAAATTTGCTACTGAACATTAACCATTCCCAATACTGCCATTTTTGGACTGACGACGTAGGCTGAACATAGCACTCAGGACTGCACAACAATAAGACTTATCATAATGTAAACAAAATAAAAAGTTCATTTTTGAAGTAGAAGATATTTATGAAATCCTGAGAAGCAAAAAGCATTACTTGTCAGTATGAACCGTATCATCATGATGATGATGAGCATGCAAGGCTACACATTGTTCTTTGAATGTTCACTGCAAACATGAGGTAGAAAACCCCCCAGACACATGCAGAGAGACAGCGTCACACACTGGCAACCAAACACACATACCTCATGGGATACAGTACCTGAAGGCCAAACATGCTGGAGTAAAATAAGGTAGGGAGGTATTGGATCTACAGTAAAATCAACACTACTTTGCTAAAGCAAAGGCAGGAGTGAGTGGTAATAAATTCGAACTGGGCTTCATGCATTGATTTTCAGTATTATATCTCTGCAATTCATTAATGAATGAAATTGTCTTAAAATGCACTAATAAGAGCATACAACATAATAAATATCCTTTAACACTTCTGCAAAAGTTCTTATAGTTTGCACACATATATATATAATGACGTATGTGAATAAATATACAGGTATGCATACATATTAATATAAGATTATAAGAAAAAATATAAATGCATAACATATATTCTGACAACAGTTCTAGTACAACATGTTGCTTCTCAATATCTTGTTTTAAGAATATATATTGATTAAGAAAAATGGGTAATATACTGATTTTCTGCAGTGTTTAAGATGGCAATAAATTATAAAATAACTCAAACAAACTGTCAACATTCAATCATTTATCACCCTGTTGTAGACTATGACACTTCTGAAAGCATCTATTGTCACAGAAAGTCTCAACCATCCAGGAGCCAGTGAAGAGGAGCTGGTAAATTCTTCATGCCATCACAAGCTCTTATTTCTCTGCCAGCTGGATCTGCCTCCAATCTGGCCCACTGAAAGCTGCTTAAATGAGGCTTACATAACACAAACATGCCTCTCAAACAGACCGTCCGAGGTAAACGCCTCAAGACCACTGCCATTTCACTGTGCAACATACACAGCGTGTGTGAACTATGTGTTTGTGAGAGATCCCTACAGAAAAAAACAGAAAAAGGAAATGATGGGACAGCAGAAAGAGGAGGAAGGGGCATTGTACCTCATATCCCCGAACTTCCTGGTGATGGTAGTGCCCAGGTTACTGAAGGCAGTCGAGGTCCGCTGTCCTGCCGTGGTCAGGGTCTCAGATGTCTTTTTGTATCTGCCAGAACAGTACAAAAATAACAAATATTGTCACTGATAAATAAAACTGAACAAAATATTTCAGAAAAATATATATCTGATATACCCTTTAGAAATGCATAATAGAAACCCATGTACACGGTATATATACTCAGCAATAAAATAAGCGTCCCTTTTTCAGGATACTGTAGTTTTAATGAACATTTTATAAAATCCAAATAAGATTTACAAATATTTATTGGAAAACAATTTTTATCATGCTTGTTCAATGAACCAAAAACAATTATTGCGTATGTGTAACCCCTCCACCCGGGTCCCACTCGACCCGCTCCGAGCAGGCCTCGAACCCGGGTCTCCGGCATGAGAGTCAGGCGCTCTAACAAGGAGGCTAAAGACTGCAGCCTCTAGCATCTGTCGCTAGAGCGCCTATTGAGATCAGAGGAGTGAGGTTTTACTCGCACAGCAACTATTAGCTGGCCTCCGTTACATATGCACATGTGGAACAGTCCTTAAGACACTAACAGTTTACAGGTAGTAGACAAAGACACAGTTCCAATATGACACTAAAGAGACTTTTTGTAGATGTGCAGATGTGGCCAGAGCAATACACTGCAATGTCTGACAGTGATCAGGGAGACAGGTGGTCGTCCTTGCAGTCCCAAACCACATGTAACCAACCAGACATGTTTGAGAACCTGCAAGTGCTTTGGTGGAAGAGTGGAGAAACAGAAGGAACCGACCAATCTGCTGCAGTCCTGTGCCTTTAGCCTGTTGTACCTTATATGGTTAAATGTTACATAGGTGACATAGGTGTATGTTACAGTCAATTAAACATGACATTCAAATATTAGACATGCCAGTTCCCAAAGAAGACTGGAGAACGAGAACAAACTTTAAACCAAGTATCCTACAGGCACATGCCTTTTCTGAATTGTAATCAGGAAGAACTTTACTTCACTTTTTCAATATGATCTCGTACAAAACAGGAAGAAATGCTGCTTCAATATAGAAAATACAAGAAGACAGTCCACAAAGGGAACAGTATATTCATAATGCTAATTTCACTGAAATGGTATCTGAAATTTGTTATATTGTTAATTTGATATTGTTATAATCTTTTATTTTAAAGGGTTAGTTCACCCCAAAATGAAAATTCTGTCAGTAATGACTCACCCTCATGTTGTTCCAACCCCGTAACACTTTCATTCATCTTCAAACTTGCCGGCCCAGAAACGTTATTAAAGAAATCGTTAAAATAGTCCAAGTGACTACAGTGGCTCAATCTGAAGTTTATCAAGCGACGAGAATACTTTTGTGCGCAAAAAAACAAACAAAAATAACGACTTTATTCAAGTATTAATTTCCTTCTCTCTTGGCCTTGAGATATTCATTTAGTGTAATAGCGTAGAGCTTCTGTGTTGTACGTCACACGTAGACTCACTATTGGCCGACGCTGGTCATGTGTGTGATGCGTGTGGCGTTCAACCAGAAGCACTACGCAATTATACTACATGAACAATCTCAAGTTTCAATCCCTTAGAAGCCTATGGAGGAGTGATCCAGCTCTCAGATTTAATCACAAATATTTTAAAGGGTTAGTTCACCCCAAAATGAAAATTCTGTCAGTAATGACTCACCCTCATGTTGTTCCAACCCCGTAACACTTTCATTCATCTTCGGAACACAAATTAAGATATTTTTGATTAAATCTGAGAGCTGGATCACTCCTCCATAAGCTTCTAAGGATTGTAACTTGACAGCCCCGAAAAGTTAGGGGTAGGCAGTGAAAATTTTGGCAGGCCGGGGCCAATACAAAAAATCTTCCTCATTGAGCCTGGATAAGAGTGAGTGACTTCCTATTCTATGCTTTTTCATAAATGTCTGTTTGAGAGTCCCATCACATTTTAGACAGCATGTTACTCTAAACCAGTGTACTGAAGTCACAAAATCCTTTTGACCCAAGAGCTCCTCAACAAAACTCCCACATTTAATAACATTTTACACATACAGCATCCAAAGTGGCACATTCCGATCATTCACAAGACTTTAAAAGCCTAGAAAAACTTACGTTTCTCATATAAAGCTATCTTATGACTTCAGAAGACTATAGTACACAAGTCTGGATTAGTTCTATAGTGACGTTTTGTTGTTTAATAGTAATTTTTGGAGTTTGATCATCCCTATTCATGTCGAAAGGAAAAGCGCAGTGTGAACTGTGCAGAAAGTCATACAGGTTTGGAATGACATGATGCTGAATAAATGATGAAAGAATGTTTATTTTTGGGTGAACTAGTCATGCTACAAGGTACATTTCACAGCTTAATTATGTGAGGTGAATCACATTGTGGAATTACATGCTTTGAATAATAGCACATCTAGACTGACCCAAGAACAGTCTACTGTAGGAGCTGGAAATCTAGTCAATTGATGAGAGTATGAGTCACTCAGACTAATACAGAGATGATCGAGATCGGTCAGAAGACGCCATCTGATCAGTTTGTCCCTCTCAGCCCATGGCAACTGCGACGTGAGAAGGGCTTTTCATTTGAGATGCTAGTTACCATGACACTGTAGTAACTTAATGACCGGATGGACATCGGAATATAAACAAAGTCAGACGTACTTATTATCATATAAACATACCCTTTAATGTTATTCTAATGAGGTATAATGTTAAACAGTAATACAAAAAAGAAAGTTTAAGTGTCAAATAATTAAAGTGTTAATTCTGGAGACAGAATGATAGTGTATAGAATTGCTATAAGGAAACTTACTAGCACAGATTTGATTTCCAAAAAATTACATTTCAACAAATTAATCCACTACAGCTAATGAGAATGGGCAACACTTTGGTCATATATTTGTTTTTCTGATAGCATAAATTCCCACAATCTTTACTTATGAATGATTTCTATTCATCAACATGCTTGTAACCTGAGTGTTAATCTGTTTAAAAACAGAATAGCTGTTGGCTAGTGATCGTAAACAGTAATGCACAACATTGTTATGATACTTCATGATTCACAATGAGAAGTGATTTTATTTAAGCAAGCCTCTACACTATTTCCCTTTCATTGACAATAATAGGCCAGTTGTTCATGTCTATGTTCAGTGTGTATGTATAAAGCGAAAGAGGGATGTGCAGCAAGCCTTGTCGCAATGACGTAATTACCATGCAAATGGGCCGTGTGTCTCAGACAGGCGCTGTTTGTATAAGTGAATTTGAATTGAAGTAGATATGGATCACATCATGATTGCAATAACCTAAATATACATAGCACTTTCAACATGCTCTTTCAGATTGCAATTCATTCTCAAGAAGGAAGCATGATAGTAAAAAACAGGGGTAACACTTTATTTTAAGTTACACATTACTACATGTACTTAGTATAGTAATAACACTAAATGATGCATAACTACAAGTAAACCAAACCCTAACCGTAATATAGAAAATACATGTAGTTAAGTAATATTACTAAGTACATATTTGAGTAAATACAATGTATGTTCTATGGTTCTCTCTTTTTTTTATCATGCACTTTGATCTTTGAAACTTTGCAGACCTTTTACTTTCACAAAAAGGTATATTTCATGAAAGGTTATATCTGAAGAACTACTAGGTTGTTAAAAAGTGTTTTCCCCCTATCATTTTAGTCATGTGTCATAACGATCACTATTATCACTAGTCACAATAAGCCACAACGAAAGATGCCATTAATCACAGGGTTTAGCAAACACTCCTGTACTTACGCAGTGCTGGTCTGCATGTCGTACCAGCTCTTGCTGAAGTTCTGTCGTAGTTCACTCAAGGGTGTGATCCCTAATATCTGTTTCAACTCCAAGTGACGCTTTTCTTTGGAGGCCAGGACTTGTTTCAAAGTAGTGATTTCTTCTTCTAACTGACAGAGGGAAAATAGGTCAAGGCTGGGGCTGAAAAGCTCTTCAGATTTATATATAACAGCTAGAAAATGTAAGACTGAACAACAAATAATGCAGTTTTAATATGAATTATCCACTCTTTTTGTCCTTTCTGTCTCACACACAAACTGTGACACAGTTAACGTCAGCCTTACATGGCCTAATGGACTGTGAAGATCTGGGGGGATCAAATAGCCCAGGGAAAAAACGGAAAAGCTTAGGTCACATGATTTCCAATCAAGGGTGTATGTTCTGGATGAGATAATGCAGACTGTTTGTGCGGAAACAGCACAGTAAATTTCAGTGACTACAGTACAGTAAACTGAATCACATGTCAATACTAACCTAACTACACTTTTTCACAGAAAAACAACAACATTTGTAAGGGTCAGAACAGGTATAAATACTGCATCTCCTTCTTTTTATGCACGTCTTTTTACTGTATCTCCTGTATCTCACACTTTTTACATTGAGTCACAACATGCAAAGAAGGAAAAGGACAGATCTGCAGGATTTGCATAACATGCGAGACAATTTCTGCTTGAGCTTTGTGGCCTTTGAGTTCACAGACTAACCCTGTTTCTAAGGATAAAACAGCTCTTAATGTGCCTGCACATCATTTTCCTAGTTTACAGCACTAAAACATTGGGGAAAGTACCTTAGTCAGTTCATTCTCCATTTCCTCTCGCTCCTCTTCTGTGACAGTGTTGTTGAGGTCCACCTCTGACACCATGTCCTCATCCACTTCCTTCAGAGGCTCTTTGTCCAATAAACCTGGAAATAAATGTACAAAAATAGAGGAACAAATGTTATTGTTAACATATCTCAGTCATATGTACAAATCTATGAGGACACATTCTTTCACAGATTTGATTTCACAGAAATGTCTCGATCCACCATTGCTAAAAGGATGACAAAAATCTTAAACCATTTGGCCAAAAAGTCTCAAACACATGATTAAAGGATAAGGGTATAATTAATCAGATTAGTTATGTATTTCTTTATAAATTTATTTAAAACCCAAGTTCACCCATTATGTTGAATGGCATTTGCCAGTATACAGAAACTACCTTTCAGTCAGTGTGACGACAGCAGTGAACACATTTATCCATCACCTTCTCTATGTAATTATCCTGCCTCACCCCTGAATGAAGCTGTATTTTTGCAGTTCTAATGAAAGGTTGTACACAAAAAGACGAAAAGACTGAAAACACCTTGCAAACATGCCACATCAATCATCTGAAGGTAACTTTACATGTTTCCTTTAAAGCTGCAGTCCGCAGTTTTTCCTCTTTGTCGCCATCTCTGTTCGAAATCTGCAATTGCAGTTATTCACGGAATTATCAACTTTACGTGAGTTGTGCCTCAACACGGCACAGCGCGGATGAATCCAGTGTTTGAGGAGAGTGTGTGTCTGTCAGTCGCCGCCGGTGGGGATACTGTGACTGTCATTCGGAATCACAGATTATACTTTTTGGAAGTATTACCAATACCAACATAATAATTTTCACCAGAAAATAAATAAGTAACATGCACTTTTGTTCTGACCAACTAAGGGAAAAAAAAGCATTGCAGTAAATCAGTTTATCCTTGTTTTCGCACGGGCCCGGTTGCAGTCTCTTTTTTTTCTGTAGCCACTCCGAAGTCCAAAGTCTTTTGCTTTTTACATCGGGTGAATCTCCACACTGGTGATCGTCGTTTGAACCTTTCTGGATCCGCCATCAAATTAATACGATTCATTATATCAAGTGCTGTGAGAAAAGGCTATAAGTCTCCACCTCCAACATCCTCACACGCAACATAGCCTACTCCTCCTTTATGTGTACCAGTCCACCACTACCACTGAAATTAAAAACATTTTTACAAGCTTACAGCTTTGAATCGAGCTAAGGCAAGCAGATAGTTTCGAACACTGACTGGTTATGTACTTGCTAAAAAAAATATTTTGGATCATTTTTAACACAAAAAAGTTACGAACTGGAGTTTTAAATGGTTAGTTCACCCAAAAAAGATTTACTCAGCCCTCTTTTGTCAAACCTGTAAGACTTTTGTTCATCTTTGAAACACTAATGAAGATATTTTTGATGAAATCTGAGAGCTTTCTGTCCCTCCGTTGACAGCTATGCAACTATAACTTTGTTCATCATACAAAGCGATAGTGTTTCTTCAGAAAATTTTGGACTAAACCACTTAATTCATATGGATTATTTTCACAATCTCTTTATTATCTTTTTGAAGCACCAAACTCAAAGTGGCAGTTGCGTTGCTGTCAATGGAGGGACAGAACTCCCTCAGATTTCATCAAAAATATCTTAATTTGTGACAAAAGTCTTGAGGGTTTGGATCGACATGAGGGTGAGTAATTAATGACCGACATTTTTGGGTGAACTAACCCTTTAAGATCAGTAGATCACATTATGACTCCTAAGAATTGGTCAACTGATTTACAAAATGATGGCATTTTTATAGGCATCATGGAAGTATGTTTTTATGCAACAAAAGGCTGATTTCATAATAGTTGAAATGCTGACACAGAGACTAGTGACCAAAACAGTAGTATTTGAGGACTAAAACCTAACTTAGTAAAGTAAAGAGAAGAGGACATGAAAATAGGAATATGGTTTGATTACCACAACTATCACTGAAAGCTCAACCCAGTTCCCCAAAATCCTTTAACTCAGAACACCATAATGTTGATCAGTTTCATTTCAGCATTGCAAGACATGCCTGGCATGGCTTACATACATAAATATTTTACATGAAATGTGTTTATTGTAGAGTGAAATTACATTGAAATTACGTCTTATTTGTAAACTCAAACCCCTTTAAAATTAGACAGTGAAAACTTTTATAATTCACCTAAAACTCAATGAGAATCAGAATCTAAACCTTACAATAGCTAGAAAATGAAAGTTCAAATGATGAAGCACTAATGCATTTGATATGCCTCCAGTAATGTGAATAAACTTTGAGGTTGTTTTTGTCCAGAAGGAAAAAAAAGAGTAATATCTCGGAGGTCTGGTCAGTCATTACTTGGCAAACTGATTAGAGTGCTGTGGTATGAAACGCGTGATACACTTTCAGAGGCTAATGCAATCAGCAGGTAAGAGCAGAGCAGGACGCTTTTAGCAAAGAAAAGTGCTCAGGGATGAGATCCCAGATTCATCATTTACACCACACACAATGCCTGTACAGAAGATCTTATCACGTTTAAAACTAAACCAAGATGGTTCAGTGCTTGCTATAAGACATTCACTTCAGACTAAGTATGTTATGCATTTATGCATTAAAAAAACATATATCAATTATTTTTTATATGTATGTATATCATAATATGAACAATGAACAAGGAAACATTTCATTTTGATAGTCCACTTTAAACATTCTACTAACAAGTAATTTATCAACTACATGTCAATTAGCAGTTATTAGTGTATTAATAGACTGTCTGCTTAATATTTGCTAACACTTTATTTTGATGCTCCCCCAAGAGACATTCTACTGACTATAAGCAACTTTGCAAGGTCTAAGAGACAGGCAAACAGGGAAATACGGAAAACCAGGGATAAAGACAAGACACGGGTAACTGAACAAGACTTTGCAATGAATGCCAGAAAACACAGAGTTTAACAAAATAAACTGTAACCACAAAAATAGATTTTTTCAGCACATATTAACATGTGATTATTTGTGATAAAATTTTAGTGGCGGTTTACACAACTGTTTTAAGGATTAAATTAGGGCACCATTTACACGCCCCAATTTTCAACTAAAAACGCACAACTTTTTATACGTTTTCGTTCATTTACAATGACAACAACATTTTGGGAAAAAAGGAAAACGTTTTCCAGTTTTAGTATATCATTGTCCTGTAAACGTACCCTTAATTAATTAATCAATCAGCATATTATGTAATTTAACTAGGCTAAATGTTTTAATTTGGTAACATACATGGTAAAACACTATAGACAAATTAGCTTTGACTTAAAATTTTTGGCTGGATAAAATGTCATATTATGATGGAAAACAGTCTCCAACATAGTGCATGTGGCTGACATTTAAAATATGAAAATAATCAGTATGACAATTCAGAGACACAACATGTCCTCAAAATGACTCTGATATTCTGATTTTAAGATATTAAGAAATAAACATTAACATGACATTATACACACAAGCAAACACAATTTGAGACACTGCATACACCTCAAGGTCTTCAGTCTTTAAGATGCTTTATTTGTTTATAGATATAATAGATATTTTTTATATTAAAACTGAGGGTTGGGTCTTTGAGCATATAACTCAGAAGAAAATCAATTATTTCACAGTTCCACCGCCTCATTGTTCAGGTTGCCTAGTAACTTTCCTGATGCCTTGCATCAACCTCCCAATTATCATGAATCAGATTCCCTAAATCTATTTAAGTGTCTGTGTCTCGAATAAGAGGAAGTACAGAAGATCATTTTCACGGTAAATATGTTAAATAATACCCTTTCTATTCCATTGCCTTAATACTGTGTCTATAGACACTGAGTGTAATGTTTGTTGAAGGTTTATTACCTGGAAAACGGAGAACTCCGTAATATTGAATTCATTGCTTTCAACACCACCAAGATGAAATGCGGAGACATCGGATTTAAGCCAAGATCATTTGAAAAAATAATGCTATGATACAAAACAATTATAGGCTATTTTAAAACCAATTAAAATAATAACATGGTTCCCGCTAAATCCCCATTCTGATGGCAGCGGGTTATACATGGTTTCTAGATCAACCTTGAATCTAGACTAAGTGAACCTGAAGCTGTTAACCCGGCTGAGCTAGAAAACCAAAGACAACTTCGAGTGGTTGGTCATCTTGATCATCTACATAAATCTGTATCTTTTCATTAGAAAACATATACGGAAGGAATCATTGTTTCGAGTTGGTTCTTGACTAAAATAACAGTAAAATGCAATAGAGAAGAGATAATCACAGAGAAACTCCTCCATTGAACTTTGTTGATAAGCCTTCGTGTATTTTCTTTCTGTTCTATTTCTGTCATTAATGGGCCAATCAGAGTTCATCTCTCTCATGTTCTTATGTCTGGGTGAGCAAGTCAGAGTCGTGTCATGGTGTTCGGTGTGTCATCTGAGTAACTAAGTGTCCCTTTAGGGCAGTGCTCGACGCTTCAGCTTCTTCAAGCTCACTGGACTATGCGCTACTATTCTGTCCAACCCTCTCAGTGTCCTCATTTTCCTTCTTGATCACAAAGAATCACTTCACTGTCCTCAGAGAAATATTGCAATGTGTGGAGGAGGAGGCCATTCTTATCCTCATCAGATGAAAAAAACATTACTATCACCCACTGAGAGGAATGAAAGACAATGGCTTTCAAACACAAACCAGAGATGAGTGGGGGGAAAAACAAACAATCTTGGGTAAATCTATGTATAACACTGCTGATTAAACCAATGAATCACTCATAATACTTTTGTTAATGTGTTAATGCTGAATAAGTTCCGTTGGTTAATGGAAAGAAAACTATAAATAAGAGCCAAAAGCCAATAGCAATTATTTAGCAAGTTGTGTTAATGACTTTTATATTCATGTTTATTCATCTCAATGACACAAAAACTATCAATGGGAATCCAAATTCTGAACTTAATGCAAATCTACAAAAAAAAAAATAATGAAATAAAACAACAGCTAAATTTAACATTAAATCAATTGCACATTTATTAGTGTTATAGGTGTATTAGTATTATTTATATAGGCTACTATTATAGTGTTTTTTAAATATTTTATTAAAATAATATGTTATAACATTTTTATAATAATACTATTTATATAGGCTATTAGTTTAATATTATATTGTATTAATATTTTAAATAAGCTTAATACATTTTTGTTTTTAATTACATTTTAGTTTAATATTCAGTAATTTTAAGTGCTTTTATCATTTATATTTTTAATTTATTTAAATTTAAGTAATTTTAGTACTTCAACTTACAAACTTATTTTATTAAAGCTAAGACAACATTTCTAATTCTCATAAGTTTTTCATCTAATATTTATTTTATACTTTTAATAGTTTTAGTTTTAGTTAGCATGCTGCTAACTTTCGTGTCACTAAACAAGTCCAAGAAAGTGTGACCACTGGAACAAATCCTGCTTATTTCACAAAATAACAATCAATCAATGCAACACAATCCATTCGGAGCTTGAAATAAAGCAGTATAATTTAAGAGCATGGTTTCAGTGAAGAATTGCGTCATTTCTGGCCTTGCTGAAGTAATCTGAGGGATTTCTCCGTAGTGATTATCTGACTGGATTTAATTCCGTCTGACTGCTGCACAGAGACATGACAGAGTATTTAGTGACGGGCAGGAAATTCTAGACGGTGAGGAGGATGCAAAGTGTGTGTAATGGGTTGTTTTTTATAACTCAGCTAAGCTACATCCTTCAGATGAAAGATGTTTCTGTGACCTACCTGCATGGAAAGTTTCTCTGTCTTCCGTGGTTCAGCAAATTGAAAATAAGAAGAACAATGCATGAAATGATTCATGAGCTGATGATACACCACATCCAAACAGATTCAAATGACACTCAATTTCAAAGAACATGCAAACAGGCTGCATTCAACAATATCATTCAAAAACAAAATGTACACAGACATGCATATCAAACCAATGCTGACACATTTAAGGAACCTCAACATGCATTGAAGAACAACAAAGGGTCTGTGTCTGTCAATCAAATAATATCACAATTCTAGGGTTTAGCAGTGTCTACAAGTTTTAAATGTGCTAAAGTCTTGACTATTTCCATCTAAAAGCACCTATGTGAAAAAGCTGTAGACAACCCATCAGCTCAGAGGTGGAAATCAGTGATCTACACACACACTACAGGTTGGGTTTGTCACATTCACTTTCATTAAATTGCACAGCAAGCTCTTACCCCAGTCTATAGCTTCAGAAGTCAGTACGCTAGAGTACAGCTCTGTGAAGTATGTTTGGCAAAACAAACAGATA
The DNA here is from genome assembly GCA_036326025.1 of Chrosomus eos. NCBI lineage: Eukaryota > Metazoa > Chordata > Actinopteri > Cypriniformes > Leuciscidae > Chrosomus > Chrosomus eos. The sequence continues at coordinate 5,159,371 of CM070829.1, read as the reverse complement.
TTAAAGGTTGAATGCACAAATGAACAATTAAGATGCATTGACTTCACTGATCATGTTGATTAACATTTATAAAAAAAATAAAAAAAATAAAAACCTTTTCAGGTTTGTACTTTGCTATACTATACTATACTATACTATACTATACTATACTATACTATACTATACTATACTATACTATACTATACTATACTATACTATACTGGGTTCAAAAATAAATTAGCTGAATTCAGAACTGCATACTAGTATACTACTTGTACTATTGCTGCGTTCAAGTCCTCCTGGGAAGTTCGTACTTACGAGGTGGGAAGTCGTGTTTATGACGACATGTGCGTTCAAGTCACTTTCGTCAGAGTAAGATGGCGGTGTACTTTCTATTAATTAATTACATAAAAATAGAGCAATTTTCTTAAACTCTAGTTCTAGAAAATGAAGAACAAATAAATGTGCATCAGGTGTGCTTTGGTTTTTTATGTTTTTAATTAATTTATGAAGCCACTACAAACTTTACCATTACATTACATTGTTATAAAGCCATCATATTCAGTGCAGGCAATTAGCTTACTTCTCTGTAAATGGTAAAGTCGATCAATATCACTGCTAAATACCTTTAAGTATGGTGGTATTCCGCCATGTTTCTCAGTGACACGCCCCCAACTCGGACAGATCGGGGCTTAAAGAAAATCCCGAGCTCCCCACTGGTGTTTACGACATTGTGGTGGCGTTCAAGTGCGCTCAACTCGTAATTACGATCTATACGAGATGACTTGAACGCACCATATTACCATATCTTTCTATGACAGAAATAGTAAGAGTAGTATGCTATGTTTGCAAATTCAGCAACTGCCTACATTTCCAGTTCACAAACTGACTTAATAGGTTATACTTATCATTTACTTGTATTTTGTCAAGTCAAATTATAAAAACTTGTATAAAATACACTATTCCATATAGGGATGCACCGAAATGAAAATTCTTGGCCGAAGCCGAAGCCGAATAATAATGAAACGCTTGGCCGAAGGCCGAATACCGAATACCGAACGCGGTATTTCACATTTTTTTCCATTTATTTTGCCAATTTTTTCACCATTGCATTTAATTAAATAGTAAAAATATGCTTTTTTACTATTTTGTCTTGAGAAAAACATCAAATTCCAAAAATACAATTTGTTTAACACTGAATTTTTTTTAACATTCCAGCAGATATTATTTAAACAAAGCACAATATAACTTAAAATAAATAAATTAGTAAAATAAAAACTATATTTTTATTTGGCCATCTTTGAAGCCCCCCCTTCTTGAATAGCCTATGTTAGGCCTATAACTGACTGCTGAAAGAATATAACTAAAAAAGTGCATTGAAAAGTGCAAAAGTGGATGAACCCACAACAAATGAATAACTGTCCTAGACATAAGCCTACTTTTGCGGTTTACATAAACTCAGTGCCGCTGCTAGCCATTTTGGTGCCCTAAGCATAATTCCTTTATGATGCCCCCCCCCTCAAAAAAAAAATTATTTTCATTTAGGATTTTCATTTGAGGAAATTAAAAATTTCCTGAGGATTTTCAATGAGGGTATGATTTATAAAATTAAAATAAAAAGTAACACTCTAGTTTAGGGTCTAATGCTTACTATTAATTAGTTTCATTACCATGCAATGGCATGGTTTTATATAATCACTGTGGTCCCGAATTTGAGGCAGGTCAGTTAGGGGGGTTCGGGGTTTCCCCGAGAAAATTTTGGATTTCTCTGAACTACAGATGTGCATTTTAAGATGTTGTGAAGGCAAAAAAAAATTCGATAACAACAGCTTTAAAACCATGTCAGTGGGCAGCTGATTATTTTTCTCTCCTCATCAGCATCACACTCTTTTTCTCTTTGTTTTTATCTTGCCCTGTCTGTTCCCCTCCTAAATATTTATCCCCTCTGTATCCCCTCCTTAATTTACTAAAGGCTACAATTTGTATTTTATTCTCAATATGTACACATTCATTATTAATCCTGTGCCTAACATGATGAAATGAAAACGGCTTTGTTCATGTTTCTTGTCCCCTCACAATGACAGAAGCCTAAACTATTACACTAGGCTACATGTTACAGGCCTATTTTCAGTTCAAAATGGCGAAAATAGACAAAACTATAATAGTTTGCCAATTATTTTTTGTCATTAGTTTAACATTTATGACCTAAAAAAACCTGTCAAATATATAAAGTTAAGTTTAGCTACTTACATCTTATCTCGCACTTGACCGTACACTGAAGTGTCGAGTTGCACTCTTAATTCGCGCTCAGCGTCTGTGAACATAAAGCCCGCCTACTACTTTGATTTGACTGGTCATCTCAAATATTCTGACATTGACGAGCAGTAACAGACCAATGAGGCTAAGATGATGAACACACACACACACACACACACACACACACACACACACACACACACCCTGTCCTCTGTTTCTGACGTGCTCTCTGCTCGGCGCCGCTGCGGATTGAAGATGAAGAACGCGAATCTGATTATAACAAGAAGTTTGATGATTGATTTTTCATTAGGCTATTTTTGGTGCCCCCTCAGCACTTGGTGCCCTACGCAGAGCGCGTGATGCGCGTGGTGGGAGCGGCGGCGCTGCATAAACTTTATCGTGGGCGTTGACAGGTTTGCATGGATTGCCTGGATCACTTGGGTTTCAATATAGCGCGCGCTCTCCGTGGCGATTAGCAGATAAGGAGTTGCCATGAGAACGACTCTTTTCATCTCTCTCTTTTCATACAGATTACATAAACAGAGAATATTTGTTTTCGTTTTGAATTAGATCGTTTAAAAGTAGACAATTAAATGATTATAAAGATATGCCTTTGCCTGTGTGACTAGTATTGTATTGGCTGAGTTTTTTAGAGACGTGCTCCAGAAAAAAAAGTTAACGGAGACAGAGGCAGAAAGCACACCCTGTTTATTTTCTTTATTTTACAAAAGCACAGTTTTGTTTCGATTGTAAGTGGACACAAGTAGTCATTTAACAGTTTATGTTTTCATATTTCTTAAGTCTGCATTTAAGTGACCATAAATGACGGAGTATTTAAGTCTATTTTGCTGCAATGTGAAAATATTGAGGGGGGATGTTGACTGGATTGTTGACGGGGGGGGGGGGGGGGGGGGGATTGGTAGACTATACTGCGCGCATACATAGCGAGCGCACAGGAGAGCGCGAGAGACACTCGCAAGGTGTGTTTCCCTTTCTGTCGTGCCTCTATGTTTGTTATGCGCGCAGTATGTTCTGTCTCGCACGCGCGTTATAGATTCCGGGAGATTTGAACTAATTTGCGGGCATCAGGGAGACGCTATCAATATGCGGGAGACTCCCGGAACTTCCGGGAGATTTGGGATGTCTGCTTTTGTCTTCTCCTCAAAGGGGGCATGTTGGCTGCATTTATAAAGCGCGCGCCTCTCACTCTACGCTGGTTACTATTTGATCGCGTCATCAAAAACGTCATTGTTCGGTCAAATTTATTCGGCCTTTTTACTTGTTCGGCCGAACACCGAAAGTGCTTTTTTTGCTATTTTCGGCCGAATAATTTCGGTTGCCGAACATTCGGTGCATCCCTAATTCCATAAATTATCATTTACTTTAACTTTACTGTACTGTACACTGCTAAACACTGCAAAGCGATGTCAAATTCACATTTATTGTTGTAAATGACTCAGTTTTAGTTATTGACATGATTTCATTTACTTTTGCTACTGTTAGTTTCCGAATGTTTACTGTAATACACTAAATAGGTTTGCTCATGGAGAACATATCAATGGTCTTGTTGTTACAGGTGATGGTCCTTGACCTCAAACATAGACCGGCCTTTCTCGCTTCAGAGCAGAAAAGGACCACAGTATACCAACGTGTAAGAAGTCTTATTACACTGAGATAGATTGATGGTATTTATATGACATTTCATTGCCCAACCCTGCCATTAGAGTTTGTTAATTGCACTACATTGGTGGAGCAACGCAGTACCAGGTGCCAACAGGATGTCTACTACAGTACTACTGTAGCCTATGTATACAGTTTTGTTTAGTTAAAGGCCAGCCAATTCACTCGTACTCCCACTGGAACATATCTGGTCACAAGATTTCAATTATTTAGCTCAGGACAATCACGTGGAAATGAAATGGAAAGGTCACGTGGTTGTCCAGATCAGTGCACCTAAAGGAACATGAGAGGGAGGAGCTCCATCTAATTCTCTCATTTGTTTACGTGTTTTGGCATCAGATCCCTGGAAAACTTGATCACGTGTCTGACTTAAGCTCATGCACCTCATTAGAATGAAGCGTAAATGACTAGAGAAGTACAGTACAGATGACTTTTAAGTAGCTGATATTTATATAAAAGAGTACTATTGGGCTAGTTATGTTTTAATCCTTGTGTATTTTTCTGGTATGTAAACTTAAAACCAACAAAACGTGCCTCTTTATTTGGATCTACTCAAGTTATCTAAACATACCCAAAGTGAAACGATATTTACAGAAGTATCCAAACACATTTCCAGTATTTTTCACAGAACATAAGACATGAAAGTGATCGGAAAGTAAGCTCACCCTGTTGTCTGTGCTCCATATCAGCGATACTGTGCAAATGCAGCCAGGTCCAGTACACACACACACGCGCGCGCACGCGTACACACACAGAACCTCTCAGTTCAGACAGAAATCCTATCGCGTCCTACACAACAGTTCCACACACACGCGTCTGCTGTCAAAGCCACACCCACTACCAGGGCAGCTTCAGACACAGACCAATAGGAGCGGCTCGAATTAGCATATTATGATTTAGTAATAGGGCATACTTCATGGTAAATATCATAGACTGTAAAAAAAATAACAATACATTTTTAAATATCAACAAGCGAAAGTTGCTACATAAAGACTACAACTGTTGTCCGATTCCTAAAGCACGTAAACTTGTATCCCTGTGGAAGTTGTAGTCCTTCTCTAACAACAAATTGTTAGCAACATGGTCTTTTTGTTGTAAAAGACAACAGCTTCAAAATCTAGGGTTGATTGTGTGCAATTTATGTTGTAACTTGTAGAACAAAAAAAGGTTAAATACATTTTTATTAACGTCAACCACATAGCCTACTTTTTACTTTTACTACAATCCAAAACAGCTCTTCAAGCCCAAATGAAAATCCAGAAGGAACCATAGCCTATAGCTCAAAATTTATCTTCCGGGGTTTTAGACCAACAACCTGCTCTCTAAGTAATTTATTACCAATTGGTAAGTTATAAAACAAAACAATGCTATTAATAAAACCAAGCTAAATTCGCACAGTCTAATAGGATTTATTTATTATTATTTTTTTTATTACAAAGGAATGCCAGTCTGGCATACCACAACGATGATGTCATGAGTGACACGTGTACCTGAGAGCAGAACGGAGTTTACTGTCGGTTAAATTGTCCTTGCGGTCAACAGCGACATCTCCTGGTTAGACACGGGAAAAACAGGCTGGCCTGAGAATGCAACCAAGATATTATATATAATCATTTAGTACAACAATAGAATAGAACAGAACATGCTCAGTTTTCAATTGAAATACTGCTTGTGCCAAGTTATGCAATGCGCTCAATGATGTGTAACAGGAGCTAATATTTATTGATGTGACTATGGGAGCTTTAAGACAATTAGGATATTGCCCTTCCTTATTGTAATAAGGAAGGGTTTAAACTGTAATGAGTCCACAGCACTTCAAGCATGGATATATACAAACACATAGCAGATGTTTACAAAAAAAAAAATAGCACAGTTTTGTTAAATGAGTAGTTATCATGTACAGAAAGCACAAGTCAAGAAGGTAACAGGTTATTTGTTTCTTAGTAGCTGTTTACAGTTTACATGTATGCCTACTCGTGCTGAGTTCATATACTACACGTATTTAGTTCATATTTATAATGATGCTATTGCTGTTTGCTAAGCTTCTCAAGTGTTGGCAAAATGGCAATGAGTATTTTTTTTTCTGTTATTTTGACCACTAGGTGTCAGACTTGTGCAAAACGACCACTTATAAAGACCCACCACAGCAATCAGCCCCAAATTCACATGAAGATATGGATGATTGGGTTACTATGCATGGTGTTTATTATTACTATTGATAATAAAAAGTGCTGGGAGAAAACAATGAGCTATGGCTGATATGACGGAAGCAGAGTTTTATGGCATTTTCTAAATAAATATAACTATTTTTGCCATGTCCTTCCATGGCGTGTACATACAAATAAATATGTCTTTTTGAAAGAGTTAATAAAAAAACAATTGTTGAATGTATTTGTTAATATTATATTTTTGACCAACATTGTATAAACCTCCATGCTATCATGTCATCATCACCGTATTTGTCTAAAATCCCTGCACAAAAAATGTAATCAAACTAAATGACATCTGATAGCATGAGTTCGCTCATGAGATTAAAAGATATAATATCAATTTGTTGAGGAGTTGTGCCCTTGTATACAGAAGAAGATCCTTGCCTAGATCACAGACTTTGACTTTTTATAAATTGTAACTACCACATTCACATTTAGTAATTTAGCCTACACTTCATCCAACAAATGAGAAAGCATCATTAATACGGTAAGTCAATAATATTTGCAGCACCAAGTTTCAAGAGTAAGAACTACAATATACCAATGTGAGTCACCCTTTTATTGTATTAACCTGACAGAGATTGATATTAGCTGTCATTCTTCATTGGTCTGCACTGCCATTAGAGTCGGGTTGAGCAGCTGGTACTGGTGTCAACAGGATGTCAGTCAGTCAGCTGACCTCAGGAAGCAAACCCCTAACAAAGTGCTTAGACGACAGGAAATTGATCTGACTGGAATGTGCATTATCAGAGACCACCAGCAGAGAGGGACAAAGAAGAAATCCTGAGGAAACTGTGACTCAGGTGACATGTTGTAATCTCTGTTTGCTAATGTTGTCCTCGGTGTCCAGATGGCGATCTTCGATTATATGCACAATGATAAATGATATTCTAATGTAATGCTTTAGATGCTCAAAACTAAATGTCAATATCACTGTGCAGATAAGGGCGTAGATTCAAACTTTACAAGAGGCAATCCTTGACTTGCTGTACTACAAATCCTTTATTTGGTGTTCCGGGGCAAAAATGACTGCCTTTAAATAGCTTATAAATCTTTCATTATGCTGTATTATCACCAAATATTGGATTTAATCTTTTTGTCAACTTGCTTTCTTTCATTAAAATTGACTAATTGACCGTATAGGTCTCATTGAGCTGAGCTCATGCACCTCGGTTTTTGAGTGAAAAAAGTTCACTCAAGCTTAAAAAAAAATAAAAAATAAAAATAAAAAACAGGCACGTAAGCCCAGATCATTGAGGCCTACGATCAATCTGTTCTAAAAGTAATACAAAACCTTTAATTAAAAGAAAACAAGTGGAAAAAAAGATTGGATACGATATTTGGAAATACCAAAGCATAGGCTACTTTGTTATTTATAAGCAATTTATGTTTATATAAAATTACAAAAAAAATTACAAAAGTTCACAAATTATCAAATATTTTTGGAAAGTTGTTACACCCTGTGTGAGCAATGTCAGTTAGGTTTAGTCCAATGCGATACCATTAAATAGCATTTTTTGGAAAAAGAATATCCTCTTTGGGTCAAAATGACCAGATTTTGCTGTGTTAGTGTTCCTGGGTCGACATATTTAGTTGATTCTTGAACAACATTCCTGTCTGAAAATGTAACCATAACCATATCCATATCCCTACCCCTAAACCTAACCCTATAGTAATCAGAGGGAAATGGGAACACTGATGTAGAAGCACCTAACTTTGGTTTTAAGTCTTAACTTGATATAAACTGGAAACCTGTCCCTCAAATTGGTTAATTGGAATGTTGTTCATTGTTGCACTTGTTGATATCGGTTTCGGCAGAATTCCCCCGATAAGGGTTAAATGGATAGTTCACCCAAAAAAGAAATTTCTGTCATCATTGACTCTCTCTCTCATGTCGATCCAAATTTAACTTTCTCTCTTGTGTGAATTTGGAACTCAAACATTACTAGACCCCACTGACATTCATTATATGGACAAAAAACATTTTTCAAAATATCTTGTTTTGTGTTCCACAGAAGAAAGTCATACAACAAGTTTGAAAGTTAGTATGATGGCATTCCATAATATCAAAATATGTATTCAACAAATGTCACTGTAAAAAGCTTGCCACACAGGTGAAGTTTCTAAACTTAGCTAGCAACAGCTGTGACTGTAGTTGAGCTGACAGCTGCACCCAGACCGCATAATGACAGCTCATGATGAGAAAAAGAAGACAGTATTTTACTCCAACATATGGTCAGACTTGCATATTTTATCTCAGTGCACATGCAAATCACAGCAGAAAGCTTTCATTCAGAGGAGACCACTGTCACACACTTCCTTGAGGTAGATAGTCATCTGTAGTGAAATGTTGTTGGGTGATAAACTTGTTTTTCTGGCCTTACAATATGATCTAAAATAAAGATTAGAATAGCAGAGCAAAAGATTAACTTAGATTAGATTTAGGTAAGATGTTGAATACACTCTAAAAATGCTGGGTTGTTTTAACCCAATTTTGGGTCAAATATGGACAAACCCAGCCATTGGGTTACATTTTTAAATTACGTTTTTTACCCAATGTTTGAGTTTGTCCATATTTGACCCAAAATTGGGTTAAAACAACCCAGAGTGTAGTCCATATTATGAAATATTATTACAATTTAATATAGCTGTTTTCTATTTTAATATATTTTATACATGTAATTTATTCATGTGATGGCAAAGCTGAATTTTCAGCATCATTACTCCAGTCTTCAGTCACATGATCCTTCAGAAATCATTCTAATATGCTGGGTTGCTGCTCAAGAAACAGTTCTGATTATTATCAATGTTTAAAACAGTTGTGCTGCTTAATATTTTTGTTGGTAACTCTGATAAATATTTTTCATGGATGAATATAGAAAGTTCAATATAACAGCATTTATTTTAAATAGAAATCTTTTCTAACATTATAAATGTCTTTAGTGTCCCTTTTTATCGGTTTAATGCACCCTTGCTGAATTAAAGTATTATGTCTTTTGATATAAAAAGACTGGACTCTAAACTTTAGTGTATCTGTGTAGCACAACATTATGGAATACATGCAGAATACTTCTTGCTAATATTAAATATGAGCAATCATAACAGTGATACTTCTCTTAGCAAACACCACCAATTAAACTCAAGCGAGACCAAATGTTGGCAGCTCCATTTAATTCTCAATTAAATATGATAAAGACATATTTGCTGTCTGCAGGCCTGAATTGACTTTCTATATCTGAAAATAAAGTGCAGCAGCAAATGTAACAATGAAAAAAAAAAAAATTACAATGTGCATTAAAAAAAAAAAACATGAATGTAACACAGGTGTTGTGCTATAGATTCAGACACATAAGTCAGAATATTTAGGGAATCAAATATTACAGGTGTTTGGAAATCAATAACAGCAGATGTGCTCTCAAAATATACAAAATGAACTCATTCATAAAGTTAATTCGAGTAAATTTCATTCCCATTGGTAAAAGGCACCGTCTGTGGAGACAAAAATAAAACACAACACCACCAGATTGGCAGTCAAAGCGTTCAGTTGATAATGTTAGCAAGCTAACATTCTGATTTTGACTGATTTCTGTCGTCTTCCTCAATGTATATGTACAGATAGTTCAGTTATCTGCACTGGAGTGATAATATAGCAGATGTGACGAAATTCTCCCTGAGAATATCAGTGGCATTCACTACCAGCCTGAGTGCATCTTCATAATTGATTGTCTCCGAAACCCAACTGATATCTGCTTTAAAATGATACCTGGCAAACACTTATAACCAGTTGAATTAGATCGCAATTACTGGATTTTGTATAGACCAGTAGGTCTACAAGTATACAGTGTATATCCATGCCTTAATACTCATATTCCTGATACTTTACGGGTTGCCTTTTGTTTAAATTTCATTGCATGTAGTGAATGTCTAACGGTCACGATTATTTGTTGGCTAGCTACAGTATTTGGTTTTTGTAACAGCACGGGATTGAAACAAACCCAACACATGGCAATGGATTACAGTGGATATGAATCTATAACACTGTGCAATATACAGCAGGGTTGCCTATTGGGTCGCTCAGTGTCTACGTCTCAGTGTGCAAAGCTAAAATATACTACAAATGAATGTCAAAGTGTCCATATTATGGACATTTAATTTGAATGAACATTTCTAAGAATTATACACACTCAATTAGAAAACAAACGGTTTGTTCAAGGCATGCACTATGCTTCCATGTAGGGTTTGAAAGTCTGAGACCACTCTTAATATCTGGCATTTAAAAACCAACATTATTTCACCATTTCTAGGTCACTAGAACATCTCTAATTACATTTCTGATATTAATTATGTGAACTCGGTCAGATTTTCTGTAAGCCATTGCAGCAAAAAATGCTCTTTGGATCATTCTCAAATCACGCTGGGTAACATGATCAGAAACTATTTTTTACCCCCTTTGAATAACATGGACAGATAGATCGATGACATTAAGACATTGAATGTGCATTAAAAAAGTAAAGGTGAACTCTGACTTAATGTTGATTCGATAATAAAACAGGACTACTAAAATACTACTACTAAAATATTCTTAAATTCATGCACATTTTGCAGTTCAGCTTTTCACTGTAATTGTTACGGTGATACATTTTTTTTTTATTATAAATATTTAGCTTTTTTTCTAACTTAATTTGTAAAATATACATTTAAATAAATATTCAATAATTGGTTTTCTAAGTTTCTAATGTTTTTAAATACATTTTTAGAATTGTTTACATATATATATACACACACATTATAATATATATATATATATACATTTTTAAAGATTTAGTACAATATATTAGTAAATGATGTGTAATTATATACATATATAAACATTTAAAAAATATATAAAAAATTATTTTGAAAACAAATGTTAATATTATTTATATATATGTGTGTGTATATATAAATAAATATTATACAGTATAAATATATATATATATATATATATACACATATATATATATATATATATATATCAAATGTACGTATATACTATATATATACACACACACACACATTTAAAAATTAAGTTAGAAAACAAATGTTTTTAATATTAGAAATTATGTTATCAGCATAACAATTAGAATGAACTAATTTAAATGTAAATACAAAATTAGACAAAAGCTAAATAGGTATCAGACTTTTGGACCCCAGTGTATTTTGTGTTTGGTTTACAGCTTTGGATTTGTGAAAGCACAGAGCTTGAACACTTTTACATGACACAGTGCTGATTTGCATGACCCGGATGACCTATATGTCTTGGCGTGGAGCTCTGGGTTTCGTGTAATTCGGGGTCTTTTGTTTTCCACAGTGTAGTAGACAGAAACGTGTTTTGTCGATCATGCAAATTCCAGTGGATGTTGGCACAGCATGAAGCGGAGGGAGTGAGGGATCGAGAGGGGATAAAGTGGGATAGACATTAATTCAGCAACTCCCCATCATCAAGCACTAAACGCTTACAGATTATAACATCTGATGCACGTCATAAATAAGATTAAAGAACAATATAATTCACACTGTGAGGCTCCACTGCATTACACATCCAGCAGGAAATGATTACGAGTCTAGTTCCATTCCTAAAAACGAACTGAATTCAAATCAGTTTGGGGGCTTATAAATAAAACATTCTAAAACAAAATCTCCTCAATTAGACTTTGATCACGATGCCAAAGACGTCATGTGGAGGAGAGGGTCAATGTGCAATTGAAGATATTCACGAGACGCAACGAACAGGAAAACTGCACGTTGTGATTGTTGTATCTAAGTGGCCAGTGTTTGGTCACTTGGCACCCAGGGCTATTTCGGGGTGTCTGTTTGTGTGTCCAGGTCCTGAGCAGGATGACCGAAGCTGAATCAGCACAGCCAGCGACCCGATCCCTGCGAGCGCTTCCTCCTCCGCTTACAGATGTAGTAGATAGGCAGAGCAAACAAGCCTGGAGAGAGATCAGTCACAACACACGACAGCTCGGTCACACAACCAATCTGGTCAAACAATCACAGTCTGAAGTAATGTGTAACAAAAAGTTCTTTACAGAAAAATAGAAATAAGTTTGGGATCAGTATGATTTTTAAAAATCAAAAAGAAGTCTCTTATGCTCGCCAAGGCTGCATTTATTTGATCCAAAAATACAGTAAAACTGTAATAGTGTGAAATATGATTACAATTTAAAATAACTGTTTTCTATCTGTGATGCAAAGCTGAATTTTCAGCATCATTACTCCAGTCTTCAATGTCACATGATCCTTCAGCTTTTATCTAAATAAGAAATCTTTTGTAACATTATAAATGTCTTTACTGACTTTTTATCAATTGAATGCATCCTTGCTGAATAATTAATTTCTTTAAAAAATATTTTTGAATTCTTACTGATCCCAAACTTTTGAACAGTAGTGTATAATGTTATAAAAGCTTTCTATTTAAGATAAATGCTGTTCTTTTGAACTCTATTCATTAAAGAATCCTGAAAATCAGAATATTAGAATGATTTCTGAAGGATCATGTGACACTGAATGATGCTGAAAAATCAGCTTTGAATCACAGAAATAAATTACATGATATATATTAGGGCTGGAAAAAAATCAATCGCGATTAATCACATCCAAAATAAAAGTTTTGTTTACATAAAATATGTGTGTGTAGTGTGTATAATTATTTTGTATATAGAAATACACACATATGCATGTATATATGTACGAAATATTTGCATGTATATACTGTATATATATTTATACATCATTTATATTATATATAAATATACATATTTTTTATATTAATAACACATTTTTCCTAAATATATACATGCATGTGTGTGTATTTATATATACAAAATAATTATACACACTACACACACATATTTTATGTAAACAAAACTTTTATTTTGGATGCGATTAATCGCGATTGATTTTTTTCCAGCCCTAATATATATATATATATATTTTTTTGTGCATATTTTTATTTGCAGATCTTATTACCGTTATATAGTAAAACAATCATTACATTTAAATCTGCATAAATTAAAGTCAATATTTTAAAAAATATTATCAAGATGTATCTAAATAATTCATTCCATGATATAAAAATATAGATTTCTTGGGCCATAACGTCTTGAATGATACCCGATATGGCTAAGTCAGTCCTTATTGCCTGTCCAGCATTTTGAATTTTGAAGGAAAAAAATGCTGTATTTTACCAAGACTTTGTAATATCAAGATTCATATGGATTAATGTCACAACCATTTGTATATTTTCATTATAGAACTGATTTTGTTAATGAGAATTTGGGTGGGAGGGGCAGGGGCGTGGCCACAAGGGTGGCACGGGGTGGCAGCTGCCACCCTAAAAAATAGCTTTGCCACCCCATTTGCCACCCCTAGTGACAGCTCGGATACAGAGGGAGGTTGGCTTAACTTCTTATGGTGCGTTCACACCAGACGCGAATAGAGCGTCTGGCGCGAGTGATTTCAATGTTAAGTCAATTCAAAGACGCGTTACACGCGTAAATTTCGCTTCAAACTTTAGTTTTTTACGCGCGTCGATTTCGCTTAAGTGTTAGTAGGCGCGAATTTGACGCGCTATTTGCGTCTGGTGTGAACGCACAGTTAGGCTACTACTTCAATCGATTGGGTCACGAAAAGTGCTTATCAAAGGGGTGCTTAATTTTCATAAAAATAATGATAAAAAAGCAAATATAATTATAAAATCTTATTTGTTGGGATGCAATATAACCCAGAGATGTTCCTGACAGGCTTAGGAAGTGTTACACAATCCTTACCTACGACCAAAGCCAGAGCTCCGACGACCACCACGAGGACAATGACCACTGGAGCCACCAGCACTTTACTCACTGTGGAATGAGCAACACAAAAGCATTCAGGCTCACAAAAACAAACACATTTACAATTCTTATCTACTTCTGGACTAAAGAGAAATGGATGGAGTGCATTTGTCTTTCTGAGCAAGTCACTTGGTTAAAGTGAACCCTGTGGAACAAACACTTGTGTCTGTGATGTATGTATGGTTGGGTATTATGGTTCGCTGGACTAGCCTGAGGACGCCACACAAACACTGGCTCATGTAAAGTACACACACAGAGATATGCAAACTAAAAGCAGATCATGGAGCCGCTCATATCTCTGCGCCATTACTAACTGGCGTTATCAGGAGGTTTTAAACTAGCATGGTCTGGATTTGTGTAAACTGTTCTTTCGGGTTCAGGACATTTTGTTTTTGTGACAAAAACTTAACATAGAAAGAACGTAAATTAGTTTGCATCCAACTCACTACAAACAGAGCCTCGGACCAGCCGGCGCAGGTGGGGTTTCTCGGGCAGGTAGCGGTACTTGCATCCAAACACACTTAGGTTGGAGGTGTGGTCCCCAAAGAAGCGCAGATGCCTGTACTTCTCCCCACATCGATAACAAAAGTTTGTGTTGCACTGTGTGCAGGTCATGTGATCACAGCCCTCCGTCCTCTGAATGTGAATCTGTTGGTATAGAGAAGAAATAACCCTGGCAATGAGTAATCTATTCACAAAAACTATTTTTTTCTTCTTCCACATATTGGTTACATTTCTAGCCTGATCTAAGAGATAGTGGGGTGGATTTTCCTGAATCTGGGCCAGTGACTCACATGATCAATTAGTGAAAGCCTAAGCGCACAAAATGATAATTGAGAATGATTACACTGATTATTCCAACAAAAAATGCATTTCTCCAAATTATAGGTAGAGAAACTCGTTCTCAAAGGAAATATCTTAGCTAAGCCCTCAGGTATCCAGCTCAGGTATGAAGGTATGCCAAACGCCCATGTTATGATGTGTCCTCCAAAGCACCATGAATGCAATGTACCAATGTCTGGATGGAAAACAGCAACGCCTTGTAGAGCTTGTTGATCTCTTGAAATTGTATCAGTGGAAAGAAAATGGTCTCAAGTGAACTTTAATTTAGGATCCCTTTGCCCACACCCCAGTTTTGTGACTTCCTGCAATGCCATGTTTACTAAGACCGTAATTAGAATTAGACAAGAGGAAAGGAAAAGAAAAACAATCCTTTTTCACTCTCTCAAATGGGAACAATCCGTTTTTACACTGACTGTCTCTGTTTATTCGACTACGTACCTCCTATTCTTTTTAAATTAGCCATATTTTATATTTCTGTAGCAAGTCTACTTGCTTTGAAAGTCAAGTTTCTGGCACTAAATGTGTGATAGATGGGTTTTAAATTTACATTTTCCAACCAGGCAGTTGATGTACCCTATTGACTTCCATAGTAGGAAAAAAATACCATGGAAGTCAATGGGGTCCATCAACTGTTTGGTTACCAACATTCTTTGAAATATCTTTCAGCAGAAGAAAGAAACTCCTACAGGTTTGAAACAACTTGAGGGTGAGTAAATGATGACAGAATGTTCATTTTTAAGTGAACTATTCCTTTAAGGCAATAGCTAACATAAATTATATACAATTCTTTTACAGCATTTATTAATGTTTATGATCTACATACTCATTTTTTTTTACATTTCAAGTTTCAAATGAACATGAATTAATGAACAACAGTATATATTAATTAACATTAATTTAGATTAATAATTGCTGTAAAAAATGGCAGTTTTGGTAGTCTATGATACCCAATACACAACCCCAAACTTTTGAATGGTAGTGTAGGTCATTTGCATATAGTTTTGATAATACTTTACAATAAGGTTCAATTGGTTAACATTAATGAATTGGGTATCATAGATTAACAATGGACAACAGCCAATTTTACACCAAAAGTTTGGGGTTTCAAAACCCCAAAAGTTTCAAAAATCATGAGACACTGAAGACTGGAGTAATGGCTGCTGCAAATTCAGCCATCCCAGGAATAAATAACATTTGAAAAAAAATATAAATATATAAAACAGTTTTGTAAATTTTGTTCATTACTTTGCAGCGTGGGCACTTCTGAGCGTTCCTCTGGCCATGTTCGATGACGCTGGCCCAGTGACGCAACAGTTTGTCTCCTTTCTTGTAGTCTCGACACTTCAGGCCTTCATGCCAGGGCGCATGGCATTTAAAACACCAGACAAACTGGCACATTGTGCATTGAATCTGAGGGGGAATATTTAAAGACACAACAAACACAGACAGTTTGCTTACTCAAGAATGTATTTTACCAAAGAAAGTCACTCTAAATCAGAGCTTAGGCACAATATAAGCTTATCAACTGCAGAATGGACAAAAACCTGACCTTATATTTTTGTTCAATCTTGGTGGACGTCTGTTGGCTACGACCCTTCAGGGAAGTAAACAGGCTGCACTGGGGACACGGTTTTGTGCTGGAGTCCAGTCTGCTCAGCTCCAAGAAGTACTTGTATTTTGCAAGCTCCTCACTGGTCAGGTGGGGAATCACCAAGCTCTCCTCCAAGTAACCACTGCACTCCGTGATGGGACACACCAAGTGTGCCCGACCCACGTGAACCTTAAAAGAAACCCAAATGACTAAAATGCAAACAACCATCAGCAGCATTAAGGAATACGTCAGGTCAGAGGTCACCCTTCCGACGAAACTCGACTCTCGAGTTTTAAATGTGGATATACTTCTTACAAAAACCCATCGCTTCACTTTAGAAGGTATTTATTAACCCACTGGAGTCGTATGAATTCATTCTATGATGGATGGAAGAGCTTTTTGGAGCTCTATTCAATGCCATTACAAAGAGCCAGGATATGATTTAATATAACTCCGATTGTGTTTGGCTGAAAGAAGAAAGTCATGTATAACTAAAATGGCTTGAGGGTGAGCAAATCATGGGATAATTTAAATTTTTGGGTGAACCAATCCTTTAATGCAACCTTAAGCCATTAGATGACTCCATGTGCAGTTTAATATGTAATCCACCCTGTTTGAAAATGGTTAACTGCACAGTGACGTGTGGACACTGATTTAGCGTTCTTGGAAATCGCGGGTTTTAATCAGTGATTACAAGCTAGTGTACAAGCAGCAGGAAGTCCAACCAATCTGTGTACACAAGCAACTCAAATAGCCACTGTACAATCAACACGATACCCGAGGTACTTCCAAGTCAATGATCAACGTCACCTTCTCAAACAGTCACTGGGCTATGGTAAATTGTGAGTGAAGATGGCTCAGGTAGAAAGGTACCCTAGGGGCTCGTTCTTACTAGCTTGCACAGGTTGAATGCGGTATGATTTGTTGATAAATGGATATGTGTTGAATGACCTTTCACAGTCTCCTGGAGAGTTAAGAGATCTCATGGATCAGTGAGATCCATTTCATTCTCATTGTTCATACTACGGTGCAGCCCTACAGCTGCAGGACTGTGACTTTCAGCACCTCCCCTGCAGAGGATTACGTCCCCACCCATCTTCTTTCGGCTCCCCTTTGGGACGACAGGATTACCGAGCACTTTCATTGCAAAGAAATAATCTACTCTTAGCTCTCCTATTTTTATGCTGGGATATCAAGCACGCATTTAGTGGACATTATCTGAGGTGACAATAAAAAGAGATGACAAGAGTAAATTCAAGCAAGTTTTGGGTAGTTACAAATCAGCTGGAATAAAATCTGCCATGATATCTGTAAGCAATGCACTCTGGACCAAACTAGACAAGACTGGATTCTGTCTATCCCTAAATGATGTGAGCACCAGGAAAGGTTGACAACAGTTCCCACTTTCGGTTTACTACTATACTACCACATTGTACATCCCTAAAATATGGCTATGCTAGATAATCACTCTTGTTCTATGGAAACTCTTGAGTTAGGGTTAATTGTTTAGGAGTTTCACAGAACAAAGGTTACTTTTAGCAATGAGTCACAAAATTATACTAGTGACTAGTCATTTAGTAGGCTAGTTTTAAAAAAATATTTTTTTAGGGGTGGTAATGTTTAGTCGCTAGAATCATACACATTCAGCCCTTTGTTTTTTGAGCGTTTTGCCACAAGCTTTGTTGGGTTTTTAAGATCGTTTCTGCTGCTCCTCGTCAAGCTGCTTTTGAATACATAATTGCATCTTTAAAAATATAAGAAAAATAACCAATTAGGGCCAATTAAATCTGAAATCAACCTAATTATACAGAATACATTTACACTCAAGAAGAAATACTTTTGAGATTTATTTCGAAAGTACGTAAAATCACCTCAATGAGAACAAGGTGTGTCACCATTTTGTAGTATAAATAGCGTGAGTAGTGCGTTCACATTAAAAAATTCCAACCAGAAAAAGCGCACTCTCAATACCCGAATGATGCACTTATTTATCTGGGAAAAAAATGAATACATGTAGATTGTTGGACACTTCATGCACTCAACTGTAGCAGATTATTATGTAGGGTCTATCAGACTCTGATGTTGGATGACAAAATACCCATTTAAGCCTCGCATACTAGATGGATTAATACATATTGCGTTGTTTAAGTGCATAGTGTATACACTCTATAGAACGTCATTTGGGACACAACTTTAGATTACCAAAGCTCTGCTGGAACAGGCTCGTACTAGTTTCGGGACACTGCTTGAGTCATTTATAAATGACACACTTGACTAATGCAAAAGATGGTCTTCGTAAACAGCACTAACAATGCTCATGTTGAGGCGGGCTCTCGTGGCTGATTGTCTGGTGTCTTGTTCTCGCAGCAGGTGAGATTCTGCAAACAGGAGTTTACTTTGGGATCCTAATGAGATCTGGCACTCCCATGAGAGCCCTTACCTGAGTACGTGGCACCAACTGGTGACAGCAGTGCTAGCACTCCCCCAGGGCCACCCACCGGTCCTTTCTACACCTGTCAGCCTGCTGCTAATGGGCCGACCATACAGCTAGCACAATAACGGCACTCAGCAGTCACCGCACACATGAACAGTCCTCTCAGTACGGACAGAGAGTGTGATTTTTAGCCTGCCATGTCACACGATGGCATCCTGTATCAACTTTGGCATGTTTTCTGATTGACCAGCACCACCTCTTGAGGAGGGCTATGTTCTCGAGGAGATATTTGATGGAAGTGAAATTGAGTGCGGAATTTAAGCATAAATCAGTTTTCTTTATAAACAGACACCCAGTCAACAGTAAGAAATCCAATTGCTGTGGGAAAAACTGAAATTTAGTGAGAGACACTTATCTTCACATCTAGTTTATATTCGTTAATAATATTAACACTAACCAGGTATGGATTAATTTAATCTAGAAGAGCATTCCTATTCTTAGATTACTTTTCAGAAAACTATGCTGCATACGCAACACACAGCATGAGAAACCATGCTTATCGGTGAGAGGATGAACACCTCAGGGTGTAAATTGTGTGTCCAAACACTTTCAGTATAGCATCCATATAAAACGTAATCAATTTTTTTTTTTTTTTTTTTCAATTTCCTCAGCAGATTTCTTGCATCACCTAATTTCAGCACTGCATCACATGTTTTAATCTAAGGCCCCATGAATATCAATTACAGTAGGTTGTAGGTAACATTCAGTATAGCAGAAAGTGCATTAATACATTTAAATGGATCAGTTATTCTGCAAGCCTACAAAGGTCAGTCAAGCCATCTATACAGTACACCTAAAAAACATTACAAGATTTGATTGCATATAAAAGATCAAATCTAATGAGGCATACAATACAGTACAGTATCAATCAACACTGAACTGACTTCAGCTGAACAACAGCCGAAATGCATCATTTTCCTGATATTACTGTAAAGCTGCTTTAAAACGATCTGTTTTGTACAAAGCGCTATATAAATTAAGTCAACTTGACAGCAAGGCAAAACATAAAAAGCAGACAGACAGACATTTCCAAAATGTTTAGGCATCACCACTGTGGCTTTTAAATGCTACTTTCACAGTGCAAGAGTAGAGATAAATCAAAGGCTTTATTAAAAAATAAAGCTCCACCACTATACAACTGGTGAAAACCGACTGTTGGGCCATTTTACGTCATTTAGAGTTTTTGAAAAGAACCTTGGTAAAGCTGAGCTCCTGTGCATCACGGTTGGGTTATTGTATACCTTTATGAATTATCTATAATTTATGAGTTAATAGGAATTCAGTGACATTCAACAGTTACAACAGAGGAACTTCACTGCTAAACTCCAGAAGAATCATTACTTACAACATCCCTAAATTGTACAAATATTTAATTTTGACTAAATCACCCTTATTTAAATTCTGTATTTTTTTTAGATAGCTAGTTTTTGGCTTAAAAAGTAAGTGTTTATTGTATTACAAACCATGAACACACACACACACACACACACACACACGCCCATGCATACATATAAAATATATATACAGTATACATACGTACAGTATTAGGGGTGTCACGATTCTCCAAATCCTCGATTCGATTACATTTTCGATTCTAAGGTCACGGTTCGATTCGATTCTCGATTTTTACATTTATTTTTTTTAAGCACAGTTTGCGATGCCATTTTTAGACTAGACTTTTATGTAATATAATATATGACCTTTGTTCGCAATGTACCACACTACATTGTCAAATTTAAAACATTTATTAACCAAATAATGTTACAATAACTTATATCTTCAGTCAATTAGAAACTTAAGCAAAATAACCTGCCATGTAGTTTCTCTTTTGTAACTGCAGTCTTATTCACAGAACATGACATTCAAGTTCACAACAAAATAAACAAGGTTTAACAGATACATATATGTTTTCCTTGCTTTACCTCGGTCTTAAAGTACAAACATGACTGTGAAAAATATTAGTATTTAATGTAGAATTTAATTAAATGCATTTATGATGAAATTACAACATTTTCGTGTCATGTTAATTTTGACCACGAACTGTGCGCTGTCGCTTTAACTCGGCGCGTGCAGCAAAAATAGACTAGGTGCGGAAATGAACGACACTTGTCTCATTCGTGGAGGTGGAGAATCAAGTTATTTGTGACATGCTAGATTTATTGTATAAAGATTTATACTGTTCTGAGTCTGCTGTTTTTGTCAATTTAAAGTTTTAATTTAAAAAGTGGAAGAATGGTACACGCACTGACGCACATACAGTAGCAGAGCTTGCAAAGTGTGGCTTTTTTTAAGCGCGAACTTTGAACGCGAATGTGAACGTTGTCAACATAACTCACTGGAAATCAGAAATACTCCCACTGTCCCACATCGGCGACTTTAGTGAAAGAGGAGGTCAGAAGTCCTGTCGATGGGTCTCCTGCATCTGCAGCCATGCTATCTTTTGACTGGCTGTAACTGAGGTAGAGGACTCGCAGCACTTCAACGCTGTTTTTTTCCGCTATGCAAACCGACTGGACGTGACATGGGGGCGTGGCAGTATCGACGATTCCATTTTTGAATTCGATTATCGAGATTGTGACTTAATTTCGATCGATTTCGATTTAAAATCGAAATCGTGACACCTCTATACAGTATATATATATATATATATATATATATATATATATATATATATATATATATATATATATATATATATATATATATACACACACACACACACACATACACACACACACACACACACACACACACACACACACACACACACACACACACACACACACACACACACACACGGAGGGATCTTTGGACAAATAAAAAAAAAACAGCTGAACTATTTTTAAATTGATACATTGATGCTGAAAATAAGCAATGCTTTTGTATAACAATCAAAAAATAGTGCCGACTAAATCTAAGAAGTTACAGTTTGTGCATAATAATGAACAAATCACGTAGCAGCAGATCACAGAAGCTCTAATTTATTGTAGACGTCTACGTAATTGTTATAGAAGCAGTGTTTTGATGGCTGTGGCAGTGCTGCTTCACAGGGAATGAATTTAAAAAGACACAAACTCTCAGAAAAGGTCCATGCCAAACGCTGTCAGCACACTAAACAGCTCTGAGAAGTTCTCTCTTTATTCATCCCCTTTGAAACAATGCTGCTAAAAATATTATTAACTACAAAAATCAGAATAAATTAGTAGACTCAGACCCACAAATGACATGTTGGATGAAATATGGTTATGCTTGGCTATGGTTACAGCACATGTTTATAGGCAATTTATTCTTACCTATAAATATGTTATCATATTTATTGTTTTATTACATAAATTCATATTCAAAATTACAGTTCTGGATCCTGTTTTTGAGCTTAATTCAAATTAAAAGTTATTCTGAAATCAATTCTGAATGGCCCACAACACTAATGCACCTCATTCTTCTCAAAATTACGAGACAGATGTTACTAGGGCTGGGTATTGTTAGGAATTTCACAATTCGATTCGATTTCGATTCTTGAGGCTTCAATTCGATTCGATTTCGATTCGATTCGATATTGATTTATTAGCTTCGATATCGATTCAATAATAAGTAAATACACAAGTAATTAAGTGCCTGGGTATATTTTTAAATAATGTGTGCAGTATTACCAATGTTTAAGTACAAATTATTGACCCCAGCATATTTCCTGTCATGGTTTATTTAGTAGAACAAACTGTACAATATTGTACATGTGTTGAATACAAACCACAACTGTAACAAACAGGTGCTTTATTAACACCTCTAAAGTGCATGTAACTGTAAGTAGTAGAAAGTATATTTCTTTCTTCCTATACATTCAAGTTATAAAATAAATGTAAACAGAAGCACAAAATGTGCATACTCATAAAACAAAGTGCAACCATAGATATTATAACATTACAAAGTGCTATTTTGTCAACACAATAAATAACACTGAACAGCTGATCAGAGAACCTTAGGCTTATTTACTGTGCCTATATGTAGGATACAGACATTTCCATCATATAACTCGTAACATTTTAGTACAATATATAACATGTTAACTAAATATAAATAAAGCATTTGTTATCAAACTAGTGCACATGCAGGTTTTTTGAACGTTGCGACGTTCGTCTGTTATAGGACAACTTAGTTTGAATAAACGAGCAGACACTGATTAGCTATTGCTCTATGTTTATTTAAAATTAACACCAAGACAACTAGAAGTGAATGCGCTTTCCATTAAATGAATCACACACAGTAAACAAAACATTAACAACAAAAAAATGTCAATGAACTGCAATTGTACATGCGCGGGCAGATATTGGGCTTGAAGTCGTTCATCCTCGGATGCGGTGCCGCGCGCGCTGTTACAAAAAAAAAGCCTTGCACACAGCCAAGCGAAATGAGGTCTTGCGCAACCAACGCGTCATTTTTGCCGCGCGCACCTTCGCGCACGTGCGGATTATAGACACTAAAAGAAACGGACGCGTCGAGTTTAAACAAGGCTTTTCTCCGTGTCAGCGCGCGCTCTGATCGGCATCATGATGTCTATGGTATTTAAACATTCTCTGATGAAAACAGCGTCTTATACAACGCTGAACGCTCTCACTAGAGTGTTGCCCACAGCGCCGCCACTGGCCGTTGGGCTGAATCGATTCATAGGATTTGATGAATCGATATTGAATTGAGAAACAAATAATTGCAATGCATTGATGAATCGATATTTTTACCCAGCCCTAGATGTTACCACAATTATCTTTGTGAAAGTTGTGTAAAGATATACCATATATTATGACTATCCATGTATCTTTAAACATAAGTAATGGACTCAGTAGTACAAGCCAGCATTCTGAAATATTACTCCAAAGAATGAACCAAACGCCCTTGCCATAGGCACCTGACATTTAGACTGGGCGCCCCATTTGCCAAGCCCAACACAAAGGGCTGAAATGAGAAACAGTGGCTCTGTGAAGTTAAATATTAGCTATTTAAATGAGCCTTTTGTAGTCCAGACCTCTCGCCATTTCTTTTCAGTAAAAGTGCACATTAACCGTTCACCCATTCCTTTCATCTGGTTACAAACAATATTCATAGCATTCATTTGAGCTCATATATTCATATTATCTAAATTGCTTTTGAAATCATACACAGGCCTTAAAATGATTGCAATAAAAGCAGGATTGCGAAAAGATACTGGCAATGTCATCTTCAAAAAGTAGACAAAGTGCCCGAACTATAACTGAAATCATACAACAAAAGCAGAACCTTAACTCAAACTCAGATGTTAAAGATAGTTCACCCTCCCCCAAAAAAAGAAGATATTTCACCGTGTTTCGGCAGGTTTTATAAAAGTATATTTAAGACTTTTTAAGATCAAAATGTAAGGAATAAAGTCAAGGGAACACAACATGATTGTCAATATGTTCTCAAAATGTATATTTCAAGGGAGAACACACCCGAGTTGTATTAGCAACACTTCAAAGTTTCAAAATAATAATCTCCATTACTTTTTAATTAATTTGAAGGTTTGAATATGTGCTCACAACCACTAGAAACTGCAAAAAAAAAAAAAAACCTAGGCCCAGTTTCACAGACAGGGTTTAGATTAAGCCAGGCTTTAGTTAAATTAGGGCATTTAAGTGGCTTTTATAAACATGCCTTAGAAAAAAAACATTACTGATGTGCATCTTGAGACAAAACAATGGCAGTAACATATTTTAAGATATGTCAGTGCAAGTTGCTTTCAATTAAAACAGCTCAAACATGCATTTTAGTCTGGAGGCTTAAACCTCACTGTGAAACCAGGAGTTAATGTCTTCATTTTGTTTCTCAAGTAATGTATCTTGATCTAAGGATGTTAAGATATTTTTACTGGAAAACAAGACAAAAATACAGAGAAAGATATTTATTTTTTATGCAGAGCATGCAACATTTAATGCCATGACTTTATGAATTTAAGACTTTTTTGCTCTGATTTAAGACCTTTTTAAGGCCTAAATTCAATGTGGTTAAAGGAGTAGTTCACTTTTTAAAAAACTTTTGCTGATAATTTACTCACCCCCATGTCATCCAAGATGTCCATGTCTTTCTTTCTTCAGTCGAAAAGAAATTAATGATTTTGATGAAAACGTTCCAGGTTTTTCTCCATATAATGGACTTCAATGGTAGCCAAAACGGTTCAAGGTCCAAATGAGTTTCAGTGCAGCTTCAAATGACTTTAAACGACACTAGACGATGAATAAGGGTCTTATCTAGCGAAACGATGTGCCATTTCGAAAATAAATAAAACAGTTCAAGTATTATTAGCACAAATGCTCGCCTTGCTCTGTCCTGAAATGCACATTCGTGATTCTCCTGTTCGAACTCGTTCATCAAAATGAACAAATCTTTTTTCGAGTCATCGCATTGTTTCTCTAGATAAGACCCTTATTCATCGTCTGGTGTCGTTTAAAGTGATTTGAAGCTGCACTGAAACTCATTTGGACCTTGAACCGTTTTGGCTACCATTGAAGTCCATTATATGGAGAAAAACCTGGAATGTTTTCATCAAAATCATTAATTTTTTTTTTGACTGAAGAAAGAAAGACATGGACATCTTGGATGACATGGGGGTGAGTAAATTATCAGCAAAAGTTTTTTAAAAAGTGAACTAATCCTTTAAAAACAAGACAATCTTTCAAAATAAAGAAAGTAAGAAAGAAGAAAGTAAGTCATACAGGGTTGAAATGGCATACGGGTGAGAAAATGATGGCAGAATTTTCATTTTTGGGTTTACTATCCCTTTAAATAAAATAATCTCATCCATCTAGACATAGACTGCATATACGTCACTTAACTTTTCAGGCCTAAAGCTCACAAAGGCAAAGAGGAAGTTTTCAGTCAAAAAGTAGCTGGAACCAGAAACTCGCTATGACGCTGTACACAGTTGTAAAGCTGTCATTGGATACGATTCAAACAGACAGGTTTTACAGGTAATCAGTCTTTACAGCAAGTCCCTGAAAAGCGAAACACACGCTGGAACAATGGGAGGAGTGGCGATATATCTGCAAGCGGATATATAAACAAAATTATTTTTGGCAGCATCATCTCATAATTGTGCACTCCAGAACACAGTTAAGAAAAATGGTCTAGGCGTGCAGCTAAACAGGTCAAGTGAGATCACCAAACGCAAGACCAATGCAAGACAAAACTACACCAATACCGTCAGCCTATCATTATCACATCAACCTCTGTCTGACCCCCGAGATCATTCACAGGGGCAATAAATCTGATTTGAGAGAAGAGAAGCAACAGGCAAGCCAGCGTTACTCGATTATGTCCACAAGATCCCTCCAGAAGGGCAGATTGTTTCTGTTGCCAGCAAACCGCACACAGACCTTCCAGCCAACAGTCATGTAATGTAATTAGGGCACAGAGAGGCTGAGCTCAGTGATTAAGCAATCAATTACAGTACAAGTTCTTCCTCCCCTCGCCACAGTCGTGACTCACTGCCACAGGGTAGAAAAAACTTCTCCCTCTTCCTCTTTCTAAGAACCTGATATTACAGAACTGCGTCCAAACTAGGGATGTGATAAACTACATGTTTTTGGTTAAGGGTGACATGAAGGTCTTAAAGGGGTAGTTCACACAAAAATTTACTCACCCTTATTGTCATGTCAAAACCTGCATGACTTTCTTTCTTCTATAGAACACAAAAGAAAAATGCTTCTTTTAACATCCATACAATGAAAGTCAATGCTGTAAAAAATATTTTTCTTTGCAAGCCGTAAATAAAACAAAGATCATTGGGGTGTGTTTTACATGAAAATACTATTTCAGGTTTTCTACTTTAAAAAAAAAAACTCATGTTTAATTTAATGTGTAACTAACCGTTTCTTTGCAACTGTTTGTGATATTTACTAGCAACTTCTAAATGAAATGTTTTATAGTAAATCCTACACAATTTTTACCCCAATGTTCCACAGAACAAAGCAATAGGCTCTATGCACGAACGCTGCTGACGTATTTCTGGTAGGATCTCAGCCAGCGTCTTTACTTCCGCATAGCACGTTCTATAGCGAAGCGTATAGCGGCAAAACTTTAAAGGAACACTCCACCGTTTTTTGAAATAGGGCTTATTCACATTCTTTCCTACATTTAGATAGGTGTGGAAATGCATTTTTGTGTTTTAGTTTGACAGGGTCGGCGCTAGCTTAGCTTAGCACAATGAATGGAATCCTTTGTTGCCAGCTAGCATGTCCTGAGTCATGTCTGTCCAACATGAACAGGGGCCTTACCTGTGAACAAGATGCGTTTAGCAACTTAGCCACGGATTAAATTCACCTAAATAGTGTTTTAGACGGCAAGGTGCAGTCTCGCGCTGAAGTCCTCCCACCTGGACTCGCGTGGGAACTCAGTTGTAGCAGGGAAAGTTAAATAGTGTCCAGGTGGGAGGAGCGAGACTTCAGCCGTCTAAAACACTATTTAGGTGAATTTAATCCATGGCTAATTTGCTAAACGCATCTTGTTCAACAGGTAAGCTGGCGGAGTTGGATCCAGATATAAGGGGCGGAGATGGGTAGGAATTAGGGGTGGGTTTAGGGATCAGGGGGCAGAGATGGGTAGGATTAGGTATATGTAAGGTGGGAGGAGTTGGATCTGGATCCAACTCCTCCCCCTGGATTTTGTGTTCATGAGGCATGTTATTTTGTTCAAAAACAGCTAGATGGAGTGTGATCGAATGGGTCTTGAGGTGCTTTTAAAGCCGAACTATTTTCAACTTGACATGCTGTCTAGAAACCCCAAAAGATTGGCACCATTAACAATTTCAACTTAAAATTGTCTGGATGACTAACTGACCACTGTGACTCCATATTAGTTTAAATATACAGTACAAAAAAAGTTTCATATTTTTCAAGTTTCACCAAAGCCCTCACAAGACTCATTTAAAGGTACAATATGTAGGATTTTTCACCACCAGGGGTCGCTAACCTCTTACAATAACAAAGGCGTATATTGATGACGTATATTCCACATTAAGTGTAATTATGGATCTTGTCGTCAAGCTGATGGATCTTTTATGGATGAGTGAATACATTGATGTTTTTAACATGACTGTGGTGAAGCAGGAGCGATTGCTAGACGTACACCAGCGCCACACGCAACGCGAGTCCTGTGGATATAAAGGAATAAGGACATTTCATTCTACCGAACTACACGCAAGTGCTGAATTAATACTCACACAGGTCAGTTTATTAGACGAATGAAACTTGAGGGAACGCAGCGCTGTTTCACTTGCTCTCACAGTTACACTATCACACTAAACGGCATTTGAGTGTGTTGAATGTTGTTAGTTAGGTTGTTTGTGGCTGTATGAGACTAAGTAAGCCATTGCGTCATATCCTAAGTAAGGATATGACGCCATTGACTGGCGACTCCTCACCCCTGCTCACACGCCACGTTTCCTTGGTTAAAATCACAATTTTCTCACGATTTACAAATAGTTGGAAATATTTTGGATATTGCAAGTAATCAACTAAACAAAATATATAACATTGGCCTAGTGGTTTTTGGACATTTTACTGCAAAAATCCTACATATTGTACCTTTAAGCACATGCTAGTGTGTCAAGCATCTTTGAGGAACTCAGAAATAGAGTCATTATTTTTTTCATATCACACAGACATGACTGTAGTGTACAGTCACAATGTTTCTGTTACACAATAAGGGGCTGAACTCTGAAGCACAGGGAGTACTAATCACAAAGTCTATGATGATCACATAGGCCAGTCTTAGCAGAACACAGTCAATTCATCACTTCTCTAAAGCAGGACAGGACAGGCAGAGAACGTTTCCACAAGCACAATAGAGAACCTCTCCATTAACAAACAAGAACATGCTATAATTAGAAGACAAAAAAAAGAGCAAATTCAGGATGACTGACAGGTGATCATCCACCATTAAGTACCAAAACATTCTTGTTGGTGCACATTAAAGACCATATGGTAATCATTCAGTGCCATATATCACAGTATTACCATGGACAGGAAAGCTCATGGAGATCAAAGATTCACAGCTTCAGGAGGCTGTGATTCTCATTGCTGGCATGTAGAGGCATATTAGGTTTGCATCACAGACACAAACAAAGGGGCATCCCCAAAAACAAGACTTTTTATTCAATGATGAAAAGAAAGGATAAATTTGCAATGAAATGGGGTGGATGTGGATACCTGCGAGATGATGTATCTTTTCAGACATTCTTCACAAACGGCCTTTTTGCAACAGTGTAGCGGCATGATTTGTTTGTCATCAAGACAAATGCGACATGTTAAAAGAACAGATAAACTGCTGTCAGCATTATTATATGAGTGGTTTATTCCAGACTCCATCAGGTCAGAGACTGTATAGGGCTCTGGATAGGGATCATGGTCCAATTCTGAATTTGGCAAGTCATGAGGTAAAACCAGCACATCTGATGAAGATGATGATGATGTAGTCTCATGATCAGATGTTGTTTTCTCAACAGGTATCCTATAATTATCATTGGCAATACAGTATACAGTGCAGTAAACATGCTCTTTTGATTGGCTGGGATCTTCATCACTCTTGAAATCAATATTATAATCAATATGATGATTCCCATCTGGACTTCCCAATCTTGAGTTGTCTTGTTGGAGACTTTTTGTGGTACATTGTATCCTTTCATCATACGTTTCAAGATCCAAATCGTTCAGTTTGATGCCAAATCCTACTTTCTCCAGGTCTTTGGGATCTTCTGAATCTCTGATAGAACCAAAATTCCTTCTTAAAATATCCACGGCTCTTAAGTTTTCCCTCTCGTTATTTTCTTTTTTATTGCCTCCCGGCTCATGTTTGTGTTTATGAAATTCCAAAACATCCTTCGAGGATAATGATGATGATGACACCTTCGCCTCGCTGCTGCGGACATCCTGGCCGAAATCAGTGCTCCGTATCCCGCTGGATACATGGACAGATTCCCCGTCGCGTCCGCTATAACCGGGCATGTTTTGCGCGGTGACATTCACACGCACGGAAGAGTCATCTTCCATTCCCGAGCGGTCAACTTTCCATTTGTGCCAAACACACCGGTCCGGTTACAAACTCACAAACTAAAAACAGAGCGAGTAACTATTATACCACTTCCGGGTCTGAGATCTCAAATCCTACTACGGCGAAGCGTCGGCTTATGAATATTAATTAAGCCACGGTGACGTTACATGATAACGTCCCAATAGCACACATCTGTTTTAATGAATATAAATTAGGCGGCTTTGACGTTGTCAGAGTCGTATATTTCTCTCCATGGCTCTGGACGTTGTGTCGTTGTCTTCCAATGGCAAAGACCTTGTTTATAAATATGAATAAATCCTTCAGCATAGTAGGATTAATAAATTCACAGCTGGGAATTATGCTATTTTTGTTTAGGCTCATCTAGGTGAAAACTATTAAATGCGTCACATAAAGACTGCAGGAAAAATTTTGAACCTTCTTAATCTCATCGAATTATTCTTGATTAATAATTACCACTGTGAATGTTTTACTAGGTGTTAATACAGTTTTGTACTTTTTATATTTTGATCAGTGGATATTATTTTCTATATCTGACTTCATGACAAGCCGTTTTGACTTTTTTTTCATTTCAAGAATATTAATGATTGATATTAACAATTACATTTTCACTAGTTAAAATGCTATATTTACTAGTAACAATGGACATTTGTAACAATGGATATCAGGAATTACATTTCCACTTGCCAAGAAAAAAATAACAATGACGTCATCACTCGCAGAAATATGAATTTATGATATCAATAATTAAATGTAAACTGGTATAACTATAATTCTTGATATATGTAATAGTTAAATGTCACCATATAGCTGCCATTCAAATTCAGTTGTTGCTTTCAAGAATTTAATACTTAGGCTATTAGTTGAAATTCAAAGAACACATCAGCTATGCATTTTCTTACTTGTAGAAAAGTAATTTTTGATATTAAATATAACTTTGTTACTAGTAAAAATATAAATTTCTGATATCAAGAACTCAAGCTGAAATGGCTGAAATGTTCATTCTTGACATTAAAGTATTTCAACAATTGAATTGAAATTCCTGGTATCAAAAATAGCCATTGTTACTAGAAATCGAATTCCTGATACCAAGAATTAGCATTTAAACTAGTGAAAATAGAATTCTTGACATCAAGAATTCATATCCTGGGAATGTATAAAAGTCAAAACGTCTTGTTATAATATCTGTAGTAATCCTAGCCTTTCTGTCAATCATATCTTGATTAATTTAACGTGTCTACACTAGAGGGAGGTAGAGCGTCAGGTATAGGCTAAACAAATCTCATTTTAAAAGTTGGTTCTGCTTTGGTGCCTCCCAGGATAAGAATGCCAGAAAAAGAACCAGATTAGGAAATGCTGAGTGTGATGTTTCTTTGTAAAAGTAAAAGGTAAATTAACCCAGTAATAGGTCACAGTGGGCATGTTGTACAATACATGCTGAATCATCATTCTGCCCCACCTTGTTGATCTCCTTTAGGATAAAGAGGCCCCAGGGTCCCTGATTTGCACATTCACAGCATCTTTAAGCCTTGCAAGGTCAGAAATGAAAGCTTTACACTTCATCCTTAAGCAAAAAAGTATATCAAGTAGTTGCCATTGCTAATGATGCTATATATTGTGTGTAGCATCACTTATGCACCATGTTACGAATTTTAATATAAGTTAATTTATTGATATGCATTAGTAAGCAGTGCATATATTTTTTTACATTATGCAAACACATGACAACACAAGGCACAATGGCCATTTTTTCAAAAAGTGCAGCTGTTTCCCAAGATGGCTTTTTAAACGGAGCATGTTATGTCATGTGGCAATTTATAAAAGCGTGACACAAACCCGTCATTAATTAATAAATCAAAATCACAGGTATTAGTCATGCTTAAACGTCCATCTGTTAGGAGGCTTATTAAAAAAATTCTAAGGAGTGACCATCTGTTATTACATGTGATGAATCGAAGAGGGGTCACAATGTCACAGAAAGCGCATCACACATTCAAATCAACCGAATCTTGCTCTACACGGAGGCTTGTTTCAGTTGTTAAAGCAGAGACCCCCTCCCTGTCTCTTCCTTGAGTCATCTATATTCATATTTACTGCCTATGTGAAAAGGTTGGATACAAAGTTTGCCTGTGAAATACATGCCATTACAATGCCAAGTGCTTCTGGGAGGTTGCCAGGGTGTTGCTATGCAGTTGCTAAGGTGATTTGACTTTTTTTTTGCATGCTGCTTTGTAGTTGCTGGGTGTTCTGGGTTGTTGCTATGCTATGAGGATTGTTTGCTGTCCTACATCTCTATGATATTCATTATTTTGTGTGTGCTAATTTTTTCATCTGCCAAGCAAAATGTTATGTCTGATCTACACAAACAATATGGCCTCTTTTCAACAAGCTGCACAATTTTAGCTTTAAAGCAACACCAAGTAACCTTTCCTCTGCGGTCGCCCTACAGGTTGGAAGCGGAATTGTCCATTACTGCTGTCGTAAATAATTTAGCCTACCGCATCCTACTGTCACACACGCATGCTCATGCTCTCTGTTTATCCAGCACCGGCTTTGGAATCAACAATGGCCACAGACAAGGTAGAGTATGATGCATGATTTTATGAAAGTAGTTGTAGTCTACTGTCGAGTACGCTCCACCTATCGGCAATTGTAACGCTTGCCGTAAAGCAAGTCAAATTTGTAGTTTTCTTATGTCTCATTCGGACTACAGAAACGCGACCCGATCTGGCAATCTTACATAGCGTGGATATATCAGATAAAGGACCGCAAAGCGGTGGCATACGTGCATTTCACCATGTCGCGACTTGATGGACCACTGAAACGATTTTGAAAACATTATTTTAAGGTAAAAATTCTTACTTAGTGTTGCTTTAATTCATGTCTGTAGATCCTTTAATAGTGTCACTTCCAAGTTTAGGAGCAACTCCCAAGCAATATGAGCAATAGATAGTGATTCTTGTATTATTATTATTAGTAAGCACCACTAATTGTTACTATAATAATTAAAACTATACGCAGGATAACTGTTTTTAAAAAAAAAAAAAAAAAAAAAAAAAAATGTAATAAATGAGAAAGTGTCCCAAAAAACACTTTTATAAATCTACAATTTATATTTTGGAACTGTCGGGACGGATTTCGCGGGAATATTACATTATTTGCATACGTACCTTATTCTCCCTTGTCACGTGGTGCGTAGAGTAGCATGAAGCTAAAAGTGACAATGGATGGATCATTCCAGTTGTGAAATAAAGAAACTGTTATTTCTGTGTCTGAGCCGAAGCACATCCAAAATAACGGGTCTCACTAAGCATTACGCACAAATTTGTCCGTGAAATCTTTGTACAAACGTTTACAAGAACAAACCATGATTCACCAAAAACATTGTAAAATTTATTCTAAATTTACAAAAAAAATCTAAGAAAAACTGATAACACACAAAAGCAATATTTTTGCGGCCTTATAGGCTAATCTTGTTAAGAAATTATATTTAATCTGAACACGTATGGAGGCTATCCCATAAGCCTCATGGATGGATGGTGTTCTCAATGCGTAGCAGAAAGATCCTACGTCTAGGCATTAGCTCTCTGTGGGTGATTGCCGTTTATTATAAAGGTAGACAAGGTATTTTACATAAAATGGTACTTCACCCAGTGCTAATTAATAAAGTGCTGTTGTGTTGTCGGTGGAGTGGTTGCTCACGGCTACGGTAAGAACCTGTGTTTCCCGCCATTCACACATTTCCCTATAACTGACTGCCAACCTGTAAATATACCTAACGCCCAGTAACACCTGTAACTCCCAGTGACGTGCCACACCCAGTGCAATACTCCCACAAGTGGATAAAATAAGTAATAGCTAAATTAACCTATCTGAAAGGTGAATATTAATGGCTCCTACAACACGACTATAATTATATTATATTATATCATATTTTGTATATAAAATTATATAATAATAAAAAATACAATTTAATTTAATCTTCAATATATTTCATCATGTAGCCTATAGCCTACGTGAAAGAGTAAGAAAAGCTGCTTCAGCGTGAGGTTTCTCTGAATAATGCAGATATAGCCATAATGAAAGGTCAGTAAGCTGGGTCTGTATAAAAGGTGTTTATTGTGTTTGAACTGGTTTTGAGAATGACATACCTGGGTTATGGCTTTGCTCGAGTGAGCGGCATGTTTGCCGAGAGTGACAAAGGCTTTAAAGAAAAGAATATGCGGAAAGCCCTATATGGAGATGGTTTGGGCGTGTTTTATGCAAAAGACTAACCTCATGTACGCGGACGCTTATACTCTAATTGACTAACATTAGAACGAGATTAAAGGTGCTGTATGTATCTTTTTGCCAATGCTACAGCCAGTTATTTTACTTGTCGTTCTATGTCGGAATGTCTGTTTTTGTTTCGGTCTGTGTGATCCCGCCCACTGCCAATTTACCCAATAGTATTTCGACACCCCGGGTTGCCAGTTATATCGGAAAACACAGCGTATTGCAGCCATGGAAGCCAGCAAACAATCTGGGTCAGAGATCGCAGATTCTGCCTGATCTAAAAAAGCCTCAGCATCCATCTAAAAATGAACAGGGATATAAGAGATCTATGTACTATTAAAACTTCCTGCAAGTTTCATAGCTTAAGATGTCCTCCCCATTATAAACAAAGCATTTATTTAATCAAGCTCTAAATACAGCTCGTTCTGGATCCATGGTAAGAAGTGACGTCGCGGTGCGAAGTGACGTACCAGTCGTTTGCATATGACCGCTTCCAGCGCAAGACAACTACGCCTCATTTCGCATCCTCGCATGCGTTGACGTGCAGCGAGTGGGTTGTTTACAAGATGACTGCGATGATGTGCTGTTCCTGCTGTGGACAAACAACATGTTTGAATGCTGCTGAACGATCCAGACGTCAGGGAAAGCAGTCGGATGCAGTTTATTTGCAGCATATGCAGCCCGCCAAAGCTTTATTTGAGGTGAGTGAGATGAGTGTAACAGGGCATGTTACTGAAAGAGCAGAGAGCGAGCGAGCTCCGGTCGCGTGCGCGCCTTCAAACTGTCTTGCTCTCTCTCTCTCTCTTTCTCCCTCGTGCATATGAATCAAAATCAATTGAGAATTGATACGATGGTAAAAGATTGGAAGACCGAAGTTTCACGTGGTGGAGCATTGTGTAGTTTACGTGTGATACAAAATGATTAACGTTAATAATGTATGCATAAGCAGCACTGACGTTAGCCAATCATAACAGTATAGGCGTTAACACTGAACTCTTAAAGGGGAAACACCCCAAAACAGACTGTTTGAATCAGAGGTGAGAAACAGGGTGGGAAAATGTCATAAATCACTACATTTTTTTATTTTTTTTTGTACAAAAAAACTATAGTAATACTATAATTGCACCTAAGGGAACATAATAAAACAAAACAAAAAACCATGTCATGACCCCTTTAAAACAACTCATCAACTCAGTGGCGGCGCCAGAGATTTTCTGTTGCAGGTGCTATGGGGATGCTCAATACTTAATAGACGGTGCTTTGAATTTTGGGCCGGTTTTGTTGACGGGTGGGGGGTGGGGGGGGGGGGGGGGGGGGGGGGGGGGGGGGGGTGGGGGTGGGGTTTGCATTACATGCGCTTCATGCGCACACACGCACATTTACACACACACACGCAAGGTCTTTCGCTCTCTCTAATTGCGCGCACTACACGTTTGGAGCTTAGATTCCGGGAGATTTGAACTAATTTGCGGCCATCAGGGAGCCGCTATCTATATACGTGACGTGAGACTTGGGATTTCTGCAAACGTTCATCGGGCGCCGCGTCCATTGGCCAAAGATGATCGCCTGTTTGGGCCTCATGTTTTTTTCGACTAAATATATATTTTTTAATTATTCTTTAATACCCTAACAACACGAAAAAGACTATTCAAACATGACATTAAAATAGAAATATAAAAAAATCACAGACATTTCTTGGGGTGCTGGGCGGGTGCTATGGCTATTATAGGGGGAGCTACAGCACCACCTAGCTCCCCCCTGGCGCCGCCACTGCATCAACTTACAAGTGTGTATCTCCTCGCCTTCCATTGACAATTGCGCTGGCTCCTGTTGCTTGTCCTCAATTTGGAAACCCACGTGAGCGTTGAGTCTGAAGAGGAGACGGCGGGAGAAACAACTCTCTCAAATATTTTGAATTTGAACTGCAGTACCTATTTCAAACCGCTTGCTGTCAATCTTACATACTGCACCTTTAAGTACAAGTTCATGTGCGTATGTGTGTTGCGGATATTTTTTGTGAGAATTTCTCCTGTGAACAATTACGAAATAATCTACGTAATCATTAGTGAATGAGACCCAATGTTATTCTGCAAAACCAGCCCAGTCTCATCCCAAGACGTCATATGTCTGACGCTTTTGACCATACGTCAACATCCAACGTTTTAGGGTACCCTTTAACGTCAGCATATGACGCTAACTAATCCTAACCCTACCCCAGACCTAAACCTACCTGCGTCATCTAACTGACGCTAAAGGGTACCCTAAAACGTCGGATGTTGACGTATGGTCAAAAGCGTCAGTCATCTGACGTCTTGGGATGAGACTGTGTTAGCAAAACATATGCAGTTTTATTTTTTTTAACCGCTAGAGGGCCAAAACTTACATATTATAGCTTTGATGATCAAACCATAAAAGAAACCTTTAGAAACTTTGCACTGAGAAGCCAAAGCAATTAGATGATTCAGTCCTAGAATAAGTCATAGCTCCCATCAATGAAGTAAAATATTATGCATAATAATGATTCGACTACTTATGGGGTCTGTGGCACAAAGCCCAGACTCTGTGTTTGATGGACAGGAATAAAAAATGGTAAGGTAATGGGAGGGAAAGCTTATGCCGTCAAAAAGTGCAGGGAACAGCTTCAGTGTCAGTAGCATTCTTTAGCAAAACCAGGTCTTTCATCCCTATCTCCTCCTTTCACAGTCTGTGTACAGAATGGAACATGGATGCTAGTTTTATCCCTCTAAAATATTAAAGCACAATTGATTCCCGTTTTGCATGGTGGGTTTTCCGCACATCATCAATAGCTCTAAACGTTGCTGTGCAGATTACGGCGTTACCTCCACGTGCAGCTCAAAGCTCAAAGTACACATACATTATCTCAGTCATTTCAATTGATTCAATTAACTCCCTTATTCCTGTAGATTTCTTCACTGGGTATCTGCTGAAGTGGGAACAAAGTGTTCCACAAGGCCATATTCTTTTTTCTCCCTTTTTTTATTCCAAGAAAGGTTTCACTGACTTGCATTTATTCCAACATCAGCTTGCAGACTCTCAATTACATTCAAAAGCCCCTTTGCACAGATTTACCGTAGCTCAGGTAACGGCATCACTGATTAGGTGTGTGTGTGTGTATCTTTAATCACTTGCTTCCCACTGGGCAATTACACAGCACATGACTGTAAAACAAACAAACATAAGCATTTACACAAGAACAAAAGGCTGTGTGGAGAAGGAACATGCACATCACTGCTGCAATTCATGGCTTGAGGTGTGTGATTGACAGCGGTTCCTTTTTAAGTGGAAGACAGTCATCATTGACAATGTCAAAGCTACAGTCTGTTGCTAGGCAAAGTCGCTATGTGCTGTATGACATGTTACTATACTTAGACATTACATAATAAAGCAAAGAAGTGAAGTAAAAGAGAAGAGAAGCAAAATAAAGAGTCATTAACACAGTCTGGTTTTATTTACAGTCATTTTTTAAAAGAAACAGAAATAGAAAAGGCCTATCTAATCAAAACTCAGCACTGAATCCAATGAAAACAACCTGGAAAACTGCTTAAAGCATCTAGTGTCATTTGTTTTAGAATATTTAACGAGAATGGTTGAGCTACTCTTACACAGTATATCGTCAAATAAAAGCTACTGTATATTTTTGAATTCGTTCGAACCACTTCACAAAGAATTAAACTAGTTTCTAAATCCTTATTTTTTATTTACAGTTTTGGTTAGAGCATTGTCGTTGTGACATCACATATACACTCCTGGGTAGAAGCATCATGCAAGGTTTTTTGGAGGATATTCATTTTCATTCAGGTTTCTTTCGGCTCAATAATTATGATAGTCAAATTTGATATTTAGCATTGTCAAGTCTTGTTTTACATAATGCGGGGTAAGTTTAGACTGTGCCTTGCAAGTATATTGAGAACCAGAACATTTTTTCTTTTATTTGCTTTAACTTTGCCCTGTTTATTCATTATAATATAGTCTAATCAAGCACCATGTTGAATCAGGATGTATTTACATATGTCTTAAAAGTCACTCGTACAGCAGCCAGACTGATACAAGATGCTAATCTTTGAGTATAGGCAATCACGAACCTCCAAACAACAAAAGTTATGAGGGCGAAGCTCTTGAAAACATGTCCAGGTCACATTTCACCCCAAAATCCCCAAAAATAAAATAAAAAATGCTACTAAAACACTAGATGTATATACATCATTACTCCAGTTTTCAGCGAGACAAGATCCCTCAGAAATCATGCTAATATGCTGATTCATTATAATATGCTGAGATGCTTAAATTTTTTTAATAACCTGTGATACTTTTTTTCAGGATTCTTTGATGTATAAAAAGTTAAAAAAAGAACAGCATTTATTTAAAATAGAAATCTTTTGTTACAATATACACTACCGTTCAAAAGTGTAGGTTCAGTCATTTTTTTCTTTCTTTTTAAAAAAAGAAATGAATATTTTTATTCAGCAAGGATGTGTTAAA
The DNA here is from genome assembly GCA_036326025.1 of Chrosomus eos. NCBI lineage: Eukaryota > Metazoa > Chordata > Actinopteri > Cypriniformes > Leuciscidae > Chrosomus > Chrosomus eos. The sequence goes on along the minus strand of CM070829.1, from coordinate 5,120,599 downwards.
TTGATAAATAGTGATAGAAAATATTTATATTTGGAATAAATGCTGTTCTTTTTAATTTTTTATTCATCAATGAATCCTGAAACAAGTATCACTGTTTCCATTGTATCATTGTTTCCAACAATGAAAATATCTAAATATCAAATCAGCTTATGAATGATTTTTGAAAGATTATGTGACACTGAAGACTGGAGTAACGGACGATGAAAATTCAGCTTTGCATCACAGAAATAATTATATTTTAGAGTATATTAAAATAGAAAACCATTATTTTAAATTGTAATAATATTTCACAATATTGGCTTGATGAGCATAAGAAACTTGTTTCAAAAACATAAAAATAGTAATGTTTCCAAACTTTTGACCGGTACTTTACTGTAATAATCTTTGTGCATTACAGTAATGTAATAAATAATATTATAATTTATAAATGAATTCCACACATTAATACAAACAAAATAAAATCTTGTTTTTTTATACAGCAAAATATATTCTCTCTATATTTTGATTTTGGGGATGAAATATAACCTACATGTATATGTTTCTGAAAGGTTTTGTGAGATATACCCATACAGGTTTCCTTTCCTAATATCATCATTCTTATTGAATCGCATTACCCATTCAAACGTCACTCCATATTGAGTCGGATGCACAAAGACTACAGGGAATTATTTGCCAGTGAGTTCTGGAGAGTGGTGCGGCTAAAATATCTTTATTAATTATCAAAGCCACTTAACTTTGCCAGTGCAGTTCACAAGGGGTTTGATTAAACACAGTTCAGTCAGACCCTCTGTTTATGTACAGCCGTTCGTTCTGGGTGAGAGCAGATTGCCATTTATTGGAATGTTCACAGGATGTCATTTCAGGCACTTTCTCTACACCAAACCACAGATATATGTTCAAGGGAATCAGTTCAAAGATAATATACAGTGGAGAAATGCATATTTCATCATCCACTATCTGTTAAGGAAGGGGAAAATGCGTTATTCAGCTGTGTTTGGCATGGTAGTTTGACCGAAATGAAGACATTTCACGCATCATACAATATGTTCAGTATTTCAGGCGGTTGAAAGTGCAGCACAAAAAGAAACTCGTTCCTTGATATTCATTCAGGAAGCAGGTTACAAAAGAAGCCATACAGCGCAGCTAAATCCAGGGGAAACCTCTCACTTAAAAGTTGGGGAACAATTGTGTTAAGAAATGATTTAGAGACTCGATATTCTTGGGTTCCGGCTACTACACAAAACAAAAACGTTTTAACCCAAGACTCCTTCCACACACCTCCTCGTACATCACATCACTAGAAATACTGCGTCTCTATCCCTATCCCCCCTCAATATGTACAAGTATATTGAAAAAGAAAGGCCCACTTACACGGCATAACAAATTATTAGTCTACTAGAAAAGAGTGAACACTGGCACACATGTTTAAAAAAGGCTTAAAATAGAAAGAAGTTACAATTGCTTTTCTATCCGTTATCTTGTTAACAAGACTCAACACCGTCTTAAAAAACAACAATATTCACAAGTGACCTTTCGGAGTGAGGACAGTCGGCCAACTGTTACCGCTTCCGAGGTCGGCCTATGTCTAGCTGAAAGATATTAAATACGCAACAGATTTGAACACCTCATGCAAACAAATACGGCTGAATCCCATGGTCGAACCGATAAACTCAAAGGTATTTTTTTTTTCAAAAAAAAAAAAAATACGAATCTCTTAGCAGCTACTGATTTGTTTTTGTTTTTTTTCTTAACTGTTCTTGGCACTTTCAAGACGAGTACATCCAGGAGAGAGAAGAAAAACTACTTGGGTTGCAATTAAACACCGAAGGTAATCCCAATGCTTGAATACAACCAGAATAATGACTCTCCACTCTATTTACCATTTGAAGGACTGTAGGACTAGATAACTAATATACTGACTGGTAAATGAACATTCTTTAAGGATGGATGGATGGATTCCGTGAAAGTCAGTCGGACACACTGACACTATATCCGTTCGGTCCAGTGCACGATTCCATGTCTTTCTTATTGCAGATCTGTCCGGAGACATCGATGCAATCTGTTCCTCTGTTTTGCACTGCTAATGGCCGAGAGACGAGAGTCCGCTGAGGGGGTTCGGCCACACGAGGGCTCTCTCGAGCTCCGGAGGAGGAAGGGCTGGGCGTAGACAAAGAAAATCCACTCGGTTGCTCGAGTCTTTGAGGTTAAAGCGTCGGTTCCGTGTTCCTCCGACAGTCCGTAAGACACTATCATGTTAAGACATTTACGTAGAAAGACAAGTTCAAACATCAGTTCATCATTTTGACTGGCTGATAAGGCAGGTATCCTTTTACTTTGACCTGTGAGAGAAGAAAACAAGTGTTAAAGACTGTTCTAAACAGCATAAGAAAGAATGAAATATGTAATAAAACATCAGATTGACTGCTTGATTAAGGTCGGCTTGGTGAAACAAAGCATTTTTGTGCATGCAAAATATTTGGGCACTTAAACAACATTAAACATTTATGGATGGGACTGCATTAGGTGACAAAAAATCTAACCAAAAGGCATTGCTATTAACAAAACACAGCACATGCTTTTTCATTGTACAGTTTGTGTTTAGTGTGTATAGCATGCAAACGGACCCAGGTTCAAAATCAAATCCCATCGTAATATAAGATTTTTTTGAGAATTGGACAGAACTGAATTTGACAGAAAATTATCATTGTGCATTCATTTTGTGAAAAGACCATCTTTGATATTTTGTAAAAAGACCATCTTTGATATTTTTGATATTTTGAGTGGTATCAGTTGCAGGTCTCGACTAGACTGACCAGATTTCGACATGAATGTCTGATTTCTGCCACAGCGTGTAAATACAAACACTTCTTTATACACAAAATGTGTCCAACCTTATTTATTAATCAAAGATCCATTTGAAATACAATATTTTTTGGAAAAATCCTCCCTTAGTTAGAATGGGAATGCCTCTGAACACAATCACATCAATACAAAACACTAGATACAGTATTAAATAAAGACGAAAAATGGACACTCTCAGATAGTGGAAGATGTGATGTGTAGTACGAATGTGGTTATACCTCGAGCATAATTTGTTTGCAGATGACACTTAATTTTATACTTTGAATCTAAGGCTAGCCTGGCTAACGTCAGACTGGGAACGGTCTGGGAACACGTTCATTTTCTCGTATTTGAGGCGTGGTTTACGAATGCCCAAGCCATTTATTGGGTGCTACGAATGTCTATCAAATGCGCCTGTACGTAGCTCATAGCCAATTGTTTCAATTGTACCAGATGACATATTAAGAGCGACAGAAATTAGACGAGGAAGAAGACGATGGGTCAGAGATGTATGTGTACACGATGGCGTGTATCTAAGGCTGCATCGAAAGGTAACTTCGCGTCTGCTGCCATGTTGGGTCCATGGGTATAAACAAACTGCTTCGGTGTGTAGCATAGACGTCGTCATCGTCTTGCTGCTCGCTCCCCGTTCTGTGATTGGCAGTGAAATTCATACAGTAATGTGCCCCTTTAATGCTTTTTCGGATATTACCTTTCATGTTCTGTGTAATATCAAAGATCAAAGTGCACGATAAACTTATATAAAATAAAAATTATTGTCCCCTAAAAGAAAGAACCAATTCTGAATTGCATGAAATGAGTTGTCAGTAATTCCTGTCTTACTTCCTGCAGAAACCTATAGGTTTCGTTTATAACAAATTTGCATAATGCCAGCCTATTTTCTTTAATGGCTGCCCGCGAACAACATCTACTATGACCCTCAAACACTGTAGTTGTAACTGAGGCCTGGAAGAGTTTGGTTTGTGTAGTCGACATGATGAGAAGTTGCTGTTTTCCGTGCTGTGGAAGCAAATTCACTTCACGTGAACTTCTAAAGGATGAGGACTCGTGCTCAAATTGATACAGTAAAACCAACACCATTGTTACTGTTCATATCTGAGGAAGGCTCAGGAGATGAAATTCAGATATGGTAATGGGTAATGGGTTTCAGACACTGTGAGAAAATAGGTGAACCTGGAATGTATATTATGAGAAAATTAAAGTGTTTTTTGACCATGAATGCATCTAAATATATTGCAGGAGACCTTCAAAACAAAACGAGGAACCTTTAAAATAGCATAATAGGTTAGATCTGTATGTATAAGTCTCCAAGTACGTTTTAGAGCCACTGTTTTTTTTTGCATTGTGTTAAAGGAGTGAGTTCTTTCTCTCGTGTCGTCTTGCCCTTCTAACTAATTATTAGCTTTGACCTTTTCATCATTCTATTCTTCTCCACACTGAATCTCAAAATGCACTAAACAACACACATGATTTCACAGGAGCACGTGTAGAAAAACCTCCTCCCTGAAATATCAAAATATGCAATCTGCTTATGGATGGACCTGCCATTCAAAGCACTCCAATGCATTATGGAAAAGTGAGAGTCTGACATTTACAAAGACAAGAGACTCATGACGTGACAGAATGATTTAGTCAGCCGGCCATGTAATAAATACAAAACATTGGCTGAAAGTGAATTTTCAGTGCATTTTCACCAAATAAGACTAGGGGAGCACCCGTGGGTACAGACGGGGTGCGGCTCTTTAAGAGAATAATTAATTTTCTCTGTAGTCTTTCTCTGGATTCTGTGTAATCCTCATTAATCCCAATTTTACAGCATCTGTTCCCAGAGGACGAGGACGGAGTTGCATAAAGCATTGTTACCCGTCACTGATCTAAAAGCCCATGTAATTGCACCTTTCTGCTGTATATATTGGTGGCAGAAAATTAAAATGCACGGAATAATGCAGCACCCAAATATTGAATAATAAAAATGTATTTCAATAATAATATAACAAATGTATTCCGGCTTATCAATTACTTTAGTAACACTTAACAATAAAGTTTTATTCGTTAACATTATTTAATGCATTAACATGAACAGTTATTTTAAATTGCAATAATATTTCACAATATTACAGTTTTTACTTTTTGATCAAATAAATGAGGCCTTTGTGATTTCTTTCGAAAAATCTTTTGAACAATATGTGGATATAACGTGTTATCGTAACATGATTTTTCTGAATTATTTCTTCCCAAGCTTCCACAAGGGAAACCTTAATGTGAATTCTCTAGGGACAAACTATAAGTCTGTATTATTGGTAAATCAAGTCTCTTGCCATTTAAATCCACATGGGGTCTCGTTTCTGATCGCATATCACTGGCAGGATTCCATTCAGCTTTTTCCCCTGTGTCTAGACTGTGGCGCTGGGCAGCTCAGCTGAGCCCTTCCTTCCCTGGAGGACGGCGGGGAATGTTCCGGCTGGTATTTTGCCGTCAGTGTCACTTGTGTGCCAAAACTAGTGACAGGCACATTTGGACCCCGCCATATGTTTTCACATCAGTTGGGCTGATGTCACCCACAGGCCAAAGACGACTTTAGATGATGCCATAGGGTGAACTAAAGTTAACGTTTATTTTATTTCAAGTTACAAATATGGGTTTAGGGGCTGTTTACACGACACCGTTTTCAATTAAAAAATGTAAAAAACGTTATGCATTTTTCTGCTCATTTAGGTGGCCTGAAAACACAAGCTCTTGAAAACGGATTTTGGAAACCGATACCGTTATCGCCTTATAGCACCCAATAAACGGCTCTGGGCATTCATAAACCACGCCTCAAATACGAGAAACTACAAACATTTGTGAAAACTAATGTGCTTAAAACTAAAACGAAAAAAAAAAGAGCATTCGTGTTACATGTTCAGTCTATAGGCGTGTAGTGTTTCTTTACATCGCCATCTACTGGCCTGGCAGCAGAATACAGCCATTTTTGTCGTTTTCGTGGATCCTTGTCAACGGGATTGTTTTGACAATGTTGTCGCCTGTATGCGAAAAAAGCAAAGGAAAAACGTTTCCATTTTTAGTGCATTGTTGTCGTGTAAACATACCCTTAAGTTTTAGTTAACTTTAGCATAACCTTGGCTAAAGATGAAGGGTCTCATCTCAAATCCCAAATACACCCCCATCTTCCATTAATTGGACAGATAGTCACGCCACAAACTCACATCATTGGTTGTTCCAGTGTTGCTATGCAGGATGGTTTAATATTTTGATAGTCTCAAATATTTACATGTGTGAGGAAATAAACCTATTAATGGCGTACTAATAGCTTTCTATCCACATTAAAGACATTTAAAGATTTTTTTTTTTTTTTTTTTTGCGAATGGATGGCAGACTAGAATATAAATCAGATCTGCTCCATAGTTTTTGATGCATTTCCCGATTTTTCAGTGACTCCTCCAAACCCTCCTTTAGATCGGTTTGGTCTTCCATCAAAGAGCTGTCTCTATATAGATAACAGGCCTAAGCTTTGATCGCATTGCTGTCTCACCTCCTGGCATAATGGAGTGCACTGCATGTGGACATAAAGGCTAACTCTATAGAACACAATCACCAATGGATCAGTGTCAATAAGCCAAATCCTCTTAAATCTCCCAACGATCACCCAGTCCCACCTCTGAGCATTCAACTACTTCCTCATAAACATTTAAGCTGCCAACAGAGACTAAGCAAACAGATCACCTCCCCTAATATTGAACTAAGCTATTGTCCCAGCCACACTGACAATGATATTATTTCTTAGAGATGTTCCACTAGAGATACTCCTAAGGGTTTTGTTTTGCTCCTGCTCTGTCACGGACCACCTCTCATAAAACCACTTTGAGGAATGTCCAGCATGTCCAACAGAGAGTGTTGTGAACCCAGACACAAACACGAGAGAGCACAAGAGCCTACAGACTACCACACCATTTTTTGTCGGGAAGTTCGGTCTGGACTCAATCCATTGAGGAGTAATTATGCTCGGTTCAGAAATCGTCGGGCCAATCAAATTGTCAGGGCGGGCTTTATACGATGATGGACAGATGATCTGCAGTTACATAATCATCACGTCATCAAACGTATTTCTTTCACAAATGCTTTTCGTGTTTGCAAGTACTCCGCGAAGCCTTAAATTATTTTTGCAACACCGGCAAATATCGTTAACACTCATTATTTTTTAAATACTTTTTCCAGAGTTCGTGCATTTGAGTTCTGTTGACAACTATGCGTCGCTCAACATACGTCACTTACAAGTTTTTTTTTTTTCTGGTTCGGTTAAGACACGCCTCATAATCAAAGCCCTATGGAGCAGTATCAGACTCACACTCTGACTAGAATATGAGTATGACGAAGTCAGGCTAGTTTTTTTCAATAACATGATATACACTTTTGATTGTTTTATTAGATAGAAATTTACACCAGTATATGATAAAACACTGCTAAGACTGTACAAGACAATGTCGTGTGCTAAAAATTAGGTTTGCTTTGATTTAAAAATATTTGTGGTTGTGATACTTACATGTACATTGGTTGTAGTTGCAAATGAGATGTCTTCTGTGGCCCTTGGTAACCGTATGAATCAAACCCTCCTATAAAGTCAACTAAAGAAAAGAGAGAGAGAAAGTAAGAGAAAAATGGGGAAAGAACGAGAGGATTATTGAATGCTTTTTAGGGTTTGTAATAAGCCCTTTTGGTTTTGTATCCCGTGTGTGTCAGTGTGATAATCATGTGTAGTGGATGAACAGTGACCGGACCCTCTATGAGACTGATATCTTTGGAGGCCGGCTTGTGGCACGCTGCCGGTTGGATAATATGATAGGCTAACATAAGGCAAGCTGATAGGATTAGCCCCCCGTCCCCTCTGTGAGGGCCCAACAGCTGTTTCAGGCCCTGGAAGACCCGAGTATCTGGGCTTTCCACAAAGATGCAAAGGTAATAAAGTGTGTGATAAAGATCCAGGCTTTGGAAATCCAAGGCTGTTTCCTAGACTAACGAACACAGGAGATAAGCTGTGGAATTAGCAGAGAGCTTCTCTCGTGCATCCCAAACAGAAGGAGAGGGGAAGACTGAAATGATTATCATTCTGATGATAGATTTTAGGGGGCATATACCTACAAATCCCCAAATCCACGTAGGTCTCATTGTTGAATTAGACCTTTGTCCTGATCAGTGTTATCTGGGGACCCGCAGAGGTCAGTCTGAAAGCTTGTGCCAGTGTTATAATACAGAGCGTTCACTTCAGCGAGACACTGTTAGCATTTTACACTTTATGTATATGTTATCAGTGCTTAATTGGATTTCAGATACTTAATTTAGTAATTTCTTTAAAATTGATTGACAGTCCTAATACAATATTTTTAAACTTTTTTAATTGGATCTAACACAGGATACCAGCTGCGCGTTTACCATTTTAGCTCTCCGACAGTGAGTGACACACAAACCCGTCTCCCCTCACTCACTTGTTTCATTTGCTCCGGATGAATATTGTTGGTGTTACAGGGCCTGAATTTCGGCGTGGGATTGCGCATATTGTGCATCATTTTACTAATTCCCGCAGATTTTGTGCTCAAACCCAATGTGCGTGCACATAAAGCCGCCTCTCAGTACTAAATTTAGTTATTTTCACTGCTTATTGCGCTTAAACAGTCAAATACACACAAAATAATGTCAAAATGCTGGTGTTGGCGAGTATTCACATGTAGTAAAAAAAGATAACGCTAACAGTATAATGGGTCCATGCGTCAGGTCTTAAAGTGACAGCAGCCTAATATACCATGGGGCCAAATTATGAGATAATGATAAACATATCTAGGCCTATGGCAGTTTTTCCCATGGTTTCGATGACAAATGTGTGACATCACAATATCCAAAAGAGCTGTTTTTGATTTTGACTTGATTAAATAAATGCTTTACTTATGATGAGGAGTACATTTCAAGCCATGAAGCTTGCAAGATGTTTTAATGGTACAAAGACCTCTTATATGTCAAACGATCAAGGCAAATTTGATTTCTCATGTCCTGACCCCTTTAAAATGTAAATTACTCCAGTCTTCAGTGTGACTTTTGATCAATCTAATGCATTGCTGCTGAATAAATATATTAATTTCTGTAACATCTTACTGACCCCAAACGTTTAAATGCTAGGGCATATAAAAAAAATAATACACAAAATAACATTTAAAATGTAAAACACTGATCATATCAAAAAGAAAATTATGCTACGCTGCACTTCAGAACATTCTGATGTTAATGTCCTTTATAAATATGTCTGCAGGGGGTAAATGTTAAAATAGATTGCCTTGAGGCTTGAGCTTTTAAAACATTTCCCCTTCCCAATGGAACAAATATCTCAAGTTGTTTTACTGCTGAAATTCCTCCTAGCTAGTCCTGCCAAGATAATGGGAAATGCTGGGATCACTGATCCAGTAATGAAGTAAAAAAATAAAAACAACATACAAGTACGGTCGACTGTGGGCAAGCGGACAGATCGAGGGTCTATGGGCCGCCTTGAGCTACAGCATTAGCATTCAAAGACATACAACAACCATCTCTCGACCTCAACAAAATGACTCAAATAGCTATTTATTCTGCTTTAAGCGACACATCCCAGAAAGGAGCCATTTCAGTGGCAACGGCGCTGCAGGGAATTAGGCTGAGATGGACGTTTTCTCCTCACAGACTCCATATAGCAAAGCTTTACGAGTTTTATTGTTTTGGCTTCGCCCTTCCAAAAGCTTTTCCTCCAACAAAGGCATTTGTAAACCGCACGCGGAGCACAAAGACTATCAGCATGAGTTCCCACCTCCCTGCAACCACAAAGCCTGATTGCATATCCCCAAAAGGAAAGCCTTAACCTCATTTCCTTGTTATAGATGCAAAAAGTGTTTCCCCACAACTTGTGCGCACTGACACTTCCTAATTCTCTCGCTCTTGTTTTTTTCGTTCTCTCAGAGGCAGACTCATTTAAATACTGTCCTTTCTTTAAATGGGCCCTGGGATGTTACCCTTGATAGTAGCTGTAATTACGTGCGGACCGTGTTGATTGGTTTGAGCTGTTCATTACCTATGCGGAGGTGCTTCATGTACTATATTAATTAAAGCCGTAATGGCCAATATGGCTTCCTGATTAGTGTTTCTACATGCCTCAGGGAATAAGCCATCAATATCGTTCACCTGCTTGGAGGATTCAGAGCTTAAACAATTATATTCCTCTGTAGAATCTTCCTATGCCCACCTTTGAAACATCAACACCGCTGATAAACTCTCAATGGACACTAAAATTGCCATGCAGCCGCATGTCTTTCATCAGTCACTCGAACTGCTACCCATGGACTGATTGGGAGAGACTTTCAAGAAGGATTTCCAATTACACAGCTGTTCTAGAATCTCTCCTGATCACTGATTGAGGCAATCAGGAACCTCATTGGACACCAGGAGCGATGCTGAATTAAGTTTGAGGAAGTTAACCGAACAGAGTGGCGGCAGAAATTTTTACGACGCAAAGCTTATAGCTCATTTGACTAATCTAATGCTAACAAACTGGTTTATGTGAGAGGATGAAATTATTTAGTTTTTGCACACATTGCTTAATTGGAGAGTTTTATTCATAAGGTATTCTGAATAAGGCTGTTGCACATAATCTGATAATTTGTAGGGATTCTGATTTAAGATGCTTTTCTTCACCAGGAAGTAGATTAAGGGGGCTTTCACACTGGCAGTTTAGTTCGGAACGGGGCACGGTTCGCATGAAAAATCGCTAATGTGAACGCTGTCATGGGACCCGGGTGCGCACTGGGGTACCGAACCCGAGACTACCTGGAGGAGGTGGTCTGCGCATAATAGCAGCGAATTAATAAAAAAACACAATATTGACCCACGTTGTGTTTTCTATCATGCGCTGTGCACGTTTACGATGACGTAATATGCATGCAAACCCACCAGGGTTCGATAGAATCAAGTTGAGTGTGAAACCAGATCAACGCTGCGGGGGGCGCCGGGAACAAACGCGCTCGGGCTCGGACCGCAGCAAACGAGCCCAGTGTAAAAGCCCCCTAAATGTTCAGCCAGTATAAAGTAGTTCACCCAAATAAGAAAATTCTGTCAAAGTCATTTGTGTGAGGACCAAACCAAAAGTCATTATTTGTTATTCATGCTCCATGCCAACAAAGGCTAATGGCGTTTGGAATTGTTAATTTGGAACAAAATGAGGGTGAGTAACAAGTAGTGAAATTTGAAATATTGGCACAACAGGATAAGAAATCTTTGAAGTCCACATTTACGCTCCATTTCCAACTATTAAAATGACAGATAAATGCATACTGTACTTCTAGAGTGTTCCACAAGATATGCTTGATTATATCATAATGTTTGATTATACAACCTCATCTGGAACGCACCAACTGCTCGAGGTTCAGGCTTTTTTTTCATTAATGACGTCATCAGCTACTTTAATCACATAAATGTCGACTTCATGTCGTTCAAACCCATGTTTTGTGAATATTTTTAGCATGCTATTAAATATGGCAGTGTTAACCCTTTAAGACCGACGGGAGCGTCGGCGCTCCCATTTGCGTGTGTCTGTTTAAAAGCCTATAGAAACTGAAACCAAATGGCTAGCTCAATCATTCTTTTTGCATACAAAACCAGAGATGTAACATGTTCAGATCAAGCCTCCAACATGCCCATGTTGCGTTGTTTTCACCCTCTAATCAGTCTGTACAAACTGCGTAATATTCGTTTACAAAAAACAACAACACAAAAATGCTTTGCACGTCTTTCCACACATGTTCTGTAGATCTGCGATTGATATTTACGTCTTCCGATGACTCATTGACGTATCACGTTCTGTGCACTATGACCCCCGGGTGTGTCACGTGTTGTGACGTCACACGCTGCGTCATTTGACCATGCGTTTGACTCCCGTTTGACTCCCATTTGACTCCCATTTGCTATATGTTCCTTATATCGTTATTGTCTGTTTACCATCGCTTTATTTTATTATTTCTTTCTCCTTTAGACGTTCACAAATACAAGGACATTCACACACACACACACACACACGCGCGAGCGCGGGCGCGCGCACGCACGCAGCGTTATGTCTAAAGGAAAGTACACGCCTTTTTTTTGAATGAGTGTAAAAATGAGTATATCTTAAAAACTAATTTATGTAAACAGTTCAAATCAATTCTGTATAGTTTTAAATTGTTTTGTGCACGTTTTTCTCATTGACAAGTTTGAAGTTGACATTTATTAATTTTTTGTATTGAAGAAAATATGTAAAAAAAAAAATAATAATTTTTTTTTTCTTTTTGTTTATTGCACTTTTGAGATTTTTATATAGTTACTATTGATTTATTACAAACATAGCCTTCAAACTGGGAGAGTAAGGATTATTTTGATGTATGGCATATGAAAATGCTCAAAAAAATGACAGCACAGCATGTAAAAATACAAAGATATACTCTGGTGGAATTGTTCTATGGCAGGTCATAAAGGGTTAATGTATTTGGTTTTAGCAGACTAGATCTGTTATGCTGCTGCAGAGCAAGTATAGACATGCTACTCCTAATAATAGATACACAGACACACTGTGTCTAAGCATGTAAGATAGCAGATCTAGGCAAGTGGAGCTGGGGGAGGTGGAGGGTTTCAAAGGAACTCTGATAGCGCACTACAGGACTAGCTAACAGCAAACAATGAACCATACTATTTAAATGTTGAGCAAGCAATTTAAGAGGCCAATCAGCTTGTGCCATGCGGTAATGATGTGATTGCTTGCAGATTGCATGCAAATGACCTATCAGCCTGCTCCCTCTAGAGTTTCATGACTGAACTATATATCAGGGGCATGAAGGCAAAATAAGCCATAAATACTTACATGCTAATTAATATAGACACAATAAATCACTATAAAATCCCTTGTTTGGGGTTTACTATAAAGCTCACATGATAAAATGTTGGTGTTATGTATGTAACTGCCTGTCATTTTTTTATTTGCTGAATGGCGATAATTTTCTTCAAATCTGCCAGTTACTGAGGGTTCAGTGTAAGCAGATCCATAACAGCTTTGGCGCCTATACGCTCTGTTGTTATGTATCGTCATCATTGTCCCACATTCTCATTCTCATATATATATATATATATTCTTTAATGTTGTAATCAAATAAATCAAATGAATTCAGCCTTAGTGAGCATAAGAGTCTTCTTTCAAAAGCATCATTTTTTTAATGCTTTCAAAAGCATTACAAAATAATATATATAATGGATCATGCTCTGGCTTGGACCAACATCCCAATGAACTCATGCATAAAACTCAAATACACATAAATATCCTGTACTAATAGTCCATCATGCTACACTGGATGTATTCTGCCACAGGGCTCCCTCTTCGTGATCTTAACGTGTAGTGAAGGCACTCCGTTTAATGAGAGGCTGGCCCTCCAAATACGGCCATGATTAATAACATACAGAGTGAAGCTTAATCATTCTGATTACTCTGATTATGAAATTATAAAATGCATTGAAAATACAGGACAAAGAGGGAAGATGCCTAACAAATAAACAGCCACACACACACTTGTACATGCATCTCTTTCTGTTTTAGTCGGTTGGTGATGAGAGAATGACGAGAAAAGGGGAAAATAAGGATTGCCTCAGCAAGAGAACAACAGTATTGATCTTGTATGCCAGTGTTAGCCTGCATATGCTTTGTTATTGTAGCTATATTCCTCAAAAGACTCGCCCATGAAAAAGTTGCAAGCATCTGATGGCAAAACACAGCAAATGAATAGAGTTTCTTTATTCTGTGGAACACAAATGCATGGGGAAATGTTGAACAACTGTTTTTAATATAATGAAAGTGAAACAACAACAAAAAAGCACCATAAAAGTATATCATAAAAGTGGTGCATATTCCAAGTCTAATGAGGGCATATGATTTGCATTCTCTTTTTTGTGTTCCAAAGAAAGAAAGTAATACAGATTTGGATACATGCAAGTAAGTAAATGACCAGAATTTTCATTTAGGGTGAACTATTCCTTATACAAGGGGTATTATCAATCACTCCATTGTGATTATTAATCTTTTATCAGGACATTAAAGAGAGTGATCCATGTGTCTCAGAGTGGCAGTGGCTGCGGTGGTCTAAGTGTGGTCGTCTGAACGTTACAACGGGAACAATTTTGTCCTTGCTTTAAATCACTAGGCCACAGGCTGGTCGTTTAGGATCAATAAAAGCAATCTTTTAGATTCTGGAACATCTAAATTCAACTGTTTACTGGGGCATTCAAACTAGGATAAAGATCTGTCACCAAGAGCAGGAAAAGTGCATGCTCCATATCTGTGAATATACAAATCTGATAGTGTGATCCTGTTTGGGTTAAATATATATATATATATATATATATATATATATATATATATATATATATATATATATATATATATATATATATATATATATATATATATATATATATATATATATATGCAGGTGCTGGTCATATAATTAGAATATCATCAAAAAGTTGATTTATTTGAGTAATTCCATTCAAAAAGTGAAATGATTAAAATTAAAATTATTTAAATATTATATATATATATATATATATATATATATATATATATATATATATATATATATTTTTTTTTTTTTTTTTTAATGACAAAAATCATTCGGCTATTAATTTAAGATCACGGTCCATGAATATATTTTGTAAATGTCCTACCGTAAATAAAGCATTTATTTTTGTAAGTGAATGCAGCACAATCACGGACATAAATTGACAACTTTAAAAGTTGATTTTCTCAATGTTACGATTTTTTTGCACTCTCAGATTCCAGACTTTTAAATAGTTGTATCTCGGCCAAATATTGTCCTATCCTAACAAACCATACATCAATGGATCTCAATTTTAAAAAAAATACACATGTGACTGGTTTTGTGGTCCAGGGTCACATATATATATATATACAAACAATGTTATTTTAGCTCTTATATTAGAAGCATGAATTATCTATTTGAGTGTAGGTGAAACCCTCATTAAAAGATTAACAAAAACACACTCATGACTCAGTTATGAAGATATACTCACAGCTGTCTTCCTCTTCTGAAATGAGCTTCACAACATAACAGGCATAGATGAACCCAGCAAGCTGTGAAGAGAACAGAAAACAACACTGATTACAATAATCAGCCGCACTAATCAATTTGCCTATTAAGGTTAAGAGTAGGACACCAAATGGAACTGGAATAATAATATTTCACAAACATTCACAGCACTATTGTGAGTTGACGTTGGATCAAAAAATAAAACAACAAATTGAAGAAAACTTTTCAAGTGTAAGTACAACAAGAAACTATTTCTCTATTCTAAAAACAAAGTTTAATCTTATGCAAACATTTAAACCGTAACATTTGCTCTATCAAGAGGAATCTAATAAAACGCTCTTTAGTATGACAAAATCCCTCCCTCAAATCATGATTTTACTTTGACAAGAGAGACAACTTCCTCTTTCAACAGAAATACATCATTAAAGGTGTATAAAACTGTTTAGCAAACCATGTCATGTGGCAATTATACCAGAATAAGAATGGTCATCATGGAACACCATTAGTTCATTTGGTTAATTAGAGATAAAAAAATATACTTTCTTCAACAGTAGAGAAAACACGTTCATGTTTTGGTCAAATGAGAGAGAATCTGTATTAAAAACAGGAGAGAATGAAGAGATCAAGGATAAAGGGAGGTATATTTTCAATGATGAAACAGGTGTTGTACCGGCGAGAGCTTCACATCAAACTGAGAGACCGCCACAGGAAACGGGTCTTTAGAGCAACGAGGAGAGAGAGAAGCACAAATGCTGGAGCCTCATCGTCTCTGTCGCTCCAAAACACAGCACTTCTGAATCCTACAAGCACACGGATGCACAAAGCCCCTATTTTCCTGGCTCTGAATCACTCATCAGCATCTGTGTTTAATGAAAAAGATGGTTGGCGGCACACTTGGGACTTGAACAGTGCAAGAGGTATAAATGTGAAATGATGATGAAAAGATCGTACGAGAATATCGAGTACTGTAAACACATTTACTGGACAAACAAAAGGCTTGGATCTAGACAGAGCAGACTCTTTAAAAAGCTCAGGGAGCACAGCTGTGCTTTTTATAAACCCTCTTCATCAGAGAGCCCTGTTGTTGTGTGTTAAACCCGTGATTTTATACAACTGGACTGATTGGACGTCTCTGATCGAATCAAGAGAAATGATAGAGTGGGACAGCTTGAAGTCCAGTCGTCTGCACCGCAAAATCAAGGTCTACAAGATCAGCACAAACACAAAGTTTACTTCATTTGACTTAAGTTTACTTGAGTTTATTCCAAGTAATGAGGTGACCAGGTGGCTGTTCAATTTGACCTATGTCAATTTTTGTAATTATACACACAAAAACCTTTCAGTTCCGTATTTTGTAATTATACACACAAAAACCTTTCAGTTCCGTATTTCCGTATGTGCAAATAAAGGCGTAGAAACGTTGTATGAGTTATTTTAGTATGTGCTGAGCCTGTTGGGTATAGTGTAGTTCTAGAAAGTGTGTATCAGGAGTCAGTCATATACAGAGCACCATTTAGTCCTTGGCCTCAGAATTATGTTTTAAAAGCACTAAAATACTGAAAATAACACTAACAAATAAATAAATCTTAGTGCTTCAGTAAAATCCAGTTGAATTCATTATTTATAGTGAATAATGATTTAAAATATATTATACTAATGAATATTATAAATAACTTTATTGATGTTCAGCAAATTATGAATTTTCAACAAAGCTGATTTTTCAGTATCCTTATTCCAGTCTTCAGTCTCACATGATTCTTCATAATATTCATTGTAATATGCGGATTTTCTGCTCAAGAAACATCTTTATATTATGATCAATGTTGAAAACAGTTTTGCAGCTTAATATTTTTGTGGAAACCGTTATACAGTTTTGCAAGATTTTTTGGATGATTAGAAAGTTTAAAAGAACAGTATTTTTTTAAAATGAGTTTTGTTACAATGCATCCTTGCTGAATAAAAGTATAAATTTCTTTAAAAAAAACAACAACAACAACCTTACTGACCCCAAATTTTTATGCTGGGTGTGGGTGGATTAACAGCAAAAAAAAAAAAAATTTTCAAACCAATCAAAGCACTTTCCCTATGGACAAGAGAGACACTCAGAGCGTAAATGGTAAGAAAAAGTAACACAAAATAACCTTTTATGAGTAACCCAATGTTCCTCAACACGGCCACAGTTATGCTTAGAGTAAATGTACTTTGACGTACTCCTAAAAAGGCCATCCAGACATGCTTATAATTAAGAGGCTGAGCGCCATTTGCTTTTCTACGAGATACAAACTCGCGTCCCCTCAGGAGATGCTCTAGAATGCAGCTATGTTTACAAGAGTGTTTATGTATCGTCATTTCTTATCATTTAAGCAGTTCATTTAACTAAACTCACAGTACAAACTGTCCAGGACTGCATTCCCGGTCCAATCCCTCCAGATAATCACAGTGCGGCGGTAAATGGGAGGATTTAGGATTCCGAGAATACCTCAAGGTCTTGCTCTCATTTACACGGAATAATGTACCACTCCCTCCTCCTTCCCAGCGGCAGCGGAGAGCATGAGGCCACACTCACACACATGCAATGCGTACCCAGACAGGGTCATTTACATAATACCGCACAGCTATGTGAAGGACAAGGGCCCAATGTGGTGTCACCTCGGCTCAGCACGTATTGGGCCAGACAGTATCCTGGTTCCCAGTTCCTTGGATACAGCAACCAGCAGCATGGACGAGGAGACAATGGAGGCGGCTAGCCGCCAGCGTCTGTGTGTTTGTGTGCGGGAAAGGGTTCAACATACACAATACAGGCTGCTCTTTTGATCACCTGATGCTATCATCCGCCCATTGTGTTCGCAAAAGATGCAAACCAAATTAGTAGGCTGTAATAAATATAGTGTGTACTAGCTGTGTGATAAAGAGCAGAGAAAAAGACTTGGGATGGGATGGTGGCAAACTGTTTGCTCCAATATGGCACAAAATAACAAGCTAAATAACAGCATGGCTAAAGGAAATATACAAATAAAATGTAATGTAGAACAAATAAAGTATAACCTCAAATATCAAAACATACCTCAAAATGTACTTTTAGACCAGAAAAAAATTTCCAACATTAAATTATATTTTGGAAAAATAAAAATATTTTGTACAAAACATATAACGAAAACATATCGAAAATATGGTTATGTAAATATATTACTTCTCAATGCATACATTACTATACAAAAAATACTAGACAAAAATACTCACAATGTTAATGGAACGGTCAAGTAAAGCACACTGCATTGTGGGATACATACACACTGTAAAAAGTGATCAGTTGACTTAAAAAAAGTGAGGAAACCCGCTGCCTTAAGGCCATTGCACACTGAGTCCGAAATTCGCATCCGAAATCTTCGCACGTTAAAAAATAAATACGACCTCACGTTATGTCAATCACGCTTGCACACTGCCTCCGAAACTTTCGTCCGTCATAAAAAAAAATCGGATTGGGTTAGATTTTCTGCGTTTTTCGCATCCGTAGCAAGCAGTTTGAATGGTGTTTTGACAATTCAGACCCACCGAATCACAAATATGAAAAACGCATACGAAAATTTCAGACTCATTGTGCAATGGCCTTTAGAATTGCCAAGAAAAAAACTACATGATTAACTGAAAAAATAAAGTTATGTTAACTTGACAATTCCAAATAACTTAATGGTTTCAATTACGCATGACGTTTATTCACTTAATAATTTTATGGGAACATGTTTCCTCACTTTTTTTAAGTTAAGTCAACTGATCACTTTTTATAGTGCGCTCCACTGTCATCTGGATATTCCATGTAGAAAACTTAGAGACTGCAAAGATCAGTAATAATAAGAAATGAGAGAAAGAGTTGAATAGTGTGCCACACACACACCACACACACACACACACACACACACACACACACACAAACACACACACACACACACACACACACACACACACACACACACACACACACACACACACACACACACACACACACACACACAAACTGTTGTGTTGTGTTGTATACCCTCTTCCTCTGCCATGTCATTCCCAATAGACAAGCACACACACACACACACACACACACACACACAAACTGTTGTGTTGTGTTGTATACCCTCTTCCTCTGCCATGTCATTCCCAATAGACAAGACTAAATTTAGATTCCATACATGTGAATAATACATGCAGGGTTTCTAAAGAGGTGTTAAATAATTGAGGATGCGTCTGGGAGCAAGGATTGATCTGATGCAAGTGTCTTAAAGTTGAACCTCACGTACAAGCTTGCTCATTCTTCATCGCCTGCAGTTTCGATTAACGAGTTTTAATGTTTAATATGTTTATCTTCAAAGCATGGAGCAACTCGATTCACTTCACATTGAAAAAAGGAACGCAAATGTTATTGAAGCTACATCCGCCACAAAGACTAGTTACACAGAAACAGGCTATGTCTTACATGACACAGAATAGCAAACTTGTGTGCGCTTGTTAACACTGATTTACATCCTACAGTCAGTTTAAGGATTTTAACTCCCGTATAAGTGCCTCTGAATAAATTAATTTATCAAAACAATAGATAAAAAACAACAACGAAAATATACTGCATTATTTGAAATGAAGTGAATTTTGACTTGACAGGACATGGCTTGATATTCCCTTCCAGCACAAGATCATCTTTGATCAGCCTTGTACATCTACTCAAGCTTGAAATATTCTGGGTAGTTTTACAAAGCTACTATTTAGCCATTAACATCAAACTAGTTTCCCCTGAATGATATCTATAATATTAAATTTTTTTTACAGTCGCTTGGACACATTTCTCAAGGTCACTTATGTCACTTTTTCTTCACTTTTCACACAGTGAGCACAACAGAAGTATATGTGGGCTAAACTGTGGAGCATTTATCATTGCTGTGGCACAAAATGCATTCAATGACTACATCTTTCAAATTACATTTAGTCTTTTCTCACTTCGACACAACAACCACCAAAACTCTGTGTACTTACAATCTGCACATGCTTAAGCCTCGTACACACCGGGACGAATATCGGCTTGCGTTATTCGTCAGCGTTTTTCAGCGCGTTTTTTGTGTTCACACCCAAGCGATTTTCGCTGACGATGAGCCGAGTCAACATGCAAATTCATTCCCTGACATTAGATGGCGCTAAATACCCCGGTCCACAAAGTGCTTCTGACACTCGCTTGTCACTCAAAAGAAGAGAGCAAGTTTGTCGCGTTTGTCATATAGTTCTTTATTCTCGTTGGTGTCTCTTTATATAGACAACAACAAGACCAGCAGCTCTACATTCATCTTGCCTTGCATCTTCCTCGTCTTATTTCTTCCCGGCAGAGTGTAGTAGACGGACGCTGTGTATCTTCTTCGCCATTACGTATGTGTGCTCGGCAAGACCGTTTTGTGTTTGAGCGCCCCCAAGTTGTGATTTACTGTAACTTCAGAAGCTCCAGACACGTGAGCAAAAGCGCCAATCTCATTGGTCGGATAGTTTTTGACGCGACGCGTCAAACAAAAAAAACGAACCCGAGGCGTTTTAAAAAAAAAAATGACGCTTTTACGCGTGGCGTTTTACGCGTCGGTGTGCACACTCACATTGGCGCCCGCATTGTTTAGTCACGAAGCGTTAAACGTTGACGAATATCGCACGCGAAATTCGTCCCGGTGTGAACAGGCCTTTACACACTGTTTTCAAAACTGGTAAACTTAAGGCTCGTACACACCGGGACGAATATCGGCTCGCGTTATTCGTCAGCGTTTTTCAACGCGTTTTTTGTGTTCACACCCAAGCGTTTTTCGCTGACGATGAGCCGAGTGAACATGCAAATTCATTCCCTGACATTAGATGGCGCTTAATGTACAGAAATACCCCGGTCCACAAAGTGCTTCTGACACTCGCTTGTCACTCAGAAGAGAGCAAGTTTGTCGCGTTTGTCATATAGTTCTTTATTCTCATTGGTGTCTCTTTATATAGACAACAACAAGACCAGCAGCTCTACATTCATCTTGCCTTGCATCTTCCTCGTCTTATTTCTTCCCGGCAGAGTGTAGTAGACGGACGCTGTGTATCTTCTTCGCCATTACGTATGTGTGCTCGGCAAGACCGTTTTGTGTTTGAGCGCCCCCAAGTTGTGATTTACTGTAACTTCAGAAGCTCCAGACACGTGAGCAAAAGCGCCAATCTCATTGGTCGGATAGTTTTTGACGCGACGCGTCAAACAAAAAAAACGAACCCGAGGCGTTTTTTTAAAAATGACGCTTTTACGCGTGGCGTTTTACGCGTCGGTGTGAACACTCACATTGGCGCCCTTTGTTTAGTCACGAGGCGTTAAACGTCGGCGAATAACGCGCGCGAAATTCGTCCCGGTGTGAACAGGCCTTTAGGTTCAAAACAATAACATACGGTAATACAAACAGCAATTTGCTAAGTTTCTACAGTAATATTGTAATGAAATATATATTTCGAATCTAAAAACGAAATAAAAACAATTGGACAATTGGACCAACCACAGCTGATTCCTATTGTATCTGTATCAGTGTGTATATAAATGATTGTATTTTGGAATTAGTTTAAAAAAAAAAAAAAAAAAAAAAAAAAGACAAAACATATTGAAGCATCTGCATCATATCTGATTCATTCCCGTCACACATATTGCAGTGGATTATAAACAGTAGAGATGCACTTGTGTTACAGAAGAAAACATTGTATAATGCTCCTGTTGTTAGTGTTTTTTAGGTCCTTGTTTTGTGGGTGACAAAGTGTTTGTTGTGTGTCAACCTGTGCTAGTGTGATGAAAAATGTGTTGATTAGTTTTAATGCATTTTGAAAGTGAAATGAGCTGCTGTGCCGAGCTGAAAGTTGGTTTGGAGAACTGTGTGAAGAGTTTTGAAAAAGTGACCTAAGTATTGAGAAATGTGTCCTAGCGACTGTAAAAAACTGTAAAAGAAGTGCAGTGCACTTCAACAAATCATTTCACTATTATTCATTTTCTGCAATTTTATGAAGAAATTACACGTCTTTTTCATTCCTCTCTCTGACCCTGAGAATTTAAAGGTCTGTTTTTAAGTCAGTAAGAATAAAAAAAGGGAAAAAAAGAATCCTTTTATTCAGCAAGGATGCATTAAATTGATCAAAAGTAACAGTAAGGACTTTTGCATTGTTACAAAAATCTATTTAAAATAAATTATGTTCTTTTGAACTTTCTGTTCATCAAAACAACCAAATCAGTATATTAGAATGATTTCTGAAGGATCATGTGACACTGAAGACTCGAGAATAAAGTCGAAATATTTCAAGATTAAAGTCGAAATATTTCGAGAATAAAGTCTAAATTTTTCAGTCTTCCGTAAAAGTTCTTTGTGTGTGTGTGTGTGTGTGTGTGTGTGTGTGTTGTGTGTGTGTGTGTGTGTGTGTGTGTGTGTGTGTGTGTGTGTGTGCGTAAAAAAAAATCCGTAAAAAAAATAAAAATCTAGCATTTCAAGATTAAAGTCAAAATATTACGAGAATAAAGTCAAAATTAAGAGAACACAGTCTTCCGTAGAAGTTCTTTGTGTGTGTGTGTGTGTGTGTGTGTGTATGTAAAAAAAAAATCCGTAAAAAAAAAAAATCTAGCATTTCAAGATTAAAGTCGAAATATTTCAAGATTAAAGTCGAAATATTTCGAGAATAAAGTCAAAATATTTCGAGAAAAGTCTACATTTTGAGATTAAAGTCTAAATATTTTGAGATTAAAGTCGAAACATTACGAGAATAAAGACAAAACTAGATTAAAAAGTTCGTCGAGACAAACTTTAAGTTGGCTTGTGAAAGTTTGGACCAATAAGTTTGAAAAAGTTTAAAGTAGTTTGAAGTTTAAATTAGTTTAAAGTTTAAAGTAGTTTGAAGTGTAATTAGTTTATAGTTTAAATTAGTTTAAAGTGTAAATTACTTTGAATGTTAAAGTTGTTTGAAGTTTAAATTAGTTTAAAGTTTGAATTAGTTTAAAGTTTGAATTAGTTTAAAGTAGTTTAAAGTTTAAAGTATAGTTTGAAGTAATTTATAGTTGCTAGGTGTTTTAGTGGTTGTAGGTTTCTGTGGTGGTTGCATAAGGTATTTTGGATGGTTGCTATGTGTTTGAGTGTTGTTGGGTTTTGCTAGGGTGTTCATGGTGTTCAGTTTGTTGGGTGGTTGCTAGAGGTTTTGGGTGTTGCTATGGTGTTCTAGGAAGGTATTTTTGGTTGCTAGTTGCTATGGTGTTGCTAGGGTGATCTAAGGTATTTTGGGTGGTTGCTAGGTGTTCTGGGTGTTCGTATTTTGGTTGGTTGTAGGGTGTTGCTAGGTGTTTAAGTATTTTGGGTTGCTAGGTTTGCTAGTGTTCTAAGGTATTTTGGTGGTTGAGGTGTTGTAGTGGTATTTGGGTTGCTAGGTGTTAGGTATTTTGGTTGCTATGGTGTTGCTAGGTTGTATTTGGTCTGAGGTGTTTTGGTGTAGGTTTGTTCTAGGTGTGTTCTAGGTTCTAGGTATTTGGGTGTTGCTATGGTGTTGCTAGGGTGTTCTAAGGTATTTTGGGTGTGTTGCTGGGTGTTGCTAGGTGTTCTAAGGTATTTTGGGTGTTGCTAGGTGTGGTTCTAGGTTTTTGGTGTTGTTGGTGGTTGCTAGGTGTCAGGTATTTTGGGGGTTGCTAGGGTGTTCTAGAGGTATTTTGGTGGTTGCTATGGTGTTGCTAGGGTGTTCTAAGGTATTTTGGGTGGTTGCTAGGGTTGTGTTCTGGTGGTGTTGCTAGGTGTGTTCTAAGGTATTTTGGGGTTGCTAGGTGTTTGGGTGTTGCTAGGTGTTCTAAGGTATTTGTGTTGAGGTGTTGCTAGGTGTTCTAGTATTTGGTGGTTGCTAGGGTGGTTTCTAAGGTATTTTGGGTGGTTGCTAGGGTGTTCTGGGGTGGTTGCTAGGTGTTCTAGGTATGTTTTGAGTGGTTGCTATGGTGTTGTTAGGGTGTTCTAAGGTATTTTGGGTGGTTGCTAGGGTGTTCTAAGGTATTTTGGGGGGTTGCTAGCGTGTTCTAAGGAATTTTGGGTGGTTGCTATGGTGTTGCTAGGGTGTTCAAAGGTATTTTGGGTGGTTGCTAGGGTGTTCTGGGTGGTTGCTATGGTGTTCTAAGGTATTTTGGGCGGTTGCTATGGTGTTGCTAGGGTGTTCTAAGGTATTTTGGGTGGTTGCTAGGTGTTCTGGGTGGTTGCTAGGGTGTTCTAAGGTATTTTGGGTGGTTGCTAGGGTGTTCTGGGTGGTTGCTATGGTGAACTATTTATGATTTTAAAAGTTCATAAGTGTATGAATTCATGAAAGTTCATAAGTGTATGAATTCATGAAAGTTCATAAGTTTATGAGTTTATAAGTGTATGAATTCATGAGTTTATGAGTTTAGAGTTTGTTTAAATGAGTAAGAGTTCAGAGTTTATTAATTTATGAGTTTAAGTTCATAAGTGTATGAATTCATGAGTTCATAAGTGTTATGAGTTTATATGTGTACGAGTTTATGAGTTTAGAGTTTATGAGTTCATAAGTGTATGATTTCATGAGTTTTATGAGTTTAGAGTTTATAAGTTTATGAGTTGATGAGTTCATAAGTGTATGAATTCATGAGTTTATGAGTTTAGAGTTTGTTTAAATGAGTAAGAGTTCAGTTTATTAATTTATGAGTTTAAGTTCATGAGTTTATGAATTCATGAGTTCATAAAAGTGTATGAGTTTATACGTGTACGAGTTTATGAGTTTAGAGTTTATAAGTTTAAATGAGTCTAAGAGTTTAAGTTTAGAGTTTATTAATTTATTATGAGTTTAAGAGTTTAAGATTAGATAGATAAGTGTCATAGATAGATGAGTTTATTAGTTTAAATGAGTCTCAATGGCTCATATAGTATATAGAATGGCAGTTTGATTTAGTCTAGGGCTTCAAGGTATTTAGATTTGAATTTTTGACAGTTGGGGAGTTTGAAAATCTGAACATTCCGCAATGTTAAGTCAATGGGAGTTTTTTCCGACTTTGATCGTCATTTTTAGGAAAACCGTAAGTCCGATCAGTCTGAAAAGATATAGCACACCGAGTCAGAACAGTTTGAGTGTCCGTGCCGAGTTTGGAGTATGTGGAGTTAAAGCTCTAGGAGGAGTTAGAGTTGTAAATTTTAGTCTCAGAAAAAGAATAATAATAATAATAACTAGATTAAAAAGTTCGTCGAGACAAACTTTAAGTTGGCTTGTGAAAGTTTGGACCAGAAAGTTTGAAGAAGTTTAAAGTACTTTGAAGTTTAAATTAGTTTATAGTTTTAATTAGTTTAAAGTTTAAATTAGTTTGAATTTTAAAGTATTTGAAGTTTAAATTAGTTCAAAGATTAAATTAGTTTAAAGTCTGAAGTATTTTAAAGTTTAAATTAGTTTAAAGTTTAAATGAGTTTAAAGTTGAAAGTAGTTTGAAGTTTAAATTATTTGAAAGTTAAATTAGTTTAAAGTTTAGTTTAAATTTTAAGGTATAGTTTGAAGTCATTTAATGTTGCTACTGTGTTTCTAGTGGGTTGCTAGGGTGTTCTTAGCTATTTTGGGGGGTTGCTAGGTGTTCTAAGGTATTTTGGTTGGTTGCTATGGTGTTGCTAGGGTGTTCTAAGGTATTTTGGTTGGTTGCTATGGTGTTGCTAGGGTGTTCTAAGGTATTTTGGTGGTTGTTAGGGTGTTCTGGGTGGTTGCTATGGTGTTCTGAGGTATTTTGAGCAGTTGCTATGGTGTTGCTAGGGTAATCTAAGGTATTTTGGGTGGTTGCTAGGATGTTCTGGGTGGTTGCTAGGGTGATCTAAGGTATTTTGGTTGGTTGCTAGGGTGTTGCTAGGGTGTTCTAAGGTATTTTGGGTGGTTGCTATGGTGTTGCTAGGGTGTTTCTAAGGTATTTTGGGCGGTTGCTAGGGTGTTGCTAGGGTGTTCTAAGGTATTTTGGTCGGTTGCTAGGGTGTTCTGGGTGGTTGCTAGGGTGTTCTAAGGTGTTTTGGGTGGTTGCTATTGGTGTTGCTAGGGTGTTCTAAGGTATTTTGGGTGGTTGCTATGGTGTTGCTAGGGTGTTCAGAGGTATTTTGGGGGGTTGCTAGGGTGTTGCTAGGGTGTTCTAAGGTATTTTGGGTGGTTGCTATGGTGTTGCTAGGGTGTTCTAAGGTATTTTGGGCGGTTGCTAGGGTGTTCTGGGTGGTTGCTAGGGTGTTCTAAGGTGTTTTGGTTGGTTGCAGGGTGTTCTAAGGTATTTTGGGTGGTTGCTATGGTGTTGCTAGGGTGTTCTAAGGTATTTTTGGCGGTTGCTAGGGTGTTCTGGGTGGTTGCTAGGGTGTTCTAAGGTGTTTTGGTTGGTTGCTATGGTGTTGCTAGGGTGTTCTAAGGTATTTTGGGTGGTTGCTATGGTGTTGCTAGGGTGTTCAGAGGTATTTTGGGGGGTTGCTAGGGTGTTCTAAGGTATTTTGGGTGGTTGCTATGGTGTTGCTAGGGTGTTCTAAGGTATTTTGGGTGGTTGCTATGGTGTTGCTAGGGTGTTCTAAGGTATTTTGGGTGGTTGCTAGGGTGTTCTGGGTGGTTGCTAGGGTGTTCTAAGGTATTTTGGGTGGTTGCTATGGTGTTGCTAGGGTGTTCTAAGGTATTTTGGGTGGTTGCTATGGTGTTCTGGGTGGTTGCTATGGTGTTCTACGGTATTTTGGGCGGTTGCTAGGGTGTTCTGGGTGGTTGCTAGGGTGTTCTAAGGTATTTTGGGTGGTTGCTATGGTGTTGCTAGGGTGTTCTAAGGTATTTTGGGTGGTTTCTAGGGTGTTCTGGTTGGTTGCTAGGGTGTTCTAAGATATTTTGGGTGGTTGCTAGGGTGTTTTGGGTGGTTGCTATGGTGAACTATTTATGAGTTTAAAAGTTCATAAGTGTATGAATTCATGAAAGTTCATAAGTGTATGAGTTTATAAGTGTATGAATTCATGAGTTTATGAGTTTAGAGTTTATGTTTAAATGAGTAAGAGTTTAGAGTTTATAAGTTTATGAGTTTAGAGTTTATGAGTTTAGAGTTTATGAGTTTAGAGTTTATAAGTTTATGAGTTTAGAGTTTATGAGTTTAGAGTTTATGAGTTTAGAGTTTATAAGTTTATGAGTTTAGAGTTTATGAGTTTAGAGTTTATGAGTTTAGAGTTTATAAGTTTATGAGTTTAGAGTTTATGAGTTTAGAGTTTATGAGTTTAGAGTTTATAAGTTTATGAGTTTAGAGTTTATGAGTTTAGAGTTTATGAGTTTAGAGTTTATAAGTTTATGAGTTTAGAGTTTATGAGTTTAGAATTTATGAGTTTAGAGTTTATAAGTTTAAATGAGTCTAAGAGTTTAAGTTTAGAGTTTATTAATTCATTATGAGTTTAAGAGTTTAAGATTAGATAGATAAGTGTCATAGATAGATGAGTTTATTAGTTTAAATGAGTCTCAATGGCTCATATAGTATATAGAATGGCAGTTTGATTTAGTCTAGGGCTTCAAGGTATTTAGATTTGAATTTTGGCAGTTGGGGAGTTTGAAAATCTGAACATTCCGCAATGTTAAGTCAATGGGAGTTTTTTTCCGACTTTGATCGTCATTTTTAGGAAAACCGTAAGTCCGATCAGTTAGAAAAGATATAGCATACCGAGTCAGAACAGTCTGAGTGTCCGTGCCGAGTTTGGAGTATGTGGAGTTAAAGCTCTAGGAGGAGTTAGAGTTGTAAATTTTGAGTAAGAAGAATAATAATAATAATAAGTTTAAATAGGATTTCAATAAGTTGGCTCTCACAAGCCAACTTAATAAGTTTAAATAGGATTTCAGTAAGTTGGCTCTCACAAGCCAACTTAATTAAGAGAACACAGTCTTTCGTAGAAGTTCTGTGTGTGTGTGTGTACGTAAAAAAAAAATCCGTAAAAAAAAAAAAAATCCAGCATTTCAAGTTTAAAGTCAAAATATTTCGAGAATAAAGTCAAATTTTTTCGAGATTAAAGTTGAAATATTTCGAGATTAAATTTGAAACATTACAAGAATAAAGTCAAAATTAAGAGAACACAGTCTTCCGTAGAAGTGTGCGTGTGTGTACGTAAAAAAAAAAAAATCCGTAAAAGAAATCTAGCATTTCGAGAAATATTTTGACTTTAATCTCGAAATGCTAGATTTTTTATTTTATTTTTTACAGATTTTTCCATTACTTTGTCATCACGGGAATAAATAACATTTTAAAATATATTAAAATAGAAAAAAGTTATTTTAAATTGAAATAATATTTTATTACTGTTTTTTTACTGTATTGATCAAATAAATGCAGCCTTGGTGAGCACGAGAGACTTCTTCTAAAATGTACAAAATCCTGCAGACCCAATGAAAAAAATCTCCGGATGACTGCTGTTCTCTAGCGTTTCTTCACTTTCATTAAGATCTGTTCTTACAGTTTCCTACATAACCCACTTTCTCTTTCCCCTTTTTTCTGGGTAGAATAGCTTGGCTTAATCAATTTAGTATGTTGACACAGCATCAGTCAACCCATTTCAGTGGCAATGTGGATGCCTGCTTCAAACTGCGCTCTCGCACTTGGCGGCTTGGACTAATTCACATGTCCTTGACTTCCTCCTCGGGCGCTCGCTGGGCCTCTCTCCAGGTGGGCTGCTCACTCCTGGCTTTTATAGACTGCGCTAGTGAGCTACTTAACATGCCAACAACCACCCGTATTCTGACGCACCAAACGTCTTCTGCAATCTTCCAAGTGCAAACACTCAGTCGGCGTTGTATTTATTTATTTATTTATTTATAACACAGCATTCTCAGCACAAATCAAGGGTGAATGCTTTATGCACTCTTTATGAAATGATTTAAATAGACAACCGGTAAGAACGGCCGTGTTCTTGTAAAACGTGGACAGCTGACACAAAGAAATGCTGATTATATTGCCGTTGGGGTCTTTTATAGGGCGAGAGGAGAAGTGATGTGTTTTTTATTACTCATCGTGGTAAAGTCAAACGTTTTTTTTTTTTTTTTCTTCAGTAAAACGGTCCTGTTTTAAAATGGACTGATTATTGCTTGGCACAAAGCAGACAGAACATCACAAATACGGCTAATGCCTTTGATTTACTGCTAGCTCAAGGACACAGATGCGAAAGAATGAAATACAATGAGGAAACAACTAGTTCAACAATGCCAACAAATAAACAAACACACACAGTAATGGTAACAACCTTTACAGTAAGGTTTCATTTGTTAACATTAGTTCATTTTCCATGTTAACTAATTTAGTAAACGAATGTTAGCCTAACAAATTAAACATTATTGTAAAGTGTTGCCATAATAATAATAACTGCTACTCGAAATGAAAGTTAAGGGTTTGTTCAAATCCATAAATATTAAACTTCCCTGCATAAATCATCTAATAGAGACAAAACAGAGACTCGATCTTTAGACCTGGGTCAGTAAGCAACCACCCGAAACATCATCGCAACACTAGTTTATTACAGTTTAATGGTACAGTATTTCACTTGTAAGTATGTTTAATTGGGTCTTTTGCTCTAGGCTACTGAAATACCAGACATGCCATCTTTGACCTTCAAAAATGCAGAAGGAATAAAAGAATGAAACATTCAAAGCCTCATTTAGTTCAGATCATCTAAAATATATTTCAGAGCATTTTCAATATGAGGCACAAACACTAATGCTTCGTTAAAAAAAAAAGTTACAAATGATTTAGTCCCTCTGGTTTCAGAAAGTTACTTTTTAACCTACCGCTCCCTTTTAGTCCTCAGAAGAAAACAATTTCAGCGTTGACCTCCTTAGGCATTGTCCACCTGGCTGTTAATCTGAATTAGATGCAGTACATTAGTGCGGCTAAGGCCACGCTATAGCTCAGAGCTAGCAAAGGAAAGTCTTGTTAGCAATGCTAAATTAACCTTTTTAGCTTTTTAATCACAGCTTCATTCACCGCCTTGAGTTCTCAACTCCTAAAGAGTCATTTTAGAAGAAAAATCATGAGGGAACAGAGGTTTTTAAGAAAATGTTATGGAGGCACGTGAGATCACTGGGGTAATTTTTATTTGAGAAAATTTGTACTTTGACATATACTATGATACTGGATGAGTATTATATTAATGTACCATGGTATTGATATGGCACTCCAAGGTGCATTAAACACCGTCTACCACAGTCAGATTGCCACTTTAGATAAAAGCTACTGTATGGACAAAGCAGGGTTTTTTTTGCCATAGTGCACATTTTCCCATAGTGCACTTGCATCCACTAAATAATTTCAATTTGCACAGAAATTATTGAAATGATCAACATAAATAAACATTATTTAATATAATATTATTATAATATAGAATATTTAATCAAATAATTCAATATATTTGCTAAATAAATCAGCTAGAATATAGTATCACAAACAGAGGTTTCTCAGGCAGACCAGCTTAATGACCAATGCCTTTTTTTCAATCCCAGTGTTGAAATGATGACCTGACACTGCAGCAATACCAAAATCAAAAAATGCAGTCGACCCTCTTCCAAATGTTTTTAGCAATTTCTTCAAAAATCACAGATAATAGACTTTAACTCTGTATCTATAGCTGCCAATGTTTTTCTAAAGGGCAACAGTCTGCGAATCAGTTACACACCAAGAGTTTTTGACTTTCACACAAATTGGCAGAACTCGCCAGTGTTAGTGGGCAAGGAACACAAAAAAGTGAGTAAAGCCAACACTTTTATCTCAACTGCTTTGATTCTCAAAAACACATCACACCCAATTTTCCACTTTCACAATTGAGCAGGCACTTAGCCAGAGGGGATAAGCTTCTCTATGACACAGTAGCACCCAATGCTCATCGAGGAAGCTCTGCTGCTGAAACACAACACAGACATTCATAGACTACAGTACTCCGCATATCGGTGATCAGCCGCACACGAACCTGACACGGCAAGAGAAGAGCGAATGAAGAAATCACACCTCTGTGTCGCCT
Organism: Chrosomus eos; assembly: GCA_036326025.1. Classification (NCBI taxonomy): domain Eukaryota; kingdom Metazoa; phylum Chordata; class Actinopteri; order Cypriniformes; family Leuciscidae; genus Chrosomus; species Chrosomus eos. The sequence continues at coordinate 5,089,602 of CM070829.1, read as the reverse complement.
ACATGAACTCTCCAAAGAACGGAGACCTGAAAAAAGCAGTTTTAATCCACACTCTTTCTTGAGATGGATATTATACTGTATGTAAGAAGTCTGACAGCAAGACAGCTCTCTCCATTTTACTCTTTGCTATTTAGAATTTTTCTTATTAATAACACATATGATTCACAATAGCCGTGTTTCTTTTACAAAGAATCTGTGCTGCATGTCTAGATAATCATTTATCCCAAAATTTTAAGAAACAAATGCCCAATTTCTTTATTAAAAACAACTTATTTGTTATTACTTTATTAATCAATTAATCAAAGATTCATTAATTAAATGTACATTAATTTCAGTAAAACCAACAGGACCAAACAAATTATATAATAATTAATAAATATAAAGTGTCATTAAACATGTTTCTATTTAACTGTCCATTCACATTAAACTGGGAAAAGAAACCTGACATGCAACGTAATGCATAAACTGTAGGCTATATTTAACAATTCTTTAAAAAAAATTAAAAAGCTTAGCTTTGTGTACAAACAAACAATATACCATGCTGTATAAATAATTCAAAATATAAAATACATACCAGGATTATTTACATTACAATAATGAGAATTGGAGAAGGGGGGTGTAACTTAAACGGTCTGGAGAGGCCTCATTTTACTGTGTGATTTTTACCCCCATCTAGCGGTGAAAAGTGAATATTATTTTCTGTTCCTCTCAATTTCGATTTAACTCCTACGGTGGCCAATGTAGTCCAAGATTAACATGGCTTCAAGTTCGACCTCGTCCATGAGTGTTCCTTCAAGTGATACGCGAAAGGCGAAGCTCTATGTCCCTCTTTGGCTAATGTACTTTCAAGATGGAGGGGCAACATGGCGACCGACATTAGAACCCCTTACCCGTATGTATTTTCATTGGCATATTATACACTCACGAGAATACTTTATTGCTTGAACGAAGTAAATATACATTAATGAGCACATATATTTTTGAAAGAACTAAGTGTTTTAGCTAAGAATAAACTAAAAAAGTTACAATTTAACAAAATAATATATTTCTATTGAATTTGGTGGGAAATATGTAAAACAAAATAAAAAAATGGAAAGATTCATGATATCAACCCATTAAAAATACAATGATATAATATAATATAATATAATATCTAAGCTTTATAAGTAGGCAACATGCTTCATTCATACTATGATGGATTTATGCATTTCAGTTCTGGTTTCTTTCATTTTTACTGGCTTCTGTAGAGCTGCTTTTCCTTCACTTGATGGTTCATATCGTGGCCCTGAGCTCCAGCTCCATTGTGCCTGGATTGATTGTCTGCTGTAAAAGCCGACTCTCCAAGTAAAGAGCATAATTGCTCTTTGTTTACAGTAATGAATTCAGACATCTCATTGATCTTGACAAAATAATGTTTGAATACCTGCTCTGAATACCGGTTGCCAAGAGTGCCAAAGGCCTGGAGCGCGATGGTGCACGCTTGCTTCGCATTTCCGGTTTTACACTCTGCAAAGTGACAAAAGCGCCGCCAGGAGTGATGCTATTGAGCTGTGACTCAATACAGAATGGCATAAAACACACAAATCATAAAGGCAGCCTCATGAGCTTGTTCAGGCAGGAGGAAGCATTTGCAAACCGAATAAGACACACGACATAGAGCTTGGCAGACCTCACGGCCTCCTGATGTGTAAGCGCTCATATTTCAGAAGGAAAAGAAGGGTGGTGGGCAGTTGTCTAGCTGAGATCGAGAGGTCAGGCTTCACTTGGAGCAAAGGCGCAACGACTCACGGATAATTGCTTCAGTGACCTCCCGAAGCCCTCCATCAGTAATGGCAATTTTATAACACACCAGAGATATTTCCTTTCCTGGTGGAGTATAACTGGGTAAGTGAAAGGTTCTATCCTGACAAACAGAGGAACAGACAAAAGGATTTAAAGCTGAAGCCTGGAGGTGGTGGGTTGGTTTATATTGGATGGCCCGGCTACTGGAAGGTACAGAGATGTGATTGCTTGGAAAAAAAGGGGGAAAAAACCTCGGAAACGATTATAGTAAATAAATTGCATGTTTGTTTTGTCAGGGCTTTGGAATAATCTCTCCATGTCATAACAGACGTAACATAGAAAAACATCTCTGCCTACTATAACAATGACAGATTTGACAGTTATTTGGTTTGGTTTGAGTCCAGCCGCTAATACCATATGTTATACGTGTTGAACATTGATCTCGTCCAGTCTCTGACAGATTAATGACCTGTATGATGATGAAGAACCATAAGATCCCTGCCTGTCACTCACACCTCAGAGTATTCAGATGAGATAAGCTTCTAAGTAATTTACCAATTCTCTTTCTTGCTGGCTTTCTCTCTCAGTGCTCAAAAGATCTGCTTCAAACACATTATACGTGTGTGTGTGTATGTTTATAAAGTCTCTGGTCAGAATTATTGGCACCCTTGCTAAATATGAACAAAGAAGTGTGTGAAAATAAATCTGCATTGTTAATCCATTTGAGCTTTTAATATATTATTTTTCTCTGTTTGAATTTGATAGAATCCACAATGCCATGTATCTAAACAAGATGTTCAGGACCTCCACCAGAAAAATAGATCCACAACATTACAGATCCAGCAGTCTATTGAATTGTACACATGGGGTACTTTTTTTTAATCCTTGTGTGCACCAAATCCTTGAGTGTTTTCTGCCAAAAGCTCTTTATTTAGTTTCATCAGACCATAGAACCAATACCGTTTGAAGTTCCAGTAGTCACAACTGAACATAATGCAATTCTCCAGCTGTGATCCTTGGACAGTCTTTAACCACTCGAACTATCCTCCTCGCCTTGCATTAAGACAAGATAACATGTCCTCTTCCATGCAGATTTGTAGCGTTTCCTGTTTATGGAACTGATGGTGGAAATGGGAATTTTCAATGCTTTAGCTTTTTTCTTACAGCCTCTTTTTTTTTTGTAAAACTCAACAATCTTTTGCTGCACATCAGAACTATATTTTAGTTTTACCTATTGTGATGGATGATTAAAGGGTTAGTTTACCCAAAAATGAAAATTGTGTCAGTAATTACTCACCCTCATGTCGTTCCAACCTCGTAAGACTTTCGTTCATCTTCGGAACACAAATTAAGATATTTGTGATTAAATCTGAGAGCTGGATCACTCCTCCATAGGCTTCTAAGGGATTGAAACTTGACAGCCCCAAAAAGTTATTAAAGAAATCGTTAAAATACTTCAAGTGCCTACAGTGGCTAGATCTTAAGTTTATCGAGCTACGAGAATAGTTTTTGAGCGCAAAAAACAAACTAAAATAGCGACTTTATTCAAGTATTCTCTTTGGGCCTGGAGATTTCCGTGTGTTATTGGCAACGCTTTGGTTGAACATCATGTGACGTATAACACAGATGCGCTGCGCTGTTACACTACGTCAACAGCTTAGGAGAATGACACGGAAGAGAAGAGATGGTTGAATAAAGCCGTTATTTTTGTTTTTTTTTGCACGCAAAAAGTATTCTCGTCGCTTGATAAACTTAAGATCTAGCCACTGTAGGCACTTGAACTATTTTAACGATTTTTTTAATAACTTTTCGGGGCTGTCAAGTTTCAATCCCTTAGAAGCCTATGGAGGAGTGATCCAGCTCTCAGATTTAATCAAAAATATCTTCATTTGTGTTCCGAAGATGAACGAAGGTCTTACAGGGTTGGAACGACATGAGGGTGAGTAATTACTGACAGAATTTTCATTTTTGGGTGAACTATCCCTTTAAGGGAATTTGGCCTTTTGTGTTTCCTCATATTTATACTCTGTGAAACAGGAAGTCATGGCTGGATAATTTCATGTTCCTGGTATGTATGGTGTGCTAAAAATTGTAAATATGAAGGGGAATATTCTTCAGAGATATTTTACTCATAAGAATTTCTACGGGTACCAATAATTGTGTATTTATTTAAAACGTTTATTTCATAATGTGACCCCCCGCCCCCTCCAGCACACACTTTCACTTGTTTTACTTTTTGAAAAAGGTTAGATTTTTGTGATTTTTGAACGAAACAACAAAAAGATACACAATGCAGATTTACTTTCACAGCCTTCTTTGATCATATTTACCAAGGGTGCCAATAATTCTGACCACAACTGTATACAACTAGCTCTTCTCAGCTGATTCTTGTCAACTTCTTGCTCGTGTGGTGTTTGAGTAATAGGGCTCTGCCATTCAGCATTGGTCTCTGATTTCTCTGACTTATCAGATGAGATGCTCGGCCACGTCAGCCGCGCCGGAGATATCAGACCTCCTGTCACTCAACCGCGGCCCGCATCGTTACTCACTCCAGCGGAGTGACGGAGAAAATAGCAAGACAAGAAAGAGAATGAAAGGGGTCAACAAATGGATAAAAAGAAACAAAAATAGACTTTGAATAAGATCACCGGGGAGTTGGGCCTAGTGTTGACATTTACGAGAGCTGATGGCAATCGCCTGCTGCACTGGCATCTGCCAAGCTGATGATTTGCAGAGCACAACTCATCCTCGCCACCAAATTAAGTCTTGAATCGAAAATTGGCTATGGCATAGGTTTCCACAGAGGTCTTGAGGGATTGGCATGTAATGAGGTCGATTGATTTTCTTTTCCTCCGGGTGTTATGTTTTGTCAAAACAGTTACCTATTCTTCTTTAGGCGGTCCATAAATCGTTCATGGACTGACAGCTTAAGAAAGGTTAATGTTGTTGTTTCAATATAAATGCAAAGGAATGATCACATCTGCATAGTGGCTAATGAGAGATGGATGCATCCGTATTTAAATGCCCTTTTTAAGTAGTTTTAAGATGAAGATTAGTTGAACCTTTATGTTGAAAAACATCCCCATTGTAAAGTACATTATAAATAAATAAATAAATAAATACATTTAAAGTAATTAGTTAATAATAAATAAATACCACAGGACTGCATCAGGGGTGCGTTTCCCGTACAATGACGTAACTCGCTGCTTCAATACGATCATCGTTGAAGAAACTTGCTAGTCATGACTGTTTCCCGGAACCAAAGTGGTCGTTTAACCACGAAAATGTTTGAGATCAAATTAAAGGGTTAGTTCACCCCAAAATGTAAATTCTGTCAGTAATTACTCTCCTCATGTTGTTCCAACCCCGTAACACTTTCGTTCATCTTCGGAACACAAATTTGTGTTCGGAAAACAGAATTGTGCTCACAAACTTAAGATTGAGCCACTGTAGTCACTTGGACTATTTTAACGATTTCTTTAATAACTTTTCGGGGCTGGCAAGTTTCAATCCCTTAGAAGCCTATGGAGGAGTGATACAGCTCTCAGATTTAATCAAAAATATCTTAATTTGTGTTCCGAAGATGAACGAAGGTCTTACGGGGTTGGAACAACATGAGAGTGAGTAATTACTGACCGAATTTTCATTTTGGGGTGATTTATTCCTTTAACGCTAGATGTCTTGATATAAATTACAGACATGGAATCTGAGGACTATTTATCATTTTTCTCAGTTATTTTGCTTTATTTCCAGATTTAATCATAGGCTCCTTCTTACATAGTAGAGCACGTTGGCACATGCACACTCTTCAATAATGGTGCTTTAAATCTCTTGAGAAACTAAATGACGTAAATTACAGTTGTATGTATTCTAAATAAAAGACAGGTTGTACTGAATGTCAGCTTGCTTATTTTGCTCAAGATAAGGATTTATTAAATCCACATGTCAATTCAAACAAGAAACTATGCTTCTAACCACAGCTCAAAGGCTGTCGTTCCAACCACACAACTTTTCAATGCTGTTTGCAAATGTTCGTTGGAACAATGGTTTCGGGAAACACTGACTCGTTGAATATATGATGATAACGGCAGAACTAGCGAACATAGCTTTTGGGAAACACACCACTGGATGGTTTAGTAGTCACCCAATAACTGAGTACTCAATTAGGGAGTTTGACTAGTTTATTCAGATTCTGTTAGCTCTACTATTATTATGCTGCTGTAATTTGAAGGTGGTGAATTTAGAGGCAAAACTTCTCCGAAAGCTTTTTAATGTCAGCACACATGCAACCGTCTTTGCATGGGCTTTGAAGCAGCACCTTTCATCCTCTTTAAAGCACCTCTGCTGCACTCAAAGCACATTAATAAGCCCTCAATAAATTTCAGGTCAATTACTATAGGGCTCCAATTTTTTTTTTTTTTTATTTTCCTCTATCATCATGTTCTACGAGAGTTGCATTTTTAAGTTAAAAACACATCTCAAGACTACTTTCATTCTGTCTGACTTTTTAAATACAAGAACATTGCTAACCAAATACCTCTGATTGTTGTCTTAGCACAGACTAGTTGATCCAGCTCTCTTTATTTCAGGAAAAAAAGGGTTAAAATATTTACCATGGTAAACAATGAGCCATGTCAGAGCTTGAAAAATTGCCTTTGGGCACATAATCCTTTTAGCCTTTCTGCAATGATTGCATCCAATTTGATCCAGTGTTTGTCTTTTCCCATTTGATGGGACACATATTTCCCTCACAAACCTGGCACTCACCTTTCCTTCATTTTCTTATCATTGTCACACATAGCTCAGAACAATAGGCATCGAAATAAACAGTGGAAGGTGTTAAAATGAATGTGTGAGCCTGGCATCCCAATCAGTCATCCTGAGAATGCAGAAAGCAAGCCGTATTAAACTGAGCAAGTATGTCCACCCATGAATCTTAAGAGACGGCGCACAGGGAGAATTGTTAGCGCACAGGGGGTTATGCAAATTCTACCACTCAATCAACAGGCTTAATACAAAGAAGTTACATAAAATCCGGAAAAGTAGGGCTATTAATATACGAGGCAAATATGAGGCAAACAGCTTTAAGAGGGGTATAAGAATTTAAGTAAATCTTATTTCAAGTAAGCTCATTCATTTAATGTTGCCGTTAATGGACCCTCACTAAACAATTACATACTAATTAAGTATATACATTCACAATACATTAGTGAAGATCTTGCTGCGAATATAAAATTGAGCTACATTATTTGCTTTTTATTTAGCCATTAAGTTTAGATGTTTCTAATTTAAACTTTAGAAGTCGCAACAAACAACATCAAATCATTTTCAAATTAGTTCAAACTGACTATTTAAATGAATATCAATTCAAAAGTCTGATTCAGTTGCATGACTTGTTTTTACAGCAGGGTAAAAATACATGGCATTTCTCATGTACTGAAATGTTTTAGTAAAAACATATGCAGGTAATATTGCAGTTTAATACTAAATAATGTTTTATGGGGGAGTCTAAATTTTACATGAATTTCTTGAATTAAACACTTATTGAATACTTGGTAACTGTTCGGTTAAAATTACTTGATTAATTAAATAAAAATACCATAAAAGAAATTTTTTATAATTTAAACAAACTAATTAATTAAAATAAAAAAGTAAAAAATTCATTTATTTTACATTAATAATAAAAAATAATAACAAAACAAAGCAAACCATTCTGCAGCAAACTGATATCAAGATATATTCAATATATGTGACCCTGGACCACAAAACCAGTCACAAGTCGCACGGTTTATATTTTTGGCAATAGCCAACAAAACATGGGTCAAAATTATAGATTTTTCTTTTATGCCAAAAATCATTAGCCTGGTTCTACCAGACTCTCGTACATTTCATTTGTACATAGAGTCTGGCACCGCTCCATTGGCAAACGTTTACTTCCTTGTAGGCGGGAACTCTATTGAAGTCTAAAACTATTGGATCTGCCCAGAGTCACTCTATCTGCCATAACCAATCGCTAACGTTTGGTCATGACGTATGTCTTTTCCCGAACCCCGTGGGAGGATGGCCATAAACACAAAACTAAGCAAAGATTGTTCTTGCTCCGGCTTTAACTTCTTGATATTCGCAGCGTTGCCACAACGGACCGAATGCCTTCACTCGCATCTTTCTTATTTTGAACTACAACTCAAAATAACGCACGAGTCGACATCAACGTCATCGTTTGATTGGTCCTACAAAAAATTGATTTCTGGAAACCGAAGTCTACGGCACAGTCCCAGACGGAGTACTGAAGGAAAATGAAATTGAGCGGAAGTGCGTAGGAGGGCGGAGCCAGGCTAAAAAATCATTAGGATATTAAGTAAAGATCATGATCCATGAAGATATTTTGTAAATCTTAAATATATATAAAAATATATTTTTGTAAGTGGATACAGCACACTTGTGAACATAAATGGACAACTTTAAAGGAGATTTTCTCAATATTTCGATTTTTTTGCACCCTTTAAGAGAAATTGACCCGTAAGATATCACATTATTGTTAAAAGGCTAAATAATTAAGAGATGTGTTGTCTTATATCTAGCCTTGCAGAGCATAATGATAACCCTACTGATGCACTGTAATTAAACAAAGCTTGATTGATTAAGACTGTCATTGAACATGTTTAAGCTCATCAGAATATCTGCTAATAGAGGCTTTCATAGACTTGTCTGACTGGACTCATGGCTACAGCTGCCTGTTGAGAACGGTGCTGGTTTAGGACAGGTATAATAACGAAGAGTATGTGACTCAAATTCACCAGCTGTCATATGTCCTATAAACCCGGCATGACCCAGTCATCTTAGTAGAGGCCTGTTATAGTCCTCTGCATGAGAACAGAGACTGAGGCTTGACACAAACCGGGACTTGCTGAGATTTCTGTTAGCATATGTCATGCCGCACAGTCGTGACAGCTGATGCGGAGGTAACCACCAGGGATGAGAATACACCCAGCGCCCACATTATCATGATGGGAAATTTTCATAGTCCACATGCTTAAGCTGCTTGAAGCTGCTTACTATCATTACTGTATATTCTCTGTAATAGAGATGGCATTTAATATTTAAAACATCATGCAAGATGAATAAAAAGCATTTGCATTAGATACTGAAGCTCTCATTGCACATCCTAGTGAGCTGACTCACTGCCAACCTTCTGAAGCAGCATAACCATACAAGAAGGCTGTGACTTAGTTAAATGGTCACACATGACATGACCACTGCAGAATGCAATTACAACCGGGGGGAACCCCTATTGTCAAAGTTCTGATGCGTTTTGGACTTTTAGTTTGCATTCATCAGTTTCATGTTTTTGTTTTAGTTTCCCTCCTCTGTGAGTTTGTCTCTATGGTAACAGATATGATTAATTATTCATTTAATCTGTGTATCGTTAATTAACCTTATTTGCCTTCCAGTGTTGTCAGTGTTCAGTTGTCCCGTCTCATTAATGTTACGTTGTGTTCGCTTGCCTGCCTTTTGTTGGAGATACCTTTAGATATTATTAAAGACTGTTTAAACTTAATTCTTCATCTTCATGTACTTTACTACCAGGTAACGTGACACCTTAATATACACTATAATGCCAAAAGTTTTGGGAAGTCTTTACATGCACATGAACTTTAAAGCTACAATATGTAATCTTTTTCGCCGCTAGGACCAGGGGTGCCGCCAGAAATTCTGGGCCCTATGGAAACCAAAATTTCTGGGCCCCCTACATTTTTTACAGATAAAATTTAACCCAATAAACATGCCCAGTATACTTTAAAAAGGATACTTAGCACACTGCATAGTTAAAATGTCTAAAGATGAGTACAAAAAAACAAGAATTTTTTTTTAGAAATATGTAGGCCTACTTGTTTACATAAAAGGGAGAACATTTATTATCTCAATTGCTGACTCTGCATCTGTATAAGTCAAACACACACACACACACACACACGCGTAATAATAACCATATTATTTTTATTGCCCTATTTAGTTTTCTTAATGTAAAATATTAATATATCTATTTTGTAAACTTATAGCCAATGGTTACTACAGACACATGTTTTATTCAATTTTATATTATTTTTTTCTGGGGCATTTTATTCACATTAAGAATGTCAAGTTTGACAGCATCGGTCGTGGCAGCAGCACTGTGACTTCACAGAACACAGAGCCCTATCTCATGAAAGTGCGTATCAATACTACGAATGTTATTTCTCGCGCCATTTATACGCCAAAAATAGTTTTTGCGTGTATATTCGCGTGCATATGATACACATTTTATGGCGTGTAATACGCACGCACCCCCCTCCCCTTAATCCTACCCAAGGGGTTTCCGTGCGTAGCATGCACGCAAAAACCATTTTTGGCGTATAAATGGCACGAGAAATAACATTCGTGGTATTGATACGCACTTTCATGAGACTGCGTTGGAACACACGACACATACACGGGCATGGCGAAGTGATTTTGTAATTTTTGAAGAACTTTTTGTTTTGTAAAGTTATCATCATGTGGCGAACACAGTAGATAAGACGTGTTTAGAGGCTTCAATCTTCGTGAAGTTTCGCGCTCAGGCTCACCTTGTTCGGCTGAGACGGGGGACGTGGGGGGAGGAGGACTTGTGCAGCAGCCGCTGAATCTGTGTTTCATAATTCAATAATTATTTTACTAAGCTAGCTAGATAAAAGCGGGTCATGTAGCAACAAAAATAAGTAGGCTAACTCTGAAAGTTTTGGAATACAGGAATAGGGCAAGCTACCTTTCTTTTTGAAAAACTGTGATACTGTCGACTTCGGCGTTCTCTGTCTTCTCTTTCCTTCATTTCTTTCCGTTTTTGATGCCCTGACTTTTGATGTGACATGCCTGCGTGTGTCACTGTCTGCACTGCATCATAGCAAGTGCAATAAGCAAGAGACGCTACACTAGCGATCGTAGCTCGGACAGCGCAGGTGGAATGAACCATTGTGAGAGGGAGGGGTGTGACTGAAAACAGTAAATACATTATTTGTTTTTTAAATATTAAATCTATGGTCAAAACGGACAAAATACACATTTAGTGCATGAGGGGCCCTAGCACATTTAATGTATGTATAAAAAAGAAATAAGAAAAGAAAAAGGGGGTCTGCTCTTCTGGGCCCTAAATCAGCCTGGGCCCTTAGAATCGTCCTAGCCTTCCACCCCTTTACGGCGCCCTTGGCTAGGACGCTAACCTCTTACAATAACAAAGGCGTAGGATGATGACACATAAGTGGAATTATGGAATGTGTCGTCATGCTGATGGATCTCATAATGTTTAAGATGAGTGAATATATTGATGTTTTTAACATGACTGTGGATGTAGCATGGCGCGATTGCTAATGAGAGACAGATATCAGCGCCACATGCGAGTCCCGTGGATATAAAGGAATAAGGACATCTTATTTTACCGATTACCGAACTACCCACAAGTGCTTAATTAATACTCACACAGGTCAGTTTATTAGACTAATGAAACTTGCTCTAACACTATCAAACTAAACAAACATTTGAGTGTGATGAAAGTTATAATGCTATTCTATGTGTTAGTTTGTATGAGACTAGCAGTAAGCTAGATCAACATTAGAATAACATACTGATCATATTCGAATCATGTTGAGCTATATAACATTTATTAGTTTTATGTACATTTTCTCACCAGTCTAATAAAGTACATGTAAGAGTGGCAAGTCGAAGTTAGTCGAGGACGTGGAGCTCTCGGCATCTCGAAAACGCCACGCTGATATTTATCCTTGTTTTAGTTCTCCTTTTGTCCCAAAGTCTGCTTGCCATGGTCCATAATGTTTGAACGATACAACAACAGTGTGAGCGAGCCGCTAGAAGTAACGCAGTTCTCCACGTCTGTCTCCATACAATGTCAGTACGAGCGGAAACTTTGCAGCTACTGTATAACAGCTTCAACTTTTCTGGGAAGGCTTTCCACAAGGTTTAGGAGTGTGTGTTTTGTGAATTCTTCTAGACGTGCATTTGTGAGGTCAGGCACTGATGTTGGACGAGAAGGCCCGGCTCACAGTCTTCGCTCTAATTCATCCCAAAGGTGTTCTGTTGGGGTCAGGACTCTGTGCAGGCCAGTCAAGTTCCTCCACACCAAACTCACTCATCAGTGTCTTTATGGGCCTTGTTCAATAATCTTTATTTTTTGTTGTTGCCATTTTCTTTGTTTATAATATAGTTTAAAGAATGTTTGTACCCAAACAGTTTTAGTTCCTATTGACTTCCATTCAATTTTTTTTTTGTCCACAATGATAACATTTTTCAAAATATCTTCTTGAATGTTCCACAAAGGAAAACAAGCTACCCCTTTAATTCAAATTCAAAAATTGATTTGGAATTTTAAAGATATTCTCAATTAAATTCCAAATGGCAACAAACCCTGAACAGAGAGCAGGTCTTTTGACTAGACTGTCTATGAGAAGCCCTTCTGGTTACACAGTCTGCTCATGGTCAGGCAGATCCCGGGGCCGTGCGACATCAGTGCTGCTCTGGTGTGCTGGACACAGCTCATTTACTGATGCATCCATGCATACGTGAGCCCCCACTCTCCCCTTCATATCTGTGTCTGTGTGAAAGAGAGAGAGAGAGAGAGAGAGAGAGAGAGAGAGAGAGAGAGAGAGAGAGAGAGAGAGAGAGAGAGAGAGAGAGAGAGAGAGAGAGAAGAGAGAGAGAGAGAGAGAGAGAGAGAGAGAGAGAGAGAGAGAGACTGCCTGCCAACACTCTCTCCTTCCCTTACACTGTGAAGGAGAAATCTTCCCATCAGGAACAGTTCCCAACGGCCCAGAGGTGGACTCTCGAAAATGAATATATGCCAGACATTCAGCTAAACCTCACAAAGGACTTCTGTGGAGAATGTCAGTTTGACGTATGCTTTTTCAGTACATTAGCGTTGTGTATGGCAAAAGGGTTTTGTTTCAGGTGAGTCTTATTTTCTGCATATTACACGAGCGCGGATCTCCTCCTCCTCTGTCTACACGCTGGTGGATAGCAACACAACAGACCTCACGAGTACTCAGGGCAGGAGGTGAGTGAGAGAGCATTAATCACAGATGAGAAGTTATCCCACCATCGGTGCTCTTTTCCCCTCTTTTCCTCTCTGTCTTTCCCACAATGCACTCACTGCAGGCACCAGCGGATACAAGTGCACACTCTGTTTCTTCCCAAGCACCTGCGGAAATTAACACACTCTCCTCTAAAGGACCTCCAAAGTTGGTGTCTGCAGAAGGGTTGTTTAGAAACAAGTTTGAAGTCCACTGTGGCATCTTCAAATGAGGAGATATTTTACACGAGTGCTGTCATATAATCCTGATCTTTTCTAGAGATTTAATCATGGGGCCAAAGAAGAATCTTCTTAAAGATAATAAATAAACTTAAAGGATTAGTTCACTTTTAAAAAAAATTTTGCTGATAATTTACTCATCCCCATGTCATCCAATATGTCCATGTCTTTCTTTCTTCAGTCGAAAAGAAATTAAGGTTTTTGATGAAAACATTCCAGGATTTTTTCTCCTTATAATGGACTTCAATGAGACCCAAACGGTTCAAGGTTCGAACAGGAGAGTCACGAACGTGCATCACAGAACAGAGCAAGGCGAGCATTTGTGCTTATAAAACTTAAACTTTTTTTATTTCTTTTTGAAATAACCGATTGTTTCGCTAGATAAGACCCTTATTCATCGTCTGGTGTCGTTTAAAGCCCTTTGAAGCTGCACTGAAACTGTCATTTGGACCTTGAACCGTTTGGGTCCCTATTGAAGTCCATTATATGGAGAAAAACCTGGAATGTTTTCATCAAAAACATTAATTTCTTTTCGACTGAAGAAAGAAAGACATGGACATCTTGGATGACATGGGGGTGAGTAAATTTTCAGCAAAAGTTTTTTTTAAAGTGAACTAATCCTTTAAACAGGTACTGACCATGCACAATGCAATAAATTGGCATGCAACAACATTTTGTGTGTCCATGGTAAACCACCTACATAAAATAGCATTTGCAACCTACGTATTTTACCGGCGTGTTATAATATGTTGTGGACATTATTTACAATTCTAAAGTGATAGTTTACCCAAAAATAAACCAAACCTGTATGACTTTCTATCTTCTGTGGAACAGTTGTTTTTTTTGTCCCTACAATGAGGGTCCAAAACAACACAATTGACTTTCATTGTATGAACAAAATAACCATTTTTAAAATATCTTCTTTGGAGTTGCATAGTCATGTAGGTTTGGAATGACATGAGGGGGTGTGAATGATGACAGAATTTTTATTTTTGGCTAAACTACGATTGCAAACAGTCTATTTTGATTTCCTCTCGACTTAAACATCAATTAGACATTTAAAAAAAAGAAGGTTTTTGAGAGATGTCTCTTTATTTGATCAAAATACAGTCATTGTGATTTAAAAAAAAGAAATTAATAACCTTTTTCTATTTTAATATAACTTAAATTTCCTGTGATGGCAAAGCTAATTTTTCAGCATTATTACTCCAGTCTTCAGTGTCACATGATCCTTCAGAAATCATTCTAATGTGCTGATTTGCTGCTTAAGAAACATTTCATAAGATCAATTTTGAAAACAGTTTTGCCGCTTAATATTTTTTGTTGAACCTGTAATACATTTCTTTTTCAGGATGAATATTAAGTTAAAAGGAACAACATTAGTTTGGAATAGAAATATTTCGTATAACATTAGAAATGCCTCTAATGTCTGACTCCAAACTTTTGAACAATAGTGTAAATGATTGCCTACAATTTTGCTCTTTAATATGCAGAAAGGAATATGTTATCAGGTCTTCTGCATCACTTGATCATTTATAGAAAATAAACACAGATATTTATAACAATTCATTTAAATAAAATTCTGTATACCACCTGTTTTCTGCGGGCGGATAAAAGCATGTTAATTACACCAGCCAAATAGCCCTGAGATTTATAAATAAAGTGCATTCTATAATAAGCTTCATTTGCATAGAAAAGAGGCGTGTCTGCACTGAACCCGAAAGACAAATGACTCGCCTTCATTTAAATACGTATGCTAGTGCATAAACCACCTGGTCAAGCAAAACTGCAGGTGTTTAGTGAATATTATGCAGATTTTTGCACAGAAATATCATGCTACATTGGTGAATTCCCCCCACACAGTGCAAGAGGAAGACGAGGAGAGCCTGGGATTATCACCAAGCGATCGTTGTACGATTCCGATATTAGCTCACACACCAAGGGCCTTTCATTATCATACAACTCTACTTAATTACTTTCAGACTGACGCTCCCTTACTGTGTAATGATGCATGCAAGCCTTACTAATGTCTGAGATGCTTGTAAATGAATGGTCGAAGGCTCCACATCCATTTCGGCTGGAAGAGAAACCTAATTAACTAAAGGTGCCGCACTGTTGCTCTGACGCGGGAAAACAATGGGAGCAAAGGCGCGTCTCGGAGCCTGCTGCAGGTGCCGTTCAGGAAAAATAAGCACAAAGTGGCTGGCTAGCAGGGAAATGACAGCACTCCCTCCCAGATGCCTCCTCTGTAATCCACATAATTATCTCTGTGTGTGTGTGAAGATCGAGCTGTCATTACTGTAGTTCACTTCTACGGCCTTTCAACAAGCCACATCCATCTCCATATTACTGAATCGAATTAACCCCCAGGTTATTTTCATTAATAAATATGAGATAAGAAATTATTACTTGGACACTTTGTGTTCTGTCAAATGACTGTTTTAGTGAAAGAGAAGACGAGCAAAAATTTGCTGATCAATTGTGTTCTTGTCAGCTAGATAAAACGAGAAGTGCGGAGAGGGAGCGAGAGAGCGCTTGTCACCATAGTTAACTGATCAAAGAGGCACTTATTCGCTTTAGGAGAAAATAATGAACGAGTCAATTTTTCAACACCCCGATTCCTATGCGAGGAACAAAGACGATCATTATGTATCTGAAAGCTTGAGGGGATGATTGAAAATGTTGTCTATGCATCCAGACACAGCTGGGGAGGGTCCGAAACATAAAGAAACACACTGTGAGGCGGCAAAACACATTATGAAAAAGACAAAGACTGTTGCAACACTGAAGACAAAACTCTTGAAGAACTTGGATCTGAGCCCGACCGTCTTGGCAAACGCTTTTGATTCTAGTTAGATTTAAACAGCTAAATTTACTGTATATGTAAAGGATAATGTACAGACACGACGCGTACATTCATTATCGCGAAGACTTTTATCACCCTGAAAGAGTTTAATTTGTGATAAATTTGTGATGCTGCCTGAAATACATATACAACAGTCCAAAAGTTTGGGGTCAGTATGTTTTCTTTTTTAAAAGAAGTTATTACTTTTATTCACATGTGAAGCATTAAATTGACCAAAAGTAAGTAATATTTCAAATAAATGCCGTTTTTTGAAGAATCCTGAAAAATGTATCACAGTTTTCACAATGAAAATGAATGTTTCAGCACCAAATCAGCATATTAGAATAATTTGATCATGTGATCATGCAACACTGATAACTTGAGTAATGATGCTGAAAATGCAGCTTTGCCATCACAGGAATGAATACATTTTATAATAAATGTAAAATATATATGTAAAATATTATTTTTTACATAATAGATATTTTTTTACATATATATCCAAATATTTTTTAATTCAGAATATTATTGTATTTTTGAGCCAATAAATGCAGCCTTGGTAAACATAAGAGGCTCTGGTATAATAAATGGTATGATAAATGTACAAATAATAAATTATATTAGAATTTTATACTTTTTTTTGTCCAAATAAGTTACTAATAAAACACTATAAATTAAAAACTATTATTTTAAATGCTACAAGTGAACTAAGGCATCACAAAAGTAAAGCATGGAAATGGATATTCATAGTAAGAATTGTATTAGATGACATAAAATTCATATAAATCAAATATGGGAAATCATTTTAAAACTAGAAAAAAAGAAACTTCAATAATCTTGGACCTTCAAGAAACTTGGAGCAATAAACTAAGCTTGTCTCAGCCTGGTGGGTTCATGAAACGACCCAAACTGTGACTCTCCGCAGGGACACCATGAACAAAATGCTAGCAATAAACTTCAAACCTTGATATTGTTTTACAGTCCTTTGGAACGGGCCGAGCCAGCGGTGGGACTCAACTCAGCACTTCTGCTGACACAGACATATGTCTAGTCCCTTTCAATGCTTCAGAGAGAGCTTAATTCAATCATTGACTTATTGATCCTGGCCTACTGTAACAGTTTCTGTGTTTAGAAGTCTAAGCATTATTGAACATGCAATGACTTCAACCGTTTCCTACATAAAATCTGACAGCCCCTAACAATATTTCTTATTCGGCATATAAATGTCTGTGTGACCCATTAGAAAAAAAAATCACTAATGAGATCTCTTTAATATCTCATAGACAGCAATAATGGCGACTCTCTCAAGCCTTTATTGTGAAATAAAAAACATTTATCCTTAAATTCTTCCAAGACCATAAGATTTGAGCTTTGACATTCGCATTAATTCTAAAGCTCTATACTCTTTCTGCATGTCAACGACGGATTCATTTCTATCAATTTTTAATCCTATTTCATTGTTATAAAATTCCCAGCAAACCAATTTTTGATTTTCATACAATTTACAGGAGAGCACATGGCACAAGGAATACAAGACAAGCCATGTGCTCACAATGAACCAGACTAAACAAACACAGGACAAACCGGGAATGTCAGAGCTCTGTCACCAACCAGAATATAACCCAGACAGAAGTGACAGAACCCTGACAGCGATTTATAACAGGCGAAGTAATTTTACAATCTCAGTCTTTCTACTTTAAAATTTCACATTTAATTCAATGTGTACTTGCCATTTCTTTGTAATTATTTGTGAAAATTGTTTCGACACCATTTTTTGTCAGGTTTAGAGAACGTTCCCATAAAATAAAAGATATGTATTCAGATGATCTTTTTGGCTGTCTGAAAAGTACTTTCTCAGAAAATGTACTTCATCATAAGGCACAGTGAAAAAAACTGCTAGTGAAATCCCTCACATTTACAGTCAGAGGGTGAAGCTCCCTTGGGAAGCAGGTGTGCTTCAATATTGTCATTTCCACAGCGCCACATTCAGATCTGTTTCATCAACACACATGCCTAATTACATGGCATGTGTGAAGTCATTATAAAACACCTCAGCAGCCTAGGGATTCTCTCATACTCAAGCAATCTAACAGAGCTTTAGCTCTGTAGTTACAAGAAAACGGAAAGAAAAAAAATGAAATAGGGATTTTTTTTTTACATCTCTGGGTCTATAGCACCACCCTCAAACCACACATATCTTCCTGCAGTAAATATCAGACCATCAATAAGGGAATAGACCTTATTCACAGCAGCGCCATCTTTGATTTTTAAGGGGAAGTGAGTAGACATACATCTTTTTTAATGTGTTTATGAATTGTTATGCTGACGAAACAGTGCAAAAATGTCTTTCCAAGAAATTTCAGTAGACAAAAAACTGGAAAATGATAAGAGATCTAGGAGCCATAGAAAACATGGTAAGGCTCAATCCCAATTCATCCCTTGCCCCTACCCCTTGTTTTCAAATGTACCCCTTGGCCCTTAAAACAGAGTTACAAGGGCCAAGGGGTTTAAATATTCCCCTACGAAATGGAACAACCCTTCATGAACCCGATACGTTATCAGTCGTCGACGATGGCTCTGACGTTACGGAAGCGACGAGTTTTTACAGGATTTCTCCATGATAACGACTGACAATGAGCACCGCTGCTCTTAAAGGGATAGTTCACCCAAAAATGAAAATTAAGTCATTAATTAGTCACCCTCATGCTGTACCAACCCCGTAAGACCTTCGTTCATCTTCGGAACACAAATTAAAATATTTTGATGCTGGATCACTCCTCCATAGGCTTCTAAGGGATTGAAACCTGACAGCCCAGAAAAGTCATTAAAGAAATCGTTAAAATAGTCCAAATGGCTACAGTGGCTCAATCTTAAGTTTATCAAGTGACGAGAATTTTTTTGCACGCAAAAAAACACTAAAATAACGACTTTATTCAACCATATCTTCTCTTCCGTGTCGTTCTCCTAAGCTGTTGGCGTAGTGTAACAGCCTAGTGCTTCTGTGTTATACGTCACACGTAGGCTCTATTGGCCGACGCTGTCATGTGTGTGTGATGCATGTGACATTCAACCAGAAGCGTTGCGCAATAACACTACGTGAAATCTCCAGGCCCAAAGAGAATACTTGAATAAGAGTCGCTATTTTAGTTTGTTTTTTGCGCTCAAAAATATTCTCGTAGCTCTATAAACTTAAGATCTCCCACTGTAGTCACTTCGACTCTTTTAACGATTTCTTTAATAACTTTTCGGGACTGTCAAGTTTCAATCCTTTAGAAGCCTATGGAGGAGTGTTCCAGCTCTCAGATTTAATCACAAATATTTTAATTTGTGTTCTGAAGATGAACGAAAGTTTTACGGGGTTGAAACGACATGAGGGTGAGTAATTAATTACTTAATTTTCATTTTTGGGTGAACTATCCCTTTAACTTCGAGGAAACATGATGAATATAACGTTTCTTCCTCAAAATGTATGTTTCGGAAAGGTAATTTATTATACAATTTCTTAAATTAAATGACTATATTATTATTATAAGAGTAAATAAAGTGCATGGGTGATGTCATCTGGGGCTAAATTTAAATGTTTAACAGTTTGCGAAGCCATCTCGCCGGTGATTCGCGATGCATTCTGCAAACTTTCTCTGGCCCCTGTGTTCGGAGTGTGTCTCTGAAAAATCTCCGTTTCGAGGGCTATGTAGCCCTACCCCTCTATCGCAACAAGAATTGGGACACCCTACCCCTAGACGTGAACGCGGAAAACAGAGGGGTAGGGGCAATGGGTGAATTGGGATTGAGCCTAAGTCTATCCCTCATCGCCTCGCGTTCATACCTGTGATGGCGCTGCTCTGAATAAGGTCTATAGCGGTGCCTATACTCCTCTCTGGAGAGAGAACACCACAAAGCCGCTGAAAGCTCCCACCAGGCGCTCTGTCTGACAGACAAGCAGCTGCCTTTCTCCTCTGCTATTCGCTATACAATATCTCAACAGGAACATCAGTCGTAACAGAGGAAGGTCTATAAATATCGAGGCGATTCCTCCCTACAGCTCTTTATGAGCCACCGGTGGTCACTATTAAAGTTACTGACCCCCAGACATCATGGCTGATAAGGTAAAGTATACCAGCCTCGCAAAAGAAACGCTCTCGCTTACAGCACGTCACGCTACAACTTGAGATATAATGTGCAAAAAGCATGTTATCAGTAACAAAACATCGTTCACAAATGTTGTCTTTGATTAAAACGTGCAGAGCATTTTGGTAGTTGCCAAATAACGTTCATCAACACGTCAACTATATTTATTGAAGCATATATATTTGTATTGGTAACTGACATGAAATGCTTTTGGGAATTCCTGTGGTGTGACATTCCTCAATTAATCTAAAACTATTTTAAAAAAAAGATTTAGCTATTTTTTAATAATAATAATAATGATAATTATAATAATGATAAAATTACAATACTACATTTGTAATTATTATAAGCTTTTAATCATTATAATGTGTTTATATATACATGTGTGTGTGTAACCTAACCCTATATATATATATATATATATATACACAATTATTTGTATTATTTAATTTTTAAATGTAAAACATTTATATTAGTTTATTTATTAAGTTGGCTTGTGAGAGCCAACTTACTGAAATCCTATTTAAACTTATTATTATTCTTCTGAGCGGAAAAATTTACAACTCTAACTCCTCCTAGAGCTTTAACTCCACATACTCCAAACTCGGCATGGACACTCAAACTGTTCTGACTCGGTATGCTATATCTTTTCTAACTGATCGGACTTACGGTTTTCCTAAAAATGACGATCAAAGTCGGAAAAAACTCCCATTGACTTTACATTGCGGAATGTTCAGATTTTCAAACTGGCCAACTGCCAAAAATTCAAATCTAAATACCTTGAAGCCCTAGACTAAATCAAACTGCCATTCTATACACTATAAGAGCAATTGAGACTCATTTAAACTAATACACTCATCTAACTATGACACTTATCTATCTAATCTTAAACTCTTCAACTCATAATAAATTACTAAACTCTAAACTTAAACTCTTAGACTCATTTAAACTTATAAACTCTAAACTCATAAACTTATAAACTCTAAACTGATAAACTTACAAACTCTAAACTCATAAACTATAAACTGATAAACTTATAAACTCTAAACTCATAAACTCTAAACTCATAAACTTATAAACTCTAAACTCATAAACTTACAAACTCTAAACTCATAAACTATAAACTGATAAACTCATAAACTCTAAACTCATAAACTTATAAACTCTAAACTCATAAACTCTAAACTGATAAACTTATAAACTCTAAACTCATAAACTCTAAAACTCATAAACTTATAAACTCTAAACTCATACACTTATGAACTCATGAATTCATACACTTATGAACTTAAACTCATAAATTAATAAACTCTGAACTCTTACTCATTTAAACAAACTCTAAACTCATGAATTCATACACTTATAAACTCATAAACTTATGAACTTTCATGAATTCATACACTTATGAACTTTTAAACTCATAAATACTTCACCATAGCAACCACCCAGAACACCCTAGCAACCACCCAAAATATCTTAGAACACCCTAGCAACCACCCAGAACACCCTAGCAACAACTCAAAATACCTTAGAACACGCTAGCAACACCATAGCAACTGCCCAAAATACCTTAGAACACCATAGGAACCACCCAGAACACCCTAGCAACACCATAGCAACCACCCAAAATTCCTTAGAACACCCTAGCAACCACCCAGAACACCCTAGCAACCACCCAAAATACATTAGAACACCCTAGCAACCACCCAGAACACCCTGGCAACCACCCAAAATACCTTAGAACACCCTAGCAACACCATAGCAAACCGCCCAAAATACCTTAGAACACCATAGCAACCACCCAGAACACCCTAGCAACCACCCAAAATACCTTAGAACACCCTAGCAACACCATAGCAACCACCCAAAATTCCTTAGAACACCCTAGCAACCCCCCAAAATACCTTAGAACACCCTAGCAACACTCTAGCAACCACTCAAAATACCTTAGAACACCCTAGCAACACCATAGCAACCACTCAAAATTCCTTAGAACACCCTAGCAACCACCCAGAACACCCTAGCAACTGCCTAGCAACCGCCCAGAACACCCTAGCAACCACCCAAAATACCTTAAAACACCCTAGCAACCACCCAAAATACCTTAGAACACCCTAGCAACCACCCAGAGCACCCTAGCAACCACCCAAAATACCTTAGAACACCCTAGCAACCACCCAGAACAACCTAGCAACTGCCTAGCAACCGCCCAGAACACCCTAGCAACCACCCAAAATACCTTAGAACACCCTAGCAACACCCTAGCAACCACCCAAAAGACCTTAGAACACCTTAGCAACCACCCAAAATACCTTAGAACACCCTAGCAACACCATAGCAACCACCCAGAACACCCTAGCAACCACCCAAATTACCTTAGAACACCCTAGCAACACCATGGCAACCACCCAAAATACCTTAGAACATCCTAGCAACACCATAGCAAACACCCAAAATTCCTTAGAACACCCTAGCAACCACCCAAAATACCTTAGAACACCCTAGCAACCACCCAAAATACCTTAGAACACCCTAGCAACACCATAGCAACCACCCAGAACACCCTAGCAACCACCCAAAATACCTTAGAACATTCCAGCAACACCATAGCAACCACCCAAAATTCCTTAGAACACCCTAGCAACTAGGCTTGGGAATCGGTTCCAGGTTCCGGTTTGGAACCGGTTCCAAACATTCCGATCCATCGGAATCGTACACGTCCAACGTTAACGATTCCACTAACGATTCCGTATGTTCCGTTCCATCCATTCCTGCATCGCGGCATGACGCTACAGTATGCGACTGGATTTTTAAATCCCCAAAAACGCGATGGCTACGAGACGTAAACGATCGAGAGTGTGGCTTCATTTTAAATGCAGACCGGGGAAGCAAATCTGGGCGACACAACCCCTCCCGTCATTTCAGCTCCAATGACGGCATCAAAACAATGAAAGCATGGCGAAGCGGCTCTCCACGGCTCTGCTTTCGTCGGCGAAAAAGTTAAGAAACTCGACGCTATAAGCCCTCAGTACCCAGCCGAGCAGTTCGCACGTGACTTTTATGCAGTGTTTCCCACACATAGACTAATTCGCGGCCACAAAATCAACTCCGGCCGCCACATATTGCGTTTCGTTCATTTTTTTTATGCTATTTAAAACACGCAGCGTATTCTTTCCGTTGTATTTCCTTTCCCCGCTCTCCCTCTGTCTCTTAATCACTCACGCGTCTCTCTCAAATACACACACACCGTGTCTGTCTATGAGGCGTCAGACTGGACAAAAGCGAAGCGAACTCCGCGAGCGACACTGGGCGATAGAGAGACAGAGTGTGACTTTTATTTAAACTTATATAAACTGATATAATTGATTTTACTGGACAGCTTAAAGCTCATAACCATATTTTGTTTGCATATATCATATGCAGTATTTGTCCTGAAAAGGCTACTCAGTAAATGTCTGTAATTTAAGGTCATTTCTATTTTATTTGTATACATTTTAATCATTAACTTTAAAAGCACACACTTTTTATGACTAAAATAACAGTAAAGGGTAAAAAAAAAAAAGAATTCCCAAAAATTAAAACGGAAAAAAAC
The DNA here is from genome assembly GCA_036326025.1 of Chrosomus eos. Lineage (NCBI taxonomy): Eukaryota > Metazoa > Chordata > Actinopteri > Cypriniformes > Leuciscidae > Chrosomus > Chrosomus eos. The sequence continues at coordinate 5,065,923 of CM070829.1, read as the reverse complement.
GGAATTTGGGAAAAAATTAAACTGATTTCATGGGGCCCTAGATATTGCACACTTGGTTTTCATTCTCTAACACCACTTTAAATTAGACATTCAAAGCCAACAACTCTCAAAGCCACACTGTAAGTGTTCAGCAAATGGTACAGGAATCGATATGGGAATCGATAAGGAATCGCATCGATAAGCAGACTCGACAATGGCATCGATATCGATAATTTCTTAACGATGCCCATCCCTACTAGCAACCACCCAAAACACCCTAGCAACCACCCAAAATACCTTAGAACACCCTAGCAACACCATAACAACCACCCAGAACACCCTAGCAACTGCCTAGCAACCACCCAGAACACCATAGCAACCACCCAAAATACCTTAGAACACCCTAGCAACACCATAGCAACCACCCAGAACACCCTAGCAACCACCCAAAATACCTTACAACACCCTAGCAACACCATAGCAACCACCCAAAATACCATAGAACACCCTAGCGACATCATAGCAACCACCCAGAAAACCCTAGCAACTGCCTAACAACCACCCAGAACACATTAGCAACCCTCTAGAAACACTGTAGCAACTTTAAATGACTTCAAACTATACTTTAAAATTTAAACTACTTTAAACTTTAAAATATTTTAACTTTAAACTAATTTAAACTTCAAACTACTTTAAAATTCAAACTAATTTAAACTTTAAACTACTTTAAACTTTGAACTACTTTTAAAATTCAAACTAATTTAAACTTTAGACTAATTTAAACTATAAACTAATTTAAACTTTAAACTAATTTAGACTTTAAACTAATTTAAACTTTAGACTAATTTAAACTTTAGACTAATTTAAACTTTAAACTAATTTAAACTATAAACTACTTTAAACTTCTTCAAACTTTCTGGTCCAAACTTTCACAAGCCAACTTAAAGTTTGTCTCGACAAACTTTTTAATCTAGTTAGCATTATATTACTACAAATAAAAATGTATATCATATAATAATAATAATAGTACAATTCATATTTTTGAATAATATCTTTAATACATTAAATGTAGATAACACATTTCAGATAATACATTTCAAATGTAGATAATACATAATTTAGATAATACATAATTACTATGACCTTTTTCTGAGTTCATATTAATTGAAAGAGTACATGGACTATTTGTACTATTTGTATAAAAATGTATTTGTCTCACAGCAGGACCATTACAAATGAAGGAGTGAAGGCAAAAAAGTTGTTTAAAATAATGAATTAATTAAGAGACTCATTAAATATGTATATTTCATGAGCTAAAAGGTGGCCAAAAGGTGAAAAACGTGAAAACTGTGCGTGTGTGTGGGGGACAAAATATTAATAACAGATATTACGTTGAACATGATAACATAAATTAGGTACTGACAAAGGTCACCATTCGTCCAGATTTTCACAATTTAGCTCATTAAGTAGAAATATTTAAGGCGTCTCCTAATTAAAAAAAATAAAATAAAATGGTATAAAATGTGGACTGTATACATAACATGAATTCGAAATAATAAATCCTGTTTAAAACAGATGAAGTATAGCATGTCATACTGCACGATACAGCAGTTGCTATTTGAAATTTCATGTCAACTACCCATTTAACTACCCATTTTATATATATATAAAAAGCAGGCTCTGATATTAATGGTTCACATTTTTCCTTGCCCCGGCGGTCTTGGTTACATCAACAGAAAACAAATATCTTTTTGTTCGAAATCGAAGGACATTACAGTTAGATTATGAAAACAAAATAACATGGACTGATCATCATGCAGTAAACAGGGTCAATTTTAATTTCATGTTGCGTTGAGGGAAAAAAACATGCTTGAAATTAGATTTCGCTGTATGAGAATGAAAGCCGAGGGAGAGTATTGTACAGGCTTGTAATCAGAGAATTGCTGAATCCACGTTGGAGGGGGTTCACTTCACTATTGCATTAGAGACGCTGATTGTGGAAGGGGGGAGTAGAAGCAGGTGTCGCAAGTAATAGAAGAGATAAAGAATAAAGACTCGAAGGAAGGCAGCATGCTGAGCTCCTATTAACAACCCGCATTCAAGCAATATCAGCACTGGAGCTCGGCCAATCTGCTCGATGCTTCTCATACTCTGAAGCATTTCCTGAACCCATATTTACAGACTTGGAGTAATAAACTGGTTTTCTTTTAAACAGACAAAAACAAACGTACTGCACCGACGACTGGCAAATTTTCCACACTCTAAAGCAGAGCTTCTCAAACTTGGCAACAGTCAATTACATAGTCTAGCTGTCACACTAATATTTAATCGCAGAACTCTACGTTCGACCAATCAGAAGAGACATGTCATAAAGGACCGTTAGTATATAATACCAGAAGCCGCGATCACAAGCACAGCAAAAAGGAAAGAAAAGCCCTTCAAAAGATTACTCACAGCCAGGATAATCTGCAAGGAACTGTGGGCCACCTCCACATACTGGTACTCCAGCAGGCAGCCGGCGATGCTGATGTAGCGATGGTCCTCCGGGGCCCAGGAGGGAGGAGGGGTCACGGGGGTCACCCTGCACCCCGGGCCGTTCTCCATCCACCAGGTGCGATGCATGGAGATGTTAAAGGTCATAATCAGGTCTGTGTCCTGCAGGAGAGAAAAATGAGTCATAAGAGATGCGATACCAACTTTCAATCGAAATGTTAACACTCTATATGCTTCTGTGTCACCATACAAAAGTAGAATGGCACCAGAGATATGAGTATATATTTAGAACAAATGCCAAAGATCATCATCCAAGCACTTGCTTTTACGGTAAAGTTAGTCCATTTCCCGGCAATCAAATCATTTCAATTATGTATTCAAGCTTACAAGATGTAATACTCTGAACGCGGACTTATTTAACAATGTAGGTCAAATAACAAGCACTCCGGAATATTCCAATCATGCTAAATCCAGTCCACTCTTGTTTAATGGCGGCTAAGAGAGCGATAGATTTCTCCCCAGTAAGAAACCTTAAATTATAACCAATAGAAATGCATGATTTTCATTAGTTTAGATTAAAACGATCATCTGTTCTGGCTTGCGATCATGGTAATACTCATACCCATGATTTACAAAGTCAGACATTGCCTCTGGAAATAGGATCTCTTGGAGCCAGTGAAGGATTTGTGTTTTGTTGTATCATTAATCAGTTTCAAGCTTTTAACATTTTGAGGCACAATTATTTAAGTGGCTCTTATGTGGTTAATTTCGAGACGTCGAAGGGACTCGCAGAGCAATAACCAACCAACACATACTTATAAATTTGGCATGAGATTAATTCCACAATCAAGTGGTGAAAGAAATCACATTTCTCAAATCCCAAATTCACTTTTGTGTGCCATTTTTCAGCCTTAATGATCCGCACACTGGCGACTGAAGTGTTTGCAATATCCTGGGTCATTTGAGTGAATGCCAGTAACACAAGCGGAGGACTATTCACCAGGGCTTTGCCTTTGAGTATGCAATGAGAAAATATTCAAACAAATCCATCAGTCTTAAGAAGCGCACACCAAGCCTAGACACAAAGCAGAAAGAAAGAGACAGAGCTCTTACTCTAACACCTACAGATGCACAGCTGCATAAATGTGATGCACACGCAGATCACCCCACGAAATCCCTCTAAAGAGCAGCGATTCTGCATTTTAAAGACAGATTTGAGGTCCTACAAGTGTTGAAGCTTAGCACCGAGCGTGCCATTCATGTAGGAACCTCCTGGAATTTTCCTCTTGAGGGAAAACAACAACAACAGCATATAAGAGTATAGTTCTTAAGAAGTGCTTAAAGTAATAAAAATAAGAATTTTGTGACGTTTAATCCATGTCTTTTAGCTTTGAAGTCATCTACATGCTAGTGCACTCCTAAAAACTGACTTAAGATTTTTGCATTTGCAGTTTAGTATTTCTCTTTCATTTTGATGACTCATGTTGCACTAAACAGACTTTTGTTCAATCAGTGCTCCAATCATATGAGATGACTGACCCTTTTTCTATAACATAGAAAGTCCAATCAAAAGTTTGGGGTCAGTAAGATTTTTTTATTCTTTTATTCAGCAAGGACACAATAAATTGACAGCCAGAAACAAAATCAAATAAATGCTAACCTTTCCATTAATCCACATCCACATACAGAATATATATTTTTTAATGTTTTACTTTGATATGACCCGTCCAAACTTAAAGGGATACTCCACCCAAAAATTAACATTCTGTCATCATTTACTCACCCTCAAGTTGTTGCAAACCTGTATGAGTTTCTTTCTTCTGCTGAACACAAAGGAAGATATTTTGAAGAACGATTGGAACCAAACCGTTGTTTGGCACCATTGACTTCAGTAGAAGAAAAAAAAAAATACTATGGAAGTCAATGGTGCCAAAGATCCAATCGTTCTTCAAAATATCTTGCTTTGTGTTCAGCAGAAGAAGAAAAACTCATACAGTTTTGCAACAACTTGAGGGTGAGTAAATGATGACAGAATTTTCTTTTTTGGGTGGAGTATCCCTTTAAATAAAAAAAATAAATAAATAAATAAAAAAACCTTGATTATGTTGATATTTAAGAACAAAAGGAAATAACTACCAAATATCCATGCTAACAAAAGTGTCTCTTTAGCATTTGTCGGAAACTTGCCTCCAGTTTTTTCTGAGGCAGAGTGAATCATCCGAGGGCCCCAAGTCACAGTCCCCATAATGTTTTCTTAAAGGCCGCTGTAGGATCAATCACTCTAAAGCCTCTGTAAATGGCTTCACTGTTTGCCCAGCCAGTGTGGGTGATGTGATAAAGCAGTTTTAATCCATTTGAAAACGCACTCTAACGGCAGACATTTTTGTTGAAGACTTGCCCAACCTCACACTGCAGTGTCTATCTCAGCGTGAGAATGACATTGGCCGCCTGAAAGGCTCCTGAATTACTCTCCCTGAATAAGCCCTGTTCCTCCTTAGAGGGACGCTTAGCACTTCTCGTTTTGTGGAATACAAACCGAGGCCCCAGTGCACCCTTGCTTCTTATTAAAACATATACAAAGAACCTGAATGGTTGGATTGATTTGTTTCCACCGAATCAATACCACTTTTACAGCAGTGCAGGGCAAAGCCTTGTTTGTCTACAGAAACACATGTATCACGCTCCAATGACGGACATAAATAGCCATCATGATGCAATCATGTGAATCACAGCTCTGACTGAATGCGGTATCATCCAAGAACACAAAGTACACAAACACCTATGGCTTCAAACTTTTTAAAGGAACTAATTGCTATCCAACATATTTAGGGTCTGTATGAAGGTTCAAGGGGGTCTCTGGAAAATGTAAGATTTGTTTTTAACAAGATGTACTTTTGAACAATATAAAACATTTTTTTACAGTGTGAACAGTCAATATTTCTTATATTAAAAAACATTGTATCATGCATCGTATTTTTTAAATTATTTAATTTATTTAATTATATTTTTCAATCATTTTGCTTTGGCTTCAGCACAGTAACAATAGGCTATATTTAAATAAAAAAGCCAATTGTATTATTTTGTAATCAGCATGTTGTCTTGATAAACTGCAATTTAAAAGGTTGGGTTTAAGGCGTTTAGACATGTAAATGCAGTCCGTGTTAATTTCGTCATCAATTAAAAAAAAATTCCCCGATGAAACGAGATGATAACAAGATTAAAACCGGTTTTGAATGTCAAAAACTATGTATTGACATTTTCGTCAACGAATAAAAAGGAGACGAAAATGTTAGAGAGGGATGATTTTTGGAAGAGATCCAGTCAGAAATGATGTCCTGCGTGGTAGATGCTCACATTTGAATTGTAACGTGCTTATCAACCCGGCGAGACATAAGTTATTATCGATCACAGCGTTAGTTCAGACAGGCCACGTAGGCATAGGCTGCGATCAGCTGACGCGGTCAGCTGTCAAATCGCTCCAACCACTACCGTGCTCCTATTAGACCGGTAGGATATATATACGCGGCACTTCCGCCTGGGATGCTTAAACTGCTCGCTCATTAAACTCATCAATATAATGTTATTCTTTGAGACCTGAGATAGTTTAGCAGTGTCAGTGACGCTCTGGCTGTTGCACGTTCATGTGTTGTGTAGGAGCCAAGGAGCCAACAAGGAGATTGAAGAACTGATTGAAGAGGGGGAGACACATCATATCAAAACTGAAGAAGCATCCAAGTCACCAATATGCCAACTGCTGAAGGATCTAAGCAACCTGTGTGTGTAACTTTACAATTTTTCATAATTGTTTAGACACTAAACCCCATTCTCTGAACCAAATTCTCAATGGCCTAAACCAATTTGTTGAATAAATTCCTCTTTCTGCAAAACCCTGAACAAGTTCAGGCAGTTTGACACTATTTGCAAATCTCATGCACACTTTTTGCAAAACTCTTTAAATATTCTCGCTCACTAAAATACATTGGACTTAGTAATACAAAGTCCAATGTATTTTAGTGAGCGCTCTGATGGGACGGTGGGATCTTAAGCTTTCAAAGCTAGCTAGTATCTCCAAAACTGCCAACCCTACCTTTAAATAGTATAAATATATTGCTGCTTTTATATTCTAGAAGGAGGTCCCTTGCAAATGGTTTATATATTTGAAGGTCCTTATCATTAAAAAAGTTTGAAATGGCTAGAAATGCTGGACAGACATCTTCTTCCTCTTCCCAGAAAGAGAAGGACATGGGCTAAATAAAGTGTGCATGTTGCCTCGCTCTTCTGCTCTGTTGCTTCCTGTCTCTCTAACAGGTGTAATGAACATCAGCCGAGTGGATAAACGCGATCCATCAGCAGTCAAATAGCAGGACAGACTGCTCAACACATCAGCATTTCAATCTGCAAAGCGGCAGGGGTACCGCAGACAAACACTCCTCCATTACTCTCCTTCAGTTCGTGCCAGAGTCACCGCGACAGGACAGCCTGAAAGAAGGCCTGACAGTGAGGGCTTGTCAGGACAGTGTCTGCAGATGGATGAGACCATATTTCAATAGGAATTATGGGCCGACGTACCAGCATGCTTTACAGTGAGTGATGGTGGACGGCGTAAAGGAAGTAGTTGACGTCCTGCTAGGCCAATCAAAACAAAGAACATAATGTGTTTTGGATCCTGTAGCTTGATAATGTTGTGATGTAATGTCTCAAAACAGTAAAACATCCCTATTATTTACAAGAGTGTATATTCAATTAATAAAACATTTTTTTTTCTGTTTTTGATTAAAAAAAATACAGTAATTAAAATACCACAATATTCTATAATTGTATTACAATGTAAAGGTAGGGGACAGTTGAAACACTTTTCAGATAAACGTCGTTTTCTAAGGGTTACAGATAGATTTTTTGTGTGTGTGTGATCAACAACTCACATATGTGTTCTCTTAGCATCATGTGTTATTCGGTACAAATATAGAATGATTTAAGTAAAAATTTACTTTGAACGGTAGTAGTGCTTTGTTTCAATCGTCTGCAACACAGGGGTGGGACGGATGAAACATAACAGTTTAAACGGTCATCTAATGCTTGTTTTTATGAACAATACCTGACAAGTAACTTATATACATTATTGTTACAAACATATTTTGTCATTTATTTTAATTTAAAGGTTCATATTAACATTTTTTTCTGTCGCGCAATAAACAATAGGCAATATATGCGTATTTTGCATAATCTTTCTAATAGGCTATTTTGACGAATAAAGACAAATCCGTTTTCTTAAATTTCTTCCTTGAGTCATATTGAGTGTTTGGTAGTTGAATAGCCTCTTATTATGAAGAAAATTGTCAACCAGAAGACGAATTACATTCATTGAAGATTGAACACTTGTTTCAACCGTCCCGACAGCGCCTCCTGCCAGTTAAACCTGTTTTCTCCTTAAACTAGAAAAATCTGATATTACATACCTTCCGTATTATCAATATAATGGCACATGAAACCATAAATACAACTTGTCAGTCAAAAAAAAGTACAGCACGAAAGAATTCACTAACCACAGTCAAAAACAGCTTTCCGGCTCTAACTTTAAAACGGCATGACGTAAAGAAGAAATGTTTTCGCGAGTCTGGTCGGCATTGCGTGCTGTACCTGCTGACGAAATTTGACGTACATGACGTGAGTGGTTTTCAAGGAAATCTCAATGTTTCATCCGTCCCGCGTTTCAATCGTCCCGGCTCTCCCCTACACTGTTTTTTTTTTTTTTTTTTTTTTACTTTTTTCAAAATTAACCAAATTTAAATATTGAGTCAATACATCATCAATCCTTCTTAGATAAATTTTCAGCATCATTACTCCAGTCTTTAGTGTCACGTGATCCTTCAGAAATCATTCTAATTCGCCGCTTTGGAGCTCAAGAAACACAGAAATCTTTTGTAACATTATACGTCTTTTGATCAATTTATAGGATCCTTGCTAAATAATAATAGTGTATTCTTTATTCTGTATTTATGTTATAAAGAATTGACTTAAGAAAAATAGAAACTTTTTGTAATGATTTATGATAATACATCAGAGCATGCACAAGCAACGCCAAGGTTGTGGGTTCGATTCTCAGGGAAAGCAGGGATTGATAAAATGTTACTTTATATAAAAGCATCAAAAAGCATTTTCAGTAGTTTCATTGACAAGTTTAACACTGAAACAAAGGTGGCATATTTCAGCAGAAAGCTCTATAGTCTGGGTCCATCAACCTCAAACACGTTCAATATAAAAATTCATGAAATTCAGATCAAAGGAACAAATCATGAAATCTATTTGTTGACCTACGACTATGCTTGAGCATATTTGTATAGTCATGCTGGGAAATGCAATGCAAGACGGGCATATTGAGCATGGCTGACTACAGATAAAACCCTGGTGTTCCACAGATGCAAGAGATTTGATTTACTCAATCAACAAAGGAACATATGCAGACTGAGAGAAATTATGACCGTCTGAATGTCCCCTACTGTTTCTAATAAAAACATTTCCACTGGAACATCATCCTAACATTACTAAAACACAGAGGACTGTCAGTGCTGATACTTAGTGTGTGATAAGGAAATAACTATTGATCAAACTTAGAGTTTTTGAACAAAGCCAAAGTTTGCTCCATTTTCTATCACAAATGAAATAAAATGAGAAAATAAAATAATGTATATCAATGGATAAAATGATTCAAAAAGATACATTGCTATATAAGTTTTGATAAAAACAATATGAGGCTGACATAACTTTTACATATGGGTATTTAATCCTTTATAGCCAAACGGCCAAGAATGATATGCTATTCCAAACACCACAGTAAAGGGCCTTGTTTTGAAGTTTTCTTACACATGCAATTTATTTATGCTTACAAAACCCAGTGGTCGTGTTGGGATAATTCTCCATCATCAGGGATTGTTTGTTGTCGAAAGCAATCAGAGGGCGTTTGAGGGGATCAAGATGGGAAGGCTCGGCCCCTGGATGACTGTCAATCATCTATCCATCAGTAAATGGGTTTCTGCAGGCGAGAGTTACAGCAATATTTCCCTCAGGCTAACACCGTGATATCTGGACTGGGGCAGAACAAAATCCAAGATTAAGACTACCAGGGATAGACTTTATTTATTTATTTAGACAGGCTAAGCCTAGTAGAAGTGGCTAAAGTATCAGAAAGTGAGAATCTGAGATGGTTTGTTCTTTTCTTTTTTTTTCAAATAAATTTTTCTAGAAGCGTTGTTTACACAAAGATGATAATAAGCATTACGGACTCCCATAATGCCACATGGCTTCGAGATATCTCAAACGTAGCTAGCATCCAGTCTCACATGCTATGAAGTGATGTGTGAACCATTCAAAATATTAATGGCTTAATGTCACACGAATGTGAATTTTCGCCCTCAGAAAGGTACTTAAACGTCTCCGTTGCTCTAGCTATGTTTTATTACTAAGGGAAAAGAAGCAAAATATTTATAGTGAACCTGCTGGAAAACTTTGCTAAAATGAACTTGAATATACAATACTCCAACAATATGACATGCATATTACAGAATAAGTGACGATTAAATGAATATATTGACAAATACAAACATTTACTTTAATTTAGTTTTATTGTTATTATTAGTATTATTATTAATTAATGAACAAATTAATAAATTAATAAATATATATTGACAATTAATTTACATTTATTATATATTCTATTATTATTAATCATAATAAATAATAAATGTCATAAAATAACAATATATTGATGTGATTCAGTGCTGGGCACCGATTAATCGTGATTAATCGCATCCAAAATAAAAGTTTGTGTTTACATAATAGATTTGTGTGTACGGTGTATAATTATTTTTTATATATAAATATACACACAAGCATGTATATATTTAAGAAACATTTGCATGTACTGTATATATATATATATTTATACATAATTAATATTATATATAAATATAATATTTTATATATAAATAACATATTTTCTTAAATATATACATGCATATGTGTGTATTTATATATATATATATATAAAATAATTATACACAGTACACACACATATATTATGTAAACACAAACTTTTATTTTGGATGCGATTAATCATGATTAATCGTTGCCCAGCACTAAATTTAATACAAAAATAGTATACATCTCTTTGGTACGAATCATATTTGAAACCCATAGATGTACGTATATGGCACTTACATGTTACAGGTGTCTGTTCTTGTTGTTTAAAGATCAGAAGACATGTTAAACTTGACATTTGCTTGGCATACAGATCTCACTCACTCTGCTGACTTCTGGAGTCTCTGTTATTGTCACAGCAATTACATGACCACAGGAGCGGCAGAAGGGTCCGGATCATCACACACACTCTAATTGGCTGTCTTCACAAGTAGGTTTACTCTCGGCAGACTGACACACTGGGAGGTCAGCAATAAATGTGACATAAAAAATGAAATAGAAGTTTTTAGGTCCATGGACACCAACCCAATATTTGTGTTAATGAAGGCTGGAACTCTTAGGGTGGAAGTGTGGATGAAAAGCCTGACTTCAGGTATTATATTGGGCATTGCCGGTTGCAATGCATTTTGGGATTGCCTTATTTGTAAAGTATATAACTGATGCCATAGAATTTGGCTAAAGTCTGGCTAAAAAGTTTTTTTTCTTACTCTTTGGAATAGTCTTCACATTGCAAGCACACTTCAGTGACTTAACATGTTGCCTGTGTGGGAAGATTCTGGAACAGAGTCAATAGCGAATAAGTCAGTGTTAGATGAAACCTGATTCATACCTGCATCCCGCCAGCACAACAGCTTTCGTGTGTAATGAGCATGTGCAAAACCCACTGTGCCACAGCCAAAGCAAAAGGTGCATCATTTTAATCAGCATAATCATTATCACTGAATTCATATTTGTTTTGTTTATATTTTTGCAGTAATTTTCAGTAGATTTTTTAGCAAAGCACTTCTAGCTTTCCTATAGAAGCTTGTTTCCGCCATGAAATAAAACATTTGAAAAGATAATTGCGACTTTTTATCTCACAATTCTGACTTTTTTCTTGCAATTGACTTGCGTGACTTCAGAATTGCATGATATAAACGTGCAATTCTGACTTTTGTTCTTGTAATTGCTAGTTTATAACTTGCAATTCTGACTTCTTTTCCCATAACTGTGAGATATAAACTCACAATTCTAAGAAAAAATAAGAATTGCAAGATTCTCTGAGACAAATGATAGTCAAATGGAACTTTATATTTTATTATACACTTACTGTCAACAATCAGCAATTTTTTTTGAGAAATATCTGAGACAAAGTGGATAGTTGAAGCATAACTGAGACAAATTACCCTGAACTATTTGCTTTTTCATTAATTTCTAATAGGTCCTCTGAGAAAACACCCCTTGAACACCTGTACTGTTGCTAGGCGATAAACACATACCTCAGATGTCTCTGCCGATGCCACCGTCGGCACTGAGAAACCTTGTCGAGTAGATTCAGGGCTCTGGCTTAGGTTCTAATATAGCTTCCCATGTAAACAAGGGCCCATCCATTGTGTTAATTTTCCAGATGCTGCACAACAAACATTTTATGCCAGCGGAGGAGTTTTGTTTGTCCACAAGAGCATGAAATTAGCCTGTTTAGCAGAACTGAATTCATTTGGAGCTCCTAAAATAATAGTGCATGCTGCCATGACTCTCCAAAAGGAGCTGTTGCTAATCGACAGACTTTCTTCTCTCGTCCCTCGGAGAGAGATGTTTGGAGTGAAAGCAGATGCATCTGTCACAGACCGAGATGTGACATTTCCAAATGTGCGTTAGCAGATGGAGGATTGTTTATATTTATGAATACTGCAGTGCGATGACTACACATTTAGCACTGGGAGTGAAGCACGCCCGCGTCACGCGTAGAAATGTCAGGGAAAGAGTGTGGCGCCTTCGCTAAAACCCAATCTGAATCCTGGCAGAGCGGCGGAAAGCCAAACGGTGTAGCTTGGTTATAGTCATTCAAATGTACAAAATGAAAAGATTTAGATGCGGTAGAAGAAGATTGTCTTGAAAAGTGGGAGTTTCACATGACACATTTCTTTCGAACGTGTCTTGTACTACAACAAACAGCTTTCGGTTTCAGTCACGAGGGTTTTTGTGTAAAAACAGTAGCTATGTTGTGTTGTTCAAACAGAGATATTTGTGATTGGCTTTGGTGTACACACAACACACACACACACACACACACACACACACACACACACACACACACACACACACACACACACACACTGCATTTTTACATTTTTAAAAAAACATTATTTTTTTATGTTTTTTAAGCTGTTTGAAATATGAGGACTCATGCAATGTCCTCATAAATCACGTGTAAGTTGTAATACCAGCGTAATAGTAATATGCATGTCATTATACACATTTGTGTCCTCATATATGACAAAAACAAGAACACACACACACACGCACACACGCACGCATGCACGCACGCACACACACACACACACACTCATTAAAAGAAAGAAATGTATATATATACATATATACAGAACAAAGCCTAACATTTTAAAATAGGTTCTCACTGTATATATATATATACATTTCTTTTAACATATATATGTATATGTAAACGCTATACAGTACATACAGTATATGTTAGGCTACCCTTTTTTTTTAAAGAAAACTCTTATACTTACCAAGGCTGCATTTTTTTGATCAATACAGTAAAAACAGTAATATTGTGAAATATTATTACTATTTAAAATAACACTTTTCTATTTTACCATATTTTAAAATGTAATTTATTCCTGTGATGGCAAGCTGAATTTTCAGCATCATTACTCCAGTCTTCAGTGTCACGTGATCCTTCAGAAATCATTTAAATATGCTGATTTGCGTCGGGTCAGAGGTCGCGTACAGTCGCGTACAGCCGCTACCGGAAGCCAGTGATTACAGTTTATAAAATTATAATAAATATGAATATTATTTATTACAAAAACACACCACTTTGCTTCAGAAGGCCTTTATTAACCCCCTGGAGCCGTGTGGATTACTTTTATGATGGATGGATGCGCTTTTTTGGACAAAATCTACTTTTTAACATTTACTTTTTTACATTTGAGACCATTTACTCTCATTATAAAGCTTGGAAGAGCCAGGATATGTTTTAATATAACTCCGGTTCGGCTGAAAAAAGAAAGTCAATGGCTAGAGGGTGGCATTTTTGGGTTAACTAACCCTTTAATATCAATGCTGAAAACAGTTGTAATTCTTAATATTTTTGGTGGGAATAGTGATTTTTTTTTTTTCAGGATTATTCTTAGAATAAAAAGAACAGAAAAGAACAGCATTTATTTGAAAAAGAAATCTTTTGTAACCATGAAAAATAAACTTTTGATACGTTTTTATGCAAAATGTTGAATAGAACTGTTCATTTCTTTAAAAAAAATCTTACTGACAGTCTGACTAGCAGTCATTCTTAAAGATCAAATCAGAATTTGGTACAGTGAGAACACAGTACCATGAAAAAATACGAAAAAGTACAATGGTATTTTTTGAAGTACCTTGGAATACCATGTTAGTACCATGGCCTATATATCCCAGTATCAAGGTATTAGCCTCTGAGAGGGATAGAATTGAGACAGAAGAAAGAAAACAGAGAAAACATGAGGGGGGTGGAGGAAGCTTCCAAACCAGTCACCACTCATCAGTTCCTCGGGCGCTGTATTGATCGGCTGAGCAGGCTGGATATTAGAGAGGTAATTCACTTTTTAGATAGAAGGCGTAGGGGAGCAAGGGCTACCCCATTTGTTACCCAGGCTGAGGAAATCATTGATAGTGCCACACTGTCAGGGGGACCCCTGCGGAGGACAGTGGTTTGATGAGGTGGGACACTCGACAGAGAGTCTTCTTCATCTCCTCCTGAACTCACATCCAAAATGGATCAAGGTGCACACTTTACAAAGTGTTTAACTAGGGACAATTGAGAGTTTCTACTGTGGAAATCGCAATGAATTGAATGATTACAGCTCAGTACTTTGAGAAATAAATATTTGGAAATGTTAATCTTACAGAATTTTCTGCCCTCGGCAATCTGTTAACAATTTCAAACAGAGCAGAATAGCAAACCAAAAATGAATGTAAGTTTTAATTACAATTCTTTCATAAAGTGTTTATACAGTTTTCAGAGGTGACATAAATGTAATCTAATGATTTGGTCTCAAATAAAATACTACACAAACAAAAAATGTAACATCATTCATTCATTAAGTAATTATTTTTTATAAAATAATACTGATTACCAAACAACTCATAATTTGTATATTTGTATACCAAGATTTTTGTGCTAATCAGTTTGTTCAGGAACTACACTGGTTGTGCTGTATGCACTCATACACTCTTATGAGCTCATACACTCTTAAAAATATATATATACATATATATTTTTTGCAGTGATGCAATTGAAGAACTAAGTTTGGTTCCCCAAAAAATCTTTCAGTAAACAGTTCTTTAATGAACCATTTTTGTTTTCTTACACTAAAAAATGCTGGGTTGTTTTAACCCAATTTTGGGTCAAATATGGACAAACCCAGCCATTGGGTTACATTTTTAAATGACATTTTTTACCCAATGTTAGAGTTTGTCCATATTTGACCCAAAATTGGGTTAAAACAACCCAGCATTTTTTAGAGTGTAACATGAACAACATTTTATAATCTAAAGAACCCTTTTCCAGTATAAAGAACTTTTTTACATTGGAAAGAGTCCATGTATGTTAAAGGAATTGTTCAAAATGAAAATTAAGTCATAATTTACTCACCCTGGTGTTGTTCTAATGCCGTATGCCCTTCTTTCTTTTTCGGACGACAAAACAAGAAATATTTAGAAAATGTCAAGCTCGAGTTCGTCCATTTAATGACAGTGAGTGACCAGCATCAAACTTTTTTAAAAAAGAGGCAAAAGTATCACAGAATGCTCCCACTCGACATTCTGGGGGTATATGATAGAGATTAGTAAAAAACTAACCAAAATTTAATGTAGCCAATTTAATGACTTAATTTTCATTTTAGAGTGAACAATCCCTTTCTTCATTGAACCATCAATGCCGATAAACAACCTTTATTTTTAAGAGTGTAAGAGTGATTCATTCGGTAATCGCACTACACTGGTTGCGCTGTATGTTTTTGACTGGCTCATAAGAAGGATTTGTTCAGGAAAATGGAATATACTGGTGTGACGAAGTTTTTAAATCAATAAAAAGACCAGCTTATTAATGGGATTCATTTGGGAATCTGATTACAGAGGCGGCGCTATCAGTTTATGATTCACTAAAAGAGCCGTTCGTTCGGGAATTGGATTAGTTGCAGAATCACAGCGCAGATAATCAGCGCATTTACAAAATGCTTGAACAGCAGTGAGCCGAACTGTCTAGCTTATGTTTACATAGAAAAACAATAAAAAATTGGTGCAGTGGAACACACATTCTGTGTGAATTTTATTGAGTATTTTAGTACGATGTTATGTCTCCAGAAAGTAAGCATTAACGGTATTTATTTTCTTCTGTATCAGAACCATTTCTGTAATGTTTACCTCACTGCAGACTGGAGACTCCGAACACAGCATTTATAACATCAGCCATCAATCACCAAACATGTCTTAAAATGCAGTTTCATCACAAACAACCTCAGGGGAAACATATTTGGAAAATATTAAAACCAACTGAATGAATTACATTTTCATTTCCTTACATCGTACAGATGAAAACGATACGGACACGGTTTTCAATATCCTTAGCTGCGTGTACGATACACTAATATCTGTCCAGGAAAATTGACAATGGTTCAAGAATTCATTTCAATATTGACAATATCAATGTTAGGTAGTAAAACTGTTGTTTTGATGTCTAAATCTGATACATTGTTAGCATATTTATTTACAGATATTTCCAATTATGTGACAGGTGCCATTGCATAAGTAGTAAATATATTTGATTCTCAACTGAAAAGTTTTGTACGAGTTTTCCAAAAGTCTTTTCAAAAGAAAGAGATAAAACAAAAATGGTATTAATAAAAAATACTACATCAGGACTAGATATTTCAAAGCAAGAAAACATTACAGGGCGGCTTTTGTGCCATGATGTAATTTGCACTCCAGTGACATAAATGATAGTCAAAATGAGTTCAATTGAGAGGCAATCACATGTTATTTAGCGAACGATGCAGACGGGGCAGAAGCACCTTGTATGTGACACAAGCTTTTTTAGGTCATTATTGAGAGCAGACCATGGATGATCAAAACAAAGGAAGGGAGCGAAGATGAAAGCGAAAGAAATCAAAAGCCACTGAGCCTCACATGAAAAATAGGGCAAGTTTCAGCAAAACTCTTATCTGCATGTCATTTACACAGCAAATAGGAAGAGAATCATGGGAAATGATAGCAAAGAGGAAGTGGAAGAGAAGACTGGAAGGAGTGTCCCTGTGAAGTCTGCGAGTGCTTTCTGGAGGGCGGACGAAAAAAGCGTAGGGGATGAGGGTTATAAATGAGACAAGGGCAAAAGAGAAAGAGCTGAAGATGTGGGTTGTTTCATGGATGATACATGGCACTGGGCGACTAATTGCTGTTGAGCGTTCTCTGTGCTGGCTTCTGATTGGTTGCCCGCTGACATCGAGCGCCCGTCATTAGACAGGTTACACACAGGCCAAAAAGCGAGAGATTTTTGGACACAGCCACCTGTGCCGAGAGCAAATTAAATCCCACACTTCCTTCAACTGGTGCGGCACTTTTCCCTAACAACCCATATGGATAGATGAGCTGGATGCACGTTGTTGAGGCGTCGGAGACATTAGCATGCTTCACTAAAGACAAGCACCATATGCAGTGGTTCTGATTGCACTCGGGCTTTGCTGTGGACTCAAATAGCGGCAAAACAGCTGTTGGGAATTGAAGGGAAAAGCATTAAAGTCACATAGCCTGCGTGCTGAAGCAGTAACTGACAGCTTTCTGAAACAGAAGGAAGTGTGAATAAACGTCAGTGTTTCTTTCTTTTGTTTTTGCTGCAGTGTCAAGGCTCAATCCTGTAATTTGACCATTTAGGGGGGACGAAATCAAATGGACCATTAAATGAATGGAAAGATCAACAGAGACAAACAATGGAAACGTGCAGATGGGAGGCAGGGTAATCGAGCAGACAGAGAAGAAAGGAAGGTACAGACATAAACGTTTTAGTGTTGAGGCAGGTTAAATACGTATCCAACTTGTGTGCTTGCCAGACTCTTATACAGGGAAGACAAGGTATGCCTGTAACACAGCGACAGTTGTAACACTGTCAGTTTAACTACTTAAAAAAAAGGACAGGGATGAAATTGCTATCAAACAGGGCCACCGGCTTCTGAGCAAAGTCAGTAACACTTTCTTTTAGAGTGTCCTTCTTAAATGTTGCATGTACTTACCATAGTAATAACAGTAAATTATGCATAATTACATGCAACTAACCCTCAACCGAATCCCAATCCAACCCTAACCTTATAGTAAGTACATGTGGTTACACTTTATTTTGATAGTCCACTTTAGACATTCTACTGACTATAAGTAACTTTTCAACTACATGTCAACTAACTCTCATTAGAGTATTAGTAGACTGTAGTAGACTCTCAGTAGACTGGTAGGTGTTAGGGTTCGGGTTAGGAGAACAAGTTGACTTGTAGGTGCCAAGTTACTTATAGTCAGTAGAATGTCTTTTGGGGGACCAACAAAATAAAGTGTTAGCAGATAATAAGCAGACAGTCTACTAATACTCTACTAATACTCTAATGAGAGTTAGTTGACATGTAGCTGCAAAGTTACTTATAGTTAGTAGAATGTCTAAAGTGACTATCAAAATAAAGTGTTACCGTACATGTTGCTTAATAAAACTAATAAAAAAGTATAGAATTACTGTAACAATGACACCTTAAAATAAAGTATAACAGGAAAATCTAAAGACGAAAATTAAAAATATGTCATCTGTTGTACATGACCCTTCCAGAGTTTGGTGAGAGTAAAATATTTAAAATGTTAGAAAAGATTTCTATAAAAAAAATTAGAAAGTATCATGCACCCACATAATGGGATTTCACAATATTGAGATTCAACTTTTTCCAAACTAATTTTTGACTTGATTTTTGACTTTTAAAAAAACAAAAACATTACCAGACTTTTAAACTGCACTTGTACTTGACAACAATTTACACATCCAGTTAAAGCAACACTATGTACCATTTTTTTTACCTTAAAATAATGTTTCCAAAATCTTATCAGTGGTTCATCAAGTCGTAACAGGGTGAAAGGCACTTCTGCCATCGCCTGACGGGGTCTGTATCGCTTTTACTGGCACTACTGAACTTCGGGGTTCGGGTAGTAACCCGACCACAAAAAATAACTATAAAATTCGACTGCTTTACGTCAAGCGCTACAATAGTCATTATTTAGTTTTTCTTCATTTCTGATGTCGCAATACATCATCCTTTCATGAAATCATGTAACATACTCTACCTTGTCTGTGGACATCGTTCATTCTAAAGCCGGTGCTGGATAAACAGCGAGCGTGCGTGCGACGGTAGGCTAAATTATTTACGACAGCGGCAATGGACAATTTCATTTCCAACCAGTAGGGCGACCGAAGAGGAAAAGTCCCATGGTGTTGCTTTAATGGATAAGTTATAGATTTCAAAACATCTTTAATTTGTAGCAGTCAAATGTAAGAAAACAGTGCCACAACCATGCCCTAATCAGTTGCTGGGTTCAAGATGAATGGAACCTTAAACAGTCTCCTGGTGCATCAAAGCCAGCCTTTTTATGTGATCTGAATGGTCTAATTGAGGTCAGAATGTTGGGCAAATGAAAAGCATGTGTTTTTTGTTTTCCTTTTGCAGTGCTCTTCAGAGAGCGCTGACGATTGTGCTCCATTGTGCTTTTGACTTTGACCATAATGGCCAGTGGTATTAATAGAAATCTGGGGAAAATAAAAGCATGCACAAATGATTCACTATATATTTGTAAAGAATCTTGAAAGCACTGCCAAAAGCTGATGCTTTTATCTACTACCACTTATTTTTCAAAACTCTTAAGTGACTTGCTCAAGGACACCGTCACTGTAGAAGCAGGAAGTGACATCAGTAATACCTCATCTTGTTCACTTCAATTCCTTTTCAGTATCGGAAACACTAACCTTTCAGCTGACAGCCCAGATCATTAACCACTAAGATACCCATGACACTTGAGTACAACTGGTGAAGAAAAGTCCATTTGAAGAACATTTAGAAATCAAGAAAAAACAGTTAGCCACTCAATCATCACACCGTCCTGATGTGTCTAATCTGTTCCAAGACGTTACCACTACTTGTTTTTGACCTTTCAAAGCTAGACACCCAAATGTGAGATCTGTCCTTTCCATCAATGATATCTCACTCATTATTTGAAGCTGTGTGATTGCTTGACATCAGGCAGACATCTGAACCCAAGGTGGTGACCAGGGGACACCAGAGGGCAAAAGGTCAGCTGGCATCTGTTTCGTAGCTATTAAGTCCCCTAGCCACAAAGAGCTGGCAGATTGGGCAGGTGGGGCTTTCAGTTGGACATGAAATAGAAAATTACATCTTAAACAAGGTTCAAGCTATAAAACCAAATCAATAAAAGAAGGCACATCTTCATCCTCTAACTCTCGAGTCTGTGCACGGCTCGTTCTGGAGTAGATGCTTAGATGTGGAAAGTGGGTCAAATAGATATAGCTTCTCTGGAGGGGCTCTGCAGCCTTTCTGAAGTTTTACCCCTCCTCGCGGGGCTCAAGAGATCCGGCCGCTACGACAGACTCGTGTGCAAACCTCAGTCTCGAACAGCTGGACAACACGGATAGAAATGTCAGGCAATTTTTACAACTAGCCTGTGACCTCTCTCACTTGAGATCACTTACATTACAGGTATTTCAATGTAAAATCCGTTCAAATAGCCTTAACTTGGCTTTTCAGGTAATCTCCGCCAAGTGTTCTGAATGAACAAATGGCATTTACTGTACGTCCTAACTCACGCATTCTTTAACGGAAATTACATTTTTGGATTAAAATGGCAGACTGCTTTGGGTAAGATACAAAATATGAAAATTTCACTAATAATTTACCATTGACAAATGTTTTTGATAAAAACTACAGTAAAAACAGTAATATAGTGAAATGTTATTAAAGTTTGCGTTCCATTTTAATATAATGTTAAAGTGTAATTTATTCCTGTAATGGCACAGCTCAATTTTCAGCATCATTACTCTAGTCTTCAGTCACATTATCCTTTATAAATCATTCTAATATGCTTATTTGCTGCTTAAAAAACATTTCTTATTATTGTCAATGTTGAAAAGAGTTGTTGAGTTTTTTTGTGAAAACCATGAGAGATTTTTCTTAGGAGCCTATGATGAATAGAAAGTTCAAAAGACCAGAATTTATTTGAAATATAAATATTTTTTAACATGATAAATGTCTTTACTGTTAATTCTGATCAATGCAATTCATAATGTATCAATATAATTATGAATTTCTTTCAAATAATAATAATTTTCAAAAAATTCACTGACCCCAAACTTTTGAACAAGACTAAAAGTCTGGTTCTAGATGAGTTAATCAATAAAAAAATTAAAAATAAAATAAAGATTCAACACAAAGTGCGCACATCCAAAGGACAAAACAGCTAAATGAGGGTGAGCTAAAAAGAGTTCTGTTGGCACACCACAGCTCCAAAAACAGATTTTTTTTAAAAAATTTTTATTTATGTTCTCACCACATAGATAGATAATAGAAAGTAGAAATCAACCCCAGGGACATAAAAGTATCCATAGTGGAAGAAACACCCAGATCATTTATGCAAATCATTGTATTCATGTTCTCCCACTTTTTGTTTGTTGTTTTTCTTGTCAAAAGGGATCATTAGCAAAGCGAGACTAACGTTTTAATTCACTACCTGCGGGCGACCATTACTGTATATGCAAATGACACGGCAGAAAAGTGAAAACTAAAAAAGGGCTCGTTGGTACATGTAGGAAGTAGAATAGTTTTACATGTTGTTCTGTAGATGAAGTGTCAGCTGAAGTGCTGGGCAAAGCCATCTGAGAAACAGAGTAATCTCTCTCCTGTACTTACACGGCAAGGCTCATCAAAAACCAATAACACCATCTCATCATTAGCCTTCGGTAAGATACACGGCTCACACACTGACTAGGGCTCAACTACGTGCCTCTAGATCTCCAGGGGAGAAGACGTGTCACACTGAAGGAGGGTATGAGAACTGCTCTGAAATGCAGCGCCAGCCCCGGAGACTGAATTTATTCCAGCAGCAAAGGGCATTTCTGAAGCAGCTTAAGGTCAAACTAATGCCCACCAGACGCAGAACAAAAGGATTTACAGGCACCTGCGCAATCGCAGGAATTACGAGCAGCCGGTCTAATACAGTACAGTGCGCTGTGCAAATTAAATAAATAATCGCTAAGCACAATCGCATGGTGACACAATCCAGAGCAAAGTTCTGAAATATGTCTTACACATTTCTTCCAAGGGAATGCATAATGTTGTGTAATGGCATTTTATGTTACTAGGCCTGCAAGGGTTGTTCTTAACCTTAAAAAATACTTGATATTCAACAAACAAAAATGCACAGACACAGCTATAAGCATAAGTATAACATAAATAAAAATGGTAACGCAATATTATGCAAATTTCAGACACTTGGGAGCAAATTATAAAGTAACAATGATTCATAAGAGAACAGACTCAAGCCGTGAATATTTGATGTTTATGTGTGTGCGTTTATATAATATATCAGGTCATGTAAAGACGCCACACTAAAAGATAAATCACTCCATCTGTCTTTTGTATGAATTGCACAATATGTTTCATATTTAGAAAGCTTTTGTTCTAGATGTGAACAAAGGCACGGCAAAGCAATACAATGCACATTTAATATTCATGATGAAGAGTCAATTATTCAGCTTTCATTTTTATGTAACATATTTAACCTTAAAGCTGTTTTGTACTCCACAAAGCCCTGTGAACACAAATCACATAGCATGTTCATGTCATAATCTCACTGTAATCTCGAGATCTTGAGGGGAAAAACAGGTTTCCATTTGTAAATAAGAGTCTACGCTGTCTCCAAAACAAAAATGAACCTCAGTAAACAAACTCAAAGAAAAGAGCATATATTAAAAAGAAAAATGTATATTTTAATCATCGTTTGTTTTTGTTCAACCCTCTCAAGTGAAGTTACCTTTATTTATGCAGAGCTTTATACAACACAGATTGTTTCAAAGCAGCTTTACAGTGATAACATGAAAACAATTCAATGATGCAAACAGAGTTCATTTCGGGTGTACAGCAGCTCTAAAAGAAAACCGTGTCATTGTTCAGCTGAAGTCAGTTTAGTGTTGATTCATCTACGTTGTAAAGATCATCAATTTTTAAATTCTGCAGAAAACAGTGATGTCATCGTCCAGCTCAGTTCCGTTCTAATCCAATAGTGTCAGTGCCGTCAAATCCACAATATTGTTGAATATTAAACCCCTGACCCTAACTATTAAACTTCAGCATTTAACTGGCCCTGTTTGTGCTACACACATGAATGATTCTTCCAAAAATGCAGTGTGTTGAGGAAAATTATATTTTTTCGGATCAGCGAAAAGTTCAAACATTATTAAAGACAAGTGAACAGTCAGCAAAGAATAAGAACAAATACCAATTACAAGTAAGATAAATACAAAATAACATAGCAATAAATAAAGTAAGATCTAGCAGCAGTATTTAGGTACAGAAATGTAATAATTAAATGTAAAATTATACTGTAGTGTTCACTGTATAAATTGAATATAGTTGAATCTTTGTTAAAGCTGTCTTTTGTTGTTTGATTAACATTAGACCGTGTGGCCACCAAAGCGTTTTTTCACACAGCTGGCGTATTTTTCCAATTGTTTTCAGTGGGAGCGCTGCGTTTTTTAAACGCCATGAGCGTTACGAGGCGTTGAGCGTTTTTACTGGTCGCCCAGAGTTGAAAACTTTAGGTAAAACGCAGAGCTCATTACTGTCACTTTTTACCCAGCCGTCCAATCACAGTGGAGGAGGGGCGGGGCTAACACCACACTGAGCAACTGTCACAACATTCTTTCTGTACAACGACATCAACCAGCAGAGCTAACCGAACAAAATGGATGAAAAATACATTTTTAGTATGAAGCGAATTATCTGCGAAATCAGTTACAAGTAAACTGTGCTGCGGATATTCTGTATCATACTGTAGCAACGAAACGTCTCAACTGAAAAAAACTGCTGCACTGCCAAAACACTCTCAAGCGCCACAACTAGGCGTTTTCAGCAGAGCGTCTAGCGTTTTCAGCTGGCTAAAAATGCTTTGGTGGACACACGGCCTTAATGACATAAACAGCAGCAGGCATTTATAGGCTGCTGTCACTTTAAGAGCTAATGCACAGATCCAATATAATCATACACATCCGATTTCTTTCTGAACTGTTTCCATTTGGTCAGCAGACATATCACCCTGTAGCCAAAGACTGGTTGTCCACTGACGCGAAGCAGGGCTGAGGCTGGTCAGTACCTGGATGGGAGACCTCCAGAGAAAGCCAGGTTTCTGCTGGAAGAGGTGTTAGTGAGGCGCTCACCCTGTGCTCTGTGTGGGTCCTAACGCCCCAGTAGTGACGGGGACAATACTGTCAAAGAGCACCGTCCTTCGGATGAGATGTTAAACCGAGGTCCTGTGTGTATGTGTCCATTCAAGCACAAGAAGACACGAAAGACAAAAAAACGTGCAAATGATAAATTTTAACTCTATGATGGTTAAACACGAATCACATGCGTGCCGAACCATGGACCATGAGCCTGGTCCAAACGGATCACGGATAAACTACAACCACCCAGGACATCCAACTCACAAGCAACCTCACAGAACATCAGGAATGACATAGCAACACCCTGGCAATGTTTTTCACATGCAATCACTATCACATTTTCTTTAGAAAAAATAAAATCCAGTTTTTAAAAGATTCGAAGATTCTACTGACTGAATCCTGCTGAGTCTAATGCTGAACTTTAACGCGACTAAATTAATTACATAATATGGTTATATGAATCATACCAATTACTTGTAGAAATGCTCTTTTTGTTCACACTGAATTAAACGGTCTTTGCCTACCAATGTCGTCTACAGATTTTCTCGACTAGGATCCATCTGCCTTTTTTTTTTTCCATAATTGACCTCTGGCTGCATTTTAATTTGACTAATGTCACCAATTATTCTCATGATGTAATGAAGTTATTTGTGCCAGAAATAAATAATAAAAAAATCCCCCAACTCAAGTCTGTTATCATAATTTGTTAAACTGTATTAATCAAAATGGTCTATAGTCAATTGAGGTAAAAGCTTTTCCGCTCCCAGTTTGGATTGAGGCCCAATTTATGAGTGCCGTTTAGGAGAATGAACAGATCAATAACGGCTGTGAACTGGCGCTTGGGTTCAACATACAGTACCATCTCTAGAGGTACAGGAATAGACCACTAATATACAGTAGTCTACTAAATTACTGATAAATTTTTTTAAAGTCTTTTTCATCAACGATAACTGAGATAAGGAAAATGAGCATCACCGCAATTAATAAATATTTTAATCAAGACACTATAAGACAACTATATCAATAACTATATTAGCATCTACAGCAATGGACCATACCATTCTTATTATTATAAGTGTGCTGCAGCTATGTCAATAGCCTCTTTAAATGCTGAATTTCATCTGTTGGTGTTAATGGCACTGAATTTACACACTTCAGCTTTAAACTGGGATTGAGAAAGTATTTTAACATGGGGGAAATAACTGCACACATCATCTGTAAGCATGCCGAAACAGTCTATAAACCAGAGGCGATGATTTATATGGAGCATGCAAAAGTGTTTATTTCTAATGAGGCAGAGAGGATAGACTGTTAGGTGAAGATGAAAGATGGAACATAGAGAGTATGTGGATGTGTGTTTGTCCAGGTGGGCTTTAAGGTAGGAGAGCGGGATAGGGACACAGCTCATTAATTGGGAAATGGGACTCCTGGCGATGAGGCTAAGGACATCTGTTCCCCTGACAGGACGTTTGCGGCCAATTCTGCACCACATTGCTTAAGGACATGTTGTGCTTCACATCAGAAAATGAAATTGATCTGAAATTGAAAGTCTCTTTGCATTATACATTAAAACAAGTCCAAAGCATCATAAGTGTGCTATCCCATCTGTTTCATTTGCAGCTAATGCTTAAGTAAGGTTTGAGTGGTATGACATTGTGGTGATTATATAAAGGGTCTTTTGTTAGAGATTTTGCGATTTTGACAGTCCACTCAACTACCACTTTGATGCTTTAAAAAGCTCATAAAGAGATTTTAAAATAACTTTTAGGCTTTTATTTAATTTTTTTTAAAAAATGTAGGCTTTTATTCACATATAAACACCCATCAACTCACACTTAAGATATGGTAAATGGAAGCTTAAGCATGCTTTCTTGATGTGCGAGAACCAATGAGGTTCATTCTCGTGTTACTCCGCACGATTGAGCTTCCTCAAGAACCAATGAGGTTCATTCTCGTGTGTTACGCAGGCACGATTGAGCTTCCTCAAGAACCAATGAGGTTCATCTCTTTTACCGACGTTGAGCTCTCAAACTGAGTATTCTACCCCGCACGATTGAGCTTCCTCAAGAACCAATGAGGTTCATTCTCGTGTGTTACGCAGCACGATTGAGCTTCCTCAAGAACCAATGAGGTTCATTCTCGTGTTACTCCGCACGATTGAGCTTCCTCAAGAACCAATGAGGTTCATTCTCGTGTGTTACGCAGCACGATTGAGCTTCCTCAAGAACCAATGAGGTTCATTCTCGTGTTACTCCGCACGATTGAGCTTCCTCAAGAACCAATGAGGTTCATTCTCGTGTGTTACCAGCACGATTGAGCTTCCTCAAGAACCAATGAGGTTCATTCTCGTGTTACTCCGCACGATTGAGCTTCCTCAAGAACCAATGAGGTTCATTCTCGTGTTTACTCAGCACGATTGAGCTTCCTCAAGAACCAATGATGTTCATTCTCGTGTGTTACGCAGCACGATTGAGCTTCCTCAAGAACCAATGAGGTTCATTCTCGTGTGTTACTCCGCACGTTGAGCTTCCTCAAGAACCAATGAGTTCATTCTCGTGTTACTCAGCACGCTTGAGCTTCCTCAAGAACCAATGAGGTTCATTCTGTGTGTTACGCAGCACGATTGAGCTTCCTCAAGAACCAATGAGGTTCATTCTCGTGGTTACTCCGCACGATTGAGCTTCCTCAAGAACCAATGAGGTTCATTCTCTGTGTTACGCAGCACGATTGAGCTTCCTCAAGAACCAATGATGTTCATTCTCGTGTTACCCAGCACGCTTGAGCTTCCTCAAGAACCAATGAGGTTCATTCTTGTGTTTACGCAGCACGATTGAGCTTCCTCAAGAACCAATGAGGTTCATTCTGTGTTACTCAGCACGTTGAGTTCCTCAAGAACCAATGAGGTTCATTCTCGTGTGTTACCGCACGCTTGAGCTTCCTCAAGAACCAATGAGGTTCATTCTGTGTTACTCAGCACGTTTGAGCTTCCTCAAGAACCAATGAGGTTTATTCTCGATGTTACTCAGCACGCTTGAGTTCCTCAAGAACCAATGAGGTTCATTCTCTGTGTGTTACTCAGCACGATTGAGCTTCCTCAAGAACCAATGAGGTTCATTCTCGTGTTCCGCAGCACGCTTGAGTTTCCTCAGAACCAATGAGGTTCATTCTCGTGTCCGCAGCACCTGAGTTCCTCAAGAACCATGAGTTCATTCTCGTGTTCCGCAGCACGGTTGAGCTTCCTCAAGAACCAATGAGGTTCATTCTCGTGTGTTACTCAGCACGGTTGAGCTTCCTCAAGAACCAATGAGGTTCATTCTCGTGTGTTACTCACGCACGATTGAGCTTCCGCAAGAACCAATGAGGTTCATTCTCATGTTACTAGCCGATTGAGCTTCGCAAGAACCATGAGGTTCATTCTCATGTTACTCAGTTACTCAGTCAAGTCTTCTGTTTATGTTCGCTGATCAATGATTATATGTGAATAAAAGCCTAAATGAAATCAGTTAAGTTCACAATCAAATAAAGTGATTGTGTATCTTTAGGAATTGTGGACTAAACCACTCAATTAATTTAGATTATTTTACAATCTCTTTATGAACTTTTTTTAAGTGACAAAGTGGTAGTGCATGGACTGTCAATGGAGGGACAGAAATCTCTCAGATTTCAAAATATCTTCATTTGTGTTTCGAAGATGAACGAAAGTCATGCGGGTTTGGAACGTCATGAGGGAGAATAAATTATTACAATTTTAAACCCTTTTAAGTTAATAACACCTTACAGTGATAAAGAAACATTCATGAATGAGAAAATAAACGTGGGACGTGCATGATGTTTCAAGAAGTTATTAGGTACAATAAGCTGTGAAAAAATAACTAAATGCAGTAATGCAATCAATTCTCAATGCAATCCAAATTCAGTTTTCTTTTTTGGCTTAATGAGCCTGAATGGTCAAATACACACACAATTATGTCAAAATGCCATGTGGAGCTTCCATGTAAACACAATTGGTTATCATGAAAAAAAAATTCTCATTTGATGTAATAAGATTTTGGTCATATTGCCCACCCCTAGCGCAAGGCATGCATTCATTTCCGTTTTATTGTATTTGGTGAACCCCTTAAAGACGACAGCTGTTTGCATAGAAAGAAAACATCTTATGTTCATCAAGTTAGTGTTAAAGTGACCTGGTAAAACAGGCAAATGGAATACGCGAAACTGGCGGTTTTGTGCGACTGCCATTACGCCCCCTCCCCTAACCCACTTACATCCAAATTGCTGCCATGGGAGACCTTATGAGAATAATGGTAAAATGGCTACACAATCATGCTACTAACACTGCTGACCTCCAAATAATTGGGAAATGAGTTAGCTGGGGGCCTGGAGGGGTGTGTATGTGTGTGTTAGCAAAAGAGTTTGTGGTTTGGTTCATTTCGCTGATCTGAACTGCCTGAAGTATTGTGCATCCCTCCTCCAATCACCTTCCGAGGAGCAGGTGCAAGATGGGAAATGGAGAGCTACCCCCTAACCATATGCCACACACACACACACACCCCACACACACACACACACACACACACATATATATCGCCCCCCTAAACCTGTCTCTCTGTGATAGGCCAAATGAATAAGCCCCAGAAGCCACAAATGAAGGGCTCTGGTGTGCCTGGCATAGAGATGGAGAACAAGAGGGCGTCTGGGCCATGCTGCACCCTGCAGCCAAGTTGGACCCCAAGGCGGTGAGGTCAGCGCTCTTCTATAGGGAGTCAGGGGAGTGTGCCGGGACCATTTGCGCTGCAGACAAAGTGACAGGGGCCGAGCGTATCCAACAAGCCCAACCGGCCGGAAATGACACAAAGGCAAACAATTTGGTTTGCTGCCTGAGTAGCACTGGCGCGCGGCGAGCCATGCACACTGTTTTAATGGAATCACAGCCGTGCACAAAGAAAGACAGGGGGGTAAACGCAGAGCCTTTGCTTTCTCAGCCCCTGTCAGGCTTTGAGCTTCTAGATAAAATGAAGCCATAAAAACAAATTAATGAGTTAAAAAGGCTGATTTACAAATTGCATCCAAATTAAGAGTATAGTCACTTTAAATCTATGATTAATGAAGAGATTCACATTGGTTCCCTTCAAAAGAAGATAGTAGTAAAAAATTCAAAAGTGACAATTATGTGCATCTCTTTTAACTTCTGGTCTGGTCTGAGTCATTTTAGTGAATCAATTTGTTCATGTAAACCTAGCAATGCAATAAAACGATTCACCCATTTTCACCCTTTTTTAAGCTAAATAATAAGGTAAATACCACCATCACTACGTTTTCAAATTGTATAATCTTGTATAATTAGTATTGATTATTAAAATAGTATTAAAATTTGTATTCTTGTAAATTTACATTTATATGTAATGCTCTCACCCAAAGCAACAACAAATTACAGTATGATATGTAATACACACGCATGCACGCACACACACACACACACACGCGTGTTTGTGTGTGTTTGTGAGCAACTTTAATTTACATTTTACTTTTAGCTTGAGAAGCGTCTCCACCTTCAATGGATTAAAATGTATAACATACAGTAACTGCTCAAAAGACAATAGAATATCCAGCCAGTCATGCTAACACACCAGTAGCTCCTCACTTGAACCCTAAATTCAAATCAGTACTTGTTTGCAATCATTTAAAACGGCACGTGCGAATGTTGAATGGTTTTTGTGAATTTTACAGGAGGATAATTTTGCTAACAATTTTGCTAACACAGCGCGTCTAGCCCGAGCCTGTGGGATCGAGAGCAGGTTTAGCCAGAGATCCGCGAACCTAAACCTGGATCATCAATCGCATGGTGTAACGGCTTCTGCTGCTGCTTTTAATTTCCCCAGTGCCTCTGAGTCCTGACTCCGTACCGCTGGAAGGAGTTTCACTTTAAAGTGACAAAGGCATTTACTGAGGGAGAAATAATGCCAGTCGATGCCGGACTCTGAGGCGAGGGTCATCTCTTTGCAGGAGGATGCAAAGTTCGGATCCAAACCCTCCAGTGCCAGGATCATTTGCATTTAATTGCAATACCAAAATCCACTCACATGGTGTAGGTTTAACCATCAGAGTGTGTTATGGGAAGTCATTAAGCCTGGATCAGAACAGCATGCACATGTACAGTACCTGGCTGAAGGAAGGAAGGAAGGAAGGAAGGAAGGAAGGAAGGAAGGAAGGAAGGAAGGAAGGAAGGAAGGAAGGAAGGAAGGAAGGTAGAAGGTAGAAGATAGATAGATAGATAGATAGATAGATAGATAGATAGATAGATAGATAGATAGATAGATAGATAGATAGATAGATAGATAGATAGATAGATAGATAGATAGAATACTCTCTCTATATATAAAGCTATATATACATAATACTATATGGCCTGGTTTCACAGACAGGGCTTAGATGAAGCCAGGATTAGTCCTTAGTTCAATTAGGACATTTTACTGATGTACATCTTGAGACAAAACAATTACAGTAACATATTTTAAGATATGTCAGTGCAAGTTGCTTTCAGTTAAAACAGCTCAAACATGCATTTTAGTCTGGGACTAGGCTTAAACCTTGTCTATAAAGCCTGGGGTAAATATAATACTCACTGGAACATACTGCCGCTGACATACTAGCTAAGAGTCAAATGGAGGTTATTATGATGAATGCTGTCAGCCTTTCTTTATGAAACATTACCTCATCACCAAGACAAGAGATGTAGAAAGAACGAACAGCTCAGATTTCATTCGGTGTACTTTGCTAAATTTATATAACAACCCTAGAATAAGCGATATCCATCTCTTTACACAAACCAAATGAATGTCTGGATGTTACGGCAATTATAGGTCTCATTCCACAGATTGAAATCCACTTGCCAGCCCGATAGCAACATTTTATGCTGTCAAAGTCAGTTTAAGGAAAAAAAAGAGAGCTAATTTGAACACTGTTTCTCATGAAAATTTCAGGCTGCCAAGTCTCTCATTGATTTCCATGGAATCCATAACAGAGTGGTTGTGCCTAGAATACATCTAACTTTCGCACCTAATGTGACAAAATCACAAAATCAACAGATTTCATATTCAGAACAAAGCCCAACCATCCATAACCCAATGACATAGTGAGCACCTAAGTCATCCGAGTCCACGCTATTGTTATGACAAAGGTAATCAATCACTCCTCTGTGCAATTGGCATTCTGGTGCGGACTGGAGGAAGTGTTAAAGATAATGAATGAGAAGAGTGGAGCACATGTCCCGGCCCCAGGAGAGGAACTGTCACTGAGGGGATGTGATGGGGGCCGTTTGGGCCCTGCTTGAACGAAGAGGGATCACATGACTTGTCTGGTCTGCACAGCTAAGATGAGAAGTGAGGAGAACAGCTTCTTAATAGACTCAAATGGACAATGATTAAACAAAGAAAATGGTATTAGGACAGATTAATGACTGGACTAGTTGACAGATATTATTAATCATGACTATTTGATGGATGTGGATTGATAAGAATGTTAGTAAGAAAATCGTTACTTCATAGCACTGTACATTGATTAAAAAATCTGAACCAACTGAATTACATGGTATGCAGATTAATTAATTTACAATTGAACACATCAATATTTGCAAAGAAAAGACTGATGAAAGAACAGATAAAAAGGCTTTACAAATTCTAGATGCATTCAAATTCAATGAGCTAATAATTTAATCAATTATGATGGACACAAAATAAAATTAATAATTAATTATTTAGAAATAATATTTTTGAAATCAATTTTTTTTGGTAATCATTTTAACAGAATATATTTTTATATAAATTAACATATACATAATTCATGTGCATTTATTGAAAAACTACACACTACCGTAATACCGTTCAAAATCGTGGCTCATGATACCACGATTGTTTGATTAACATTAATGACACAGACAGCCTATAATACCTACTCTACCACACGCATCTAATATAGCCAAATGTTACACATCAGATATTTTTCCCCAACAGTTAACCAAACATTCACTTAACACATAACAGATAATGTTTGTGTGAATACTTTTCAAGACAGATATTTTGAAATACTGTAATCCTGTGTCTATATCTGGATTGTGTGCTGTCTGAGGCGTCTTTGTGCTCACGCTTTGGACGTGTCAGTCAGCAAGAGTAATCGTTTTGGTTACATCGGCATGAGTTTGAAAATCACATTTTATTGGTTCAGACTCATGTCATCGAGAATTCGATATGAAGTTGGAATGTTGTGCTTAAAAACAATACCAAACTTGTGCTGAGGGACAGCTTTTTTGATGGACCAAGGAAAGCTAATCCTCTCAGAAAACATACAAATAAAAATACTTTTAGATGTTTAATTGCTATTTGGAGCACTGGGATCGCAAATTTTTGTGAAAACCTCAAATTCTACCAACATTTTATTTTTTCACTTGTTTTGCCTGTAGCTCGTAATTATCCTGTGTGCATTCCAGCACGGGTCACATATTTTAAAATGTAGTTTTTTTCCTGACACATGATTCTTCATAAATCCTTCTAATATGCCGGTTTGCTGCTCAAGAAACATTTCTTATTATATTATTATTCAATGTTGTGTCATGATGCTTTTTCAGGATTATTTGATGAATAGAAAGTTCATATATACATTTAATGCATCAGACAAAAGTGATATAGATAGCTAATTTAACCGTAGAGTCAAATGGTCTTTGTCCGAGCAGCATTAATTTCGAAGCACTATGGTATCCCGGATTAACCCCATAATGGCCAACGTATATTTATCTATAATCAGCTCAATTGCTCAGCCACTACTAGTTAATTACACCTCTAAGGACATATTAAGCAAGTAGAAAAACTGAGGCGCTAAAATGACGGCCCACTCATACCGCCTCAGGGAACATGGAGTCCCAATTTGACGTTCAAATCAAATTTGACTGTATAACAATGATGATTGCAAAATAATGGCCTTGAACTCCCTGGAGAACAGTCCAGGTTTGCTAAACTGCCTCTCAAGCAAGTCGAAAATTGGCACAGACTGCGGTGTGTCTCTCAGTTACTTGATCAAGCATTACAGGCAACTCAATGTTATTTATTTTTTGGAGCACTGGCTTAATTTAGCCTCGAAAACTGTAATAAGATTTAGTTGAATGTGAGGTGTAGGTGGTCTATCAGAGAGTCTTGGATCATTTCCATACATTTATGCACAGCTTGCTGAAGAATTACTCTCTTTCTCTCTCTCTCTTACCTCATGGCCAAGGCTGTGGTATTAAACTCCTTGGGGATTATTGTTATTTTCCACCCTTGAAATGAATGCAGGAGATGCACAGATGAGGCACACGGCCCGCCACATGCACACACAATGAGGATATTATGCTAATGTGTGGCATGTCCATTTCCCATGGAGCTCCTCTCATTTACACAAAATGCCATGTGAAAGAAAGGAAACTGCATGATGAGTGGGACAAAGAGACTCTGTGCTGCTTGCTGAGACTTGGTTAACCCAAAAACAAACATATAAATAGCTGCGTCATGTTAATGAAAGAGAGGTTATACGCTGAGATGTGTCTGCTCTGCAGTCATCCATTTACTTGCAGTTATATGTTGCTTAACGCTGAACATCACAATCTCTCTTCTTGGAGCTGCAGGCACCCCAAGTAAGTTATCTGGTTGTTGTTTTTGATAACGTGTAGCAACTTGAATTAACCCTTTTGAAAACGCACTTTCATGAGACTGTGTTGGATCGTCACAAGCTTAAATATAAAATACAGCAATATTGTGAAATATTATTAATAGCATATTATTATATACAATTTTAAACATTTACTTTTGATCTATTTAACATGTCCTTAAAGTAACACTAAGTAGTTTTTCAACATTCATAATATATTTCCAAGACCCTTGTGATGATACATCGACTTAAAATAAGTTAAATGACTCGTCTTCCATAGCCTGACGGGGTCTGTATCGCTTTTACTGGCACTATGTAACTTCGGGTTTCGGGTAGGAACCCGTGCACAAAAAAGAACTACAAAACTCGACTGATTTATGTCAAGCGCTACAATAGTCATTATTTCGTTTTTCTTCGTTTCTGATGTCGCAATACATCATCCTTTCATGAAATCATGTAACATACTCTACCTTGTCTGTGGACATCATTCATTCTGAAGCCGGTGCTGGATAAACAGCGAGCGTGCGTGCGACGGTAGGCTAGATTATTTACGACAGCGGCAATGGACAATTTCGTTTCCAACCAGTAGGGCGACCGAAGAGGAAAATTTACTTGGTGTTACTTTAAATAAAAGCATTAAAATTAAATGCAAAATTGTATTAACCCCAAAGTTTTGGACGGTAGTAGCCTATATCAAATTATTTTTTTAAATTCATATTATAGTTTTATATGATTTATTACTTTAATATATTTCAAAATATTTCTGGAAATAATTCAACCCTGTATCACATGAAATACGTTCTGAGGAAACTATTTTGCAAATCGAAATTACGTTACATGCCAACATATAAGCAGTGCTATTACGTTGGTCCTTAACCTAATAGCATTATTGATTACGTTGGTCCTTAACCTAATATAGCAGCCTGGTCTCATTGTTAATATGTAGGTATTAATACGTTATTTTCAAAGACAGAAAACCTAAACTTATCCATTTTATACAGAATATAAAAAGGATAAAACACTTGGACAGAGATGTACGTAAATGGCAGTGTTATTAACAATATCATTAAAATATATTTTGAGCCACTAACCTGCTCCTACCCCTAAACCTACCCATAACCATTCCTTAAAACTACGTAGGCAAACACAATTATGAAGAAAAAAAACATAACAGACAGACAAGTTATACATTTCACAATATTTTATTTATTGCGAAAATATCAAAACCGGTAACGTTAACATTACCAAAAGTCCACATGATGATGCGTTGCAGTCGCAGTCCTCTCTGGCAGTATTATAGTAGTTGTGTATGATATGAGGTACATATCAGAATTTAAGTTATTAACGTTAATCCATGAAAATGTTAATCCGATTTCGGTTCGCTCTCTGAAGACGCGCGCGCTTCTCCATTTCAAATGTACTACACCGACTGAAACACGGCATGTCGCAATCCGTGACGAAGCAGGCGAGAGCCAATGAGCGTTTGATATCACGGCCGTAAAACATGTCGTAACGCTTCTTGAAGGCGCAATTTTTGAATTTGAATTCATCACCAGCGCAGGATAGATTTGACGTTTGCGGTCGCTGCTGAGAAATGAAGATGAAGATCTCTGGATAAAAGGCTGAATTTGGATCTGTTTCTTGCTAACAACGTATGGATTCTAGGATTTGGATTACATCAAGCTAATAAAATGTATGTCTTTTGTGAATGTATCAGTATGTTGTGTTTTATTGGAGAAAATGCTTTTTGTGTAAATACACTATAAATACTACAAAATTGCTAAACGATTAAACAAGGTATTTTTAAGGTTAAAAGTGTATTCCTTTTTAATCACGCAGGCTAGTCCTCCGAAACGAGTTTGCTGCAGAAGGCACAGAGCGAAATGTTAATATTTATAAGTAACGTAGGCCTATTATATTAATAAATGCGAATGAAAACTTAATTGATAAGACAGTTGAATGCAATAGTCAAAACATTAATACCACGATTATGCATAGTAATACGTACAAATTTCTACGTCGGTAGATTTGTTCATACGTAAATAAATTACGTTGTGCTGCTACGTGTGAAAAGAAACCTGCTTTGGATGTATTATGTTCAGGACAAACGTAATAGCACTGCAATAGATTAGGTTAAGGACCAACGTAATAGCACTGCTTATATGTTGGCATGTAACGTAATTGCGATTTGCAAAATAGTTTCCTCAGAACGTATTTCATGTGATACACGGTTGCAATAATTATGACTAAATCCTGCCAAGGTCAGGCTAGTCAGTTTAGCTGAATTTAGAGGGCACTTGTTAGCTGACCCTCCAGCTAAGCCAGTTAAACACCAGTTTTGCTGGGTTGGGAGACTAAGTAATCCATTTTAAATCAGCAAGCCACTTTAGACAGGTTTAAAAAAAATGTTGTTTTTTTCCAGCAGTTTAGCTAGTCTTGGCTGCTTTTCATAATAGAAAGGGTAAGCAAACATCTGGGAGGACTCTGGCTAATGACTAGTTTTGCTCATCAGTGTGATTTCTATCAAGGGCACTAGTGGACATGAAGACATATGCACTGGGTTCACAGTAAATGTCAAGCAAGCTACGGCTGCTGGGTCCCAGATGGGTGATCTTTAACTGCTGCCATCTCCATGACCTCACCTGGTAAGGTGCCCTCTGGGGAGTCATGGGCGCCCAGTTTCTATTCCGGACCGAGCAAAGACTGAATATCTACTGTTCCAGGCCAGTGGCATCATCCAAAGGAAAAATGAGTGTAGATAGAAGTGAAAAAAAGGTAGTTGTACAAGTTTGCAGCCTTTGAACCACATAAATAAAAAGTGGAAATGGTGAAAAGGAGAGCTGAAGGATAAAGAGAAACAGGGTTGAAATTCAGTTGGATCATTTAAACTAAGTCACCCCTCTCAGAAAACACAGAGAACATTGGGGACAGAATGAAGGGACCCATTATGCTGAGCGCAAAGTATAATCAAAAGAGCTGGAAAACAATACAAACAAATCCAAAAAGAGTGAGTCTAAGTCAGCTCCAGTTGAGTTACCCTTCATGAGCAGTTCAGCTGAACAAAAAATCTGAAAAACTTGTATGATGGGATTCAAAAATCAGTTTTTTTTGTGCAGCTTTTTGCGCACTTGTTTTTAATATTTAAAATAGAGTATATGATATAGTTAAGCAATATCACAAGAGCAATATCATCACTATCACACCGTTTTCCCCAAATATCAGCTCAATTACAAATGTACTGTTGATTTTATGCAACAGTTTAATTAACAATAATTTCATATATTAAGTGACTTACATTTTATGCACAATATTGTCGGTTTTTCATCAACGTCACATATAAGCCGCTGCACATCTCCGAGCAAACACACAGCAGTGATTAATGAATCTGTATTTTTGAACGAATCGGCTGAGTCAATGATTCAATGACCCATTCATAAATAAAGTGGCTGCATCCGAAATCGCATACTTCCCTACTATATAGTATACTATACGAAAAACAGTATTTGACAAAATAAGTATGTCCGAATTCATAGTACTCATAAAAGAGTATGCAGAGAAAGGTGCACATTAAATGGACACTTTACTAACCCATGAGGCCACAGGAGAGGATTTATAAATGGAAGTGAAGCGACGAAACTGACGCTGGTATGCCACATGATAATGACAACATGGAGGACGTAGTACGTCCGGATTACATTCATACACACATTCATACTATATAGAACATTCTTTTCAGCGGCCATGAAGTAATTACTCATTCAAAATAACCCTTACAGAAATTTAACATGTGCAAAATCACATGTCCATGTTGTCACACGGGATAACATGTGACAACATGTGTTTTCGCACATGTGAAATACATGTGGTTTTTCAGTAAGGGAAGTACCTTCTCAAGAGAGTACGCGATTTCAGACAAATTTCCTTAAATTAATCGATTGAATGGATGATTCAGCGACATGACGCCACCTACTGGCTGATTTAGTTTCAATTTTAAATATTAAAAATTTGACATGAATGATGATGACACATTTAATTAGGTTCCTGACACACCATAAGGTGTAAATAAACATGGGCAAACTCTTCCATGACCTTCATCAATACAATTCCCCAGAACAGCTTGAACACATAAATGCAGAACCCTTTCAGTCTAATGTGCTTATTACAGCCAAATTATAAACATATTATGTTAAGAGTCTAGGGAGGGTTAGAGACACTTGTCTCAATGGGGGAGAGCTCAATGTCATTAAGTCTTTATTCTTTCTTTAAATCCCCTAAGACACCAAACTGAGCCAGACAAACAGGGAAGCACAATACCAAAGCACAACAAATGAATGAACAACTGACCATGTTTACTGTACATGCAATTTCTGGTGAGGCCTTTATCCTGAAAGATAGTTACATGATTCATATCTATTGGAATATTCATGATGAATACATAAACATAAACTGACATGCATATTCTATACCTTATGATGTATTTTATTATTTTTGGACAGAAACTCAATCATTAATTATTATCGCATTATCATACATCTGTCACAGTTATTTTCAGTTACTTTATTTTCATGGACTTTCAGTTTGTTTCATCAGTCACATGTGTTTGATTTTCCCGGCAGTCATCAGTTGTCATGGACACTCATCTAATCATCACACCTGTTCATTATCATCTCATTATCTCTGTGTATTTAGTTCCATTGTTTTCAGTCTTTGGTTGTCAGTTGATGTTTGTGTGTTTACCTCATGTTTCACACACGCACTGTTAAACCTTCAGTCTGTTCCTGTGTTTGTTGCAATACTAAAATCACTTTGTATTGAATCTTGTCTACCTTCAACTTCATCATCCTTGTCTTGTGACAGATCGCCCGGCCAAATATGGATTATGCTGCAAGGTTTGCAGCGATTACCCAAAAGGATGTTAATGCTTTTGTTTTCACGGAGCGGGTTCTGTTGTTTTGCCATCATCTGCCTCTTCGACGACGAGACCCTGAAGTCTTTGTTCTGGATAGGGGTGAACTACCACCAACCCATAGACCTCTCAGGTAACTCTGGATTAAAATGGAGGGACGCCATCATCCGGTGTCTGGATAGTGTCTACCCCGGTCCAGAACACAGCCAGACCACAGAGGAACCGTGTGTGTCCCGCAGACGGAGAGCTATCACCCGCCGCGACGTGTTAGCCAGAGCTCGAGCATTAAAAGGGACAACGCTGACCCTCGCCCCGGAAGAAGATAGCCCCCAGTGAGTCTAACCAGGGGTGTGAGCCCCGAGGGTATACTGGTGGAAATAGAGACTGAGGAATGGCTAATTGACTGCACTGTTGAGGTATCCTCTCTCACCCTATCCCACCCCATTCGAATTCATCACTGTTCCTAGACAGAACCATAGACTATTCAAACTTTTTATCTGTTCCTTCTGAACGTTCATCTCTGTTTTTAGACCGCACAAACATCTCCATGGTCAATGCATTATTATCTTCAACCCTTTCATCTGTCATCTGCCTCCATCACCGCCCTTCTTATCCAGTCCTCCAGCCCTGCCTCTGCTGGACGTTTGCAGCTCTTCACCATCTCCTATAATGCCATGCTGTGACATCAAGCCGCAGGTCGAGCAACCTCCATCAGTGCCTGAGCGAGTGGATCTTTGGCTCTGCCTCTGACCACCTCGCTCCATCTCGCCCCCGTTGACCTGTTGGCTCTGCTTTGGCTCCTTCAACCTTCAGCTCCACCAGACACCCTCAGTCTTTCGACTCTGTCTGCCGGGTTTCCTCATCCCACCGGCTCCCCATTGGTCAGTCGTCACATCACCTCCGGCATGGCCTTGCGGATCTTCTGCTACGATACGTTCCTCCACCCCAACGGCTGCAGCGGGATCATCCTTCCCTTCAGGTATGCCTCGGTCCTCCATCACACAGGCATTGCCTCAGTCCTCGGGTAATCTGACTCTACTTCAGACGGCCGTCACCGCTGCATTTCCTAGGCCTCCTGTGCCAGCAATGCCACTCTGCTCCATCGGCTCCGTCTCCACCGGTCATCCCCCAGTTGACGGCAGCCTTCACTCCACCTTAGCTCCTCATTACCTCAGGGTCTGTGCCTTCAGACGGATACCATCATAGCCGCTGGGGTCTCCTTGTCCGTCTGTCACCATTCCTCCACCACCTGCCATCACCATCCCTACGCCATCTACTGTTATCATCCCTGCAACATTTCCACACCCTCCTTAAAAGCCATAGTCTTCTCCTCACCAAGTCACGAGGTTGCACCTTCTCGGAGGGAACATCAAGCAGTTCACATGATTTTAATATGACCATATTCTGATAAAAATCTTATCATTCTTGTGCATGTAAACACAGTCAGTGCGACAGATCCAGAACATGTGGCACAGTCCTAATGAGTGTATACGCTTCAGGCTTACTGCGTCTGA
This sequence comes from Chrosomus eos, assembly GCA_036326025.1. Classification (NCBI taxonomy): domain Eukaryota; kingdom Metazoa; phylum Chordata; class Actinopteri; order Cypriniformes; family Leuciscidae; genus Chrosomus; species Chrosomus eos. Next base: position 5,025,659 of record CM070829.1, on the reverse strand, counting down.
CTGAAGAAAAACAAGAGGTGGTCTCAGTACTGAGATGTACAGAAATTGACAAGATCTTACAAGCCTATATAAAGCGAAAGACAAGGAACCAAAGGTGACAAAAAAGCAGATATCCGAGATTGTTTGCTCATTTGTATCAGTAACATGCATGCAGAGTTATGCATAGCACTCATTACCAAAACCCCATAATAATATAATTTTAATAATTAATAACAATTTAATCATTTAAATTCGATAAATGACACACATTAAAATCCCAATCATACATTTCTTCAGGTAGCTAAATGACAATGTTATAATAATGTTTCTTTGATGTTCCTTTCAACAGTTCTCAAAAAACCCAGACACAAAACATGAGCGTAATCATGTTTAAAATAGCCTGATCTGAAAAACTCCAGCTTTTCCCTGTCTGTTCAGCCTCCAGAGCTTGGAGGTGTTTGACAGAGCCTGTGCAACAGATTTATGGCAAAAATATGAACAGCTGTTGGAGTTTAATTTATTTTTTGCCGCTTGGCTGGCTGCTTTCTTTCTTTGTCCGGTATTGGCCCAACCATGTTCTAGGACTGTAGCTAAGGAGTTTTTTTTGTTTTTTTTCTTTCTCCAAACGATGACGTTAGTAAGTGTTCTTTTTTCAGTCATATTTGATCTACATTTAAATCTGGTTTATTCTGAAAATACAAAAACTACATAATGCATTTTTAATATCCTTTGAAATAAACCATTTAGGAAAAGCCCTCCAGTCAAACACTTTTCCTGGCACTATACAAATTGCTCTGTGAAAAATTTGACCGATTCACAGAAAATGTGAGGCACAACAGGTAGGCTACTGATATCTTTAATGATCCATGACAAGAAAATTAAGACATTCCTCAGTGGACACTGCAGAAACCAATAAACCATTCAAGTCTCTTAATACCACACCAGGGGCGCTTTGGTCAAACCTTCTGCACCGAATGAAAGAAAATGAGGAAAATTATTATTAGACCGATATTATATTCCTTCTACCAAGTAAGATTAATAAATAAATAAATACTGTTGAGATTTTAGGTTTAATTACAGTTACTTTTGCTGGCTGGAAAGAAAAAAAGCAATTCTTCCAAGCAATTGCGAATTAAGCTTGACCTTTAGAACAAGCCCTGGTGTTTCACAGTCAATGAACTAATTGCTCTGCATGTGTAATGGGGCACAGAGAAAAAGAACAGTGGAAGAGCAAGAAGGAGAGAGATAGAAAGAGAAATAGTGAGACTTACACAACCAGACATGCACGCACGCACACACACACACACACACACACACACACACACACACACACACACACACACACACACACACACACACACACACACACACACACACACACACACACACACACACACACACACACACACACACACACACACACACACAAATCAAGGCTGATTACCATTCATTTGTTTAGCACACACTCGATCAGCTAAGATCCCACAGGAAAGACAAATCACAAATAAGGTGTCTTTAATTTCTCATTTGTTTCTCCTAGACAGCAATGAGATTAAATGGAGAAGTCTGCTTCTCAAATGTGTCTTTTGAGAAAAAAAAGCAGTAATCTCATTTGCCTCCACTAGGGTTCATTTGCACGACAATGATGTACTCGGAACAGAAAAGTTTTTCATTTGCGTTTTTTAAGTGATTCATGTACAGACGGCAACATTGTCACAACGATCCGTGAAAATGGCTAAAAGCGCTGTATTCTGATACCAGGCCAGTAGTTGGCGATGTCACTACGCACCTTTAGACAGAACACATAATCCATATGCACATGACGTCACTGTTTTTTACAAATTTGCATTTGTCTTGCATACCTTTACATTACATATCTTGCACTTTGAAACGTGTTTTCAAAAGTTTGTGTTTTCAGGCCCCAAAACACAGTTGTTGTGTAAATGAATGGCTAAAACACATACACAGTTTTTTTTTACACAGTTGCATGCCCCCTAGAGTTTGGGCTGTTTTGGACGCTCAAATAACTCCACCTTAAACTACAATAGAGCAGTAAAATAATTGAGGAATAAAATTATTAATTTGGGTATAAACATGGTTTCCAATTCAGTGTTGTTGTTGTTAACTAAAACTCTCCCACTTTATATTAAGTGGCTTTAAGTATTATGTACTTACATTGAAAAATATGTGCAATGTACTTATGTGTTGATGTATTGTAAACCACTTTTGCTGTTATTGAGGTAAGATATGGGTAAGGTTATGGACAGGTGTGTGTGGTATGGGTAGGTTTAAGATTGGGTTAAGGTGTAAGGGAAGGGTCAACAGTGTAATTACAAATGTAATTACATACATTAATTACAGCTGTGATTACATGCAGCTATTTTTAAAATATAAGTACAACATACAAACATGCATGTACACAATAAGTCCATTCTATCAAATTATTATTTTCAATGTAAGTACATAGTACTTAAAGCCTGCACTTAATATAAAGTGGAACCACTAAAACTATTAAGAGCTCTTTTCAGGAATTTAAACAAAGGTGCAATAAAATAAATTAAATCTAATAGTGCATGAAAACTTGCCCTTAACAAATTTTAGTGCTGTTAGTTGAAATGTAAAACTAAACTAAAATAAAACTAAATATAAATATTAATACAACAACTAACAAAATTACTTAATTAAATACATTTTAATTCAAATTAAACAAAAACTCATTCAAAAAATGACCATCTCTAATCCTAGCTGGAAGAAATTATAAACAATAACTATATAAAAACCCCACCACTCTACGACTGCTGAAACCATTTGAATTTATATTACTAGATTAGTTCCATCTCAAACAAATGCATCCATTTGACAAAAATTGAACTCTACAAAATACCAAATCAACAATTATTTTAATACAGCCACCATAAACGACACACATTTAATATAGGTTCAATTAGATCACCTTATTGACACTCCTTGATCCGTCCACACAAAGGTCAACAACAGCTCCTCTAAAAGCCTCATTCTACATACTTGTATTAGAATTAAACAATTGACTAGCCCATTGCAATTTCAGTCACACATCTCTTCAAAAGTTCAAATGCGTGGGAGAATTAAATTTGCTATTAACATTTCACTGCGTTGGTTGAGTGATGGCCGTCCAACGCAGGTTAGCTACACCACAAGAGGATGTTGATCAGCGAGTCTTCTGTGAAACAAAGGATGCCTGGTTGGAGTGAATCAGATTGAAAGGTTTATCAAAGACTACGAAAGCCAGATTCATTTCCTCACTTCTTTCAGAAGAATAAAGCTTTGAAAAATGTGAAAAGACATCCTTGTGTGATCACCTAATGCCCCTGCATTTTCAACAAAGCACTGTTGCTTTTGAGACTCTTGAGTCAAGGTTAAACTACATGCCTGCACACTTCCTTCAAGATTAAACTGTGAGAACACAACGTGATTTTAAACTGCTTATGCTCTTTACACCTCTATCTATGGTCTGCCGTGGTGAACGCGCATTTCATCATATTACAGCACGTGGAGGAACTACTCTGTTCAAATGTTGCCTACCCAGAGATTCTGATTTATGCAGCTTCCTGTTTTTACCACCCAGCTTCCTGTGCCCATGAGAGGGATGGGTGGTCTGGGGCTTTGATTGCATACTGAGCCTTTGGTGCCTGTTTTAGTCTCAGGCTGCCGACACATCTCACTCTGAGTGGCTGAAAGCATGTTGGGAAATGACAAGTGTTAGCCTGCACATCCACTGGTCAAGCCCTGACAAATCACTCCATCCTTTCCTCAACGGATAAAGCATGGCAGGCAGACTTCTCAGCATGCATGACTTTCCAGACTGGTTTATGCTGGTTAGTGCTTTAACTGTAATGGAAAAACACTACAAAATGACTACAGTAAAAACGTACTCGGTTACTAACGTAACCTCGGTTCTCTCTAGAGAGGGAACGAGTACTGCGTAATATCTTACGCTATGGGGAAAACTCTTTTCCACGAGATATTGAAGCCAAAAATTATCCTTAATTTTTTTTAATGTAAAACGCTTTGCGGTTTACGAGAGTATTTACGGTTACGATACGTTCTCTTACGAGAGTATCTCTCGTACTGCGTAATATCTTACGCTATGGGGAACACAATGCAACACGCCGTGCTGGTAGGGATCCAACACCAAAGTCCCAGGGGCCGAAGCCCGGGGCGCATATAGTGCATAATCACCATAAACTCACAGAGAGTGAGGGAAGAGAGGCTAGAAGCATCATTCCCTGTAAATAGCATCCGAAAGGAGCTAATCATGTGACAAATAGACCATACCGTCAGGTTGAACATTCAGCCTGAACTGGGTGGCCACAAGTGTGTCAACATTTTAATGAGCTGCTGTACCAGTCAGTGAGCAATACGCAGGTCAAACTCAGTATCCGAGCCGCACAGCGGGCAGATAGCACTGAATTTTATACCGCCAAAAGCTTAGCTTGTAAGGCGGGAACCTCCAGGTTATAGTATTTTATAAATGTAGACGGCGAGGCCCAGCCCACGGCCATACAAATATCTTGCAGGGTAACCCCGCTAGACCATGCCCACGAGGAGGCCATGCCTCTTGTGGAGTGCGCTCTAACACCCAAAGGGCACTGTAGGCCCTTAGAAGTGTAAGCCAGCGCAATGGCACCGACTATCCATCTGGATAGGCTCTGTTTCGAAGCGGGTCGTGCCTTATCCAGTAGCTCCTGAAGGAAGGAAAGCACTTCCGTAACCCCGCAGTCTACAGGTGAAAAGCTCTGCGCTTGACACCAAGCAGAGAACACAGACCACTTCGAGGTGTAGAGCCGTCTGGTAGACGGGGCTCTAGCCTGCGCGATCGTGTTTAACACTCCCTCTGGGAGGTCAGCGGGTACCCGTTGATGGCCCATGCGTGCAGGGACCACAAATCGGGCGAGGATGCCAAATCGAGCCTCCCGCCTGAGAGAGGAGGTCTCTCCTCAGCGGTAAAGGCCATGGGACAGCGCTGGTCAGCTGCATCAGGACAGGGAACCACGACTGGTTTGTCCAGAGCGGAGCTATGAGTAGCACTGGGCATCCCTCCCTCCTGATTCGCTCCAACACCTGAGGCAGGAGTGAGACAGGGGGAAAAGCATATAGGGGGCGGCGGGGCCAAACATGGGCCAGCGCCTCCCGGCATTTCGAGAAGAATCTCGGGCAGTGAGCGTTTTCTTGGGACGCGAACAGGTCCACCTGCGCTTTGCCAAACGTTTCCCACAGCAGCTGGATCGTCTGCGGGTGCAGAGACCATTCTCCTGCTGGGACGTTGTTTCTGGACAGCCTGTCTGGCCCCACATTTAGGTGACCAGGCACATGCGCCGCTCTCAGCGAGAGCAGGTTGTGCTGAGCCCAGACCAGGAGGCGTCCCGTCAGCCTGTAAAGGTTTCGGGACCTGACGCCGCCCTGGCGATTTATGTACGCCACCACTGACATGTTGTCCGACCGGACCAATACGTGGTGGCCTTTTATCTGGGGACAGAAGCGCCGTAGCGCTTTGTCGACTGCTATTAATTCCAAGCAGTCTATGTGAAGGAGCTTCTCCCGTACTGACCATAGGCCAGCTAGCGGTCTGCCCTCGAGCAGCGCTCCCTGCCCCGAAGTGGAGGCGTCCGTAGACACCACCTTCACACTCGAGTGGATCCCCAGACTCACACCTGACTGATACCAGTCGGTTGCTTTCCATGGTTTCAGAGCCGAAATGCACTGAAGGTCGACCTGAGGCGAAATAGACCTGCGGTCCACGCCCTGGGGGGAACTCGTGCTTTTAGCCATAGCTGCAGTGGGCGCATGCGGAGCAGGCCCAACTGGAGTACGGAGGCTGCTGAGGCCATCAGACCCAGCATTTTCTGAAACCTTCTGAGCGGGACTATAGAGCCGTGGCGGAAGGATCTCGCGACGTGCTCAATATTCAATCCGCGCTCCGGTGACAGGCGTGCTGTCATGGATAGCGAGTCTAACACTGTTCCCAGAAAGGAAATTCTCCGACTGGGGAGCAGTGAGCTTTTCGCCCAATTGACCGTAAGGCCCAGCTCCTCGAGGTGCTCGAGTAATGCGGCCCTGTGTTCTATGAGCTCCGTTCGTGAACGAGCTAGAATCAGCCAATCGTCCAAGTAGTTCAAAACTCGCATGCCCCGAAGTCTCAGGGGGGCGAGGGCCGCGTCCATGCACTTCGTGAACGTACGGGGTGCTAGGGACAGGCCGAACGGCAGGACTGTGTATTGATATGCCTGGCCCTCGAAGGCGAATCTCAAGAATCGCCTGTGATGGGACGCTATTTGTATTTGAAAATAGGCGTCTTTCAGATCTATTGACATGAACCAGTCTCCTTGGCGCACTTGCGCGAGGATTTTCCTGGTCGTAAGCATTCTGAACTGGCGCTTCACGAGCGTTCTGTTCAGCAGTCGCAGATCTAGAATGGGTCTGAGCCCACCATCTTTTTTCGGTACCAGAAAATATCTGCTGTATAAGCCCCTTCGCCCTGAGATAGAGGTTCTATAGCCCCTTTTCTCAGTAGTTTCGCTATCTCGGCTCGAAGTAGATGAAACACTTCGCTTTACACCGTAGTTTCGACTCGCGCCGTATAACGGCGGGGGCGTCGAGCGAACTGTAGCGAACAGCCTCTCGTTATAGTGTTCAACACCCATTCTGATACCCGTGAATAGCTAGGGGTAGAATGAAATCTGGGCTCTGGCCGCGGCAGGACGGCGGCTCGAGAGCCCCTGTGTACTGGGAACACAACACCGTGTTTACAGCGTTCGAGGCGGGGTGCGCGCTGATCACAGCGGGCAGCCTGGCCGCGCTCAGCTTCTCTATGGCGGGACGCGCAGAGAAAGCGAGCGGGGGCGAATCCCGTGAGATTCGGAGTGTCTGTGAGAAATGCGGGCGCGAGACAGCGGGCACATTTTCTGCACGGAGAACACTCGGCTCGCGCCGACTGAATCAACGCTGTGTTCACAGCGTGCGAGGTGCGCGCTAATCACAGCGGGCAGCCTGGCCGCGCTCAGCTTCTCTATGGCGGGACGCGCAGAGAAAGCGAGCGGGGCGAATCCCGTGGGATTCGGCGCGTGTGAGGGAATGTGGGCACATTTACTACATGCGGGCACATTTACTACACTGAGAATACTGTCAGCTCGCGCCGACTAAATCACTGCTGTGTTTACAGCGTGCGAGGCGCGCGCTGATCACAGCTGGCAGCCTGGCCTCGCTCAGCTTCTCTGTGACGGGTTGTGCAGAGAAAACGAGCGGGGGCGAATCCCGTGAGATTCGGAGTGTCTGTGAGAAATGCGGGCGCGAGACAGCGGGCACATTTTCTGCACGGAGAACACTCGGCTCGCGCCGACTGAATCAACGCTGTGTTCACAGCGTGCGAGGTGCGCGCTAATCACAGCGGGCAGCCTGGCCGCGCTCAGCTTCTCTGTGATGGGTTGTGCATAGAAAGCGAGCGGGGGTGAATCCCGTGGGATTCGGCGTGTCAGTGAGGAAATGCGGGACAGCGGGCACATTTACTGCACTGAGAACACTCGGCTCGCGCCGACTAAATGTGTGTTAGTTTCGTTTTTACAGAAACCAAGGGACACGCATCGTGTAGTGTAAGCGGGCATTGTATGGGCGCGTTCACTACATTTTCTGCACAACCAACATGAGTTGGTTTTATTTGTGCTAGCCCTGCACCGTGGCGGGCTTTGTCTGGGTGTGGGAATGGGCACTGGGACGTGGGCATTCTTACACACTCGTAACACCATCGGCCGTGGCCGGAACACCAGAAAATGCACTCTTTATTGGATTTATCTGGGTAGCCATAGAAACGGCTTTTGTGCGCAGGCAAGCGGGCTGAGACACCGCCTGCTTCACTGCGAAATACACTGGGACAGTCACAACGCATGGAACTGAACGAGCGAGAAGTTTTGGTGGAAATCGGCCGCAGCGGGATCTGAACACCGTCACTTTCCTAGAGAGACTAGGAAGGCCTTGAGACCTCGGGCTTTACCTCAATCCTCGGCGGGGCCCGCGCTGAGGGGGGCGGCGTCCAGCAGAGCGAGAGCGCGGTGTTTGATCTCGGGCCTGGCGGCGCTGCTAGTTAGCCGAAACGACGGCTTTTGTGCGCAGGCAAGCGGGCTGTGGAACCAGCTTGCTCACTGCGAAATACACTGGAACAGTCACATTGCTTGGAACTGAACGAGCGAGAAGTTTTGGTGGAAATCCGCGGCAGCAGGAACTGAACACCGTCGCTTTCCTAGAGAGACTAGGAAGGCCTTGAGACCTCGGGCTTTATCTCAATCATCGGCCGGGGCCCGCGCTGAGGGGGGCGGCGTCCAGCAGAGCGAGAGACGTCGAGGAACACGGAGCGCTCAGCTTCCGTCATCTCGGATAGCGTTAGCCACAAATGTTTCTCACCATTCAGGGGGGAAAGGCGCATCCAGCCCACCGTGATGCCGCGCCGCAAGAAGCGGCATCACAATATTGGCAATATTGTGAAATATTATTACAATTTAAAATAACTGTTTTCTATTGCAATATATAAAAATAATTTTTATTTTTTATTTTAAAGTGAACCACTCCTTAAATAAATCCAGCCCTGGTGAGCAGAAGAGACTTCTTTAAAAAAAATTTACCAACCCTAAGCACTTTTACAGTAATATCATACTGTATAGTCATGACAATAGTCATATGAGCCATAAATAAACTATAATCAGATGTGATGAATCACAACCGTTTTTAGTTAATTTTTAAATATTTTGATATAAATGTATTTTTAGCAAATATTAAAATAGCAAAAGTAAAAATGTGCTTTTTTTTTTTTTTGCAAGTAAAATGTGATATGTGCTGGTTAAGCCAGTAAAGAAGCTTGTTGGGAGCACCAACACAAATATATTTACTTAAAAAGCAATCCAAAATACTGATTAAAGAAAATAAATTGCAGTGTTGGCCTGAATGTTAAAATTCCTCATGGCTTCAAACAACAACAAAGTGTATGCATAACTATGAATATGATAATAGGCATCAGTTTAGCACTCATTTCAATGCTCATTTCATAGTTCAGGTATTCCCAAACAACTGCCAATAGTGCATTGAGTATTATCACTCATGACTCAACCCTGCTGAAATACAACATCTGATTGTCTGTGTGGGTGAATAATGGGAGCGTATTCTCTGCTCTGAGGAGATCTGTGGGTTTTTCAGAGAATTTGTGTGTGTTTGTTTGTGTGTGTGTGTGTGTGTTTTGCGCTGAGTGACATTGAGGATGACACGCTTACTTCACAAAGAGCGCAACGGGACCCAAACCGAGGCCCCCTGCCGAGACGTGATTGATGGCAGTAGCTTCAAAAACCCCAGAAAAGAATCTTTAATGAACAGACTTTCCCTCAAGATCACTGCCAAACGACGAATGGACATAATGACGAACTAAACTCGGAGTACTGCAGCAAACAATGAGAACAGTTTGGCTCTCGAAAGCATGTTGATCAGGATGAGTGCGGCACCGTGTGAACGGTGGCCCCGTGTGCGAGAGAGGCCAGATCTAAATGTAGTCTCAACAAATGAACTGACAGTGTGGAAAATGGAGTTCTCCATCTCAGACACGGAGGTAAGACCCCCTGCACACGACGTGAACGTCTGCATGGCGCATTACTGTCACTCCGATCTTAATGGCACATTGAAAGGGGAACTTTCATTGTCATTTTTAATAACACAGGAACCCCTTAGAGCTCCATGTTCATCAGAAATAAGATTCGGCTGTCACCCTGTTTTCTCCCTTTACATTAACCCAGAACCGCTCCAAATCCTATGATGTCCAAATGAGAGCTTTGTGGCTTTCAGTCCATGAGTGTGAACTAAAATAAGCTGGGAAAATAAACTAAAAATATTGATGACTCAAAATCATGAGTCCTTCAATTTATTCCTATTGCACTAGGAAATACATCAATGAAGAAAATAATACTGCACTTGTCAAGCCATTATATTTGATATTAAACTATGCTGATGGAATTTAAAATCTATTGATTTTTTAGTAGGTCGTATTTCAAAAGAAAATAATTTTTTATCATTAAAATTGCGCCCTTGTAGCAACATGTGTCCCAAGGCAAGAATTAGAGTTCAGAAACAACAGGGTTCAAATTGCTATTTAGCACATCATTAGACTAAAATTAAATATAATACAAATTTTAAAACGCAAGACCAGTGATGTAATGTTACAAGAGATTTATATATCAAATACATGCTGTTCTATCACACTTTCTATTCATCAAAGAATCCTGAACAAAATATATTACAGTTTCCACAAAAATATAATTTTTAACACTGACTATAATAAAAATGTTTCTTGAGCAGCAAATCAACATGTTAGAATGATTTCTGAAGGATCATGTGACACTAGTAAATGACACTAAAAATCCAGCTTTGCCATCACAGGAATATGAAACAATTATATTAAAAATAAAAAACAGTTTTTTAAACGGTAATACTGTTTTTACTGTATTTTGGAAAAATAAATAAATGCAGCCTTGGTGAGCATAAATATTAAACAATATTTTTATCTATATAAAACCAACCCCAAACTATAACGCAAACCTTAACTACTAACTGCATATTCACTAAGTAACAAACAATTTATGTCCATGGAAAAAAAAAAAAAAACATCTCTATTTTTTCCCCAAACAACTCTCCCATTCTCATTAAAATAAGCTTGTGGTTTCCACTTTAAAATCCAGCAACAAATAAAGTGAGTATTGTCAAACTCATAGACCATGTCATTTTTTATCTTATTAGGGAAAATAAGTGTTGTGTTCACAGTGCTCCGTTCTGAGAGGCAAACAGTCATCTCTATGAGCTTTACTGTCAGCCAACAAACCGCATTAGAGCAGGCAGCTCGCACAGGTGTATCCCGAACTCACCTGCGCCCCAAATACCGTCCCAAGCATCTCCTCCCTCCACGGCCAAGTGGCAGTGATGTGTCCTGATGGGGAATGATAGCCTTATTGAGCCACTGGATGGGCTCGAAGTCATTTGTTTTGAGAAGCCAGGGCTGACAGGCCCAGCTTTTCCCCACCAGCTCCCAGTGAAATTGACTATAAATCACCTTATCACTTTCACCCCCTGACAGTTTTTTCAGACTTCCAACATTTTACTGAATATGAGGACTCGGAGTATGTTGACAGGCTGGGCATTTTAAGCTGCCTTCTTTGTAAGGGGGAAATAAACCCACGGCGACATAGTTCTATGGATTAAGATGTTGTTATTTTGACAGTAAAATCAACAGCTCCACAGCAACTGTGAAATACTAATATAATACTTATAAATTCATGCTACAGGCAAACAAGTTAGTTTTTGGAATTTGCATTGGGAAGCTATGGAGAATAATGTCACAGTCACACTAATGCTCAAGAAGACTTTTTAATGTTTTTGAAAGAAGTCTCTTCTGCTAACCAAAAAAAAAAAAAAAAAAAAACCTTTTTGTGAAATTACACTTTTAAACAACAAAGTTAGCTATTTTAATATATTTCAAAATGTAATTTATTCCAGTGATTCTTGTGAATTTTCAGCATCTTTACTGTCACATGGTCCTTCAGAAACATTCTGATTTGCTGCTCAAGAAACATTTCTTAGAACAGTTTTACTGTTTTATATTCTAGTGGAAACTGTGATACATTTTCTTTCAGGGTTCTTTAATAAATAGAATGTTCAAAGAACAGCATTAGTTAAAATAGAATAGACTGAGAAGCAAAACTGTGTTAAAAAAAAAAAATTCATATCACAATATGAACGAATTTGCCTTCGACTTATGTGAAGAATGTTTGACATAGTCTGAACAAGACTAATATTTGATCTTTTCCCTAAAACTTAGCTTTCTTATAAAATGAGAGTTTGCATGTATAGACAATGTTAAATAGTCAATATGAATGCATGTAGCTCATAATATACACCAGCGCTTACTAAACTAGATCCTAAGCAGCAAGGCAAGCTCGCAATCTATCCTCAGGGATGGGGTAGTGGTGATGGGAGCGTCTTTCAGATTGCAAAGCGCGGTGCAATCTGCAACTCTCGTCTCTCGCCAGACTGTCTGTGTTTGCTTATAAACTAGTGGACTGGATGGATGCTGCTGTGCTATTTGCTTTGGCCACCTCCTCAAAATCTCAGCTGTCACTTTTGCTCAACACCACTATCCTCAAATAATGGCTCCCAAATCCCATTTCAAACATGCACATGTTGACTTGGAGATAGGGGGGTGGGGTTGTGACCGACAATAAACTCCTGAATACTCACATTAAGATTTATAATAATATATAAACAAGAAATGCTTGCACACATACATTGGGCCGATTGCCTCAAATGTCAGTCATTCTTTGTATTTTTCCTCATTGTTATTAACCTAACATATAAAACCATATTACTGTTAAAAAAAATCTGGGGTCGTGATCTTTATTTTTATTTTTAAATTATCTTATGCTCACGAAGGCTGCATTTATTTGTCCAAAAATACTATTACAATATAAAATAACTGTCTTGTCTTTAAATATATTTTAAAATGTAATTTATTCCTTTGATGCAAAGCTGAATTTTCATCATCATTACTCCAGTTTTCAGTGTCACACGATCCTTCTGAAATCATTCTAATATGCTGATTTGCTGCTCAAGAAACATTTCTGATTATTATCCATGTTGAAAACAGTTGTGCTGCCTAAATATTTTGTGGAATGTTTTTTCAGGATTCTTTGATGGCTAGAAAGTTTAAAAGAACAGCACAAGTCCAGACTAGCTACTGATTTGGCCCAATATCTTGCTTTTAATTATTATTATTTTATATTATTGCCTGTCCAATGTACCAAAGTGATAATTTCCGAATTCGGCATTTGATAATAAATCGACAATAAATCATGAAACTGTTAGTCTTAACTAGCAAGGCTATGATTGTTCACGTCCACATTGCGTCAGCTAAATGGTTTTGAAAAGAGTAATCAATGAAATGGACTCAAGGATGAAGAAAGCTGTTTTACTATATTTGTATGAATTATAGTTTTCTTAAATCTTGGGTATTTGAGTCATTCTAAGATAAAAAAAAAAATTCAATGGAGTGGTTGTTTTGCAAGAGAGTTTGGGGTGGATGGTCAGAGTACTGGCAACCTTTTAGAAGTGCCATAGGCAAGAAAAAAAGAGGGTAAGCAACAAATTAAAATATACATCCGAGCATTGTTCACAAAGCTTGTCATAAGGCATTATGGGACTGCAGTCTACATAAACATGCATCGCTGTCTTAGAATGTGAAGGCAGATTAATTAATTTAGCTATCTTTTGGAACGGTTTCCGCATCAAAAGTGCTCTTAAAATGATGTCACCGTTGGCAGCTCACTAAGTTTTTGCTTTAGATCTTACGTACCTTTTCCTGCACCTTTACTTCCTCATATAAGTAACAGAGCGAGTCTTGACTAATATTGAGTCCTGTGTGACCTAAAAAAATGAGAGACTGGGAATTGTCTCTTGTATTTATCTTCATTTGTTTCTGTGTGATTTAAATCTAATTGCCTGTGCTGGTCTCAACGGATTCTCTGGTGCTTAAACACATTACAGCCACATTAATAAATCATGAACTGCACTGTCACAAGGAAATAAATTATGCTAAATAATATCCTATAACTTTTCTAACTAATTAAAGTTGCGTTGATGACTTAGGGAGTGGATTGTGCGAGGCGGATCCACAAACTCCATTTGTTTGCCTATTCAAGTTCTCTCCGTTCCAAAGGAGACCGTGAAGACATCAAGGATACCGAAGTGACTTTCTTCTCCAGCTGACAACGACTGACAAGATCCCTTGTGGGATGTGAAGCTCTGCGAATTCTCCAGTTAAAAAACGAAGAGGGCGTCTAACGGCAATGAAGACTCACAGAGAGCCTCTCGAGAGGGTTGTGGAGGCTCTCGATTTTTCCCACAAAGCTGTAGCTGTGACAGGCTGCCAGCCCATCTGACAACGAGTTTCAGAAAGACACATCACGACTGCCAATCCAGTGGACCAACAGCACCGGAGCCACAGCACATCAACTGGCCTTCTCTTTATACACTTGTTCTGTAAACACTGAAAAGAACTGAAAAGCAACTGATCGCTATGATTATGATTTCACTTTTTAAACTTTAGTTAGTGTGTAATGTTGCTGTTTGAGCATAAACAACATCTGCAAAGTTACGATGCTCAAAGTTCAAAGCAAAGGGAGATACTTTCGCTTTTTAGGGACTACAATGGCTGGTAGGGACTACAATGAGCTTCTTCATGGGTTAGTGACATCACTAACCCTAAAATTTACATAAACACCACCTCTGGTGGTGTTCTGTTGTTATTTAATCACCCTCAAAAGAAGATCACAAAAGATGACATTTTGAAGAATTTTTTGTTGTCCATAAAACGAAAGTCAAGGTGGTCCAATATTCTTTGGACCAGTGTTGTTATTGTTAACTTCAAAATCGTTTTTGTCAAATGACTTCTACGCTACGTCGTTCTTAAGTTACACCTTAAGCTGTACCTTATCGTTAATACGTGTTTCCCGAAACGTTCTTAGTTAAGTATACCTTCTGTAGGGACTCGGGAGCTTTCATTAATTCTCTTTTATTGAGTCACGAACTCGCAACCAATTTAAATCCAGAACAAAGGGACCTAACTTTAACAGACATTCCTAAAAGGCCATGTGGTCAGCCCTCGGAACCTCTATCTCCCGAACTGGCGTCTTCAAGTCTAGAGAGTACACCCTAAAGGTGTCATCAAAGCTGACAAATTGTCTTAAGTGTTCCCCAAACAGCGGTTTCTTTCTCTTGAGACAACACCCAGGCCATCTTCTCCCTCCCAGCGGAAATCAGGGGGAGAAGCGCAAAAACAGATGCTCCTTTGTCTGTTTCCCGCCGAGCGCAACACGCGTTCACACCCACGTCCCCGCACACACGCACATACATATGAACTCTGATTTCCTATCTGTAAATCGTTACTAAAATATATTTGCTGTTTTAAATACATGTAAAAGAACTGTGAGTGTGCAAACTTGTATTACGAATGTTTTCAGGAATGTACGATCCTTATGAGTGCCTGAATGTGTGCCTCCAGATGTAACTCTGTAATAGTACGTCTGTGATGTGAAATGTTTGATATCGTTGTAATCCTACAAATCTGATCCATCTATTAAGCTGTATATCCATATCGTGAAATGTATAACTACATGCATATGCTATTACCAAAGTAAGCTTAATTTTCTACTTGGTCATAAATTCATATTACCGCTGATCTCCACCCCAATCAGGGGGCGTACGCGCTCCTCGATATGGGATGCTATCATTGGCCGGCGCGCCTTACCCAGGCGTGCCCAGCTCATCTTTAAATTCTCCAACACAGAGACAATCGCTCTCTCTGTCCGTGTGTATCCTGTTCCTGTGTATTCTTTGTAATCTTCGTATTTTATTTTAATGTTCCTGTTTTTACTTTAACTTCGTTTCATTTTGCGCATAGCCAGTCTGTTCTTAGTGTTCTCGTCTCCCGACTGAGACCTCCACGTGCGTTTCGTAAGTCTTGTCAGCACTCCGGTGAAAAGACTCTCTTCACGCATACAGAACGTTTGAATCTCCCGCGAATCAACCACGCTTGGAGTCAAAGGAACCCCCCTCCATCTCTCTGGACGCCGCCCGCACACCAAGAACTTACAGGTCTGAATGCAAAACTTGTTCAAACCAAATTTTAGACGTTGTAAAGTATATCTCCTGTGGCTGTCTCTAAAGGGTTTACTCTAAACTGTGCTAGCAATTGTATTTTCCTTGTGTTTTCTTTTCTTATTGTTTTATTTCATTTTGTTTAATCTATATCCTGTTACATGTAGTCTAGTTCATTCATTAAACCTCATTTTATACTTTATTGACTCTGTGGTTGTTGCTCGTATAACAAAGCCTCTTTAATATAAAAGATCCTAGCTACAATCTGATAATCGTTTAAGTGCACAAAACATTGTCAGTTAATTTAAGCTAAAATAGACCATAAGTCATTTGTACCCTTTTAGCCTAAATACACGGCGGACGTGTGAATGAGCGAGGAGGGGTCAAATGCTTTGGTATTGTTGAAGATCAGCCATTCCTCTGTGTAGGATGTATATTAATAATTAACCATAATTCGTTGTGTTTAATTGTTATATACTTACCCTGAACAGACGGGTACGCTGTACACCCCTTTGTGGGGAATTTATTAACGTAAGGACCCGGTTCAAACTGTATTCAATAATTTGTTGATCATAGATTAATAGTTATTGAATATCTATCCCCAAACTTAAAATTGATAAAGAGCTTATGGGCCGGAAACCCTACAGGAATTTTGGTGGAGAATTGATAGGCAATATTTTAAGCTTTGTTGTGTGAGCAATTAATGCAGTGGCAATATTGTGTTTTTGCTGTGTTTTATTAAGAAACGCGAGCGCGCCGCGCGCCGCGCATGTTGCAAGCTGAAAGCCAAGTTTCAGCTGAGCACATTACAAACTGCTAAATTCACCTAAGCGGTTAATCGTTGTAATTGCTAAAATGAATTACAGTTCGTAATACTGATATTCACGGTTAAAGTATTGAATGTAAACTGTAGTTCGCAACAAAAGAGATATTACCTCTGTAAAGACGTTTACATGTTAAGATATTTTCTTTGATCAGCCTGTGTTCAAAACGAGAATCTTTTGAGCAGTGCGATAGAGGAATTGAATGCAGCGATGCTCCTGCTTTCAACCTATAAGGCCTGATATATATATAATCGTTAGATTAACAAAAACTCCTGGTTTCAAATTTGGCTTAGCTAACCAAACTTTAAACCAAAACATTTTAAATCATTAAAGTGCTAAATGATAAATGTATTGAGAGTTAAACCACAGACGTCAATTCCTGTTGGTATTGTTATGTAAGTGCAGTGAATTAAATCTGCTTTACTAAACCCGTGGAACATAGCACTGTAAATCCGCCTGAATCTAAATTATTTGCAGTATATAGGATTCTGCGCGTGCCCTGAAAAGGTACAATTGAAGCGTGTGGTTGTGATTCTGTTGCTGAACACTAGAGCGCAGCCTTGCGCCTCAGTCTCAAATCACCGCCACACCCTCTTCTTCGACGTGAGCGTAACAGCGCCACCGTGTGGACGCTCCAGATAAGGTCACTCTCTCCTGAATTTTTCCTTTCTAAGTCAGTTGTAGTTCTTCACAGGAAGTGACTCACGGGGAACGCCCCTTGTGGCCTTCAACGCTGAGTCAGCTCTTTGTAATTCTCGATTTCTGTTTGAGATTCCAGCCTATTTTCAGTTGGGTTGTTCTAAGGCTGTCACTGATTACCTTACAGCAGTCGTGATTAGCATTAGAAGTAATCCATCCGTTAATTTTCAGAGTCTCATTCAGATTGGTCTAAAGAAAACTTTGAAGGTAAAACTGAATTAAATTCTCACTTCACTTTATGAATTAGGTTACGAATAATTCTACTTGATTTCGTTTTCTGTCCGGATAAGGTTATTGATTGTCCCTCAGATAAATCAATAAATCTTATTAAATTCTTTACCTTTTTCCTTCTCGATAAATTAATGAGTTTGATAATTTGTTTTAATAAATTGATAACTCTTATTAATCGTCTTTCCAAAAAAAATTAATTAATAATTTTTTTTTATTAATTTTTTTTTTTATTTTTTTTTTTTATTTATTTTTTTTTAAAAAAAAAAAAATTAATTTTTCTCTTCCAAAAAAAAAAAATTAATTTTTTTTTATTAATTTTTTTTTTTTCTCTCTCTCTTTTCTCGCACTCAACCCTGCCGTCTCTTAAAGTGATATTTCTATCACGACGGTACCCACACTATCTTAGGTGTTATTCAACATCATCGTCTATGCTTATTTGAATTGAATTCAAACCAGTTGACTTACAATTTCGATTAAGTTGTTTCCCTAGCCGGCTAACCACTGGAAAGTACCCCCTCTTGTGGCCCAAAACCGCCACTACAGCCTACTTACTCCTGTGTTTATCCTGCCTTACTCACTGACCCTTCTCCGTAGGTTATTCTGACAACTAACAGTGTCACAATTCCCTCTCTGCTTCTCTCTCTCCCATTAGGTAACAAGGTTTTGTATTTTCTACACATACAGATACTCAATTTTGTTTTAGACAAAGTAAGCTTTGAAGTAATTCTAGAGTCACCTTTCTCTATCACATTTGTTATCTACAGGTAGATTTCTCTTGCGCTGGTGTGATCTGACCGTCATATCTGGTTGGTGTCCAGTGGGCGGGGTCGTCTGACCGGCGTAACCAACGCTTGCTGTGGGTGAGTCGCGGACCTCCCTGTCTCTCCATTGGTGCGGCACGCAATAAGACATCAGCAATTTGGCGCTCCCAATAAGGGGAGGCTCACCACGCGATAAGACACAAGGCAATTTCGGACCTAGTACACAAACCAGGGCCTAATAGGGGGCCACTCGAAAGAGGGTTCTGGGGAAAAGTCCCCTTTGCAGTGTCGTAAGCAGGTGACCTCCCGGGCGTGCCAGTTGTGTTAAAGTCTATGTTGTTTGAGAGGGCGCATGGTGGTTGAGGCACAGGAGAGGCCGTGGACATCTCGGTTAAGTGCTTGGAGCGACGGAAAGATTGTCCTCGACGCTGGCTCCCGCTAGTGTGATTTCAGGTCACCCCAGACAAGCTAAATTAAGGTAAAGCAAAGACATCCACTTAGTATAAACCACAAGAATATTAGATATTCTCCCGTGACATTTAAGAGTGTCCACCCCTTTTTCTCAGAAAACCACACATAGTCGGCTCAAGCCCTCTTAGTCCCCGTAACCATTTCTGTACTATCGTTTACTCTGTCTTAACAGATCCAGTAATTCCTTTTGTTTAATCTCACCTTAAGTTTTTCTTGCTATTCTTCTGTTACTTCTCTCTGTTCTGTGTGAACTGTGCCTTCCAGGTCACCAGAGACAGAGCCTACAGAGACACCCCAGGAGAGTTAAATAACAGACTGACAGCCGAGCCGTTAGCACCAACCGTGACCTACTAGGCTCCGGTCCTGTCAAAATCTTGATTTAGGCCCTGCGCTGACCTAAACAATTTGTCCCTACCTAACTGTCTGCATCAGTTAGTCAAAGTACCGTAAACGGCATCGCCGTATTAAGGGTATAAGCGCATAAATTGTAGAACAAATTTGCATTTGGTCTGTTTGTGTTTGTGTGTGTTGTGCTCCTCTCGCCTGCAGTAAGCCAGCATGTCCCGGTCTCCCAGCCCCGCAGCCCACTGGGACAGCCTTGAGACATGGCTGAAGGCCATGACAGCCACCGTCCTGCCCGAGGATACCGGCGACTCCGAGCCCCGGAACCAGGCGCAGCTGGACACCGACCTGGACCTGCTGATGAGGCACGACCCAACACAAAGCTACAGCCACAAAGAATGGGCCCGAATCGTGGGAAACCTGGCCCACACACTCGTCGCACAAGCCCGCCTTCACGAGAGACACGCCATCGACCTGGAACAGGAGACAGCAACTCTACGTCTCCAAGCGGAGGAGGCCCGGCGCGACCAAGCAAAGACCCAAAGTCGGCTAGACCAGCTACTACTCGAGAACGAGGAGCAGGACGAGGAGGAAACGGACCCAGAGTCACGGAAGGAAGTAGAAGAACTTCAAACTGCTCTGGAAAACCTTCGTCTAGACACCGACCAAAAGGAACTGAAAGAGAGAAAAGCCAGAGAGACACTCACCGAAAAACTGCAACAAGGTGAAGCTCTCCTTGAGAGAGCAAACAATGAACTAAAAGAAAGAGACGCCAAAGCCAAAGCCTGTGAGAAACACTTAAAGGCGGCTAGAGCTGAAATTAATGAACTTATCCAGCAAAAAGAACTTTATAAAGATGAGCTCGACGCTGTCCACCGTGAGTTAAAACACTCTTATAAACTTCAGAGTGACCGGGAAAGGGAGACACACACTACCAAGTTCTCCCTGACCGGTCAGTCTGCACACTCAAGCCAAGAACACAGAACGGTGAAAGGAGACGGACATCCACCGTCCCAGACATCAATGGACAGCCTGCAAGAGCCCTCGCCCTCAGGAAAAGGAGGTGCGTCACAGCCAACCCTTGCCACTTACCACGGCATGGACTTTAAAGAACTGGACAAGCTTCCCAGGAACATTCCGACCTTCACCCCAGACCCTGCCGGAGGCCACGATGTGCATGCCTACTTAAAAGACATTGATTTCCACCTATACCTGTTCCCCATGTCACCCCGTGGGACCGGTTATACCTGCTTCGGATTACTTTCTAGTCGGGATGTACGCAGTTTTCTGGATCGCCAACCAGACACAGTCAAGTCGGATTATCAACAACTGCGACAGGCGTTCATCAGGGAATTCTCTGATCCAGACACCGATCAAGGACTCATCACCGCGATGAGCCTCAAGCAGGCACGCTTGGAAACGTCGCAGGCCTTTTACACTCGCCTCCGACAAGCATACTTTGGGGCACGGAATGATCCCGGGATGGAGGAAGACTTTAACTTCAGAACTTTGTTTCTCCGCAACCTGCATCCCATTGTGAGCCATCACTTAGGGGTCCTGGCCTGTCCTCGCACAATGTCTACCCAGCAACTGAGGGATCTCGCCCACAAAGCGTTCATCAAGCAGAAAATTGCTTCTGAAAAGACTGTAAAAACTCCCTCTATCTGCCCTATCACTGATCAGCACTCAGAGCTGTCACTACAGGGCACCCCACAACACCACACTAACAGACTTTCTAGTAACGAGCCAAGACCGTTTCAAGCCAGCAGGGGGCAACGCAATCGCGATGGTGCTCGTCCTAAGCATCAGAGCGGGCGCTCTGACAGATCATACGGCAGCCCACGGCCACCCCAGAACCAAAAGGGGGAAACCACATCAGAGACAGCAGAGATCCTAAAGGTGCTGAAAGAGATTCTGCACGAGAAACTTCACAAGGGAGACTGGAGGGACGAGCCAGGCATCCTCTGTCTAAGCGTAAGTGCTGAACCAAGCACCACGAACACTGTTTTCCTGACACAGACCACAGAACCAGCTGTCGCAACACCAAGTGACAACGACACCCACTCACTGCTGTCAACAACCACACAAGCCCCCACAGTAAAGCTCCTAGGGAACCTGGTCGAAAAAGGACTAGCACGCAAGCTGTATCTTTCTATCACCTTGGAAAATGAGGTGAGGCTCGAAGCTCTGGTTGACACCGGATCGGATCTCACCTTGATATCAGCCGAACTTTTTGAAAGACTCAGATTTGCAGCTAACAAGCAGAACAGAACTTTAAAATCTCAGAATTGTGAGCTGAACGTGCAGTCGTACAGCCAGAACGACATCCGGCTTGAACAGGTAGCTCCCATCCACCTGACACTTGGTCCTTTCAGTCTTACCCACCCAGTGTACATCTCACAAATGGACACTTACCCCTTCCTGATTGGCAAAGATCTGCTAGAGCGCTTTGAGCCTTTACTAGACTTCAAACACCTGATGATCTGGGCCCAAGTTCAAGAACCCCTCCCCCTCCAGTCACACAGGCCATCAATGCCAGACTGGCAGGTCACAGAGGTCACGAGAACTACAGCAAAGC
Source organism: Chrosomus eos (assembly GCA_036326025.1). Lineage (NCBI taxonomy): Eukaryota > Metazoa > Chordata > Actinopteri > Cypriniformes > Leuciscidae > Chrosomus > Chrosomus eos. The sequence continues at coordinate 5,004,066 of CM070829.1, read as the reverse complement.
CAAACTCAGCACCAGGTCAAGTTTCAACTGTGCTACCCGGCACCTTTCAGCTACCTAAAGACTGTGACACCTGCCCAAAGGTCATGACTGACCTGCAGCTATATGAAGCGACCACACACTGCTTGACACCTTTACGGACTAAACTGCCTACCTCACAGCCGCTTCCGCGGGCTCCGCCATTTACAATGCCCAGCATAGCAGACAAGCGGGCTTCGGACACAATAAAGACTTTGTTTAACCGCCTCTCTGACCCCTCCAACCACCCTCGCACGCCGTCTACACTAACTAACAACCAGTTACTCGGACCACGGCATGACACCAAGCACATGCTGCGTGCACAGCACAACAGTCCTTACTGTGCACCATCGGACACCACAACGCAAAGGCTTGTGTTGCCATGGCGCAAAGGGGGGATGAGGCCAATGTACGTCCGCGACGCATCATGCGCTGCAAACCACAGCACCAGAGTCACTGACAAGACACTGAAACAAGCGACATGCCAACAGCAAGATGTGGCGAAAGATGATGGGCCAAGGCGACCTAAACCCAGTCGCCGCCCACAAAGTAAAAAGACTGCCCTGTCCAACCAAGGACAACTCTCGCTGACACCCTGCCTCTCTCTCTCTCTCTCCCTCTCTCTCTCTCTCCACATCTCCCCTTTCAACTCTAATAGGATGCTGTTATGGTTTACATTCCTGTGCCTTCAGTCGACCAGAGGACAACCGCCACCTGACGTCATCACACCTGGCCCGTCGACAGGCATCGTGCTGAGAGAACAACCAGGCCTCCTGATCACCAACTGTCGGACCCACACCCAGAAGGTGTACGTTCGACTCGACCCCCGCAACGTGTACAGAGCACATTACCCCAGCGCAGTAGCCCAGTACAGCTGGGCCGGAGCCCGGTGGACAGAGGATGCCATCGCCCACGCCGAGGCCGACGTCAGACACATGCTAAACCAACTTGAAAAGATGACCGTCACCCAAGCGGAATTAGGCGGACACAACCGCCGCCCCAAACGGTTCCTTGGAGCCCTCCTGGGAGCCGCAGCTGCAGTGGGAACTCTGTTCAACATTGGTATGTCAAGCGTCAACGCTGTTAACCTAGCCACCGTGAGACGACATGTGGCTGAAATCCAGACAGAGATTCCCCAGTTAAAAGAGCAGCTCACCGTGCAGAGTGCTTCTCTGCAGACCATCGGAAGGACCTTAAAGGGAACTGTGGTCATTCTCAACACCCACAGCGTCATGCTGAACCAGACTGTGAATTCCATGAAACAGCTGTTCACTGTTTTCCAAAATGACTTTGCCCAAACTCAGCTGGTCACCGCCCTGATGACGGACATGTTAAGGGAGGTGAGCTCCTCCATTGACAGCCTAGCCATGGGTAGGATCCCACCCTACCTCATACCTCTGAGCCTTGTCCAGAACGTGCTGGCTTCCGCCATCACCACGCCAGCTGATCCGCTCCAAGTACACCTGGCCTACTCTCTGGGCAGCGCCATCCCACTCTATGTCGACCCAGAGCAGAGAGAAATGGGATTCCTCCTGAACTTACCCATCATCGAGTCAAGCCGAATCTACAGACTCAAAGACATTGTCAACGTCGGGTTTTGGAAAGGTAACACGCACATCAAGATCCGCACTCCAGAAGTGGTAGCCTACCACGACAGCGATCCTCAGCTGTACCTGGCTCCAAACCTGCACATGTGCACCTTGACGAAAGACATTCATTATCTGTGCCCTAGCAAACCATTCCTTAGAGACAACACTGATGGAATTTGCGGACTGCAAACCATGTCCAGCGACAACCGCTGCCCTGCCGAAGCTAAGCCTCGCATACAAGTGGAAGAAACCCGAGCAGAGATCATCGGTGACCGGTGGCTTGTCAACACTCCGGTACTCACTGCCACTCTCACCTATGACCAACATGACACCGCTACCCGTGTCAGCCTACTCAACCAGAGCATGTGGATTCAAGTACCTAAAGGTGCCATCCTCCACGTAGACGATCTGGCATTGTATCATCTTCCGAGCCACGAGTACGAAACAGAATTGGAAATTCCCTCCTTCTTCAAAGACCACAATTTCACCCTGAGTCCAGAGCTGGAACTGGAAATTGAGACAGGGGGGTCACAGCTAATTGACATTGCTCCTCTTGACTCCGCCCTACAAGCTTTGTCTCGACAGCCCACTTTGACTGCTTCACCTGTTGCCCGAGCCTGGACCGCAGCAGACACTGCGCTCTGCCTCTCTATGGTAGTCAGTCACATCCTAACATTGGGCTTGGCTTTCATCCTGTACAGGAGACTCAACGAGACACGAGCATCTACCGTCAGGCTCTCCAAAGCCGTGTCCGGAGGCTTCCGACGAAACCCCCGAAAGGAGGATAACACGCAAGAAGCCGCCGGTAACCTCATTGAGCTAAGCCCTCAGCCCTGATAATCACCTGTTATCCGAATTCATGATTCACCTTCCATCCTCCCATGCAATGATTGTCGGCAGACGATCTCTCCCAGGGACATCATCTCCCGAAAGGGGGAAACTGTAGGGACTCGGGAGCTTTCATTAATTCTCTTTTATTGAGTCACGAACTCGCAACCAATTTAAATCCAGAACAAAGGGACCTAACTTTAACAGACATTCCTAAAAGGCCATGTGGTCAGCCCTCGGAACCTCTATCTCCCGAACTGGCGTCTTCAAGTCTAGAGAGTACACCCTAAAGGTGTCATCAAAGCTGACAAATTGTCTTAAGTGTTCCCCAAACAGCGGTTTCTTTCTCTTGAGACAACACCCAGGCCATCTTCTCCCTCCCAGCGGAAATCAGGGGGGAGAAGCGCAAAAACAGATGCTCCTTTGTCTGTTTCCCGCCGAGCGCAACACGCGTTCACACCCACGTCCCCGCACACACGCACATACATATGAACTCTGATTTCCTATCTGTAAATCGTTACTAAAATATATTTGCTGTTTTAAATACATGTAAAAGAACTGTGAGTGTGCAAACTTGTATTACGAATGTTTTCAGGAATGTACGATCCTTATGAGTGCCTGAATGTGTGCCTCCAGATGTAACTCTGTAATAGTACGTCTGTGATGTGAAATGTTTGATATCGTTGTAATCCTACAAATCTGATCCATCTATTAAGCTGTATATCCATATCGTGAAATGTATAACTACATGCATATGCTATTACCAAAGTAAGCTTAATTTTCTACTTGGTCATAAATTCATATTACCGCTGATCTCCACCCCAATCAGGGGGCGTACGCGCTCCTCGATATGGGATGCTATCATTGGCCGGCGCGCCTTACCCAGGCGTGCCCAGCTCATCTTTAAATTCTCCAACACAGAGACAATCGCTCTCTCTGTCCGTGTGTATCCTGTTCCTGTGTATTCTTTGTAATCTTCGTATTTTATTTTAATGTTCCTGTTTTTACTTTAACTTCGTTTCATTTTGCGCATAGCCAGTCTGTTCTTAGTGTTCTCGTCTCCCGACTGAGACCTCCACGTGCGTTTCGTAAGTCTTGTCAGCACTCCGGTGAAAAGACTCTCTTCACGCATACAGAACGTTTGAATCTCCCGCGAATCAACCACGCTTGGAGTCAAAGGAACCCCCCTCCATCTCTCTGGACGCCGCCCGCACACCAAGAACTTACAGGTCTGAATGCAAAACTTGTTCAAACCAAATTTTAGACGTTGTAAAGTATATCTCCTGTGGCTGTCTCTAAAGGGTTTACTCTAAACTGTGCTAGCAATTGTATTTTCCTTGTGTTTTCTTTTCTTATTGTTTTATTTCATTTTGTTTAATCTATATCCTGTTACATGTAGTCTAGTTCATTCATTAAACCTCATTTTATACTTTATTGACTCTGTGGTTGTTGCTCGTATAACAAAGCCTCTTTAATATAAAAGATCCTAGCTACAATCTGATAATCGTTTAAGTGCACAAAACATTGTCAGTTAATTTAAGCTAAAATAGACCATAAGTCATTTGTACCCTTTTAGCCTAAATACACGGCGGACGTGTGAATGAGCGAGGAGGGGTCAAATGCTTTGGTATTGTTGAAGATCAGCCATTCCTCTGTGTAGGATGTATATTAATAATTAACCATAATTCGTTGTGTTTAATTGTTATATACTTACCCTGAACAGACGGGTACGCTGTACACCCCTTTGTGGGGAATTTATTAACGTAAGGACCCGGTTCAAACTGTATTCAATAATTTGTTGATCATAGATTAATAGTTATTGAATATCTATCCCCAAACTTAAAATTGATAAAGAGCTTATGGGCCGGAAACCCTACACTTCTGTAAGTCATACTTTCGGAAGGTTGGTCTGGACCACTCTTAGCTTTACCTTATCACTGTTAAAGGTCTATAATAATATAATTCTAAAGTTTTAATACACACAGACAGTGTTCAATTAGGCTAATTCAAGTGTTTTCATGCAAAGAATAAAATTGTCATTACACTGATTGTTGTTAGAATTTTAATTATATTATTATATACAATAAAATTGTATAAATTTATTTTAATTAAAGAGCGCTTTTAAAGGCCAGTGAAAGCATAGGCTACTGTCAGTTAAGTCCTATTCGGACGCTAATATTGTTTATCATGGGCTCGTACAGTATTTCAAACATTTACAGGGGTAAGTCGGTTATTTTAGTGCCGTTCGAATCCATAATATCAGTGTTTTTTCTCACCCAACCCGCGTAAAAATCTCTGTCTGAATTAGTACCTACTGATTTTTGACAAACAGGTCGTGTGGTAATTTAATTGCCGTCCGAATCCACATCTCTGAGTTTACAAGAAGAGATTCAAAATTCACTGTTTAAATCCTTTTTGATCACTGCCGAGCACGTAGCTACGTGACGTACACTTTTATTACTGAAATGCTTGAAAGTATTTACCAGAACAATATTTCATCGCAGCTCACCTCAGCAAACAAAAATGGGAAAGAGAAGAAAGCACATAAAAAAATTAAATGGTTATTATGGCAGCAATATATGATACAAGTTTAAAATATGTAGGCAAGGCTATTACAGGCTGTTATAGTTGGATTATTTTTTATAATATCCCATGAGTCCTAGTAAATGCAATTTTAACTATTTCTGAAGTGCTTCTTTTATAAAGAAAAGCGCTTTCTCACATAAACATCCCCTGCACGAGAGAATAATTGATTCTTGAGTCATCGATGTCAACAGATTCAGCACCATCGCCACGGACAGCACCCGGTTACGTCGCACGTAAGAAGGTATATCTTAAGCAGCTTTCTAAGGTATAGTTCGGGGAACACGCCTAGAAATGGCATACCTTCAGTTAAGTTATACCTTACGAGTCTTCGTAGCGCGCTAAGAGACAACGTTATCGGGAAACTCAGCCCAGGATTTAATGAACAATATTCCATGAATTATTCCACTAGACTACATTTTCCACCATTTTCGATAAATCCTCAACCCCATCTCTCTACCGGCCTATTTTATGTAATTTTATTACCTTTTCCTCACTTCTAATCCCAATTAACATCACTAACTGAGGGTTTTGTTTTTAACTAAGACTCATATGGAATGCAAGGTGCAACTAAAGAATATCCAGATACCATGCAGATACAAGAAATATGTCAATGCAGGGTGATGATCGCATGGCCTCCTCATCAAAAAGGACAAAAGTGGGAAAAAGAAGAAATAAACTCGTACAACAAGGAATCTACCCTAAAATAATCCTCTTTGCTATCCTGATCTTGTAAGCCATGACTTCACTAATATAAAAACCTTGATGTGTGACACATCGGAACCTGATGGCATGAGAGGCTATAACAGAGAAATGATAGCTGAAGCCGGCGATCCGTCTGACATCTTTGACACCCTAGCTTGCAAAGCAGATCTAAAGTGAAATGTTCATTCTGTCATCTGAGATGCTTGATAAGATTGCACGTTAATGACATATCAACCAGAAGACCGGATTGACTGCCAGACATTTCTTGGTGATTTAGAGATTAAAGGATCAATCTCCATTACAGATCTGTGCCCGCGGAAAGGAGTGCAGACATTTGCGTTTTTATCATCAGCAATACACTACATCACTTCTGTCCACCTTATAACTGAAAACACTTTTTGTGAAAACAATCTTTTGACCAATGATGTCATACAAATATGCAAAAGCATAGCATAGCAGACATATCCTGTGCAGACTAAAGCCAAGTGCACACTGTACGATGTTAGCCATTATTTGGCCGTCTGAGACAAATTTTTGCAAATCCTGAAAGATTCCTCTTATCCTAGGCCAAACTCTGCAGTCTTTGATCGCTAGTTTGACATGTTCGCCGACAGTAAATAAACGACCACTGTGATCAAGTTTTACCTCAGATGAAATTCTGTCAGTGTCAGAAGATTTGACGCACAGTCCTGCAGTGTGACTTCTCCTACGACATAAATAATATTAGCGCAGAAACTAATGACGCAATTATTGCGACAACAACAAACCACCGCTTTCTCCAACCACATCATCCTTTTTTTTAACATTAACACAAGAGATTGTTTTTCTTTGCTAGCCACCATTTCAATCGCGCATGTAATGCAGCTCGTAGTCACTGAACGTGTCACGGATTAATAATGTAAAACGAATCGGTTACCTAACGTAACCTCGGTTCTCTCTAGATGAGGGAACGAGTATTGCGTAAGCTAGCTTACGCTACGGGAAAGATTCCATCTTTCTGAGAAATTGAAGCCAAAAATTATCCTATAATTTTGTATCCATTGTCAACGCAGTTCAGCTGCAGCAGACCATGAGAAGGCTAGCTAGCCGCTCATTGGTTCGCTCACGGAGAACTGCTTAAGCCTATGAGGGAGCGCGGATGAACCCGCGACCAATGAGAGTCTGACTCGCTCTCATTACGTCACCGCCCCCCGAAGCGGGCGTGGACGAGGCTATAAATACCCCGAAATAGGCTGAATAATCTGTTTTTTTCAATTCTGAAGTGAACATCGCCAGTAGCACAAGCACGGCCAGGAACGCAATACTCGTTCCCTCATCTAAGAGAAACCGAGGTTACGTTAGGTAACCGATTCGTTCTCTTACGAGAGGTTCTCTCGTATTGCGTAAGCTAGCTTACGCTACGGGAACCCCTGGTCAACGCCGTGCGTGCTAAGCATCCACTATTAGTCCCGCGGGGCATCCCGGGGAACACCGAAAGTGGGAATGAATATATGTATCTGTGACAAACGGCCAGCGGGGCGGGCCGGTGATTGTGTAGTACATAAGCACATAAAAGAGAGGGACAGAGTGAACTCGGTCTGTGTGAGTTAACCTCCCATAGTGCAGCTCAACCAGAAGAGCTGAAACATACTAGACCGCTAGTAGTTTAGCCTGCAAAGCGGGTACTTCCAGATTGTAAAATCTGACAAAGGTGGAGGGGGAAGCCCATCCCGCTGCCACGCAAATGTCGTGAATGGAAATCCCGCTGGACCATGCCCACGATGAGGCCATGCCTCTAGTGGAATGAGCCCTGATGCCCAGAGGGCATGGCAGGTCTTTCGATGCGTATGCTGCTGCAATGGCATCAACAATCCATCTGGATAGGGACTGTTTCGAGGCGGCCAACCCCCTGGTGCGCCCGCCGAACGAAACAAAAAGCTGCTCGGATCGTCTGACCGGAGCTGTGCGAGTGACATATAATCTCAGAGCCCTGACCGGGCATAGGAGATTAGAATCTGATTCGCTATCGGAAGCAGGCAGAGCCGATAGGGATATAACTTGTGCCCTGAACGGGGTGCCAATCGCCTTGGGAACATAGCCATGCCTGGGTTTGAGAACGACTAATGAGTCATTAGGTCCAAACTCAAGACAGGACGCGCTGGTAGACAGCGCGTGCAGGTCTCCCACCAGTTTTACTGACGCGAGCGCGAGTAGAAAAACGGTCTTTAGCGACAGGTACTTCAGGTCCACGGTGCTTAGCGGTTCGAATGGGGGAGCTTTCATAGCATCAAGAACTATGGAAAGGTCCCAAATCGGCACCGAAGGGGGGCGCGGGGGTTCATCCTTCTAGCTCCCCTGAGGAAGCGGACTACCAGCCCGTCTTTGCCCAGTGACTGGCCGCGTCGGGGTTCAGCAAACGCCGCGACGGCTGCCACATATACCTTAAGAGTGGACGGGGATCTGCCCTTGTCCAGCATCTCTTGGAGAAAATTTAGCAAGGAGGGAACCTCGCATAACCGTGGGTCCAGACCCTTATCTGTGCACCACTTTGAGAACACAGACCATTTTGACGCATAGAGCCTTCTGGTAGAAGCCGCTCTAGCCTGTATGATCGTGTTTAACACTCCCTCTGGCAAAGCAACGGGTAGTTGTTGATCACCCACGCGTGAAGCGCCCAGCGCTCTGGGTGGGGATGCCAGATCGAGCCGCGAGCTTGGGAGAGGAGATCTGCTCTGACTGGAATGGGCCACGGCGCTGTCTGTGACAGCTGCGTGAGCTCCGGAAACCAAGTCTGACCCTCCCAGTGCGGGGCTATGAGGAGCACCGAGTGCTGCGCTTCTCTGATTCTCTGAAGCACCTGTGGTAACAGAGAGACCGGAGGGAAGGCATAAAGCGGGCGGCTGGGCCAGGTTTGGGCTAGCGCGTCCTCGCTCCTTGAGAAAAATATTGGGCAGTGGGTGTTCTCCGCCGAGGCAAAGAGGTCCACCTCTGCTCTGCCGAATAGACGCCACAGTTTCTGGACTGTAAGAGGATGCAGGGACCATTCCCCGGGGGGAATGGGGTTCCTGGACAGGCTGTCTGGACCGTCGTTCAGCTGTCCCGGCACGTGCGTCGCTCTGAGCGAGAGCAGGTGACACTGAGACCAAACTAGAATGCGCTCTGTCAGCCGGAAAAGATTCCTGGATCTGACTCCGCCCTGACGGTTTAGATAGGAGACCACGGCCATATTGTCCGAACGGATCAGCACATGATGGCCCTGAATGGGCGGGAGAAACCGCCTGTGCGCGTTCTCGACTGCCAACATCTCCAAACAGTTTATGTGTAGGAGGCTCTCTTGAGCTGACCAGGGGCCGAAGGCCGGTGAGCCCTCGCAGACCGCCCCCCACCCCGTGTTGGAGGCGTCTGTCGAGATAACTTTTCGGCATGAAACAGTCCCCATGGAGACGCCGCGCTGAAACCATTCTGCCACTAACCATGGCTGCAGAGCTGTAATACAGGTCTGCGTTACCCTTATCAGCTGGTGGCCCGAGGCCCACGCTCGGTGAGACACACGGCTCTTCAACCAGAGCTGAAGCGGGCGCATGCGCAGTAGCCCCAGCTGGAGCACCGCAGAGGCTGAGGCCATACAACCCAACGCTCTCTGAAAAGTTTTCAAAGGCGTGAGTCTGTTCATCTGAAAAGATGCGGCGAGGCGCTGCACACGGTGCGCGCGCTGCGTCGATAGACGCGCCGTCATCGTGACCGAGTCCAGCTCTATACCCAAGAAGGAGATAGTCTGACTGGGTTGTAGTACGCTCTTTGTCCAGTTGACAGAGAGGCCCAAAGCTTTCAGATGGTCGAGGAGAACTGTACGATGAGACAGTAACTCTTCCTGAGACTGTGCCAGAATCAGCCAGTCGTCCAAGTAGTTCAGAATTCGCAGCCCCTGACTCCGCAGGGGGCGAGCGCCGTATCCATGCACTTCGTGAACGTACGGGGTGCCAAGGATAGGCCGAACGGTAGGACGGTGTATTGATAAACCTGGCCTTCGAAGGCGAAACGTAAGAATGGCCTGTGAAGGGGATTTATCTGGATCTGGAAGTATGCATCCTTCAGATCTAGTGATAAGAGCCAGTCCCCCTGGCGCACATGCGCGAGGAGTTTTCTGATAGTGAGCATTTTGAACGGTCTCTTTATGAGAGCTTTGTTCAAATATCTGAGGTCTAATATTGGTCTGAGACCGCCGTCTTTCTTGGGAACAAGAAAATAACGGCCGTAGAACCCCGACTCGCTCATAGCCAGAGGCACCCTCTCTATAGCCTTCTTGCACAACAGACTTGCTATCTCTGAACGGAGCAGTGACACTGCTTCTGGGTTCACCGTAGTTTCTAGCCGCGCTCGGAAGCGAGGAGGGCGGCGACGAAACTGTAAGCGATAGCCTAGCTTTATTGTGTTTAACACCCACTGGGAGATTCCCGGAATAGCTTCCCACGCTTTGAAGCGTGACGCTAGGGGTGAATGGCTACATGGTCCCCACTGCCGCACTTCGCGGGCTGCGTGAGCGCGCTGATAGTGCTTATAACAACGGGACTTACACTTGGAGAGGAGCTTAAGGCCCTGTAACAGAGTGAACAGAGGTGGGACGCGCACACGGGCTTGTGGGCGCGCTTATGTACTCTGGGACTCGAGCGGGCTTGGCCCGTTTTATGAGAGTGGACTCTGTGTGAGACAGGGGAACTGGAGTGCTTTTGTGTATGAGTGAACACAGTGTTGCGGGCACATTTCGTACACAAGAGGCTTTTATGCTCTTTTTGAGATTTCTCTGGGTCGCCGTGAAAACGGCGTTTGTGCTCATGCAAGCGGGAAGGGAGACCGGCTTGGTTATGGCAGGAAACACTGCTGTAGTAACCGCCTGGGCGGGGACTAACAGAGGGCAGATCTTTGACGGCGGTCCGGCCGCAGCGGGAGAGCGCCGTCTTTTTCTTCTCAGCTGTGCTAGGCAGACCTTGGTTGCTCAGGTTTCAGCGTGATTCTAGGCCGAGGCCCCCGAGGAGGCGGCGGCCTGTGGCGGCTGTCAGAGCGGGAACGCGGGCGGCCGCCCTGGCGTCGCTGAGCAGTCTGGTTGTGCTGAGCTGTGCGCTGGGGTGGGGCTCGTGCAGGAGGCTGATCACGTGGGCGGCCTGCAGAGGAGCTAGCGCGACGAGGCAGGAAAAGGTTCATGGCCTGCGAAGCTTTCTGTACTTCGGAGAAGCGGTCGACGATACCCGTGACAGCAGAACCGAAGAGGCCGGCTGGAGAGAGCGGGGCGTTGAGAAAGGCGGCGCGCTCGGAATCTCCCATGTCGGCGAGAGTGAGCCATAGGTGTCTCTCAGACACGCAGATGGCGGCCATGCATTTCCCCAAGGCTAGAGCAGCAGACTTTGTAGCGCGAAGGGCAAGGTCCGTGGCGCTCCTCAAATCCGCGACTGACGGGGGGTTCTTACCGCTCTCATCCCACTCACGCAGCAAATCGCCTTGCAGGATTTGCAGCACGGACATCGAGTGGAGTGCAGACGCCGCCTGGCCGGCGGCTGAGTATGCGCGGCCGTGAAAACTTGAAGTCGCTCTGCAGGCTTTCGAGGGAAGCACAGGTGATGAGCGCCATCTAGCAGAGGGCGGGCATAAGTGTGGGGCGACCAAGTGTTCAACCGGCGGGATGGTGAGGTAGCCCTTCTCTGCGGCTCCGTCCACAACGCGGAGCGGGGTGGAAGAATCAGAGCTAGACCTGGCAGAGAGCGGGGCATTCCAAGACTTTGAGAGCTCAGCGTGCAGCTCGGGCAGGAAGGGCGCAGCCCGTTTGGCAGCGGGAGTCGAGCGCTGGCGGAAATAGCTGCCGTCCATGCGGTTGATGGTCTGCTCGGGGGGAGGAGACCACTCGAGACCGAGGCGCTCAACGGCCTGCGTGAGGAGGCGCATTACGAGTCCTGGAGGATTCGCGGTTCAAAGAGACCTGAGAACCGGACCAATCCTCACTGTCGGAAGCGAGAAGCGAACATGAGTCCTTGATGTCCGCGGCGTCATCGGAGGCAACAGAGCGGCCACTCGGCGGCAACTGTTCGTCCGGAAGCGGCGGAGAGGGAGAGCGGGAGGCTACAGGCTCCGGCGGAATGAACGCTTCTTGCTGGGGCTCCGGCGGCCTCTGAGCGCGGCGTTTCTTCTTCCGCGGCGCAGACAGAGGTGGCTTGGGAGCGCTTTTAGCAGCCAACAGTCGAGCCCGCAGGGTCAACATAGGCATAGTATCGCAGAAGTCGCAGCCGCCGTCAGCGAGGGCGACTTCAGCGTGCTCCGGTCCGAGGCAGAAGGCGCAGATGACATGACGGTCTCCAGCCTCGAGAGGAGCGCGGCAGGAGCCGCAGGAATTCCGAGACATCTTTAAAAAGACGCTCGCTCTTTTAGATACAATAGGATTTTAAACTCTGAGTAAAGGATACACTCCGTCGGATGGCGCTAGCTCACAGGACGGCTGAAGGTGGCGAAGACGGCCGGCTTCCTCAGTCTCCCAAACGCTCGCTAGAAGGTGCCTTTTCGACGACGGCGGCTTCTCTCTCAGGATCAGCAGATGCAGGTGCGTCGCTGAAGGATGAAAAATCAGATTATTCAGCCTATTTCGGGGTATTTATAGCCTCGTCCACGCCCGCTTCGGGGGCGGTGACGTAATGAGAGCGAGTCAGACTCTCATTGGTCGCGGGTTCATCCGCGCTCCCTCATAGGCTTAAGCAGTTCTCCGTGAGCGAACCAATGAGCGGCTAGCTAGCCTTCTCATGGTCTGCTGCAGCTGAACTGCGTTGACAATGGATACAAAATTATAGGATAATTTTTGGCTTCAATTTCTCAGAAAGATGGAATCTTTCCCGTAGCGTAAGCTAGCTTACGCAATACGAGAGAACCTCTCGTAAGAGAACTCTGTATGAGTTTTCAAGCGTGGATCCGTTTTTTTAAAGTTTTTTTGTACAGTCTGACGTTAATGACAAATGAGATCCTACAGTGTGACATGGCTTACAATGGGGGTCATGTTCATACAGTCTGACAACCGAAGCGATGGGTTTTTGTAAGAAAAATATCCATATTTAAAACTTTATAAACTACAATCACTGGTTTCCGGCAATGGCCATAAGCACGTTCACGATAAGAGTCGAGTAGAACGGTGACCTCTAAATATTCAAATTTTTCTTACAAAGACCCATCGCTTCTCTTCAGAAGGCATTTGGATAGATGTGCTTTTTGGAGCTTCAAAAACTAAAAAGGGGAAAATTGAGGGGACACTAAAGGGGACACCGTTCTATGCTATTACAAAGCTGGGACATTGGATATTATTTATTATAAATTTTGAAAGAAGAAAGTCATATAGACCTAGGATCGCTTGAGGGTGAGTAAATGATGGGATACTTTTTGGGTAGCGAATAGCGATAATCTTTGGCCTGCAATTACAGACTGTCGTTTCATGACCAGTGGCCTGAAGTGCCTATATACAAGCTTGCACTGACACTGAACTGAAGCAGCTGATGATAATGATGTGTTGCTATGCAGTTGCTGGGATGTTCTGAGTGGTTGTTATTGCGTTGCTATGCGGTTACTGGGGTGTTCTGTGTGGTTGTCAGTGTGTGTTGCTAGGTATGCAGTTGCTAAGGTGTTCTGAGTGGTTGTTATTGCATTGCTATGCGGTTGCTTGTATGTTCTGAATTGTTGTCATTATGTTACTATGGGGTTGCTGAAGTTTTCTGAGTGGTTGATAATGCATTGATATGCAATTGCTGGTATCTAGATATCTTACACTCAAAAACAGCTAAATGGAGTCCAACAGGGATAGAAAAGATAGAATTTCTTAAAGTTGGCAAGCCATTTAAAAAAAAAACAGTCATGGCAGCCAAGACAACCAAAGATGTCTATCTGAATGTGTATAAGAGCATGAGCATTTGATGCACTTAACTCTTTCCCCGCCATTGACATATTTTTCTGGCAATCCATGTTTTCACTGTTATATAGACCTTATGTAGCCACGCCCCTTTTCAGCGCTGAGCTCGTTGTCTTTTGACTTCCGGTCTGTATTTTCACAGCGATCTTGCGTAGTTATGTAAAAAATGTTTAAGGTCCATTTACATTTACAATGCTTATGATAAACATTACAATGCTCATGATAACTTTCGGTAACTCTACAATAAGTAAATCAACTTCACCAGCTAATTACTCCTGGACAGCGATGCCATAGAAATATACAGAGCGACCGCAAAAACGGAAGTTCAAAGACAATATTCTAAAGATGGCGGCGCCCTTGTTTCTCTGGTGCATAAGGTCTATAGGGGGTGCTGTTATGCATCTTCTGAAAGAGTACAGAATCCCCGAATTGAAAATTAAGCAAAGAAGTAGCTTAGAAGATTGCTTATGCACATGTAAGCTACTGCGATCATCAAACATTCAACATCATTTAAATCAAAACTGCCTAAGGTAACCGATGCCTAATGTAAATGTCGAACCCATAAAGAGATATAGGACTGCGCAAGCTTTGTTGATGGACTCGATTTACTCGATCTACATTCAAGTATCGATTAAAAAAAATGCATGAAGCTAGAATAGTTTTTTCACCCTGTTCTTTCTTTTGATGTATTTAATGTCAAACAACAAAATATTCTGGGGGCCATTAAAGACTCGCAACTTAATCAAACTAGAAAATTTATATAAGTATAATAGGAAGAAAGAAAGAAAGAAAGATAGTACAACAAATCTAGATAAAGTAGTTAATCTCACTAGGCAAACTGACCCCAAAACTTAGTCCAAGCTTATCCATCTCTAGAAAGGATTTTAATGTAGACCCAGCTGTGACTCAGAAATACTAATAAAAGCACCAATACATGTTTTTCCTGAACTAATACTAATGCAGGTTGATGATCTGCAACATAGTCCTTTTAAATTCATGAACAACACTTAGTAAAATGCTTACAGAGCTTAGACATAAACAGAAAACACTGATACCCAAGCTGAGGGATTATACAGTGCAAAAGAAGTACAAAATCAGATTAGCCTACCTTTGATAGGTCACCCACTTCCAAATAGAAACAGATGATGAAGACATTCCAGGCGACCCACAGCACCAACCAAACCGCATACTGTAAAAGAGACAAGAACATGGTGTTTGAAAGATCCATTTCAACCTCAGACGCACAATAACCACCTAACCAAATAAACATTTGCATATGCTTGATTAATTGGCGTAAGTGGGATATTTTCTCTGTAATTAATTCTCCGATGTGTGTTCCTTAAAACATTCTGCCTCCACAAATCTAGAATCTGCCAAAGAAGCGATACGGGCAGGCGATGCATTTCACAGTGGAAGCAAGAGCCCTGTGTGGGAGTTTGTGAGGGTGGCTCGTTCCCCGGTTCATGAGTTTAACGCTTTTCGAAATAGCGGGATGTGATTATGAAACGATGAAACATATTCCCCAGCAAAATTGCAACCGTCACAGGGGGGTGTCTCTTAAAATTAAGTAAATTTTTGTTAAATAAACACAGGTCTCATCTCATTTCGCACCATTAGGGAATGCAGCAAACTGCTATTATGTTAATCGTTGAAAAGACGCGAGTAGCTGAATTTGCTCATGAGCATTAGCAGCTGATTAAAATGTGAGGTACGCCGCGTGAGAACTCAGAGGTCTGTTAGGCAGGCAGTGATCTTTAGATAAAATAACACTTATCTGATCCAATTCAAAGTGAGACAGGTGAGTACAAATGAAATACTGAGCGAGGGGAAATGCAAAATCAATCTGAATTACCTGATGGGACTTGAGCGGAAAAACTCGGCCTTTAACGCTAGAAAATGAGCAGTTAGCGACATGCATTTCGAGTAGCTCCCCAAAAGTGGCTCTAATAGATAAATCAATATGGACTTAGCTTTGATAAAAATGAGCATGTGCAAAGACACTTCAACCTCCCGTTACAAATGTACTACCTCTCTGCTAGGATTGTGCATCATTGAACTAAGAATGCCTGCTAAACTGCCTGGATTTAAACTGAGCTACATCATGCAAAATTTGAATGCAATAAATCAGAAGTAAAATTCAAAGAAATTCATATCACTAATTTTTAACTAGGAAAGCAAAGATAGTCAGACTTTGTATGTTGGCTTGTTAAAATCTCTGTTTTGAAAAATCAAATTTTTAAAAGCTTTCAACTGTGCAGGTGTTTATGCAGATAGAACTATAGAGCAATTCACAGAATGATAGATAGAACGATAGAATGATAGATAGATAGAACGATAGAACGATTGGTAATAGCTAAATTACCAATCCAGCGCTCTAACGATACATTAGCAAAGCTATGCTGAAAGCTATAAGCATGGAACAATATATATAATTTGATCTAATACATATTTAACGATTTGCTAATTGGTTGGTTTCTCCACAACCAACAAATGGACACACATTTGATTAAAAAAAATTGTCAGGGAAAATGTAATTTGTAATTTTAAAAATTAGCTTGTCGATGCTACCCAGCAATAAAATAAAAAAGGTTTGATAATGAAAAGCTAAATAATTTAAAAACTAACAATACTGAGAAAAATAGTTAAACTAGTTGTAACAATACTACTGCTCAATAGATCTTAAGTGCATACAATCCTGGGCAATCCTTTATTAAGTCTTACACATGTTTTGTTGCTGAATCTGGTGTGGACATGGTACAATAAATATATGAGATTAGCCTACTAGAGAGTGCGTTTTTTCATTTCTTATTTGTTGCTGAATCTAGTCATTATGATTTTCAAGTTAAGCATTATTGTAGCCCTTTATTAAAGCTTACCTTGTACAAGAGGGTTGACTCACTCGGGGTCAACCCTTGCAATGTAGCTGCTCCTTATTTACAGCAAAGCTGTTCTTTATTTACAGATTTGCAGTTATATATGCAAAGAATCGTGAGCGCCTCAGGCTAGGGGCAGAGATCAACACATCATGATTGTCTTCCATCTAGAACGTGGTTGATGTATCTCCTGTCTTCCATGCTCTGCTGTATAAGAAGGAGCCTCCTCCGCATGTTAGAGCAGGAGGGGGTCTAGACGGAGCGACTGACTTCAATTAAGTCTCATAATCCTGCTTGATATCTCTAACACGCATTGGAGTTGATCCGGAGGGAGGAGGTTATGAACGCGTACTTGACGAGGGCTGTTTCAGCCTAACCTTTCCCCCACAAACAGAGCGCACCAGACCGTTGAGACTCAGAGACGGGAGGAATTTTGCCATCTTGAAATCTGACGTGTTGTCAGGACATTAGATACAGAAGATGTGGGCATGTAGTGGAACCTCATTTGGCCATTTGCCAGCCACTGGAACGTGCCAAGTTGAATTAGAATAAAAAATTTATCTGGCCTGACAGCATCCCCAAAACAGATATAAGCAAGAGTAATGCTCGAATGTGAGCAATTTATCTCTGTAGGAGACTCTCTCTCCATCTCTCTGGCCAGCCACTGCTCCTTGACTGAAAAATTGAGCATTGTTTATTCCAAAGGGAGACACATAACGCTAAAAAAGGCAATCTGTTTCATCTCAACTGGGTGACATGGTCCGAGTCACATTTGAGTCAATGACCCGGTCCGTCAGTACATTGATATCTCTCTGTTACGCTGGCCAGGGTGTTAAATGTCCGTTGTACCCGATTGTAGAGAAAAGCTGTCACAACATGCGGTTTAATCTCATCCGTGCTGAACAACTGTTTCTTCCACAATATGCCATATATTAGGTATAACTTGCTTGATGGACTGGATGCAAATATAAATCATGTGAAAAACTGTCTAACACAATGTCTACACTGGATGCGAGCGGCCAACAGAATCTATTATAATCAGCGATTCTGTCTACGCTGATGAGTCATAGACTGTAAATTGATGCCCACTTTCATTTCTGATGCGTCACAACCATCTTAGCTCCCAATGTAGACACAGTGTACATGATTAATTTGATTCAGAACCAGATGCATTTTCTCCCTTAATTGGTTTGGGCATACATTAACACAGCTAAGTCTTAAATCTGCACCAATAAGTCGGACCAAAACTACCTTAAGGAATACAAAATAAGAGAAAGAAAGCTACAATAAATCCATTGCGCTTTGGTTATAAAAACATTCTGACCAATGAAGGGACAATTTACTCACATCCCTGCTGAAAAAAACAAAAGATCAAATCTTAAAACCAGCCTAAATCAGTTTACGTGTCTTAGTTGATCTCCCAGGCTGGTCTTTTGCCTTGTTTTAGGTTTTGAGCACTTTTCAGCTGGTCAGATGCATCCCCACCATTGATATGTGGGTTGATCCAAAATGAGCGGGTGCCTGTGGTCACCCACGGTTAACCGCGGTTATGAGTCAAACAAAAATATTTTTAATGATATTCGGGTTGTGGTCGGTCGGGTCGTTTGAAATAAAGATGTCAATTAAACCTTTGTAATTTATATAATACTAGACACAATTTTCTATGAAATACATAGGCCTACACTTTTATTGGCTGAATAACTGGCAAGAAGATGACGCACAAGCTCAGTCTGCAGGAGGCGGCAAGAGAAAAGGTGAAGACTGGAGAGTGGAAGCTACGCAAATACACAAATAGAAAGAGCAAACTGTGGGAGATATTTGCCGAAATAATGAAAGATGATGACCAAAGTGCTGGCTTTGTCATGTGTACTTCTTGCGATGCGATTTACACATTTGTGTTACATGTCTATGGCCCAATGACGCTACGATGAGCATTTACCTACTTTTTAAAAATGCGGGTCAGGAAGTGGTAGGGAACAATATTTTCTTTCTTTTTTTTATGCAGGTCCGAGTTGCGGGCGGGTTAGTTGAAAACGTTGGTCGGGTGCGGGTTGTTTATACATTGACCCGCGCATCACTGATCCCCACCACTTTTTGCTAGGGTCCATATTTTCTCTATCACTTTTTGAATCATCTCATGGTACGAATGTACTTAATACAAAAGAAACATCTCAAGTTGATCATGCATTGTGCGTTATTCCAGCAAACCCCCCCAAAAACACACACTCCTGTCCCACCTGCTTTTTTAACAAAGTTAAGCCACTGGTCAGATGGTAGACCAGCTGGCCACAGGGCTAAACCAGCTAACGACAGCTTAGCCAGACTGGGTCACCAGACCATATTAAAGCAGTTAAAGCAACACCAAGCAACTTTTCCTCTGCGGTCGCCCTACAGGTTGGAAGCGGGATTGTCCATTACCGCTGTCGTAAATAATTTAGCTTACCGCATCCTACTGTCGCACACGCACGCTCATGCTCTCTGTTTATCCAGCACCGGCTTTGGAATCAACAATGGCCACAGACAAGGTAGAGTATGATGCATGGTTTTATGAAAGTATGATGTAACGCTTGCCATAAAGCAAGTCAAATTTGTAGTTTTCTTATGTCTCATTCGGACTACAGAAACGCGACCCGATCTGGCAATTTTACACAGCGTGGATATATCAGATAAAGGGCAGCAAATAGGTGGCATAAGTGCATTTCACCATGTCACGACTTGATGGACCACTGAAACGATTTTGAAAACATTATTTTAAGGTAAAAAATCTTACTTAGTGTTGCTTTAAGAACCAGCAAACCAGTTAAGGCTGGTTCAGAGTTTAGGGTTTATTTTAATAAAGATGTGACAATGTGACACAAATGTTGGTCTTTTTTATTATTATTTTCGAACCAAAGAGAAAATGCAACATTGCACCAATTTAGTCCATTTTGGATGTTTTCATACCTCCCTTAGTTTGTTAGGGAATACAGACTGTCCAAACTCAATGTGAAACTGCTGCAAACAACAATCACATCCAATCAGAACATATTTTGTTTCAGATTTACTAAACAGGGCAAATTATTGTGAGAGTGCAATTAAAGCGTTGATGGAAGTGGAAAGTTCTGTGCGTGATTTACATTCGCGTCATCTTGCGTCTGAAAAGGGGAAGTTCATATGCAATAAGTCAGCCGCAAATATAGCAGCGCTGCTGCTAGCTGTTAGCTAATCTTGCCCTTGACGTTAAAGAGCATATGTGGAGCTGGATTTTGGACCAATGAGATTTCACTGTGGGTGAGGCTAGCCAATAAAACAAGACTGAAACCAAACGACTGTCAAAATGTCTTGCTGCTCATCACGGTTGCAAAATGTTAGGACAAAAAGTATCATGGAACAGATTTCCCTGGCTAGGACACAAAGTGGGACAGTTTTATGACACCAGTGGTATTAATACAACAAAATGACAGCATAACCTGCAGGGGTGAAAAAGAATGTCACAAACGAAATATGAAAATATGTCAACTCACCATGGTCACATATCGCGGTCTGAACTGTACTGTTCCAAAGAGTCCTAGAATCACTGTGATGATGTGGACAAAGTTTGTGAGGATTGGAGCCCACTGGTATCCAAGGAAATCAAATATCTGTCGCTCCAAGATGCTGATCTGGAAACGGGAAACAGAAGAAAAAGACACATTTTTACTAAGCAAAAACAAAGACAATATATTGACATACAAGCATTTATTAGCATAAAAGCGTAACAGATTTCCAGCTTCGGGGGGCGGTTTATGATGACACTCTGATGCCAGCTGGAAGGCAGGGTGAGATGACGGACCGCCAGGCCACATGTGAAAGCACACAGCCTACAGGAAGCCAGAGGAATACCCCTGTCACACAGGCGATTAATTAGGACCGAGACGTGCCGCTCTCCGGAGTCAAACCCCCACCCTTCCACAAAAACCAGAGTAGACTTGGAAATTAAAGCTGGCAAGTCCAGCCTCGCAGCTCTGGGTGCTCCAATCTCAGCCACTGATTGGACATGACACTGATGTCAATACCACAAGCTATGGCACTTCCAAAAGCGGACCAGTACAGGGTCACAGTTTTATCCCCAAAGGACCTACTAGCAGCCAGCCTCATAAAGCTAATGCTAATAGAACCCGTGTCTCCAGCTGCTTTCACCAACAGGCACGAGAAGCCTTTAACAACCTCGGATGCTCAAGGTCTTTTCTGGAAAGGAAACCAAGCAAAAATCTCGCCATTGAATCATCTGCTTTGCCGGATGATGTAACAGAGGATAGTAAAGAGCAAAGCGTCAAGATGAAGGTTGAAAATGCAGCTGCTGAAAACACGAATGTCATTGTGACCTCAATAGATTCATTTAACAAACAGCTTCTCAAGTGAACATCAATAGAGGCCTCAGAGGATTCAATAGCAGCATGAATGTCAAATGACTTAAAGAAATGTGTGTTTCCTACTGGATGATGTTTTTACACCGGGGAGACCCTGTTCAACCCTGCATCCAGCGGACCAAATATATCAGTTTTTGTGAGAAAAATAATTGAAGATTTACTTCATTATTAGAATCTTGAATATTCTGGAATTAACAAAATGAATCATGGTTAATTTAAAGGGGTCTTTTGACATATAAGGGGCAGTTCACAAAGAATGCGTTTTTCATGACCCCTTTAATATAACAAAATTCCTAGTTTCTATTAATAAAAGAAAGTTTAAAAAAATCTTAGTCAAAAGGGAACCAATGTCTTAAACTATACACGTTGTCATATGAGCACTAATTTTACCAATTTGAGTTTCACAAACCCAGTTCTTGCTTTGACAGATATGAATAAAAACAAAGTCCCGTGGTTCAGTAAGCGAAACAGAAGTTAATTCATTCAGTGAAGGATTTGTAGGACTCACAACTTATTAAAATATAATTTGCAATGGCACTGTAGATTGCATGACAGTGAAGGAAACACTGTTCTTTGTAATTGAGCAGTTCATGCTATAAATCTATCAACAGTAGACAAAGCTCAGGAGTCTATTAATCTGTGCATCTTGTCCATGCAGTTCTGCCCAGTGAGGGCCGGTTTGTGACCCCCTCCACCCCCTGGTCTCCCCGAGGGACGTGTCTTCTGTTGTCTGGGCGTTTCCTTTGAGCTTCTGCTAGCATACATCTGGTGAGCGTGTCTGTCCCAAACACTTAAGTCTTCGATCATAATGAAAGGTATTATCCTACACCAAGCAACACCAGCACACTTCACACAAGTCACAATCGTCACAGCTCTGGGGTGCAGATGAGATTAGTTTTGTGTCAGAATAAAAGTAGTTCCCTTTCCAAATTCTACCCAATTTTTTTTTATTTTTTATTTTTTTTTTACCACAATTATGTTTTGCCTTCCCATTCAGCCTTCGATGGCATGGTGTGTTTTTATGAATCATGGCATGTGATTTCCCCCTGCACTAGCTTTTGTTTATTGTTTTTTACTGTCCTCCATATTTCCTCTATGAAACAGATGGATGAAAAGACAAATGCATTACCATCTGTTTTCTTAAAGGAATAGTTCATAAAAGAAAATTCTGTCATTATTTAAATCACTGTGATTTTGTTCCAAACATATAGGCTGTGTCCGAAATCTCCACTCAAACCACTACTCCCTAACCCCTATGTGTGGGGTAGGGAGTAGAGCACTATATAGTGAGCTCACCAGCATAATAGAAACACCACTTTCGGACACTACTCCATCGTCTCTCGGCGCCGTTGATTACGGCATTACTGTCGCAATTCGTATTGTCGCGCTGCTCTCCTTGACGTCCATCCGCCTTTTTTACGATCAGCGCAATGCATGATGGTATGTAGGGCTTGGGTTAGTGACCATCGGTTGTACACTACTTTTCAAAATGCATTCTGGGATACATTGAGTGGACTATATAGGGTATAATAATCATCACTATACATTCGGACAGCACTACAAAATGGCGAACTCACTATATAGTCCACTATATAGTGAGTAGTGGGAGATTTCGGACACAGCCATAGACTTTCTGAAACACAAAAGACTGTTTATGAACAATTATTTTGGTTGCTCTTTTTTATGAAATTACAATGCATAGGAACTCAGGTTTTCAATCTTCTAAAAAGGACAACAAATCACCACTTCAAAACAACTCGTGCACTATATTTCAAGTCTTCTGAAGTCACATATCATTGTGATGAACAGACCAGAAGATGTACTCTTACTCGGTAAAAATCTTGACATCTGATCTAGTTCTCCTTTGAGCGTTCATAAGAGTTTATGAAAGAAGTAGTGATTTGTGAATACATATTTTTTGAGAGTGAAATCTTTCCAATAAATAGACAGATTTTGTTAGCAAACCCAGTCTGAATGATTCGTACATGAATTGGACTCAAGAGAGAATAACAGTTCACTAGAGGGAAAGATTACTAGTAAATAATACCTCAAATCTTAAAAAGAAAATTTCATATGCAGAAAAAAGGACGAGACCTGATTGACTTGCATTAGTTCTCGCAATTTTGTGAAGGGACGTGACATTTCTAAAACATATTCTAAGCAGTTGACCAATCACAACACACTGGTCAACCAAGCAGAGCACATTACACTTTTTGGAAGGATGGGCTTCATAGAGACAAGAACTAAACAGAACATTGCTGACAGTGTGGGAAGAGAGGTGCTGCAATCCATTTTTTGAACATTCAAGCATGAAACCCTTTTCTAGTAGACCCCAAAAATGAAATTGAGATTTTGTAAAAGGGCAGAATATGGCCTTTTTAAGTCTCATGGTCTAATTTTGATACCTTGAATCACATTTTTGCTGATTTTGCTGCATGAAAGCATTCGTTTCCATTAAAGCATGGAAAACAGCGACCCGTAAAATTCTTCAAACGTTCTGCTTTTGTGTTCCTGGGAAGAACGAAAGTACAAGTTTGAAAAAACTTCATGATGAATACATAATGACATACAATGCAATAATTTTGTCTGGAGTACTTGTTTAATAGGTTGTTTTCCATTATCAATCCAATAAAAATGAGTCGGAGAGCATGATAGCAGTTTCTATTAATAAAAGAAAGTTTAAAAAAATCTTAGTCAAAAGGGAACCAATGTCTTAAACTATACACGTTGTCATATGAGCACTAATTTTACCAATTTGAGTTTCACAAACCCAGTTCTTGCTTTGACAGATATGAATAAAAACAAAGTCCCGTGGTTCAGTAAGCGAAACAGAAGTTAATTCATTCAGTGAAGGATTTGTAGGACTCACAACTTATTAAAATATAATTTGCAATGGCACTGTAGATTGCATGACAGTGAAGGAAACACTGTTCTTTGTAATTGAGCAGTAGTTCATGCTATAAATCTATCAACAGTAGACCCCAAAAATGAAATTGAGACTTTGTAAAAGGGCAGAATATGGCCTTTTTAAGTCTCATGGTCTAATTTTGATACCTTGAATCACATTTTTGCTGATTTTGCTGCATGAAAGCATTCGTTTCCATTAAAGCATGGAAAACAGCGACCCGTAAAATTCTTCAAACGTTCTGCTTTTGTGTTCCTGGGAAGAACGAAAGTACAAGTTTGAAAAAACTTCATGATGAATACATAATGACATACAATGCAATAATTTTGGCTGGAGTACTTGTTTAATAGGTTGTTTTCCATTATCAATCCAATAAAAATGAGCCGGAGAGCATGATAGCACCATGTTCGATCCATAATACCTTCATTATCAAAAGCTCTTCCAATGAGCCATGCATCACACCAATTCTCAGATGCACTGTTCGGCCATAGTTGTGCAGCAACTACAAGCACACAGCAAAATATTAAAACGATTGACCCGACTCAGTGGATCCATTGCTTTAGCGAAGTCTTAAAACTACAACCACCCCTGAAATCAACTAATGAACCACAATGTCATGGTGTTGAAGGGAGACCATATGTCAGCACAAAATACAATCTGCCCTGCCTGCGAATAGATTGCAAAATGCAAATGGCTAATTATGTTATATTCTGTTGTTTGGTGAAAGATGGTGTGTTGACAATGTCTTTAAAACACGTCTTAATGACACTCTCATTCACAGTTCTCTTCTGTCAGGCTTTTGTAGACACCTGCGCTTATTGACAGAATTCCCAAAAGAGCCCTGCCATTAATATGCATGTTTAGGGAGGGGGGGACAGACCTAAAGAGATTTTATGGGGAGGTTGCAAGCTCTTGTCTGAGGTGTGGGCCGGGATCACCATTAATGTGGTTCCTGGGCCCCCTTTCATATAAACACTGATGTAAACAGCATTGTAGGGCAGCTGTGCTCTGAATGAGATTTATCAAGTCATTTTTATACATGAGAAATTAGATCCATAAATATGAGAAAAAAATCCATTAATGTTCAGAAGATAGGCCTTAAAAGATGAAGTTGCAAAATCACTGACTAAACACTAACAGAAAAGCGAGCAAACATTCAGTGCTTCAGTATGCACAAGTACTCATCTATAAAAAAATTATAACACTCATACTAAGACTCTAAAATCACATTCAAAGCCAGTGAAACGGCGATATACAAAACCAATAAAAAGTCTGAGGTCGGTAAAATTTTACAAGTTTTTGAAAGAAGTCTCTTATGCTCACCAAGGCTACATTTATTTTATTACGATTACAGAAAATATTGTGAAATATAATTACAATTTAAAATAACTGTTTTCTGTTTTAGTATATTTTAAAATGTAATTTATTTCAATGATGACAAAGCTGCATTTTCAGCAGCTGTTACAGTGTCACATGATCCTTCAGAAATCATTCTAATATGCTGATTTGCTGCTCAAAAAACATATCTTATAATTACCAATATTGAAAGCAGTAGTGCTGCTTAATATTCTTGGGAAACCATACTTTCCAAGATTTGACTAGATTTTTTCATTTGTTTTAGAAAAAATCTTACTGACCACAAACTTTTGAACAATGTGTTTTCAAAATTGCTACAATTTACATCGACTCATTTGGGAGACACTTATATAACTTGCATGAGGGAATGTACACCAGTATGTCGGAATTGAACCCACAACCTTTCTGGCACCATGCTCTATCAGTTAGAGATATGAGAACACTGCTTCAAGCCATTAAAGTGGTAAACAACTTACAGTTAGCATGATGAACGGTATTACTTGGTGTAAAAATTGTTTACTACAATTATAAATATTAATAAATGCAATTATGTATTGAACATACTGCTATTGCTGTAATTTTAGAGAAAAAAATAAGCCACTTAAGACCATTAGCTACGTTTTACCACCGTCGAGGGGATTTTCGTCTTGTTTTTTTGGTAACAACACCCCTTAACCATGGTAAATTGACAACAAGGAGTGAGAGTGTCAAGCTAAAAGCATTACAAAACCAATTCAGTAATGAATATCGAATGCAAAGGTCAGCGTAAGCAATTCCTGTAATGATATTTTCCCTTACTTATGCACACATAATGTTTTCTCATGATTATTACTTGGCAGCAGAAGCATCCCATTAGCGATTAGCCTGCTATAGCGCACTCTTTCAGTCTGTGATTGAGATTAAAGTTCATTCTCCCTGTGACAAAGCCGAATCTCATTCTCCCAACCTTGCGATTTCGCTCGCCTCTCTCCCACTCATTTTCTCTCTGCCTTTCGTCCCATTTATATATTTCTTTCGGTGCGAAGGGAGACGAGCAGCCTTTAATCAGAAAGACAAAAGCTAATCAATCAGTAGGGGCAGGTTGAATAGAGAGCTTCACCCGCATTCAAAAGAGGCTGGCCGAGTTATAGCGTTTCCCAGCATTAGCGCCACAGAGCATTAACTATTGAGCATGGGCTAATGAAGAAAGCTCCCATGAAGCACGGCAGAGGGAAGACGCATCTTGGCCTGCCTCCATTGTCCGTCAGTAATCCAATTTCATCTGCTGCTGCCGCCAGTGATTTTAATGTTGCTCTGCAGAGATGAGACTGCAAAAATAACAGCAGACTTGAATGGTTAACTAATCTGACACATTCACTTGGAGTCAGGCGGGGGGTTTGAGGTATGGAGACATTTAAAGATTGAGATATTGCAAATTGTATTTACACTTATTAAGTGTGAGGTCACCAAGTACAAAGCCTCAGTTGGTGTGCTGCGTACTAGAAATCCTTTGACTATGCAAAGTCAGAGGAACCAGCCAGACATTACAATGGGCGAGATTGTTTCATGAACACAAAATTCAAGAGGTCTTCGCTTCAGGCAGTAAAGACAGTGACAATTTACAATTTACTTAGAAACAGTGTATTTGGATAAAGTCCAACTCAGCACTGCCCATAAACCTGCTTCTCTGAATGGACTTTATGTAACTACAGACAAATACCGATTATGATTGCAAATGAATATGGTGCATTTTCTAAAGGGTATATTTCTTTCAATTGCCTCAAAAAAGATTCTCAGGGCCAACTATAAATAAATAAATAACTGTAAATAAATAGTTAGAAGCTATCAAAGAGCATTTGAAACCATCTACAAACGTTCCATTGAACAGTTATATGAAGAAATCTAAACTACACAATGACAATTTGACACATTCAAGGACCCCTGCTGTTCTCCCCTGTGTTTTATGTACAATGGACATGTTGATACAAAAATTCAAGTGGGCGTTTCAATGAAATATTTGCAAGATGTTATGCATAACAAAGCTGATAAATGAACAAAGAAATCATACATCACTGACCATTAAAAAGGTTTTACAATGCATTATTTACACATTATTTTTCAATTATGGCATGAAAAA
The DNA here is from genome assembly GCA_036326025.1 of Chrosomus eos. NCBI lineage: Eukaryota > Metazoa > Chordata > Actinopteri > Cypriniformes > Leuciscidae > Chrosomus > Chrosomus eos. The sequence goes on along the minus strand of CM070829.1, from coordinate 4,976,799 downwards.
CAGAATTCTAAATGAAGGAATGAAATAGGCTTTGTTTGACAATAACTGCATTGGAAGGAAGGAAGGAAGGAAGGAAGGAAGGAAGGAAGGAAGGAAGGAAGGAAAGGAAGGAAGGAAGGAAGGAAGAAGGAAGGAAGGAAGGAAGGAAGGAAGGAAGGAAAGGAAGGCTGAATTTCATCATATAGTCCAGTCTTGAGTGTCACAATGATACTTCAGAATTCATTCCTAAATGCAGCATGTTTGATACAAATTTTCATTTAGAAAGCAAGAAAAAACATGAATTCATTGAAAGAAAAAAAAAGAAAGGTAATACGGCATTAGAACAACACCAGGGTGAGTAAATGATTACTTCATTTTCATAAGTGAACTATCCCTTTAATTAAAATGGAAAAATCTATAGTATGGCATGAAAGAGCAAAGGAAGGGAAAATACTCATGAAGGAATATCAGCTGGAGGCGTTTCAAATGCAGAATGAAAGAGGTGATGGTAGTTAAGAGCTGCATTCCTCCACTACTGACTACAGTGACAGGACTCCATCAGTTTTAGGTGATGTACATCATTATGCACTTCCTTTGTTCATCTTTAGCTGAGAGCACGGCCTGCGGATGTGCACAAGAAAGACAAGACGAGATGAATCCAACAGTTCAATGGTTCCAGATAAAAGTATGCAAGTATGATGATTTAATGATGTCTTAATGGGGATATCTGGTATAGTTTCAGATACTGCTGTTGTTGTGAAATATAGTGGCATATCCATCATATTCAATGAAAAGGTTTTCACAGGTCTCATTATGAAATTATTCTATCTATCTATCTATCTATCTATCTATCTATCTATATCTATCTATCTATCTATCTATCTATCTATTACTATCTATCTATCTATCTATCTATCTATCTATCTATCTATCTATTATACGTACATGTACGTGTGTGTGGTGTGTGTGAATATATATATATATATCCTTTCTTTCAACTCTACGAAATCAGACCAACTATTCATTCCCTTTGAAGGCTTGGAAGAATATTTAAATATGATGTACAGCAAAATATGGTATCATATAAATCTCACAAATATCCATTATCATACTAAGCAAACACATTCATGCCTTGCATTTTTATAATCCATCTCAGGATAAATAAACAAACAACTTAAATTTGAGAGCTTCATTTTATCCTAGAAGACTTCCAGGAAATGGTGCAAAATGAAGCACATGAAGTTCATGGCTTGCACAGAGAGACAGTAAACCAGTGTAATGAATGGCAACATTTACATGCATCCAGCAAGAGGTTACTGAAAATGCACGAGGTTATTTACATATACAGAGCTGTCTGAACGTGTTCATTACCACACCGAAAAAACTTGCTATTCACACAAATCTAGGCATTCCACGCTAAATCACGCATGCTGGACATTTGAAGAGTAACTGTGTTGTTTGTAATAAACATTGAGGATGACTTCCAGTGTCGGCAGGTAACAGATACAATGATGTGTAGTGGAGGGATTCGGCAGAAGCTGTCAGAATGTGTAGCTAAGCTTGAAAAATGGTATTCATTATCTACTTCGCACAATGGGTCGTTTCATATTCTTGGCCTCCTGATCTTTGGCCAGAATCCTCAAAGGTCTAAACGGCAGCAAAAGAAAAGCTCTGTGCTAAAGTAATTGTGTTTTACACCCACAGAGCAAAGAATAAGAGGCCATGGAGGAAACTGCAAACATTAATACACTTAATTTCACATACTGAAGATTTTGCTGCAAGGCAAACAACTAAAAAATGTCAGAGAGCTAGATGTATGTCCCTTAAAAATAAAGTCAAGAACCAACTCAAAAGCCATTTCTCAATATGCATTCTTGTCTGTAATTATGTTCTTGTGGACTTGCGAAATGTCCCTATTCGCTGCCTAAATACTGTTCCAATTCAAAGTTGATCGAAGCAAGTATTTGTGTGTAATAGATGTTAACCGATGACCGTTTGACTGATGGTTGACCGTATCAGCGTTAACCGATCAAAGTTGTCAGTAGTCGGTTAAAAAAAAAGGGATCTCTAAATTAGGCTATTATAGACAGTGGACCAAATGCTACTACAGTTAGCCATCTCATTCCAAGATATTTTTGTGTGAAGTGAACAAATCCCTCACACTCGATTTTTCATAACTCCCCTGTTTTAATAAACCAATAAAAACATTTGGCGCGAGGCCACAACCCACAGGTTTTGGGTTTGCGCGCTCACAGGCTAAAACACTCGAGGTTAGAGCCAGGGCAAACGACAGGATGAAGCGTGCAAAGAAAAGTAGTGTGTGGGACCATTTCACCAAAAAGAATGACACAGTGCTTAAATACAGTAGTAGCACATCATCTATGATGTATCACCTGAAAACGCGACACCCGCAAGCCTCTTCGGGTGAGAAAGGTAGCCAAAGCCAACCTACTGTGTCATCTATGCTAGCTGATAGGAATTGACCCTTCGCAAAGACCTGCCCCTCTTAGTTACTGTCGCTATGTCCAACAAGCTACGCCGCTCTCATGTTCTCACACAGTGAAAAATACATCGCGGAGCAGAGAGGAGACTGACAACACGCTGACGGACAGGACAGACCAGGTTACTTTTCGGTTACAAATCCTCCCATGTTAATCTAATATCTCTCCTGACTGCTTTGTCGGACAAAATGGCGGATGGCGAAGTATGATTGGTCAGATTACCTGTCAATCAAGCTCCACGCGAAGGGTCAATTAGCACTTCCTCTTCGGAGCTGTCATTTTCTTAAATGAGCCGCGGCAATGTTTCAAATGAGCTTCTAACGCTAGACTAACGCCTTTATTTTCAACGCGATCACCTTACCCAAACCATTTCGAAACTAAGGAGCCATTTGTCCTACGATTACATACAAGCTCCTCGGCGCCGCGTTTGCGGGACTCATGTTTCACGCTAGGGGATTTAAAAAAGTGACGTGAGTGGAAGGGCGGCGCCGGGGCAGTGTGTGTGTGAGCGGGAGGCAGAGCGGCAGAGAGATGCGACAGAGTTGCGAAACTGCAGGCGCGGCTCGAAATGGCTGTTATTTCAAGTAGCGTCGCATATTTTAAACTAATCGGTTAACCGGATTCAACTGGGTAATGAGGCTCGGTGGTCGCTCAAGAACATTTTAGTTTTCACCATCTCTAGTGTGTAACCCCTTTTATGACTTGCGCAAACTTGAGACAGCCAGGAATCCCAGGATGCATCTCGCACCAACCAGTGAGCATTATGCCGCGTTCCAGGCAACCTGTAACCCGTGTTTTTCCAACTCGTAACTGGGAGTAAATCGTTCCAGGCAACCTGTAACTCGTGTTTTTCCAACCTTATACCCGTGGAAGTGAACGGCAGTCAAACCCGTGACTTCCCACCCGTGAATTCGTACTAGACCGATGTACTCCCAGTTACGAGTTGAAAAAACACGGGTTACAGGTTGCCTGGAACGCGGCATTAATACTACTGTTATTGTCACAAAATGCAGTTTTAAGTGTTTTTCAAACATGAATGTAGTTGTTTAAAGCTCAAATCTGTGGTTTATTTATAAAATTAGTGCCTATTTGAAAATTTGCTCCGTCGTTTTCGGAGTCGTGAGAACCAGGCGATCAACGGACGATCAGAGCTCATGTACCCAGCCCAGGTTTAAGTGGATTAAACACAGAAGACTAAGTTAAGATATTTTAATTAAAAATTACTAGCTCACAAAAAAGAGACATATGCATTAATGAATCATTCACAATAAGATCAATAAAATTCATTTATAAAACAGATTTTTAATCTCAATCAATCTCAACAGAATGTAAATCGGGAAGCGATTTGCCATGAATTACTTTTCACACCCATATTTGAGAGCCTCATTAATACAGACCAGTGAAGAAGAGCCTCTTGTTTGCCACCCTGAGGTTTTTAAGGAACCAAGTGGTGAATGTTAATTTCCTTAGTATGGATGGCTCTAGGGGTGGGAGGAGGAGAGCAACTGAATAAAATTCATCAAGATACAGCAATGTTAATGATGATAATCTATTTTAATATTCGTTTGCATTTAAATGAGGCTGGCGAAAGAGCCGTTGCCCGAGGGCCAGAAAGATGATCGAGACTGATGCGGGAATAGACCACGTAGTGAACTCAAATGTCAACTGAGCGGGATGGAAACTGCCAGCATGCGGAGAGAGCACACTGTGAGAGCTGCCACAATGGCTTTACTAATACATATGTAAAATATTAACTAGTCAGGGTACAGTAAGAAATCTAGAGACGCATGGAAATTCAATCCAAATGTCATATATCCTTCAGGTTCTTCCGTACGACCACTGAGGCAATATTAAAAATATATCCCTGACATAAAACCTACTGTAGGTGATGCTACATGAATGACACAAATACATTAAATGATTCAGTCATCACTGTGACAGTGACCTCCATAGCTACTGGGTAAAAAAAGTAACCATAAGCTGATTTCAGTGAAGAAGCCCTCTAATTGGCTGACCTTAAACTGTCATCAGACTTCATAATTGCTTGACACTTTATTTATTTCACTTCTCACTGGGTGTGTTTGGGGAATGTGCCACTGCTCATTTAAGCGATTTTGTCGGAGAAATGCTGGTAAATAGCAGCATTACCAAATTTCAGTGACTGACAGTTTTTCCCGTTCATGCCAGTTTCTTAAAAGCCCAAAAGCTCTGCTGCCACAAAGAGCTGGAATCCGCTCATGGAAGTTAATGGGAAATAACAGGACAGAGAAACCTGTTTTCAGGGCTTTAGAGACCATGAAGTCACGGCGTAACAAACACCCGGGCCTGTTGAGCTTCACACTTTCATCTGCTTTTTGAAAAGTACAAAGATGTTCCATAATGGCAGAGTCAAAACGTCCATCAATAAAGTTATCTTGAGAAATTATATGCTCCCTGAACTCCCTGAACTCCCTCAAAACCCACTACGATATGTTGTTATCTAATACAATGATATTCATACATTTCTAAGTGTGGCTTAAGTGTCCAAATACATTTCGGGGCCACTGTATTAGTGCTCAATTTTTATGTAGCCAAGTGTTTATGCAGTGAAATAAATATTTGCCAATTTCTTAAAATAAACTATTGATTTTGAATACGCCAGGCCAAGCTCAGGGGACTGGTGCAAAAATGTTATACTAATATGAGACAGTCTTAGAGGCATTATATTCCAATACCAAGGCCAATAAAATAATCTCCACTGTGCTTGTTAAATAAATCTGAGTTTTTTAAGAATTATGTGCAAATATGCATTTGCTGATTAATAGGCTGCGGAATAGATGGGGAGATAAAACATTTCGCTAATAATAACACACACACAACAGCAGCGCTGACTCATCCACCACATACATTACAGGGTTTTTATTACTGAATAAATAAATAAAATTCTGACTTCGTTGATCCACAATAATAAAACTGTTTAATGGTGTGTTTATTAATGCTAATCAAATACTACTGGAGTATACTGAAAAAAAAAAAAAAAACTTTACACACAATCTCAGGAACTGAACACCAATGCTCCCACAGTGTGACGTCACACACACACACACACACACACACACACACACACACACACACACACACACACACACACACACACACACACACACACACACACACACACACACACACACACACACACACACACACACACACACACACACACACACTTTTTTTAAATTCGGAAAATACATTAAATACAAACAAAAAAACATACATTTCCTTAGCAACTAAGAGCATGTCCAATATACTTATATACTTAAACAAATGGGTAGTTAACTTCTAATATACTACTGGTAAGTTGATATGCCTTACAAGATATTGAGATATAAATGAATATTCCACAATGCAGGACCATTACAGTTTTTTTCAATTGTTTACACGCAATTTTGAAAACCGGGTTCTTTTTTCAAAATATAATCACAATTATCCAAACACCACACTCAATTTGCATAATTCCTAGATTGTTTGCAAAATGACACACTTCTGTCAAAACATACACACTCCAGTCAAAAGATATACACATATTTGTGAAAATGCTATTAGTTTTCATTTAAACAAACACAGTCCTTAATGATCAGACACTATTGCAGCCAGTTTCACACTGCTGTGATAAATAAAAAACACATTTGTAAAAAAAACTATTTTTAGGAAATAGAATGTGCTAGATTTTTGGCCAGACATTGTTATGTAAGGGATAATTTAGATGAAAATTGTGACAAACTCAACATTCTTCATGATTAGTTTGAGATATAGGGAGAATGTACACAAATAGGCCTACTATAAACTTACCAAGCATGGCACAACACTGATTTCTGCAGACTCATATTTCAAGTATTTATTTACAGTATTCTTACCATAATCAGTTACAGTAATCAACCAACAATGAAATCAATGAAAAAAATAAAATCTGTAGACAAATAAAAATTACTGCATGAAGTACATGCAGTTTGACTCTGAAGAAAAACTACTGTAAAAGCAACAAGAATACTGTAACTATTCAGTTACAGTATCAACCAGAGATTTGGTTGATCTCTTTGTCCAGCCTCCATCAGTGTCAGTCCATGGTTGATAACATGGTCACTAAGTGTTGCACGGATTTCTTGAATCAAATTTGGTGCTCGTCTTCTTTGTTCAGGTTCTTTCAACTCTTGAAGTCCTTCTCTACCTCTTCCTCTACCTAGGCCTTCTTCTATCTCCTTCTCCTCTTCCTCTACCTAGGCCTCTTCCTCTATCTCCTTATTCTCCTCTACTTCTATCTCCTTCTTCTTCTCTTCCTCTACCTGGGCCTCCTCCTCTATCTCCTTCTTCTCCTCTTCCTCTATCTCCTTCTTCTCCTCTTCCTCTATCTCCTCCTTCTCCTCTTCCTCTACCTAGGCCTCTTCCTCTATCTCCTTTTTCTCCTCTTCCTCTACCTGGGCCTCCTCCTCTTCCTCCTGGGAGCTCCCCCTCTTATTCTCACTCTTCTTCTTCTTCTTCTTCTTCTTCTTCTTCTTCTTCTTCTTCTTCTAGCTCCTTCCATTTTTGTTGAAGGCAGGTGAACTCACCTGCTGCCTTTTATAGCACACCTGAGTGCTGCATTTTTAAATTAGCACATGTGTGCTTCCACACCTGGTGGATGTGCATATCCAATTCATTCATTAGTGTGGTCAATGGCAAACCGGGGCTTTGTAATGACAAGGAAGTAACCTCACAATCTTTATCTGTGTCTAAGATGTGAAAATGTGTGTAGAGTTTTACAAATCGCTGTGTGTAATGTTTTGCAAAAAGGGTGAAGCTGACAACGTGCTTACAATTGTGCAAATATAGGCTGGTGTTTTGCTCCTTGAGTGTAAGGTTTTGCTAATAGTGGGAAAGTTTTAATTTTAGTGTGTAAGCAATTGAAAAAAACTGTAAAATGAACAATGAACAGCCAATGGCAGTCTAGCTATTCCCAAGCAGAAATGTAACTAACTGATATCACAGGCAATGACTAAAGCTGCATAAACCAGTTCTGATCTACGATACAACAACAACGTTTGTGGTTCTTCTGGATTCACCCATAAAGCATCGTTTGGGTCAAGAAGTTGAGTGCAGTGGGGCGAAAGATGTGAATATTCATTATCATTCATACTTATGTAAATCTCCTGTGAAAGTCAGGCATGTTCAACAGCCAGGGTTTTACTAAGGTCACGTTGCCACAAGCCCACATGCTCTCTGATGACAGGCACCCTCTGGGGAAGAACAAGTGCTGATGGAGATGGCCTACTCCATTCAGCAGAGATGGGGGGGGGCATCTTCCCACACTGTCACCCATAAAGCACCCTTACACAATCATCATTCTTTATATAGTATCGGAAACAGTTTCTTCTAGACTGCATGGAGATGAAATGGAGAGCAAATGGGACTCATATTTCTCCAGAGAAAAATGTCTCTCTTCCCCTTCAGAGTGATCTCCAAACTGTGCTCAAATTTGACCAAAGTCAAAATGAACTCAAACATTTCTCACCAAAAACCAAATTATCTGATAGACATCTGTATGACAACACTAGTCTCAATTGTGTCTATTTTTTATTTTAAACTATCAAAGGCAGCTACAGCAGATATGGCATATGGTATAAGATAGGATTTTTATTTGTTTAATGCTATCTTATCCCTTAAGGCATAAATTCACCCTAACTCCAGTAGGGGAATATGAATGATGAGTCACCCTGTTCTTACAGATTCTCACATAAATGAATGGCAGCCTGAGTGAAAGGTCTTGGTTATGCATCATCTCTTTGTTGTGGCATCTGGGTGTCAATTAAGTAGAGCGTCCCTACTGTTAGGGAGCATTTCAGAAAGAAGAGGACGCTACTGTGTGCTACTGTGGGGCTTTGATCCTGAGGATTAGACACACACCAGGCCACGGACAAAGCACAGAAGGTTAGGAATCAGTTATAGACAATCCAATTCCAAACAACTCCACCCCTAAAAAAGATCTGTAGTCTGAAGAGGGATTTGGCAACCATCTCTGCAGTTATTTGAAGACCCCAAAAAACTTCTCCTCCACTGCCTTACATTTACATTTACATCATGACCTGTGATTTGGTATTTTTCAATATAGAGAGCATTTGATTGCATACATATTTGGATATGCAATGAGAGCAAGATGAATTCTCAATGTGTTTTCCCAACGAGAAAGTGCATTTTAAGTTTATGCATTTGCTAAAATAAAAGTTAACTTGGTCAACTTTTACATAATGTTCAAAAGTCTGGGGCTGTAGGATTAGGATTTTTTTTTTTTTTTAAAGAAGTCTCATGCTCATCAGGACAAAAAGTAAAACAGCAATATTGTAAAATATTATTACAATCATTTTTTATTCAAAATGCAATTTATTCCTGTGATGAAAAGCTGAATTTTCAGCATCATTACTCCAGTCTTCAGCTCACATGATCCTTCAGAAATCATTCTTACATGCTGATTTGGTGCTCAAGAAAGATGTATTATTATCATCAATGTTGAAAACAGTTCTGCTGCTTTATATTATTGTGGAACCAGTAATACGTTTTATTTTTCAGGATTATAAAATTACAAATGTCTTTAGTGTCACTTTTGAAGTAAATGAATTCTTGCTGAATAAAAATATTAATTTCTTTAAAACAAAAAATCGTACAGATCCCAAACATTTGAAAAATAGCGTATTAGCATACAGTCTCAAAGCTAGAGTCAAAGCTACAGTCTCAAAGCAAGGGGTTTTAGTGCTCCTTTTTCAATTCATGAGATGAACAAGAAACCTCTGAGACTATTGACAGAAAGTGACATAGACAGGGCATACAAAGATCAAAACCTATCTGATATCAAAGCAGAAAAATGTCCCTTGTCATAAAGGAGAGGAGATTACGGTAGCTCATCTCTGATCCCTGTGAACGACTGGGATTTAGGGGCACCTTTTCCGATGATTCCCTGACCTTTTCGAAGAGAGAATTATAAAAAAGCACAATGGATTAAGTGAAACAAGAAGAGAGAGAAAAAATCAAGCAAAGTGGCTGTCGACTTTAATTACGAAAAAAGCCCTGAAAATGGGTGAATTTACCACAAAAGTGCTTTGGGACCCTGGGTCTGAAAATTGGGAAAAAAGTAATATTGTGCCCTGGGGCCCTGGCAAAGTCTCGCTATTGTGTTTTGACTTTGGAAAAAGTTAACAGCCTGTTCCTAGGTCAAATAATGGGCAGGAGGATCCTGCAGAGGCTGCTATCGAAACTTCCTGAGGCTTAATGATATCACTCCATTGGGAGAGGAATTGATCGTGTGCGTCGACCACGAGTCCACGGGAGAAACTCACTGATTGCTTGATCCATCAATCATCTGACCCCGTCATCGATCAGACGGAACATTAAGGCAGCCAGCCGATCACAATTTTGTCCCTTAAACGCCAAAAAGAATCAAAAGAGAGGCAAAATAATGTGGCTTGAACAGTATCATTCAACAAACAAGACCATGTTTTCAGGGAAACACAATGACTGGCTGCTATCGGTATTCTGCACAAACAACACAAGGCTATCAGTATACTGCAAATTCCCTCCAAATTCAATGACAAAGTGGATAGAAAATAAGATGAAGAAATATGATATTTTTTTCACCTCCTAAGTAATTTCCTTCAGGTAATGTTAGAGGGCAGGACCCATATTTCCTTCTCATTTTACTGGGGTACAAGTTGGCATAAGGTAACACACAGAGTAAACCGATGCCGCTCACAAACAGGACTCCAGAGTCTCGGCTTTGGTTGCGTTTTAATTACAGCTGCGCGGCACTTTAAACTTGCCAATCATTGTTGTGTAATTTCATCCATCCAATCATTATGCATACTAACATATTCCATTTCCCTTGTTGCTGCAGAGGTATTGTTCATGAGATGATTATGATTACATTAACTATTCACTTATTTAGAGCCCTTGACCTTTACCAATATAATAAAATCTTTAACACATAGAATACCAAAACTACAGTTATGGATGACATTTTGAGCTTCTCTATCAATGCCAAGGGGTTATCAGCACAACAGTATTGATAAATGTAATCTTAACTATCATAATACAACATCACTTTATGTATTTCAAATTACATATCACATACCGGTATATTATTGTCCAAAAATTTGGGGTCAGTATTCTTTTTTTATTAGAATTTTTATTCAGCAAGGATGCATTAAATTGATCAAAAGTGACAATAAAGAAATTTACATAGTTACAAAAAAACTAAATTTCAAATATAAATATACAATTTCTATTTATCAAAAAAAAAAATGTTTCCATAAAAATTTTAAGCAGCACAACTGTTTTTATAGCGGTTTAGTCCAAAATTCGCTTTATATGATGAACAGATTTAATTTAGACTTTTATTCACATGTAAACATTTATCGAGTCACACTTCAGATATGGTAAACAGAAGCTCAAGCATGCTTGCTTGACGTGCGAGAACCAATGAGGTTCATTCTTGCGGGTTACGCAACACGTTTGAGCTTCCGCAAGAACTAATGAGGTTTGTTCCCGCATGTCAAGCATGTAAATCTGTTCATCATTATTCCTACGCCACATGACTCTTTGCACGAATTATGGGTATAACTTCTGTTAAGCTGTAAACAATCAGTGAAAGACTAGCTCTGGACGCAATAATATATATTTTTGTATATTATAATAATTGACATTATTCTACTCACCCTTCAATCAGTTTATATTAAAAGGGCATTTAAAAGGTCTCTCTGAAAGAAGAGATAGTAATATCTCAATGTGATTCTCCTGGATAAAATAAAGGAAATAATAAAAAGTGTAAAAAATATCACCAAGGTACTTTCAACAGACCATGAATAACCCAAAAGCGTGAATCTTTCCACAGCAAAATCGGACGGTTAAATATCACTGTAGTAATATACTGTATTATGTAACATAAGTTACCTTAAAAAAAAAAAAATAATTTACTTCAGCATTGCGTAATTTCAAAGTCATTTTGACAGATCATAAATTGTATGTACCTGTGAAAACAAACCTGAAAAGAGACGTAAGGATTTGGGGAGAAAAAAAGAAGATTCTTTGTGCATTCCAGTGAATTATTAATGGCATTTATCATAAATTAAATTGGTAGAAAGACCACAAATGTGCAGTATATGTTGACCTTTTTTATATTATTACAGAGGAATGCAAAAGAAAATAATCATGAGGAAAAGAATGCAGTTACCGAAAGGAGCTCTTGCCTTAGACATTCTTGTTATAACATGTCACAGTAAAATACCAAGTGTTACGTTATTCTCTTGTTATTCTTAACTAAACCATGAAAGAAAACTGATAGCTCATTGAGTCAAACTGTCGGATAAACTGAAGGGCAACCTTATGATTTGAAACGATTCGTTACAGTCTTTTTGAATGGAAGTTCCCCAAACCGGAAGTGTCACCCATAATTCAAAACACAGTAAGCTCGTCAGGAAAAAGCAAAAAAAGCGTCAATTTGGTAGCGGATAGACTGTCATTGGGACAGAAATCTCTCAAATGTCATTAAAAATATCTTCATTTGTGTTTCGAAGATGAACAAAAGTCTAACGGTCTTGGAACGTCATGAGGGTAAGTAAATGATTAAATAATTTTTATTTTTGGGTAAACTATCCCTTTAACCAACTCTCATTCTCTGGGATTTCATTTAGCTTGTGGTTAGCCTGATAGCTTAGCACTAGCTGTTCAACTGCCATTAAAATGAATGGGAATGCTAACATTCAGCAAAAATACATACCCCTGCTTAGGGAAAATACAGCTTGAGATGGTTTGTTGGTCTTAGCATAGTTTAAGGTTGTCTAAGGTTGGCTATCTAGACTTACAGCTAATACTTGCCCAAAACTCTAAATCCAGCAAACCAGACAGAACTCAGAGGCCAAAAAAGACCAGCAAATGTACTACCATCACTGCATTTTGGAACCACCGCAGTGAGGGCATCTACTATCAACATAGTAAAAGCGAGAAAAAAGATGCAGATTCAAAGAGAGAAATACTCATTCCGTTATGCACATAATAAGACTAGCTCTTGAGGAAAGCAAAGTGTGTTGCGGCGGCCATGCTTTCTCCTGTTGAGAAAAGCACAAAGATCAGAACGGAGTTACTGCTACTGTGATTTCACCCTCCACGTGTCACAGTGTCAGCTACTTCAGCCCACCATGATGAGCTGATTGCTGAATGTGAGCACAGCGCATTACTTTATGAGATTAAATGCATTGCACAGGTCTCTGGCTCCTGCTTGCTCTCTTTCCATCCAACCCCTAATCATCTAAAAAGCTTTTGCTTTGCTATCTCAAAAACCCCTGTCTGAGAAAATATGCTCCTATTTCTATAATACATAAAACCTCACTGGCATTTAAATGGAAAAACGTAATGCGATCTGAAACAACTAAATCATAACATCGGCTGCCATTTTCACTGATCTTTCATCCGTCTCAACAGGCGAAACTATCAGCTAATGAAGCTAACAGATTTGATTGGAATCAATAATCTCAGGCAGTGGCGTAATGTTATAATAAGCCACTTGAGAGGGAAATGGCAGTGCTCAAATTGATTTCAGTCCTTAATTTTCTCTCACGCACACGCAGAGCTTCAAACTAAGAGCCAAGTGAGGACAATTCAAGAATGAGACAGGCTCCCGAATATGCCGGACTTGCTGTTTATGTCAGTACAGAAAGCCGTTACTACAATTGCTTGAAATCTTTCTCTAGTTTCACTGCAAAAAATATATTTAATCAGTATTTGTCTTATTTTCCAATAAAAATATGTAAACTGTCCTTAAAAAGTAAAATGTAAGATAGTGTAGGATAGTAAGTCTTGTATTCAAAGAATCTCCTGTATTAAAGGGGATATGCCCTTTTACGAAGTCTTGATTTTGATTTTGGGGTGAATTAGAATATGTTTTCATGCTTGATTGTTAAAAAAAAACTGAGGTTGGGGTTGAGGTTAAACCACTGGAGTCACATGGATTACTTTTATGATGTCTTTACTACCTTTCTCTGGCTTGAAAGTGGTAGTTACATAGGCTGTCAATGGAAGGACAGAAAGCTCTCGGATTTCATAAAGATCTTGGGCCCTATCTTGCACCCAGCGCAAATGACTTTGTACACTGACGCATGTATCATTCCTATTTTGCACCCGTGCAAAGCGGGCTTTTCCCTCCACAGACGCACATCGGTAAACTAGGAAATGAACTTGCGCTCCCTGGGCGGGTCGGCGCAAAAAGGAGGCGTGTTTCGGCGCAAACATTCCCTAGTGCTATTTTGCAGTTCCAGAAAACAATTGCGCTACTGACCAGAAAAAACCTAGTCTAAAGTCAGTGGCGCGTTGCGCGTACATTCAGATGCTATTTTGAGCACGCATGCTTGGCCATATTACAGAGTGTGAACAACACGTATACACTGCAGATGATTCTCTCATCTACACAGATGAATTTTTATTTTAGCAAATGATACATTATTATAAGGGAAAATATTAAAACACAAATTCATTGTTGTGTCCATGATGATGGGAAAAATAGGCATAAAGCTTACACATTTAGGCTACCCAAATTATTATGTGCATTTTTAACCGAAGCTAATTTAGGTGGGTTTGTCCCATCCCCAATGTCACTTCTTTTTCTTTTACGGCCCTGACGAGAACATTGATCTCCTCGGCTGAGAATCGATTCTGAAGCGCGCCTGGTAAATGCGCCGTTATAATAGTATTGCGCCATGGAACAAGCGCACATCGTTCATCATGCTCTTAAAGGGAATGTGATATAAAGCTCTTATTGGTTTGTTTCCCGTTACGCCCAAACCACACCTATGAATAATGAAGCTACTTCAGACCAACCTCTTTTAGATTTGCGTCGAGCGCAAGAGTCATTTATTCCAACAGCGCCGAGATCCGCCCACAAAGTTACTTGCGTTTTAGATCGTTAAAATATGGCCCCTTGTGTGCTGAAGATGAACAAAAGTCCTACGGTTTTGGAACGATATGAGGGTGAGTTATTAATGACATAATTTTCATTGGGGGGGGGGGGGGGGGGGGGGGGGTTAACCCTTTAAACAAAACTGTACCAATAGGTAACTGGACATTCTGCATTAGTTTTTTAGGCCCCATCCACACTACTGCGTTTTAGTTTAGAAACGGAGAATTAAAACGAATACGATCTCCGTCCACACCAGCGTTTTAGCTGCGATCTCCGTCCACATTAAAACGACTGAAAACGCGGATCACGTGACCATTCACCTTCACTGGGCATGCGCGTGCCGGTGTAAACACAACACAACTTCATTGATAAAAATCCCACCATGCGCTGGTTCTTCCCGGCTTAACCCAAAACCGACGCTGTACGGTCGAACCGGCGCTGCACACGGCATGGGAATTGTCACAGATCGCTGGAATAATAGCTCGACTCCGGCGCATAGGCAGTTAACGTTATAGCATCAGGTAAGGCAGATTCACTCTGACTGGTGACACCCAATCAGAGAGCCGAGCGCGAGCGTCTGCGTCATCGTTTCTAAAGTCCTCCGTTTTGACCCGTCTACACTAAAACGCCCTCCGGAGATTCAAAACGCAAAACGGGTCTGCAGCGTTTCTAAACTTCTCCGTTTTAGGTCTTCGTTTTTTGCCGTTTTAGTGTGGACGGGAGGTGCAAACGTAGCAAAAGGTCTCCGTTTCTAAACGAAAACGTAGTAGTGTGGACGGGGCCTTAGTTAGTCCCTACTGATAGTCCAGATGGTGAGGAATGTATTATTAAAACTAAAACTGACAATCTCTGTCAAACACTCACACACACACTCACATTTCCCCTTAATCAGCGTCATTTAAATAGCATTAGGGGGTTCGTCATTAGATGAAGACTTCCTCTGCTATGATAAGTTTTATTGGCAGGAAAATAGATGAGAATCACTTATGAGGAAAAAGTAACCTTAAAAATGTAAATCATCTCATCTGCCATTCCATTACAAAGGGGAAAACAGGAAAGACAAACAGCGAATCGATTCAATTCGGCATTATGCACTATCAATTAATATGAAATATATTGGCAAGTTAGCACATCTGTGGCTTTAAAACGTCAGCCAACTCTGTTGAAATCTATAGGAAGTGGCAGCGGAGAGAGGACAGGAAGAGAAGGCCAGCACTGCGCCCGGCACAATTAATTACTGTCAGACATGCATGAAACACGTCTCAGACGCATGACCTTGACTGGACCACAGCTGCGCACAGCTAGCAAGTCCTTAAACGAGTCTGTCCATGGCTTCAAGCAGCAGCAAAGTGCACATGTGCAACCTAGATCTGAAGCCCTCACCAGAGCCACATGAAACACCAGACGCTATTAAGATCGGCACTTCATCAAAAAGGTTTTCATCAAAAGCTGTTTTTGAAAGCACATCTGATCCCGTGGAATCACACTCTCGTTAATCATATAACAGCAAAGCCCTGGTGACTGGAGGTCACGCTCCCTAGCGGAGGGCCAAGTGTGTGTTAACAACAGAGCTCATTAGGAACGCAAATGTTGAGTAAAATGAGATCCGAGGAAAAATAACCTGTGGCATTAGTAATCACTAGGGTTGAGAATCAGAAAAACAGAACAATAAGACTAATATTCATGTTTTTTATTTCCATCAGCGATTATCAAACAATTGTTTGCAGAAAAACCTTACATTACTATATAATTTTATCTAACATTAAAACCCCAGCCAATACTGATAAGTTGAGAATTACTGGCAGATATAAAATTCTACACAATTTTGTCAATAAAAGACAAAACACACTATAAATTAAAATAAATAATTTTAGACATCAGCAATATAAATGACAAATGTATATTACTGAAAAATAATATTTTTGAATACAGTACATTATTAAATGATTAGTGTTTTTTTATCAAGTCAAGAGCATAATTGATAGTATGCCAATAAATAGTCAATAGCACCAATTAAATATCTAATATAGACCAATACAATAAAACCTCTAATAATAATATTGATATGATACAGATTTATTGTGCATCCCTAGATTCTACAGTTTGAAACACCCACGACCAGTGTTGTCTGAATCAAAATGAATCCATGATTCAAAAACACTGACAAATCATTCTGATAAGTTATGAATTATTAAGACCCACTTACTGAACTGCAAATTATTCATTTAAAGGGGTGGTTCAGGATTTTGGACATCGGACCTCATTTCCAAGTTAGCCTGGGTGCTATTTATCAGTGGAGGCAGTTTTCAAAAAACTAGATAGTTTGATTTCTAACATTATTCTCTCAATTGACATTTACATCGATAGTCTGGCGTTATAATTTATTTGCTTTTGGTGTACTGTGGAGTGGGTAAAACTGTTTTTAATGGCAGGCTAGCAGATACCGTTGAATCGCGCTAGCCTAGCACCGGTGAACTATGCAAATGGAAGGACTGGATGAAAATTTTTGAAAACTGTCTCCACTGATAAATAACACACAGACTAACTTGGAAATGAGGTCCGATGTCTAAAATCCTGAACCACCCCTTTAATATCCAACATGAAATGAATTAACAATTGTTATTGTGTTTTGCAAACTTAAGGCATATGATACTTTTTCTAACATTCCGCAAAAGTATCATATTAGCAGTTCTAATAGAATAAAAATAAATCTGCAATCAATAAGTTTTGATTGTGATTTAATTCAAGTTCATATTGAAGTGCATATAGAGAAAGCATACGGGCCACAGATCCACTCTCCTTCCTCTCTCTCTCTGACATTGCCATATAGTTAATTGTTCGCCTTGACTCCGTTCTCCTCTACCCTAAGGGCAAACGCCGCCGGCCATCCGACCTGTGCGATAAATAAATAAAATGCATACAAACGATTTCCCGCTCATGAAAACAGACAACTAAATGGTTGATATATGGATTGGTAACTCTTTTATGAGGAGAATGGTCGGCTTAAAATTGAATTCCTGCATGATAAATAGCCTGCATTATCTCCCCTTTGCCCGAAGAAGCCATTGGAGCTACTTAAACAGAGTGGTGATGACACTGGAAAAATGCTCACAGATGGACACCCAGAAGGCTAAAAGACATTAGCGTGGTCCACTCCATCAATAAAGCCTGCCCATCTCGGAAGGAAATTGGCCGCTCATGGCTTATCTCCCTTCTTAAAAGCGTGGCATAGCAGCAGAATTAAGTGCCCGATACCCAGCTGCAGCGTACTTCAGGGGCAGTGCAACTCGAGACTATCAGTCATTTACATCAGGGGCATTAATAACGGTGACGGCCGTGCGGGAGGAGAGAGGGCCGCAGCAAACGGTTTGAACTTCCCATGTTTGATTTCTATCTTTGTTGAGTGATACGGGAAACGAAGCTTCTTGCAAAACCAAAGAGGAGGAAAAATATCACTCGTATATTGCTGATATGATAGCATCATTTTTACCTAGATAAAAAAACAGCTAATGACTCTTCCAGATAATTACAGCTATTTGGGCCTTTTATAGTAAAAAAAAACACCCCCACAAATGAGCCTGGTTTCCATAACCCAAATACAGTCTAGACTCTAGTGAGAGGAAAGCAGCTAATGAGGTGTTTCAGACGTGAAGCTTGTACCGAGGTCATCAATTTTTCAAGTAATTTCTCGGATGTTGCTGGTTCACGGGCAAATGCTAATTTGCAAGTAGAAACAGTTGGGGTGGAAAGGAACGTTTTACTTGACTCGCGATTTTCAAATAGCGATGCACGTACTGCTCAAATCAGAGAGCAGCAACAACATTATTAAAACTATTTGGCCTAATATTTAATGTTTGAAAGTGTGAAAGCTGTAACAGATAATCCATAGAGCACATTAAACATGTAACAACGTGTGCTAAATACAATAAACACCAGACAAAGAGCAAACCGAGGGCAATTTAGACCTTATACACAAGAGAAACAAGCGTGCAGCCATGTTTAGATCATCACTCATTTAGATCATCTTTAGATCATAGCTGTCGAAGAGTAATTAGCTAGTGAAGTGTATTTTCTTATTGTAGAGTTAACGAAAGTTATCATGAGCGTTGTAATGTTGTAAGGAAGCGGATGTCATAACAAATGTCAGTTGACCGGGAAGATTTTAAAATGAGCGATTCATTGATAAATCCGTAAGATCTTACTTTCATGTTGTGGAAATACAAACCAGAAAGACAGAACACAATGAGTGCAGTGATGAAAAAGGGGACTTAAAAAATAACAAGGAGCAGGTGAACGTAATTAATCTAACAATGGCTACGTTTACATGAAACCAAATAATACGTTAGTAATCGGATTGACGGCTCAATCGGACTGAAAAGGCTTCATGGAAACACCTGAATCGATCCGATTGAGCTTGGTGCAAATTAAATGTTGACCCGATTGAAAGGGGTGGTTTATTCCTTTTCGAATCTGATCGAGAGAACATGTAAACACTTGATTGGATTGAAAATCGAAACTGAAAGGACGGTGCATTTGTGCAATGACGTTGAAATAGTGTAATGACGAATGACGCGTGGAACGAGCTGTTTCTTCCTGTTGAATGAAGTGTCATATAAATGAGTATAAATGACTTCTCCTTTCACTCAGCGTCTGTGAAGTGGAGCAACGTCCCACGTACCAGTCCTTGTTTCGGATTCTCATCCAGAGACGACTGGTTTTGGGCTAAGGAAGGGACATTTTTACTGCATTATACATATAAGCAGCACGGCACAACAGTTCATATGCTCATTGTCTCCAAATTATGACCAGAATGGATAAATATTAAAGGGTACCTATCATGGAATTTTGAAAATTACCTTTCATGTAGTGTGTAACATAGATCTAAGTGAACGAAAACATCCTGCAAAGTTTTAAATATGAAAGTTCATCGTATACAAAGTTATTGTCTCTCAAAAGTAAGAGACGACTCTGAGTCACTGATATGAATCGATATACAAACGATGCATTTTCTTTAACTTTCGTACATCACTTGTACAAATTATTTGAATAAGACACGCCCACTAATTGCGCGCGCCAGACACCAGTGAAAACAACATGTCGACGAGCTGTTCTGAAGTGCGAATCAAAAGCGAACTTTTTTTTCACTGCCCAGAGACAAGCATGTGAAGAATTTGGCTAGAGTTTATATTTACAACTATACCACACAAGTATAGCCACCTTGAGCTGTGTTCGCGTTATTTTAATGAGGATTCCTTTACAAACATAAATGCTTTCAAGTGTGGATTCGCAAGTCGCCTGATACTGAAGGAACGTTTAGTAGCCTACCAAGTTTATTTGGATCGGCTTCATCCTCCGAATCACAACCTGTAAGTACTGTTAATAATTGTTGCTTTTAATGGGTTTTGTAGCATGCTCAATGTGTGTGTGTGTGTGTGTGTGTGTGTGTGTCAGTTAACTTGCGCTCTCGCAGCTTAGGTCTCCAAGCTGTGTGTGTGTGTGTGTGTGTGTGTGTGTGTGTGTGTGTCAGTTACGCTCTCGCAGCTTAGGTCTCCAAGCTGAGTGTGTGTGTGTGTGTGTGTGTGTTTTGAAATATGTAAAATGTTTGTCGTTGTTATTGGAGTTGTCATAAAGAATAGAGCGTATTGTAGTACTGCAGTGCTTTATCAATATGTTTAAGCTTTGGGTTAAGGCGAAAAATAACTGACTGGGTCGTCTGACCAATCACGGCAGATTAGCGTCACGCAAAGGCGGGGTTTGAAAAATGAGTCGTCAAACGAATGATTTGGGAATCGCTGAGTAAATCAGGTAAAAATAAATGCATATTATAAGACAACAAAAGTGTTTTTTGTCATTGCATGCATGTAAAACTGTTGTTGGGGACTCCCAGAACAATATTAGGAACATTTTAAATGCCATGATAGGTACCCTTTAAGGCCACGTTTACACAAAGCCGGGTATTTAGAGAAACAAATATTTCCCCCTCCTCCGTTTTCAATAATAACATCGTGCACACACCCGCATAAATACGCCGCGATAAAGCCATGCAAAGCCAATCAGAATCGACAAGAGAGAACCTAAAACCCCGTTTCCCCCCGTTGAGAGGACAACACATAACCGGCGTTTTCAGAAATCTCCACTTTGGCCAGAGTTTTTAGAAATAATCGTTTTTTTGTGATAAAAACGGGGTTTTCGTGTAAATGAGAGGCCAAACCGCAGGGAAATATCTGCGTTTTCCCTTCGTTTAAACGGGGCCTAAGTCTGCTGTTTAAAACAAATAAAGACCCAATGTAGGAGAATGGTTGTTATGCGCAAACAGCAGGAAACTCTGTATATTTGTGCAGTGTATAAACGCGCACATCAACCCAATCACATGTTTAGTGTTCATGTAAACACTACATTCAGATTAATCAATCGGAAGGAATCCAAAACAAAAGTTGTGCATGTAAACGTAGCCAATGAGTAACTATGACAACAAATGAAAACATGCTTAGAAAGATGACAAGAGGAAGGAAACACAATATGATATTAAAGGGTTAGAATCGGTAAACAATATGCTGTTAATGGTCAAATTTATGAACTATATATATATATATATACTTAAACGATGAATATTTTCATCTTTTTATGGAGGACCAGTGAAAATATGTCACAAAAAAACAAACCAACACTGCTGGAACCAATTCAATCAAGCTGCAGCACCTTTAAAGTCATGTAATTACCGTAGTAAAGAACTTTAGGGAATAGTAAACACCAAGGTTACGCTCGATACCTGGCTGGCACACTCAGTTGTTAGATTTAAGCCTGAAACAGATATCCAAGAGCCAAGCTTTAATTGTCTGTGTCAGTTAAGAGAAAACACTTGTTGTGATTATTCACAACCTTGAAATCAAAAGCAGAGCTATTGTTAAATCACTCAAAATCGCAGGCGTTAACTTGGTGATTTGCATTTAATAACCTCAACCTCTGAGGAGGTGCATGAAAAACCCCAGCTCCTGCAGTCTAAATAAATGAAGATTGATATAATTTGGGGAAAATAATACTCTGTGCATGATGGTGGACCTAATCAGGGCCTTGTGCGTCTATCTGCCTGTCCAGTGTGACAGACTGGTTACACTTCAAATCATCTCGAAGATTGAGGTGGGAAATTGGGTCTTATTTCCCCATATGCTGAAAATAATCAGAGTAATTTCTCTCTGACGGCTGGAGCCACAATTGCATGATGAAAAGGGAGATGGATAATAAAAATCAAGCTGTCCCATTCTTGCTCTGGAAAGGGCTGGCGTGCGAGCACATGAGGATCTGATTGCCTCCCTGTTGCAGTCAGTCTACCCGACCCGTGACCTTGGAGCATGTGACCTCCGTGTGAACGAAACCGAATAATGACAAGGTTTAATGAATATAATGAATAATTCTAAAAATTATTATGTTGAGATGAAATACCAGTGTACTTCTAACAGAATAATATGTGTTACTGTGTGTATATTGAATAGACTACCGTTCAAAAGTTTAGAGTCGGTATTTAAAAAAAAGAAAGAAAATAAATCAATACTTTCATACAGCAAAAATGCATTAAATTGATTAACAGTGACAGTAAAGGCATTCATAATATTACTAAATACATTTATTTCAAGTAAATGGTCTTCTTTGAGCTTTCTGTTTATCAAAGATTTTTAACTGTTTTCAATTTTCAACTGTGATACATAATGAGAAATGTATCTTGAGCACCATTACAATGATTTCTGAAGGATCATGTGACACCGATGACTGAGTAATGATTGCTGAACATTAAGCTTTGCTCTAACATAAATAAATGACATTTAAAAAATATGTTCAGATAGAAAACAGTTATTTTACTGAATATTTTTATTACTGTATTACTTTTTTTAATATTACTGTACTTTTGATCAGCCTTGGTAAGAATAAGTGACTTCTTTCATTAATTTAATAATTAATTAAAAATAGTACCAAGTTACCAACCCAAATGTGAATATTTTAAAGTGTTCATTCATCACAATGGAAATGAACGGTCAAATCGAGTGCACTGCATTCTGGAAATACACACTAATAGTAGAAATATTAGTATGCTATTTCAAACACAGCCTATAATAAATCATCTTCGACTAAAGAAGGCTTTTACATCACGTCATCCAAATGCAGCATAAAATATGATGGCGGTTTACAGATTGACATCTAATTGGATGTGAATTACTAGCATATAAATAAGTAAATAATATGATTCAGCTATATCTACACGATATTTAAATAGATCTTGTTGAGCCGCGGATGAGGCTGGGATATTTTAATATTGAAGAGAGGTAGAGGACTCTCGAGCGGGGATGCTGATGACAGAAAGTCTTTGTATGTACGTCATCAGAGCATCCAGTACGCCATGACCCTCTCATCTCAGCGGCCAGTGCATCTGGCAGGAGACACTCCATGCTTTCCGTCTAATCCAATTTATCAGCCAATTCCATCCATCTTATACAAGCCCGGCACTTTAAGTCTCATACTACTTATGATATTGCTATGGAGCTACCACACACACACACACACACACACACACACACACACACACACACACACACACACACACACACACACACACACACACACACAGTCTTCTGATACGAGACACCTGCAACTTCCTCTTCTGACGGACCAAAACAAAGAAATAATGGATCCGCAGACGAACGAAGATAGAATTAAATTAAGAGTCATTCATTATTTTAATGGATGATTCAGCTTAGTCAACGTTTTGGTTTCAAAGCATTTACAGCACCGTGTCCATCGTCGACGTATGGATTTTTCAGAATAGCCGCTGAGCAAAGACTGCTGAGTGTCAGTTTGTGTAACAAATCAGTCTGTCTTGACTAGTCAACCTTGATGAAGTCCAGAACAGGGTCTGATTAGTTTTGAACAGGCAGGGTTTTGACCCAGATGCTACCCTAAAGATTGGACATTAAAATCAGCAGAGCTGAGCATAATCCTTTAGTCCACATGCTTCTTCTGAAACAACAGTAAAAGGTCAGGAAATAATAATGCTAAAATTATGTGTGAACCATCTACAGGTTAAAAGGTGTTACTGACAACACCACATTTTGCTACGTAGAAGTAACTCAACTATGTCAAAATATAGTTATGGATCTGCTTGATTGCTCCAATTAGGCAATTCATAATTTTAATTTTTTTTAAAGTTTAATTAATAGCATTTCTAGTGAAAAAAAAAATCAACATGGATAATAATCAGAAATGTGTCTTGAGCATCAAATCATCAAATCAGCATATTATAATTATTTCTGAAGGATCATGTGACACTGAAGCTGGAGTAATGATGCTGAAAATGCAGATTTGCCATCACTTATTTTTTATTTTAAAATAAAGAAAAATTATTTATCTATACACATATAATTTCCACTATTTCCTGAAAGTGAATAGGGCCTATCCATAAACATTAAAAATGTGCTTCAATAGTACAGCAATAAGATGTAAACAATAAGATGTAAATTTTCGATTGCTAAACGACAGTGAGCACAACTGGAGCTACATGTGCAAAACTCTAACTACAGTCTGCACTACCAACAGTCACCTGAGCTAAACAGTTCACATCACCTGCAAAACTCACTCCAAGCAACACAACTCTTAACACATGGCTCAAAACAGGCTCAGTGCAGCAAACACTACACACAACCCTCACTGAGATAACACACACTGTCACTCAGAACACACTGAGAGTAAAAACACTAGCATCAAACACCAATACAGAAAATACTAACTTTTCATCTTTACAGTTTGAACAATTTCAGTGACTTCATACAAAGTAATATTTTCTTCAAAGAAAGAGTGCCATTCTTTCACATGATTTATTTACATTTTTAGAAAATAACAATTCTTTCAGGTAAATGAAAATTAGCAGTTTGCTTCAATAGTCTGTAGTAATTTACGGAATTACAGTAACACATGTACATTTACAACAACCATGTCAACAATAGCATTTTCCTGCGCATCTGAAAATATTTTTCCTCTTCCTCCTGTTAGGGGCAGTCTTTAGGTCCTGTTGTAAAAATATATTTTACAGTCAAACTTACTGTAGTATATATCTGTGTAAATATTCTATAATTGCAATACAAAATAAATTGCTGTAATGTTTTAATTTACTGTAAGGATGTAACTCACCTGTTTGTATGATGGAAAATGGTGGATCTTTGCAGATTGGGTTGCACGCTCAACCCTGCCTCTCTCAGTGAGAGACCATGGTTCACGACATGGTCTATAAGTGTAGCCCTTATTTCATCTGAAATAACAGCTCTTTGTCTTCTTTGTCTTCCTCCACGCATCCACCCTCTCCCTGCCACCTTTCTCCCTCCACAAACCTGTCTTCTTTGGTCCATTTCCAAAATTAGTCTTTCTGAGCTTTACCTATATATATATTATATATATATATATATATATATATATATATATATATTATATATATATTTGTGTGTGTGTGTGTGTGTGTGTGTGTGTGTGTGTGTGTGTGTGTGTGTGTGTGTGTGTGTGTGTGTGTGTGTGTGTGTGTGTGTGTGTGTGTGTTCACTAACAAGTCTAAAACAAGACCACTGCTTAGCCTTTCAGCTGAAACTGCAATCAGCAGTGTTTGAAAGGCACAAGGCTGAAATCTATTCTGTTTTGAATGTGTGGTTCACAGTTTTGACTGCAGTGTGTTAGCATTAGAACAAAGTGCTGTAAATCCACAGTGTTGTGCAGGTTGTGGTTAAAGTCATGGGATAAGTGTGTAGAGTTTTGAAAACTGTGTTCAAGCAATGAAAAACGAACTAGAGTTTGGTCCACATGAACTGCTGCTGTGCAGACTGTAGTTAGAGTTTTGCACATGTAGCTCCAGTTGTGCTCACTGTCGTTTAGCAATCGAAAAAAACTGTAACACATGGCTAAAAACAGGCTCAGTGCAGCCAAACACTACACACAACCCTCACTGAGATAACACACACTGTCACTCAGAACACACTGAGAGTAAAAACACTAGCATCAAACACCAATACAGAAAATACAAACTTTTCATCTTTACAGTTTGAACAATTTCAGTGACTTCATACAAGGTAATATTTTCTTCAAAGACAAGAGTGACATTCTTTCACATGATTTATTTACATTTTTAGAAAATAACAATTCTTTCTGGTAAATGAAAATTAGCAGTTTGCTTCAATAGTCTGTATTACAGTAATTTACGGAATTACAGTAACACATGTACATTTACAACAACCATGTCAACAATAGCATCCGCCCTCTCCCAAACATATATATATATGTTTGAATTATCAAATTGCAGTGTTTGAAAGGCACAAGGCTGAAATCTATTCTGTTTTGAATGTGTGGTTCACAGTTTTGACTGGAGTGTGTTAGCATTAGAACAAAGTGCTGTAAATCCACAGTGTTGTGCAGGTTGTGGTTAAAGTCATGGGATAAGTGTGTAGAGTTTTGAAAACTGTGTTCAAGCAATGAAAAACGAACTAGAGTTTGGTCCACATGAACTGCTGCTGTGCAGACTGTAGTTAGAGTTTTGCACGTGTAGCTCCAGTTGTGCTCACTGTCGTTTAGCAATCGAAAAAAACTGTAATATGATTTTTTTAAGTGAAAAAAATAAATAAAAAATAAATAAAAATGTACATTTTTTTCTAATTGCCCAACTTTGTTGAGACTAAACTCACAGAAGTCTTTGCACTTAGTACACCTTTCATGTGGAGATGGTCTCGCTTACCAAGTGACTCTTTTACTTGTACTCTTTAACTCTCTTTTCTCTCTCTCTCTCTCTCTCTCTCTCTCTCTCTCTCTCTCTCTCTCTCTCTCTCTCTCTCTCTCTCTCTCTCTCTCTCTCTGTCTCTCAGACACACACACACACACACACACACACACACACACACACACACACACCACACACACACACACACACACACACACACACACACACACACACGGTAATAAAGCAAGTGAGAGATAAATTGTGCAGAGAGATAACAGATCAATCAGTCCTGAAGGCTTGACAGCAAGGGACAGTTTGTCTTATTTCCAGCCACCCTCAAGCAGTCAAGTGCTATCAACTCCTGAGCTGTTCTGAGCTTATCCGGGACGCTCAGAGCTCTGGCTCTCTCTCTCTGATTGTCTCACTCTTCAAGCCTGTCTCAATCTCCCTCATCTATAGTTTCCATCTCTTTTGCACACATGTTTTCTCTCTCCCAACTTATTCCCTCTTTCCACCACTTCTGTTTGACCCCCAATCTTCATTGCTCTTGTTCTACCTCCACCTCTCTCTCTCTCTCTCTCTCCTCTCTCTCTCTCTCTCTCCTCTCTCTCTCTCTCTCTCTCTCTCTCTCTCTCTCTCTCTCTCTCTCTCTCTCTCTCTCTCTCTCTCTCTCTCTCTCTACAATCTTCACTTTCTCTGACCCAATGCTCCTCAAAAAGTACACTATTAATAAATAATACTGTAATTATTATTACTAGTAAATGCATAAAAAAAACGGCAACTGTAATTTGTTAGTTACGTCAAAAAAAATCAGATTACAGTTATATTTTGTAAAAAAAAAAAAGAAAAAAAGCATTTACAATGGTTTCATACAAAACTAAATGACTATTTTGACATAATGACGATATTGACAGCTGATGACTCACATAAGCAGACTCATGAGAGCTTCTTCCCCCAAGCAATTCGATTTCTAAACTCTTGATCCCTCGTAACCATAAACAGTCTAATTGTCAACACACAACATAACCTAATGTATGTTTACATATATTTTTATCATATGTGTATCTATTGTATGTATAGATGTCTATATTGTCATTGTATATTATTTATTGTATTGTTAGTGTATATGGTGCTGTGGTATATGATGTGTAAATTGTGTAAATCTGATGTTTTGTGAAATACGTCTCATTGTGTCATGACTGCTATGTTGTTCGGAACTGCCTAAGAATTTCACCCACTATATGTTTATGTATATGTGACAATAAAGTGATTTGATTTGATAAGTCACCTACTGGTGCATGCGCAAACAACACTTGTTTCCAGTAAATACTATATGCTGTCCGTGGGGAAAAACGGTTTCATGTCGTGGAAATTTTGCAGATATTTCCTGGTAATGGCATTTTCAAATACACTGCAGTCAATACAATGCATTTCATATGTGATATGGACAAACTGAATCATTAGAAATATTTAAGCCTCTAGCTTCAATATTGGACCACTGTTTATGAATAAAACAAATCTTTTTCTTTCCTTTTTTTGGCTAAAATGCATGTAAGCACTCAGTCTTCACTTATTAAAAAAAGTCCCCCAGTGTGTCGCTGTTGTAAATGCAACCTGCATTCACAAGTCCTTGTGGTCTTTTAATCATGCACTCTAAATGCATGATAATTTTCCTCCATCAACAGTATTCTGACAGTCTGACACCAGTCACGACCTATAAAACGCCGTAAACGCTAGCGTCCGTAGGCCGTCTAGTAATGAATGTGTCAGAAATTTTGCTACTTAATTACCAGTCATGGAAGACTGGAGGATGTGCTATTGCCTATGAACTCGTTTTGGGGCTGCTTAGCACAGACGTGTACAGATTACAGAGCGAAACTCTAATGACAATTCACAAGGCCAATGGGAATTTGTCCGGCCTGGAAAGCTTTAGAGAATAGAAGACTATTTAACTCTTTATTTCACCCTGTATAAAATTAGATATACATTTAAAAAAAAATTCTCCATTAAACACCTTGAAATGGTCAATGAACTGATAAAACCTTTGAGCAGCAGCTGTGACCTTTCATTTCATAGGTCAAGCAATTAGATAAATTAAACAGGAAGACAATATTGACCCGCTCCTGTCAAGCCTACCAATGAGGGTCACAAGGGCATCGGCTTCATTCTCATTTTCTGCTATTACTCATCTCCATATGACATCGCCCAGCCAGGGTCAGCACATATTTCCCATAAGTGAAGACTCTATTAATGTCCAGCCCGAAAATGATGATCAATGATCAATGATCTACAAGTGCATCCTCAAGAAAGCGTTGAGTGATGCTATATTACACAGTGACCGTTTAAAAATGTGGACAGAATCTAATTGTCATCATTTACTCACCCTCATGTCGTTCCAATGAAATACATTCCAATGCATACAATGAAAGTCTCCAATGTTGCTTTTCGAAAAATAATCTTTCATGTACATACAGGTTTGGATCAACATGAGGGCGAGTAAATGATGACAGAATTTTTATGTTTAGGTAAACTATTCATTTTATGATAGCAAACACATGTACCATTATTCAGTTCCACACTGGCTTACACAGCTTAGTTAAGATTATAGAGAATATAAATACCAGAGAATTATGTTAAACAGGGTAAACAAACACAGCACTGTACACATTCTCATCAAGCAAGTCAGAAACGTTTAGGAAAATCACAATAACAAAAAAATGGTTGAAGATTGAAGGTGCAGTCACACAAGTTTAAGCATATAAAAATCACTTAAGATCCTGCAAAAAATATGGACAACGGATATTGATGCCACTAAAATACTGATGTTTATTTTTAAATAAATTATATAATAAATGGTAATAAATGTGCAATGAGCCAAAAGCTCAATCTGTAACATTTAAAGGAGATCCTCTACTATTCAATTTGAAATTTGCTTGTTTTGGGAGTTCTGATCTAGAAAAAGCCTAATTTACATACAAATGAGGCCTGTTTGAGCTTAAAATAACATACATTTAAATATGAGTGCCTAGATGACCTGGATTGCAGGTGTTTTGGAAATAATCTGAAAGTAAGAGACCATAAACCATCCATTGAAACAGCTAATGAAAAGAAGAGTACAATATTTTCTTTGTGACATATAAAAACTATTCTAAAAAGTCACACTGAATAACAGAAGACCCTAGAAGTCTATGTAACTATGACTGCTTTCCACATCTAGAAACTATGACTGCCTCCCACAAAGCCTACCATTTCTTTTCTTCCTGCTTAGTATTATTAGAAGTGAGGTAAAACACCCAAAGCATCATGAGAAATGATTCACTCTCTCAAACTCTGAAAGCCTGAGAAGGTGTTGTATGTATGTCCATTTTTCAGCCCAGTAGCGACAGGGATGTATACGTCTAATCCTCGACAAACTGGGACAGAATGACAGTGCGACACTGATGTGTGTGAGTATCCACCCCTGTATTCAACGCTAGAGTCATGTCTTCAACTTCACGAAACTCACTGTCACTCTTGCTGAAGCTCCCCACCAATGGGACAAAGAAAAACCAACCATACCACCTCTGAGACTCAAGATACAACCTTGTGGCTACGCCTGCCACCTACAGAAACATATGTAATACTGTATAAAGTGCTTTTCCAGCATGGTCCATAAAACAAAACAAAAAAATTATTTTCTTCTATATAAGAAATATAATAAAATGATGGATTGGTGGATAGATAGATAGATAGATGGATGGATGGATGGATGGATAAAATGACAACAATATAGAACAATGGATGGATGGACAGACGAACAGAAATATGATAGAATGTTGGATGGATGGATGGATGATAGAACAATAGAATGATGGATGGGTGGATGGATGTACGGATGATAGAATGATGAATGGATGATAGAACAATAGATGGAGAGAATGTTAGAACAATAGAACGATGGGTGGATGGATGTACTGATGATAGAACGATGGATGGATGAATGGATGATAGAAAGATGACAGAATGATGGATGGATGATAGAATAGAATGATGGATGGATGGATGGATGGATGTACATACGATGGATGGATGGATGGATGGATGATGGATGGATGAATGATAGAACGATGGATGGATGAATGGATGGACAGAACAATAGTACGATGGACAGACAGACAGAAAGATGATAGAACAATGGATGAATAGGTGACAGAACAATAGAATAATGGATGGATGGATGGACGATAGAATGATGTATGGATGTATGGATGATAGAATGATAGATGGATAGAACGTTAGAACAATAGAACGATGGATGGATGGACAGACGGATGTAAGGATGATAGAATAATGGATGGATGGGTGGATGGACGACAGACAACAGATAATAGAACAATAGAATGATGGATGGATGTAAGGACAATAGAATGATGGATGGATGGATGGATGGATGGATGGATGATGGATGGATGATAGAACAATAGATGGATGGATGGATGTACATACGATAAAACGATGGACAGACATACAGAAAGATGATAGAACAATGGATGGATGGATGGATGGATGGATAGGTGACAGAACAATAGAATGATGGATGGATGGATGGACAATAGAATGATGGCTGGATGTATGGATGATAGAATGATAGATGGATAGAATGTTAGAACAATAGAACGAAGGATGGACAGATGGATGGAAGGATGATAGAATGATGGGTGGATGGATAGACGAACACCTACAGATAAAAGAACAATAGAATCATGGATGGATGTTCGGACGATAGAACGATGGATGATAGAACAATGGATGGATGAATCTACAGATGATAGAATGATGGATGGATGGATGATAGAATGAAGGAGGGATAGAACGATGGATGGATGGATGTACAGATGATGGATGATGATGGATGATAGAATGATGGACGGATAGAACGATATAACAATGGATGGATGGATGGATGGATGTACAGATGAAAGAACGATGGATGGATGATAGAATGAAGGATGGCTAGAACGATATAACAATGGATGGATGGATGTACAGATGAAAGAATGATGGACGATGGATGGATGATAGAATGAAGGATGGATAGAACGATATAACAATGGATGGAGGGATGTACAGATGAAAGGACGATGGATGGATGATAGAATGAAGAACGGATAGAATGATATAATGATGGATGGATGGATGGATGGATGGATGTGTGTACAGATGATAGAACGATGGATG
The DNA here is from genome assembly GCA_036326025.1 of Chrosomus eos. Taxonomy (NCBI): domain Eukaryota; kingdom Metazoa; phylum Chordata; class Actinopteri; order Cypriniformes; family Leuciscidae; genus Chrosomus; species Chrosomus eos. Next base: position 4,945,418 of record CM070829.1, on the reverse strand, counting down.
GACGGATGTACAGACAATAGAACGATGGATGGATGGATGGATGATAGAATGAAGGACTGATAGAATGATATAACGATGGATGGATGTACAGACGAAAGAATGATGGATGATGGATGGATGGATGATAGAATGAAGGACAGATAGAACGATGGATGATGGATGGATGGATGGATGATAGAATGAAGGACGGATAGAATGATATAACGATGGATGGATGTACAGACGAAAGAACGATGGATGATGGATGGATGGATGATAGAATGAAGGACGGACAGAATGATATAACGATGGATGGATGTACAGACGAAAGAACGATGGATGATGGATGGATGGATGATAGAATGAAGGACAGATAGAACGATGGATGGATGGATGGATGGATGGATGGATGGATGGATGGATGGATGATAGAATGAAGGACGGATAGAATGATATAACGATGGATGGATGGATGTACAGATGATAGAACATGGATGGATGGATGATAGAATGAAGGACAGATAGAACAATGGATGATAGAACGATAGATGGATGTACAGACAATAGAACGATGGATGGATGGATGGATGGATGGATGGATGGAATGATTGAACGATGGATAGATGAATGATAGAACGATGGATAGATGGATGATAGAACGATGGACGCCAGTAAAGCCACAAGGAAACTATTGGACAGGTTTAATACACCTCTAGTGAAGTTCTAGGCTATTAGCAAGTTGAGATCTCAATGCAGCTGGACTGGCTGTAGCGTCAGCAGGACACAGAGAACCATAATGGCAGCTGACATGCCTGACCTTTCCCATTAAAAGAGCCTGGCTGCCTCCACATCTCATTAGCCAGCTCAGCACCTCGCTCTGTGCCTGAACCCAGCAGCTTCAGCCAACCACTCGTTAATTCATTTATGCCCATTATACACCTCTCTAGCTCTCGTTTCTGGGGTGTATATATCCAAGACTTTTGTGTGTGGCTTATTTTTCTTATTTTACAAACCTGTTTTTCTCCCTCAATCTGTCTTTCTCACGCATATGCTCAACAAAATGCTTGTGCGGTTTATCACTGATTATACAGGCTTATGCTGTTCCATGTGACACCTTGGCAGGAAATGAGGGGAATTATTTATGTATGTATGCATAGAAATGCAAATGTACAAACGTACATTTAAAACACAAAAATCACAAAGAAAACATGAAATAGTTGTTTAAGGGGTCATATAATTATCTCAAAAACATCTAAGAAAGTATATTAAAAGGATGCATTACATTGATCAGAAGTGACAGTTAAGAGTTTTAGATTGTTAAAAAATATAATCAAATAAATGCTATATTTTTGAACTTTTTATTAATCAAAGAATCTTGAAAAAAGTATCATGAATTCCACAAAAACATCAGGCAGCACAACCGTTTTCAACATTGACATTAATAAGGAATGTTTCTTGAGCACCAAATCAGCACGCAGGTATCCACCGGATGAACCGCTATTTGATATAAAAATTACATTTTAAATATTAAAATAGAACACAGTTATTTTAAATTGTAATATTTCACAATATTACTGTTTTTACTGTATTAAGTATAAGAGACGTCTTTCAAATAAATATCTAATCTGACCCCAAACTTTTGAATGGTAGTGTACGTATGTTTTCATCTTACATCTCAAAATATGAAAAAATGTGTTAAACCAGATTCTATTTCTAACACATAGACTTGCCCTTTATTGGTGGCATGGGTAGTTTAACTTCCTGTCACGGGAGAAAAAGTTCAATCCCAATAAATCTGAGTGTAAAATGACACGGCATGGCATTTTACATTTTTTGAAGGGCGATTTATTACTATAAAATGAAAAAGGTTGTTTCTTTGAAATCCTCACTCCGCAGAGCCTTTCCCAGGGGGGCGACAGACAAGCATCATAAGCACGAGGAAATCCATCATTCCTGACCACTTCCCCCAGTTCTACAAGGTCACTATGTAGAAACAGGCAGTCTGACACTGGCTCTGTCACCTCCAATGCAATCAGAACTTCCCCACAGCGGTGCATGGCTCACAGTTTTCAAGGAAATTATATTTATGAGTGGCAGACAGCGATTCTTTTTTCACTGACACCAAGAACAATGCCACTAAAATCCTGGCAGGCTGACTTACAAACATCGTTTGTTTGAGATTCCTAAGATGGGACGCTTTGGGTATTACGAAGAGACATCCCCAAATGACCTAATAAATGATGAAGCAGGTTTATGGAAGAAATAAATGGGTCAACAGCAAGCATTTCAAATGGGAAAACAGCAAATACATGAATGTGTAGGGCCACTAGTGTTAAATGACTCTTCCCAGCAGGGCTCGACAGAGTGAGCATTTGGCATTAGCGGCTAAAAGAGTCTAAATCTGCTAAGGGGCGATAATGGGGACAACAGTTTTTAAAAGTGACTTTTCACTATTAATTACAAAAGGACCTACATTTTCATGGGTTTAAATAAAAGATTTGTGTTACAAGAGACAGTAAAAAAACAACTTTGTGCATCAAAACCACTCCTTTCTTGGTAAATAATTCACTTAATTTTCAAAAGTCAATGAATTTGTGACAGCGGAATGTAACATTTTTGGCAAGCCAAACATGTCAGTCTCTAAGTAACATGTAATTTATTTAAAGGAATGTTAAGCAATATTGGAGATGCTAGCAATACCAAGCTAGGTTTGAAAGCATAATATCACACCCTTCAGAGTGTCCAAAAGACATGAACGCGCAACAGCAGAATCTGATTACCTCATGTTGCCTCGTGTCTCAAAGCACAAAACATTACAATAATAATGACCGTAAACAACTTACAGAGCTCTTACTTGTACCACCTGACCGCTGCAGATTCATTTCAGCATTGATAGTGTTGACTTAGAAACACTTAGGATGTGAACGGCTCTGGGTCATGGGTTGCCATCTCGTAATTACAGTCATGACATGGCGTGAACGCAGCATAAGCTTGTTTTGGTTCAGGAGGAACTGTAAAAGGCTGTAGCTGTTTGTTGAAAGCTCTCGGTGACTGTCCACAACTCTGCAGCCTTACAGAACGTGCTGATGTGTGATGACTGCGCGAAATTGGACGAAAATTCTTTCGAAAACAACTTCTATTATTGATTGCTATAGGATGTGAAAAGAGTTTCAACCAGTATAACAAAAAGTGTAATACTTTTTTTTTTTTAGAATTGTAGGAGTAAGCGTCAAGCTTGTTTCTAGATCAGGAGAGTAAGATGGTACATCCCTGTTGAAAAAAGAAGCTTTAAAACCAGCCTAAGCTGGTCTTAGCTGGTCTCTCTGTCGGGAAAGACAGGGTTTTGGGCACTGTCTGCTGGTCAGACTGGGAAACCAGCTGAACGCCAGCTTAAACAAGCTAAAACCAATCGCAAACAGCTTAGGCTGGTTTTAACAGTTTGTAGGATGTAAGATTACTAGAGTCTTAGAGGCAGGACATGAGTAAAAGTCTCCATTTGCTTAAACAACTCAGATATTAAAGAGATCATAATGCTACCGTTGAGATATACATTGCAATCTGAAGTAGCGGCCCTACTGTGAGTTTAGTCTTGACTGAATTTCTTAATGTTGTGCTAAATGGTATATCTTTAAAACATAGGCTAGCTCAGCGCCTTGGGTGTAGCCATTGCGTTTGAAAATCTAAGTACACCTCCTACCAAGCGCAGCGGCAGTCATGACGGCTGAAAACAATAATTAAAGAACAGACTACTGTATGAAGAGAGAATCTCAGCATGGCTAACTAGCTGAGCTTTCAACACTAGTCAACCAATGTGGCCTTTTTTATTAAAGCTGGTTGACCTAGGAATTCTACCTTGTTGCTAAAGCCTGTTGATAGCTCAGGAGAGTTAAAAAATAAAATAAGTTTAAACTCCAAACCCACTATCCGACCTTGGGGACAGCAGGAAGGCGTTTTCAATCGTTGTGGGAAGTCAAAATCAAAAACTATCAATTTGTCAGTTCCCCTTTCAAGCCAAGCCAAGTGACAGCAAATCAGCTATACCCCATTTAAATGTATCTGGTAAAAAGTGTGTCTAATACAGCAACATATTCCATAAAGGCTTCTCTTCCTGTGCACCAAGAAGGTAATTACATTTGCACACTGTAATATGAAGCCATTGGCAATGGCCTGAGGCACATTAAAGCATTGATCTGCCACCGTGTGCCCTGGCTTACAATGCCTTCAGTCCCCATAACCTGCTTCCATCAAAACCGCCTCATGTGGACACCACACATCTGCTCCTCTCACTCTAATAGCTTTGATGGAACCCTATACAGTAGGTTCCTTTAAGAAGTGAAGGAAATTACGCTGGACTCCAGAGCCCTATGGTGCCACTTACTGTGGCTATCTTCTCTTAACAGACAATAAAGTCACCTAAATAGACAAAATGTGGGCATGTGATTGAATTCTCTATTACCATGAGACATAAAGGTGATTTTGTTTGAAAAAGGATACCAGACCCATTATCCTGTGGCCTATCCATCTTACTTTAAATTTTAAATACATCATTCAAAACTTTCAAATAAAATTGTACTTACATGTAGCTAAAATTCAAAGTCTGTCATGCAAAACTTTGTTTTTCCTGATATAGTTATGAATTTCTTAACGTTCATTTGAATTCTAATTCCTTACATTCACATTTAAATGGCAATTCTGCATCCTTTTTAGCTTTAAATGCAATTAAAATTCAAAAATGAACTGGTTAAAATACCCTAGTCAAAGAGAGCAGGTGTTTCCCAGACAATGTTCAAAAGAAAGAAGGATGGCTCTATAGTATGTGCTAGATATGGGCTTTGACCCGAACAGATGCGGAACAGCCCAGCTCATCAGCGAGAGCGGTTCTTCAGCTGAGCCACGCCACGATGACAGATCACACGTCAGGAACGCCCTCGCAGGTCCTGCAGCGATGGAGCCGTCTTTGACCAGGCATGCCATCGCAGTGTAAGAAAATCTCTTATCATGCTACGATATGCAGAGGCACAGTCGTAATCAGGCTAAGTGCCATGCTCAGGCGTGAACCCTGCTAAAATGCCATTCCAGGCAGTCACCCATAAAACACTTTATGGAAAGTAAAGACCAATCTCACTACTAAGTATCGATCGTAAATTATCGTAACATTTGCAGGCAGTCAGCAAAGCCATATTAACCACTGGAAGTTATCAAAGGGTGTGTGTGGCTGTTCTGCTTGGGCATGTTCGCATGTCTGTTAAAGCGCAGCTGTTGGTATTGTAACCGTCTTCAGATTGGATTACATGTCATCTTCATATTACAGCTAAAGCTACATGCAATCATAGTTTAAAGGAACAGTTTGTCCAACAAATAATGATTGGGTCATCATTAGTTTTGTTCCAAATGAGAATGACTTTATTTCTTGCTTGGTGAAAAATGATGACAGGATTGAACTATCTCCTTAAGTTCTGAAACTGAAACAGTTCTAAAGCAAACAAGAACTGGATAGCAGTATGCCTACGTATACATTGAAGGTAAAGGCAAACAAAGAAACGTTAAACCTAGATTTCAGCTTGGTTAAATATTTATGATTCCTCTGGCATTAAAAAGCACTCACCCTAAAAGCTTTTCTTGTAACAATATGTTCTCAGGAAACAGCCTTTTGGATTACAGGACTGAACGCTTTAAACAAGAGAAGTAATACATTATCACACAATCACTTTACAAACATATGTATCAGTACTACAGTATCACGATGGTATATATGGTCACCTTATTTGTTGACCCACAAATTTAATTCAATATAATTAACATATATTTTACACACTTAAAACATTCACATATTGAAAATCGCATTATTTACCGAGTTATAGCATTTTTCTTCGATATCGTGCAGCCCTAGTACTAAGGGCTATTGATCAATTAAAATTTTGATCAAATTAATAACATACGCTAAGTGAAGCATCAAAGGAATCAGAACTATTCACATATACAGTACATATTGGCTGAGAAAGCCAAAACATTTTCCTTCCATATCTAAAGGGCACCTATGGAATTTTGAAAATTACCTTTCATGTAGTGTGTAACATAGATCTAAGTGAACAAAAACATCCTGCAAAGTTTTATATATGAAAGTTCACCTTAAAAAAAGTTATTGTCTCTCAAAAGTAAGAGTCGACTCTGAGTCAATTTAATGAATCGGTTTTCCAATGAGTCTTTTTCCTTTTCGTTGTGACGTCAAGACGAAAAATTATCAAATTGACCGTGCCCACTCATTGCGCACACCGTGCAGACACCAGGGAAAACATCATGTCGACAACAAGACGCTATGTTCTGAAGTGCGAATCAAAAGCAAACTTTTTTTCACTGCCCAGGGACGAGCACGTGAAGAATCAGTGGCTAGAGTTTATATTTACAACTATACCACACAAGTATAGCCCAAACCTTGTGCTGTTTGCGCGTCATTTTAATGATGATAGCTTTACAAACACAACTGACTGTGACTGGGTCATCTGACCAATCACCGTCGATTAGCATCAAGCAAAAAAGTGGTTTGGAAAAATGAATCGTTGAACGAATCATTTGGGAGTCAGTGAGCAAATCAGGTCAAAATAAATGCATATATTATAAGACAACAAAAGTGTTTTTTGTCATTGCATGCTTGTAAAAAAAAGGGGACTCCCAAAACAATATTAGGAACATTTTGAATGCCATAATAGGTGCCCTTTAACATAAACCTATTGCTGCTGACCTACAGTTTTGACCTACAAAAATATTCACAATCAAGTCAATCTGCCCAGAGTAGATTTAAGGCCATTGAGTCTTTTGAGAAATTGAGAAATTTTATAGTATGCGTTTTTTCGTATTCGTGATTCGGTGGCTCTGAATTGTCAAAACACCATTCAAACTGCTTGCTACGGATGCGAAAAACACAGAAAATCAAACCCGATCCGATTTTCTTATGACGGACGAAAGTTTCGGAGACAGTGTGCAAGCGTGATTGACACAACATGAGGTCGTATTTATTTTTTAACGAGCGAAAACTTCGGATGCGAATTTCGGACTCAGTTTGCAAAGGCCGTTAGACTTAAAAGGATAGTTCACTTTGAAATTATTTTTGTATGTTTTAGCTTACCCAAGGGCGTGATTTTTTTCCCAAACCACTTCAGCGAAATCCCGCCCTGCAGCTGATTCTAAAGTTTTCATTGTCATGTCAATCACTGTACAGATTGCCTACACCCAACCCTGATCCTAAACCTACCCGTCACTGTAACCTAAACCATGAAATCGGTTGCAGGGCGGATTTCCGCTGAAGTGGTTTGGGAAAAAAAATCACGCACCCAAGGGCATTCAAGAGATGTCTTTGTTTCTGCAGTAGTTTCAATGTTGATATTTTTAGGTCAAACAGTTCTTGTCTGTCAGTCATATAATGCTATGGTCACCACCTCAAAGAGCATGCACAGAGAAGTCCAAATTAAACATGATTTAATGACTCGTAAACGTAAGTACACATTGATGGCCTAAGACACGAAACGAGCAGTTTGTGTGAGAAAACGAACAGTATTTATATTGTTTTTACCTCTTGGAACCACAGCCACGTCAAAGAACGTATATTTCCTTTTATAATATAAAATTAAGATTTTACATGAGAGAGATAATGTAGTCAAACCAATGTAAAACTTTCCGGCACTTGCGCAGACCGAAGCGCTCGCGCCCTCAGATCACTTATTCAAGTCACATTTCACTTCTTAGCTGTAAACAACCAAGGAAGGGGACGCCACAATATCATACACTAAATATATTCTCATCAACTACATTATCTGCACTCCACAACAGGTTACAATTGACACGTTAAGCATGAAGCAGGATAACTGCTGTGACCTGAAATCTATTATATATTTATTTTCTATGCAGATGCACTAGAATGAATATTTCTTTGCAAATAGAGCTATTCAAATCATCTGGTGAAATTGTTTTCATATCGCAGAAAAAACAAAACAATTGCAATGTAGGTTTTTTTTTTCCAATATCATGCAGCTCCATACCTGTGACTGTGAATATGGACAATAACAAATTCTCAGTTTTACTTCAACTACGCTTGAAAACACATACAAAGATGTAGCTAAAATGCTTTTATTTACAGCAATTCTACTGCCCTGCCTCGTTTCGTTCTGCTGAAGCACATAAGCGACTTTGTCTGTATTCCCAAGGGATCACATCCCCTAGGCTCTCCCGCTGCAGTCAGGTAAAAAAGCTTCTGCTGTGGCAACAACGTAGAGGGTTTATCAGACGGGCGATACAAAAGCGTTGTGGGTATTCATATTTCCAGACAATAACACAAGGGACTTTTTATTATTAGATCAAAAACTATAGGCAACCGCATTAGGGAGAAGATGTTCTAACAAAGTTTGCTGAAACACAGCCAAACCGCAAAAGATGATGGCTTCATTCCCAGATGCAAAGTGAGGTAACTTTACCGTAAAACGACTTTCGCAAAGTGGCCGGATACAAATTGTGGCCGCACGCCGCCTGGAGTGGTGGGGAATAATTTGAATGACAGCAGCAATGACTGACAGGCAAGCAGAGAATGGGTATGCTGTCAATTTAACAGTATAATTAATGGAACTGATTACACAGCTTGAATATAACAGCACTTACGATCACAAATGTGTTGAAATACTGACAATAAAACATGTATTTAAGAGGAATTTCTGCAGCACTACTTAAAATTCTTTAAAACATGTCAACAAAATTAAATGTTTGTTAAAGGGATAGTTCCCCAAAAATGTTTAATTCTGTCATACTCATGTTGCTCGAAACCTGCATGAGTTTCTTTCTTCTGTATAACACAAAAGAATATATTTTGAAGAATGTTGGTAACCTGACCATTGATGGTAGCCTGATTGACTTCCATTGTATTTTTTTTAAGTCAATGGCTACCGTCAACTGTTAACTGACATTCTTCAAAATATATTCTTTTGTGTTCAACAGAAGAAATACATTTTTGGATGAACTATCCCTTTATCAAAAGGTTTTTAGATTTTGCCAATAATAATGAAAGAGATAAATAAATGATTTAAACTAAAACTTTGGTAACACTTTACAATAAGGTTCATTAGTTAACTACATTAGTTAACATTAACTAATAATGAACTGCACGTATGCAGCATTGATTCATCTTTGTTCATGTTAATTTCAACATTTACTAATACTTTATTCAAATCTTGTTAACATTAGTTAATGCACTGTGAACTAACATGAACAAACAATGAACAACTGTATTTGTATTAACTTTAAGAAAAAATAGCTTTCACAATTACATGTTGTTTTTGTTACATGTTCATACATATTTATCAATATATAAAATATTTGAATATTTGGTTTAATTGTATTTCTTTCCTCACCAACTTAATTAGTTTCACATCAATTAGATGGCATTTTAGTATACAGTAGTACATTTCATTAAAATGAATATACATAATATAGACTAAATTAATATTGTTGTCAAAAAACACCATACATTCTAAATAAACAATTAATAAAACACGGTGTATAAATGAATCTCAAAACAAACAACAGAAAAGGAACAGATTTCTCAACACCAAATAAAATAAATAAAATGAACAAAATTAAAATGCACACAGTTTATCTTGTATACTTGAAAGTAAAATGAATCTAATATTGCTAACTTTCTTATGAGATCTTTCTGATCTAATGCCAAAGATTTTTTTCCTGAATCATTTGTATTCTCCGCAACCTGTCCCGAAACAACATTAATGTGATTTGTGCACTTTATTATGTGAACGCCTTGGTTGGAAAGGCTTTGCCAAGAACATTAAATGCAAATTCAAATCAAATAGATTCAGAAAACAAAACCAGCCAAAAGGCATCATGATACACATAATGTATGTCTTGTACTGTTCTGGGCTTTGACGGGTCAAAAGGGCAAATATGAGGAGTCTGGATCCTCCGCGTTCAGCAACTGGGCAGCATTCCAACATTTATACCTATTGTTGCTAGGAGACATTCCCGCTAATGTTTATGGCTTGCCTGAATCAGATGGGAACCTGGCAAATAGCGTGCAGCACAACACAGGTATCATCACTGTAACCTTTTGTGCTCCGAAATCTCACGACTACGAAAAAGGCATCCGGGCCGGGGAAAGAAAGGTTAATTTAATGCCAAAAGGAAAGAGAAACGCCTGAAAAATGTCCTGCAGCAAAGACTTATTCCCACCACACCTTTGCAGCAATTGTGTTTATTGGTTTTGTTAAGCTAGGACTGATTTATAACATTTGAAAAGCCATTCATTCTTTCTGTCTTTTTAGATTTGGATTGTGGTGTGGAGAAGCCAATTCAATTCACTAGCCAAATATCAAGGACTTCTTTTCCCAGAAAGGCAGCTCTTCAGTTGCAGTCACAAAGCCAAAGAGCTTCAGTTGTTCGGCTGTGCTATTCTATCTCTGCTTCTCAATCTGGCATTCTTTTATGTCAAATTCATGAAAATATTAGCAAACAAATCTATATGATTCAACAGTCCAACTTACATAACAAATCAATGGATTTACACCAAATACGGTGGGAATGGTTTCCAGTCACAGGCTTTTTGCCTTACCACATGGTGCTTTATTCGCAAATGTTTTAAGCGATATTTGAATTTTGTGCACAAGTTAAATTCGCAACTTTAACTAATAGTCAATTATAGTGCATGTATCCTATTCATGTGAGTTTGATTACAACCAATGATGTTGCACAGGAGGGCTATTTGTAGATTGGTGTCGAATTACTGTAATGCAAACCAAGCGATCAACAAAATGTTGCACAAAAATCTTATTTACATGAAAAAGAGCTGGCACTTGTCGTTTATGCTTAGGTGTAAGAGAGAAAGTTTACAAAAATACATGTTAATGCCGCTTTAAATTAGCACGTTTAAATTCATGGTGTACAAAAACATTAATTTATACATGGTAGAGTTATGGCATCAATGCTTTGCTAAGACAGAATGTAAATATTTGGATTAATTATGCAAAACGGCTCCCGAAACCATCTGTCAGTTTTGGAAAATCAAGGTCAAGTCGCAAAGGCATTGCACAGCAATTTAGAGCAATACTCTGCCAATGTGATTGTTGTGTTTGGCAAAGGATTCGTTTCCATCTGTACGCTAGGAATCCATTTAGCTACTTCTTTAAAAAAAAAAAAAAGCAGAGTTGTCGCAGCACTTTTACATGCTTATGGACAAACTCAATCATACACAATACGCTGCATTAACCTCAAGAAAATCTACATTTGGCAAATCACCTGCATTCAGGAGAGTAATTAATTCCCAGAACACAAGCCTTTCTCCTGCATGCATTCAGCTGATTACGATGAAGGAAAACAACAATTAAACCTTTGTCTTTGTGGTGTTCAAAGAGGAAAAATGACAGCATACATTCATACCTGTTGAAAAACAAAGCAATTATAGAAATGTGTAGTGCCAGGTGTATAATATTTCAAGAGAGTTTAGAAATAAACTCAGTTCATGACCTCAAGAACAACAGGTGTCTGTCAGTCTCTGGGCAATATGTTATTCGCCAATGAGGAAACAATCTAACAAGTCATTTCCCCCTTTTTTCTATTTTACCCATTAACTTCCAAGGTAACATTTGTGTCAACATTCAATCTTGGGTTTATTTGGCTAAACATGTATTTTATAAATTGTACATTTTCAATGCCTAGTGCATCTATTTCTGCAGTTGAACGGACTTCGATTTAATGTGTTACTTTCGTACAATTAATTATAAGAAATAAATGCATAAACATTAACACATGTAATCATGGTTCCTGACTCTGACAATTCAACAGGAAACTTGCCAAATCACACTTCTTGAAAGCCGACAGCACGAAACGAATAAGGACAGATGGAATAACTCTGAATGCATTACGGATTGCTGTGGACTGCAGGCCAATGATACACAATGAAAATAAACAAACAATATATTGCCTTCTAAAGTCTATTCAACTCACCTGCCACAATAACATCTTTGAATCATCCTTATTCAAGAGGGCTTTTCTTTAAAAAAAAAAAAACATTGATATATTGGCGCTTTTCCACTGCATGGTACGGTACGGTTCGGTTCGGTACGGCACGCTTTGGCGCTTTTCCACTGCATGGTACGGTACGGTTCGGTTCGGTTCGGTACGGCTCACTTGTGGTGCTTTTCCACTGCATGGTACGGTACGGTACGGTGCGCTTCGGCGCGCTTTAATGGTACCTGATCTGTTGAGGTTCCAAGCGTACCGTACCGGTACTAAAATGTGACGTGAAACACTGCAGATCACTGATTGGTCAGACAGACAGAATCGTCACTACCAGCGTCATTGGATTTGCGACACGAGACCGCTATACAGAGTCATATAACCAGTAGACAACAGCCAACACGGTAGCACCTGTGTTTTACTTACTTGAAAAAAAAGAAGAGATCAACACTTTAAAAAGGAAATGGCTGAATCGTGGTCGAGGTGCAGACAATCCTCTCGTTGGTTGCCTAGGAGCGGGTCCAGCGAGAGCTGGATGGGGCAAAACAGAATGAAAAAGTGTTCCAAGAAGTAGCAGCTAGCTCAGCTCTTAGCCGCACACGGCTATCACCGGACCTACAAACAGTGTAACGATCAGTCCCACCCACTTTGAATGGGTACTAACTGCAGTGGAAAAGCAACCGAGCTAGCGAACCGAACCGTGCCGTACCGAGTCGTACCACGCAGTGGAAAAGCGAAGCCGAACCGAACCGTTCCGCGCCGAATCGAACCGTACCGAACCGAGCGTACCATGCAGTGGAAAAGCGCCATATGTGATTAATTGGGAGTAGTAATTGTGATTAATCATGCAATTAATTCAATCAAATCCTTTAAATAACAGAAACAGGATTGACTCTTCTGATGCACAACTCTACTCTCTAAATCTACTGCATAGTTTATTCTGGCCAAGTAATGCCCACTTAGACAGAAAAAATGCCTTCTGATGGACATGTAGAATGACCAACTGTTGTTGATAAGTGTGTGAAGGGGCAGATAAATAGAAAATCGATGCAGCCACAACAACAGACCTGCATACAGCAAAGTGGTAAAACGTTCCAATAATGATGCTTCAGTTTCCACAAAAGCTTACAGAGATAAGAAAATCAGAGCAAAATCTGAGAGAAGCACATGGGCAGATCTCAAACAAAACTCTTAAATAATTTGATGTTCCAATGCAATGAACGGTGGGCGATATACGGGTAGACATGATTAAACCGGTAGAACTTTGGAGAACTATCATCTCCATCACAGTTACACTCGTGTGAAATTGCCGTGGTCACGAAAGCTTATTGTTTGCATTCGTTTTCAAGCATTGCGATTTAAAAACAACCACAATAACTCATTTCGCTATATGTGCACACTGTCTGAGAGACACAGATAAAGCTTCTGCTCATAGAGCACGTGAGTACTGAACTGAGTTCTTTTTGCCGCCTAATTGCAAGTGTGTCCAACTGCGTCTACAAACCATGTGCATACAAATTATGCACCAACAACAAGTTTTGGCCCCACAATGAAACCCACAAAAATGCGATTATGAATTCGCCAAGGCTGCGATAATTGTTTTATGCACAGCTTGTCAGAGAAGCACGGCTCTGTGATCTAAAGTAAAGGCTGTTTCATCTGAAATCACTGCGAGTTTGAGTTGCTAATAACGTGCATTTAAAAATCAAACATCTTTCCAAACATGAGAAGCATTTATGAACCTCTTGTCCAACAAAAGACAACATTTAATAATGTGTTTTTACTCCAAACTCACTTCATAACGATAGTAGAGCATCCTTCTGTGAGATGATTTGGCTTCTAACACAGAATGAGGCACAATACATTATTTCATAGTACTCCATACAGTGATAAAGGCTATGTCGATTAGCATTGAAGTATAAATATACTTTATTATCATGAAAATACCTGAGAAGGCTTGAAGAACTCAGATAAACCATATATGAAACGGGACCACAAAACCGGTCACATGGGTCCATTTTTTTATACATCACCTGGAAGTTGAATAAATAAGATTCCCATTGATGTATGGTTTGTTGGGATATGACAATATTTGGCCGATATACAACTATTTTAAAATCTGGAATCTGAGGGATTTTGGCATAAAAGAAAAATCAATCATTTTGAGCCATACAATGTATTGTTGGCTCTTCTTCTACTTCACTTTCTTGAGTTTATTATCGCCACCTAGTGATTAGGCATACAGATCGTATTACATAGATCACCAGACTCCGCAAGTCATCTGGTTTGTTTTCCTCAGTTTTATAATGTACTTTAATTATGAAACAGTAAATTTAAATTTTATGACAGGGGTAAGGTTTAGGGTTTGAGGTAGGTTTTAGCTATAATCAGCTAAGATAGTCTGTATTACATATATATTTACATTACATTTAATCATTTAGCCGACTCTTTTATCCAAAGCGACTTACGAATGAGGAGAGTACACGTAGCAAGTTTATTTTAATAGACATAGAATAATTAGTGTTAGTATTAATGGGTCAAGTGTTGACGAAAAAGTTTGTAGTACTGGAAGACGAAGACGGACTCTTCTCCCTTCAATTTTGTAACTTTAATAAGAATAAATGTATTAATTTACATAGTGAAGACTATGCAGTGTTTGTGTTCATGCGATTACTTACAATTTATTTAATATTTCTTATTTCTAGTGCTTTAATTTTTTTACGTATAGGTCTATTTCATTTGTGTCTTTGTTCTATTTTAGTTTCATTCTATTGTCCAATTAGTTTCTTTGTTCTTATTTTATCACTGACTGTTTACTTGACTTCAGTAAGCTAATTCAGTAATAATGAAATTCGTGACAAGAATTATGACATTTCAATGACATACAAAAATTTGATATCATAAAATCCTTTTTTTTTTTGTTCTCATGAAATAAATGTACTCATAGTGTTATCCGATTTTGGTCATATCGCACACTCCTACCATAAACCCTGCAACATTAGCACCAATCTGCAAACATGTAAACAAATCTTCCTGACTGACTGATAAAAAAACTTGTGCATGCCTAATTCCCTGAAGTTCTCATGCGGGCAGCCAATTGGAACGGGCAGATTTGACCAGCTGTATTCATCTCAGTACACATTATGCATCAGAGGGAGGCTGTCGGAAGCTGAAGCTAAGAGGACAATTTGACAACGGTTATCAAGTTCTTCATCAGCCATAATAGAGTCAAACTATTTTACCAGATGTCCTTCGTATGAATGTATCTTTGAGCAATCTCCATGAACACATCCCTTGAGATACAATATTCCTTTCTTTGTGTCCATGTCAGAATGTTGGGCCCCCAGGCCAGACTGTTAGACCAAAGGCATTTATACATGCCAGACACAAAAACCACCAGAGAGAGAACTCTCATAAATGCTTTAACTATGCACATTTTATTTGTATTATTGCCTTAGGCAACAAAAACTGCCTGGTAATTTAGCAGAGCTGGGTGCATTACGCGTTTTCTACAGCCATTCCTGGAAGAAACGGGTAACAAAGCTAGAGGAGGAAGAGCTTGACAATAACTTTTTTTCATATCTCTGACACTACATGCTGATCTACATGCCATCTTTGGTATAAAAACAAGTTGTTGGAGGAAATGATATCAACCCAGTATACAGTATCTCACAAAAGACCCAGTATATCTCACATAATAAAACGTCTGTATTTTTGCCCACCTTTTCATGCCACAATTTTTTTTAGTTGTCAGGAGAAAATGTGCTTAATTGGACGAGAGGAACAACAATGTATTTCCAAACCTTTCAATTGGCATCCCAGTTGTGCTCAGAATGAACTCTTTTGCAGAATAGTAGCACACTTGAGGAAAAAGGGATCGTAAAAAGGTCAGAGAAACAAAAAAGAGCTCAGATCAGTGCACCAATAAAAAAGAAGAAAAAAGTTTTACATCAATCAGCAAAAAACCCTAATTCTGAAATATACAAAACAAAAAGCTCATACGACAACAGCTACTTAAAAGTAACTTGCTCGCCTATGACATCATCCAGCTCAAAGTGTATGCTAATGACATCATCCCGCTCTAAGAGCGACTTCTAGTCATGAACTCTGAGTAAGGTCTGATTAATAGACACCAGGAGGTGACATCACCCACTACAGCTGATTCTTCGGGTTAATGACCTGCGTGATGCATTAACCTAAAACGTCCATTTGGATTAGTGTAGTCACGCTTGCCAGTTGTCATGTGATCTATCACACACGTCTGGTTCATCATGCCAGCTGGTTGGCATGCCGAGACTGTCGCTGCCCACTATCCATTACTGTAACTGTGAGTGAGTGATTCAAAAGGTGTGATAGAGATAGTCCGGGAAGAGTTTCCTCGAGAAATTACTCTTTACAGAACGCAATGTTGTTGTACAAACACCAGACTGAAATCATCTTTTTAAATGGGACTGGATTGGAAAACATTAAATGTAGAATTCTAACAGTCAAAATCCATATTAAGCTCTCAGGCAAGAAACAGCAATAAGTAGTCATTTTCTGCTTTAGTAGGTCAATGAGACTTGGCTTAGCATCTTAAACTTAAAAGTCCTAATTGGCTGTCACGACCCGTGGTAGTGGGAAGATAAGCATAAATGATAGTGGCTCCAGGCTAATGACACAAGCCCTGCCTTTATGAGCACCATCATCCCTCCGGTGTAATATAACGAGGCAGGGTTTCCACATACAGCCCTACATTATTTCCACTAAGATTACCCACGGCCACATACATCTTAGTGCCGTATCACTGACCACTTGACAGGTGGACACTTGGGTTCTTGGGTTCACTACAGTATTTGCACAATTACAAGTGACATCTCTATAAATTACATTAAATAACAAACCGTCCAGTAACCAATTCAGATAATAATAAAAAACCCTCTGTGAGTAATCTGAAAGGTTGTAGGTTCAAACCCTCTATGAACTTTTACCCTAGGTATCCAATCAGACTGTTCCAAGTCACCAATTCACCTGTTTTTAATAGAAAGTGATGCTGTAATTTAGTAATTAGTAGTGAAAGATCTTGGCTGGTAATCTGAAAGGTTGTAGGTTCGAATCCATAAACTATCACCGCATAGAAATTATTAGCATTATCACTTACCAATTGCATGCCACATATAAATGCCAGCGTGCATCTACCACTGCAACAGCCCATCTTGCCCTCCTTCGAGTCCGTGTTTCCACGTGGGTCGCTGTAACTCCACAAAATGATGCCCAGGCAACGGGTTTAAATGGATCTTTCTTCACTCCAAACGCGATAGACGCGAATCAAATACGCCCTTCCGATGAAAGCATCCCAAGAACTCCACCGTGTAGGGAGAATATATGAAGAAAACTGCATGTGTTTGTTAGAAAAGTACAATTGAGGTGTAACGCAAAGTCAAAGAGACACGGACAACACTTCCCTAAGTTAGTGGAGAAATAACGGTATCTCCAAATCCAGCACTGAAATACATGTCAATGTGATCTTCCTCGGATCCGTGTCTGAGAAACAAAGCCACCCAGTGTTGTTTACGCTCTCATTGCTCCTCCCTCGCGAGAAAGAAACCGAATTAACACGTTTTAAACAGCTATATGACTCGTTTTCTTTCTCTGGAAGCCGCGACGCGCGTTTAGTTTTCCAGCAGGAAATCCACGGGAATGATGATATGAGGACAATAATCCAAGCGCGCGTCCTGCAAGAGCCTTTCAGTGCAGCTCAAACGTGTCTTCTCGGATCCCTCAACTACTATTGGTCCCTTCCAGTGTTAACTTGCTCAGTCCGGGTGTAGAGGAGGACAAAGAAGCGGCGCATCTTGCACCATCTGACGCTCCAGATTGAATGAAGCGCACGCGGCGCTGCTCTCCGCGGGGATGCGACTCGGTTTGTTTCTCACGCAGCGGCTGGTGCTGATGCTGTACAGAGCTCAGATGAGGACCTGGACGTCCCCCAATGCACCGGATGAGCTCTCTGCTCCCTCTCTCAGTGGGCGTGAGAGCAACGCGATATGGAAATAATGACTGTGTGGAGTTGGGGGTCACTCGGCAAGATGCAGATATATAACGGGCTGCCTGGAATTGCTTCAGTCGCCCTCAGGAAATTCCAGGTCTGAATTTAAACGGCTCCCTCGGGTTTCAAAGTCTACAAAGAAAAGACACGTAGTTAGTAATATAACTATTTGTTTATGAATCTTCCATTATTGTTGCTGAAAAGTTCTTTTGACGAGATAAAAGTTTATTTTTTACAACACCGTTTTGCTGATTATGAAGGGATTTATATTGCGAAAACGACCTGACTGTATCCTGCTCACATGGCTACTAACAAAATAATAACAATAAAGGTAACTCTTTAGTTTAGGGTCCAATTCACACCATTATAGTTCCTTGTTAGCATATTGGCTGTTTACTTATAAAGCACATATTAATGCATATTGTTATGCATGACCATATTCTACATCCCTTACCTAGATGTAACTATTACTAACTATTAATAAGCACTAATAAGGAGTTTACTGAGGCAAAAGTCTAGATTAGTTAATAGTGAGAATTGGACCTGAATCTAAAGTGTGACCAATGCTAGTACTACTACTACTAATAATAATAATAATAAAATAGGAAGACATAAAATATTGATTTGTTTATATTACTTTATAATTTTATCTGTATTAAAAAAAATATATAAATGACTTAGCCTATTAAGAAAAATATTCTACAGCACAGGCTACAAAACATTCGGCTAGCAAACAAACACTTGCTTATTAATAGTAATAGTCTATAATAGTAACGTCTTTTGAGGTTATTATCAAACACATTCAAAGACAAAGTATACCATAGATTTAATGTTTCTGAATGCTGTAACTGAAGAATCAGGATCAGGAATCAAGTATTCATTAGAGCCGTGTAACAATATATACTTTACATAATGCATTTAGGAGCATAACCGTATCCTACTTTTTAATGCAATGCAATCCCAAACAGTCACATAAACATAAACATAAACATAAACACAAGCCCACACCCACAAAAAAAAATACACACACAAATAGTCTCTTTTATCAATGTTTATGACATGCTTTAATTTCCCCAGCAATCTTGAGTGGCAGCACCATGTATTTACATCCTGATTTCCGGAGGTAATGACTGCAAGTGAAATTGCAGACCCTTCTTCCTGTCATGCTTGTCCTCTCTGGTCCAGTTTAATCTCAGATTCATTTCACTTGTACCTGCAGGGAAACCAACAGAATTAGTGATACTGCATTTTGTTTGTGTGAATGTTCCATGCCACATGACTAAGCCTATCTGAGTTTTCCAGCCATCACGTCTCTGGTCCTCGCATTTGCCAAGTTTAAACAATGTCCAAGCAAGCAAACTGTTATAAACAAATACAGTGGACATGAAAGACATTCACCTCAGCTCATGACAAAATGTATAATACTGAGTCCTCCTGGAATGAATTAGCACTTTTTTTAACATGTCATAACCTATTTTTTCCATGCATTTGTTTCTTTGTTCCCTCAAGTGTCATTATAACTCTGAGACAAATCTTAGATTCAAAGATTTGAATATATAACATTCACGTCACACCTGTGTCACACTGCTTCTATCTGATCGCTTTCTCAAATCTAAACCTAGATTGGGCAAACTGAGAAAAACCATTAAAGAATACGAAATTAAGGAGGACTGTGCATCTGTAGCAGCTGTATGGAGAGATATCGATCCTTTAAAAATGCATGAGCTACAGCAGAGCCCATGACTTCTATCACTTTAAATTGGACACCGGACTGATGCACTTTGTGCTTTAGTGAGGTTGAACTTTGGGTTCTGCTAAATGTTTTATTTGATCTGCTCTTATTCAGTATGCCATTATAGGCTTTTCACCCAAATATAACAGTGAAAAATCAGGACATTATTCTTTTAAAGATTCCTTTGCACATTGAACACATTCTCACTGGCAGGTTGAGGATGTTAAAGCTGTATCATTGAAATAACACAATGTCTATTTCACAGATTTATAAGACTGATATGACATTTGCCTTGGCATTGAATGCATTTATAGACCGACTACACCACAAAACATGTCCCTTGTCTTATGCTAATATACTGTATAGCCTGTTTTCCGAAGCAGTTCTTCCACTGCATCTCATATATAAATCTCTAGTAACTTTGCAGCAGTTTATATCGCAATATTATCAATTGCTCACTGAGATGGAATTCTTATGAAAGATTTGTGACATGTGAGCAGATGGTTGCCCTGCTAAATAGATGTTTCTCTGAGTCACAAAAGGTTCAGCTATAAGGGCTATATGATTTGCACTATATACATTAATTAGCACACACACACACACACACACACACACACACACACACACACACACACACACACACACACACACACACACACACACACACACAACACACACACACACACACACACACACACACACACACACACACACACACACACACACACACACACACACACACACACACACACACACACAACACACACACGTTGGTGCAACAGCATTATGAGGACTCTCCATAGGCGTAATGGTTTTTATACTTTACAAACTATCCCCTTACACTGCCCCTATCCCTAAACCTACCCATCACAGGAGACATGCTGCATTTTTAATTTTTTAATAAAACATTGTTTTTTATGTTTTTTAAGCCATTTGATTTATGAGGACCTTTGACATGTCCTCATAAACCACCCATAAGTTGTAATACCAGTGTAATACACATGTCATTATACAAATGTGTGTCCTCATAAATCACACACACACACACACACACACACCACACACACACACACACACCACACACACACACACACACACACACCACACACACACCACACACACACCACACACACACAACACACACACAATAAATAAAGCTGAAAAAAATAAAATACTAATATTCATTTAAGACTAAATTAACTATAAATTAAATTAAAATTAACATGAAAACTTATTATATAAAATAAAAGCTAATTCATAATTTCAATAAAACTATAATAAAAGCTAAAATAACATACTGCTTTGGATAATAGCATTTTTTTTACAACAAAAAGAGTAAGATCTCTTTTGCGAGATCTCCGATAATATTATATATTGTCCTTGCCCAAGAACACCCATTCTGCAGGCTTGTATATTAAGCGACTCTATTTGTCACACACCGCATCTATGGGTGTGTGTGACTGCAGTGAGGTACAGTACATATTAGATGTAATTGGTAATTAGTTCACAAAGCCAGTGTTAACAAACAGTAGCAGTCCTGCTTTACGCTACCTGTCGGTATGTCTTAATAAGTGTAACACTGAAAGCTGATTACATAAGCTCCAATAATGAGGTGTTCAATAACAGCCTACAGGAAGGGCTGTTCAATTAATTTTTTAATAAGCCCATGATTGGCCCCTCTGGGTGTTTCAGTGCCCCCTTGTGGACGTGGGATAATATTTCAGCATGCTTTATTACCAACTCTGCATTAAATGCTGCCATCTATTATATGTCAGGGCTGTCAAATGTCTTGATAATAATATTTAGATTTTTGATGATAAAATACTTAAAGCTTAATGTGTCACAAATGGGCCAAATCTGCAGCATTCCACATACTCCTTTCCTTTGTGAAATGTATGAAACATATGCAATTATCCAAACATGCATCCAGTAAAGTTTGAAATAGCAATGCATGGAGCATAATTAAAAGTTATTTTCACAACATGCACAACATATGTTCATGTTCACCACCCAAAAAGTGTATTGGCATCAGATAAAGCCATCACACAGTGTCTGCTGCTGTGTTAGGGAATGCGCAGCACTTTTGCAGCTCTCTGCTATATTAATCATTTAAACCTGCATTCCAGAGGGCCATCAGAGATTGATGATAATCTCCGGCCCCCAGCTTGTTTGTTGCTCTGTGACAGACTGTTTGATCAAAGTTTGCAAGTGATGCAAGTTGCTGTTTATATGGAGCAATCCACCGAGCACAAGGGGAGGTGAATAACTCTCAAAAGTTAAAGAATTTCACCCCAAAATTCTGTCAATCTTCTGAAGCAGTACTGTAAGCTTTTTTTATGCATTTTTTCACCTCATAAAACTACAAAAGGAAAAGTCTCATAAAGGTGGCTGATTTGAACTCCAAGCACAAAAGTTGATTGGACCACTTTTAGGATTATTTTTGGGGAGATTTTTTACGGTGGCCAAGAGAGCTAAATGCGCTGCAAATGAAGAAAACACATGCAAATAGAAAAACACCTGCAAATTAAGAAAACATCTTCATCAGTTTCACAACACGTGCTCCAAATACTCACAACGCATCCAAATACAGAAACGCGCTGCAAAATTTCACAACACCAAATACAAAAAGGCGCTGCAAATAACCAAGCGGCAACATTCTAATCTGAAAAATGAATCCTACCCGGAAGTGCGAAAAACTGCAATACATGTAAAATCCGCTAGGGGCCGGTCCCAAAAGGGAGCATTTGTCCATAGACCCCCATGTTAAAATGTCCGTTTTCACAGTATAAATTCATGTTTTTACAGGTTGGTCCCATGGACTTTTATTGTATTTTTCGATAGGTTCCGAGTCCCTGACAACTGTGAGGGGGGTGAATTTTTTTCTAACTCGTTAGTTTAGATTGTATTTAGATATAAAATGTATGACAAATAAGGGCGTGGTTAACTTTGATTGACAGCTTGATTGACAGCTGATAACGGGCTGCGCCGAGTGGAATTCCTGAAATTTGACGTCTCGGCCATGATCTGACCCAACACATCAAACCACCTCTGTGTCCTTTCTGAAAAGATTTTCCAAGATGGCGCCGCCCATACCCCCCATAAACGACCTCAAAAGCGTTCTTCAGAAAGTCTATGGGTGACGTCACAGAGGCTTTGTACATATTTTTTACAGTCTATGCAAATAACACAGACCACAACGGAAATGTTTCCAGGGGACCCCAATATGTGACGAACCCGGATGGGACATGCTTATTGCTCAATGTCTACTTTTAATTTATTTTTTTACTTTTTTCTTCTTGCAAAACATATAGAGATGACATGTTTATGACATAAAACTTTGTATACAAAATATATTAGAGTTAACAAAGAGCTGAAAAATAAAATACAAAAAAGATAGAGAAGAAGGACATCAAGGTAAGATATTAATCTATACATCAGAAATTTTTTTGTAATGTTATGTTTAAATAAGGTTCATATAAGAAATGTTAGGTAATGTAGGGTCCAAAGAAGAGACAGAAATTTTTAAAGTTGAGACACTCACGCACAGATAAATAAAGCATATATTATAAATACGTTTTTGTATAAAGTGTATTTATTTGCAACAGTTATGTTAACAGCAATAATAAGACATTTATGTCCTAAGAAAAGCTATTGAGCTGATGGATGCGGTGCTGCGTTGTCATGGGAACATCCCAGGTGAAAATAATGAGGAAATTATGTTGGCTGAATCCGAAATTGCCCCCTAAACCCTCATTCGCAAACCCCTACGTTAGTCCAGTAATACAGTTCACTTGAAGGAGTGAATGAAAACGAGTGAGTGAATGCGGACAGCCGTTGATTCATCACTTCGTCCCCTGAAAACATTTCCGTTGTGGTCAGTGCTATTTTGCAGATTAGCTTGAATTTTTTTCATTCAGCTACATAAATTGTATAATCAAACGTAAAATAACATTGAACAATCTTCACTGTATAAATGAAATCTGGCTAAAGCTACAAAAGTCAACATCAGTAGCCTAAGTGATTTTGTTTCTTTTGTTCTTTGATTAACTTCAATGACAAAAAAATAGCAATAAACCTTAATACATGCATCATCAAAAAATAGTCTAAATTCAAGCGCTACTCGCTCAGAAAGTGTTGATGGATGGCTGAAACACATGCAGATGCTATGAATGTATATAAATGTCAAGATTTACCGACATTGATCTCAAAATCTTCTCAATTTTTTTTAATGAGTTTATGAGTTCATTCTCTACATTTTACTTCGCCTTTTTCACAAATTTAACAGGGTTTTTCTCGAAACACGATGACTTTAATCAAAAAATATAATGAGTTTATTCCATAGACTGTAAAAAATATGGAAACAAGCGTCTGTGACGTCACCCATAGCCTTTCTGAAGAATGGCTTTGAGGTCGTTTATGGGGGGTATGGGCGGCGCCATCTTGGAAAATCTTTTCAGAAAGGATACAGAGGTGGTATGATGTGTTGGGTCAGATCATGGCCGAGATGTCAAATTTCAGGAATTCCTCTCGGCGCAGCCTGTTATCAGCTGTCAATCAAGCTGTCTATCAAAGTTAACCACGCCCTTATTTGTCATACATTTTATATCTAAATACAATCTAAACTAACGAGTTAGAAAAAAATTCACCCCCCTCACAGTTGTCAGGGACTCAGAACCTATCGAAAAATACAATAAAAGTCCATGGGACCAACCTGTAAAAACATGAATTTATGCTGTGAAAACGGACATTTTAACATGGGGGTCTATGGACATTTGCTCCCTTTTGGGACCGGCCCCTAGCAGATTTGCGATGTATTGCAGTTTTTCGCACTTCCGGGTAGGCTTCATATTTCAGATTAGAATATTGCCGCTTGGTTTATTCTCAACATTTTTAGACTTTTTTTCTCAAAATTTAAAATGTTTTTTTTTTCTCAAAACACAACGACTTCATTATCTAACTTTAATGAGTTTATTCTCAACATTGTATTTCGACTTTTTTTCTCGATCATCGAGATGGTTTCATTTTTGTATTGCTTGGCCCTAATCCTCTTCCGTAAATGACAGAAATGTCATATTTAGGAGATGTATTTCTTTAACAGTCGAGCTGTGAGTCTAGAGTGTTTCACTCAGTTTACTGCTCATATTTGTTAAGCGTTTGCCTTGCAAACACACCTGACCCATCAGCCCAGACATAACACATTACCACCGAATGAGGTCGTTTTCACAACCTCTGCAATTATCCTACACGTTTACAGCCTAGTGTTTTAGCACATTTTCTATCCCGAGGCATCTGCTTCTATTATTGACAGGTGCCAGCAAGCTCTGCGAGCTGCCAGTGAACTTGAGAGAGAGATTGGGTGAACTTTCATTGTGACACTCTTAGTGGCGCCTTTTAGTGGAGTGCTTTGAAAATGAATGAATGCCATGCAGGAGAGCGTCTGCAATGCAGGGCTTTTAATTGATGGTACGGTCTCTGAACAAAGAAAGTGGGGTAGCTCTGCGGCTCCATTCAGGTGTCCGGCTACTTTCCTTGAGTGGGAATCAGTGATGCATTGGGCTGCCCATCTCAGCACTTTAATATGGGATGTTGCGGACATGTCAACTCTAATTACGCATGAACGCATCCAACGGTATTGGGCCGCATTCAATTCAGAGGGATATATTGCCAAAGAGCATGTCGCGTGGCCAAATCTTTATACAACTCAAATAATATTGTGGACTTTACAATGATGGAACGCTTGCAATTTAGCCAGCAGGAGCAATCCCAGATGAGTCACTATCAATATCCGGCCAGCTTTTAGGATAAGCTTTTATGGATTGGTGCCGTGGACGAGACCAGCATAACTAGGGTTACCCAGAGAAAGACTAAACAATTTTAACTTTCTCCCATTAAAATAGTTTCTTTCTTTATCGTCCTGCTCTATGATTAGACCTAAAGGACTGCAGCTGAGCCTGCGCCAGTCTTCCTAAACATATTATTGTAATACGGGTGAAATTAGGGCCTTAAATTAGGGACTTGCATTTGAGGTTTTTGCTAAGGTCAAAACACTTTACACATTGCATTTGCGCATCTGTAAATATACATTTTATTTTCATTGTCACTTATTTAACAGATTTGTTTTGGTTTCTGTTATTTGTGCATTATTTTGTCTATTTATTCTTGACACATTTTCACATTGTTTACATTTTTCTGTTATCTGGCTGAGATTTGAGGGGGTTTTTTTTGTGTCAACATCAAAAAAACTCATCATTGCTTGGTTTCTGTGTTATTGTTGTTTTATTTATACATTTCACAATATATGAATATTATTTCTGGTTCAGTTTTGGGGATTCTGGCATAATATTGGTTCAGGTGAGTTCTGGGGTAAAGGTGGTGGCAGTTTGGCTCATTTCTGGCTGACATCTGGGGAATCTGGCACTGTTGTGGGCCAGTCATGGCTGATTTCAGGGGACATGTGGGTGAGTTTTGGTCTGCTTCCAGCATGGATCTGGTTTACTTTCGGCAAGTAGCTTTTGGGCCAATCTTGGGCCGTAATTCCACGTGGTATCTGGGCAAAATTCACAGCCAAACTTCAACCAGATTCGGCCCAATACCAATTTGCTTTCTGCGTTAAAAAAAAATCCCTGTATGAATTCTTAAGGAAATTGATAAATGGGTTCACTCATAAAAATGACATTTATGCTCCTGACTTGTTGAGCTGTGGGTGATGCTGGTTTAAGTCTCACCTGCGATGTTTTATCTGATGTTGTGTTAGACCAGCCTTATATTTTATCATCTCATTCATCAAAACAGTCCAAAGCTCCATTTAAATTTTTCATAATCCATTTTGAATTTAACTTTTAAATCTAATACACACATTCATATAAATGAATAAAGGCCTTTTCAAATTTCAACTACTGCATGTTAATATTGAAGAAAACAAAGTCACTGTAATTTATTTTTAAAGGTCAAAAACAAGGATAAAGTGAAGTTTAGGCTATCCCACTGTGTTGAAATAACTTACCCCAAAAAGTGACATAATTCAAGTAATAATTTGACATAATTCAAGTCACAAGTCATAATTTACTCGCCTCATGTCGTTCCAAAACATTCATGCTGTTATTTTTCAGTGGAACACAAGTAGAAATGTTCACATAGCTCTTTACACACAAGTTCAAAATGATAATAGGCAGCCCAGTAAACATATATGTTGAGATATATTCCAATTTTGAATGAGTTTTTAAAACAGTATTCTCTGATTAATGCATCAGCAAGGATGCATTTATTTAACACAAAATAAAGTTAATGTTGAAAAAGTTGTGCTGCTCAATTTTTTTTTACTTTTATAGAAACCTCGATTTTTTTTGTTCAGGATTCTCTTGTAAAATTATAAATGTATTTACTGTTACATGCAGCCTTTCTAAATGAAATTAACTCCCTGACCCCAGACTTTTTTTTTTGAGAAAACAATGGCTTTAAAATTAGGAATGACTTGTGTAATATATTGTTATAAAACATAATGTGAAAGTCTCTTCAAGTAATGTTAACCACACACCGACCTTATTTAACTTGAAACCTCATCTAAGCTAAAAAAAACAATAAAAAATCTAGAACTGTTGTGGGCTACAAAAAAGAGAGATCCTTATAAGTACATCACATATTATGAATTACATGATCACATAAATACCCGCCATTAAACGCAAGGCTTAGTTTGCTGTGTGTTACTCATATTTTTCCTTGTTTATGGCTCTGTTGTTGCTACGGCAAGCATCCAGATGGCCGGTTAGAAGAGACAAGACTAAATTATGATTGGGTTTGGCATGGCATAACAGGGGTTTGATGCACTCATAACATCCATAACACCCCTCCCAGTGAAACACAATGACAGAACCCATTAGGCCTATTTTGTTCTTTTTTCTCCCCAAATTCCTGTTCTCCAGCATTTGAGTCAGGGCCTGACCTCTCCTCCCATTATGGTCATTTAGCGCTGCTTGCTATTGCACTCCAGGCAGACTGTCTTTAAGTATTAATGACTTCATCAGCAGTTCTTTTAAATTAGCCATTAAGATGCAGTTTTGCCCAATCCTTTACTGCTGGGTCTGCTTCCTCTCACCAACAGCTACAGATCTCTTCATATGAGGAGGAACAAAACCTGACATCTATTAGGGAGACGAACGCTTCTATAAGTCTGTGCCTGTGCTGACGGATTATTTCCCAATGAAGAAGCCCAAACGTGTATCATGCCAGGTTAGTAATGCTAGTTTTACTGTACCTTACATAAGACTAAATGATTTGGAGATTATTTTCAGAGAGTTGTTTCATCTGACATTAGCTAACTGTAAAATCCGTGGTTGTCAGACAGGGAATGCTATAAAAGTGAATGTTTGGGTTTTATAGACAAGTTTATACATCACATTTTCGTTCCGCAACCTGCTGGTTTATTGCTTTTCTCTTTCCAGAACCCACATCTGTATGGCTCACAAAAAGTCATTTCTTTTTCTAAATTAGTTTTTAAATCATTCACGGTGGGAAGAAATTTGTCTACTTTGCATTATTTTTTATCATTATAGGCTCATCAGCTCTGTATTTCTTCCTTTTTTTGTTGCTTTCATTTTTTCTTTTATTTCACACACAGTTAAATGATCTGCATTAAAATCTGAAAAATCTGCATTATCTTTCATAAAGCTTTTTGAAGAACCACTTCAATTTTAGTCAAGTCAGTATGGTCTGTATTCGCTAAGAGACCGGACATTTTTAATGTATATTTATCTACTAAAAGATTCTTAGTAAACTTCTCCTTTTTTATTTTCAAATTTACAAAGCCACACTAGCAAATTACTACAACATACACTGTGGCACTGGCTCAACCAATGGCGTGAGTTTGGGGGCGGGACTAACAGCGATGGGTGGGTGTGTTCTGTAATATATATTTGTATGCATGTCAAGTCACCTTTACTCAGTGGCGGCTGCTGGTCTTTCAAAGAGGGGAAGCTCATTTTTTTTAAACTCGACTGTCAGATGTGGGGATGGTGAAAAGAGCGAAGACTCTGCAGAGTTGATGGGCTTTATTTTAATAATAAAATAAAATTAAAAAAATACAAACAAAACCTATGAACCAGCACAGGACTGCAAACACAAGGATAATAAATAGGGAGCAAACAAGGCAGGTAACAAGGGAGGACAGGTGGGGCAAAATAACTAATAATCAGGAAGCAAGATGGGAGTCAAGACATGAGAGCACATGGCAAAGGAAAACACATGACAATAAGCCATGTGCTCACACCAAACATGACAAAAAAAAACACAAGCACATGGCTAGTAAAATAAATTACAAGCACTGTGCTCACACAAAACGAGACATGAACACTCATAAGCCATATGTTCACATAGAACATGACAACATGAAAGCACACAGCTAGTGCAAAACACAAGCTGTGTGCTACACAAAGCACAAGACAAAACATGACATGAAAGCACGCGGCCGATGTAAACACGAACCGCACGCTACACACAACACAACACACGTGGACAGAGCGAACACGAAACCGCACGCGAACACGACAAGACAAGACAGAACGTTATGCACGAACGAGTGGAAGCTTATCATGTGCGCTCACAACAGAAAACAAACACGAGGAGCATGAATGTCCAAATCCTGACACAAAACCGAAACCAAACTAGACAGATGTGCCGCGATTCAAACATCACCACCACGCCCGCACATGTAACAAGGCACCTGACATCGACGGAGGAAATTTGGGAAATAGGTTAAACTGTGAAA
The DNA here is from genome assembly GCA_036326025.1 of Chrosomus eos. Taxonomy (NCBI): domain Eukaryota; kingdom Metazoa; phylum Chordata; class Actinopteri; order Cypriniformes; family Leuciscidae; genus Chrosomus; species Chrosomus eos. The sequence goes on along the minus strand of CM070829.1, from coordinate 4,915,913 downwards.
TGTATGATGAAAATTGCAAATACCAAGAAATATGTTACAGCAGCCAGTTTGTCTTTCGAGTACACTTTTAAAATCCGCGATGGGACTGAGCTCGAAATCTCGAATAGCTTCCTAACTTTTTATTGTACGAAATCGCTGTCAATCAAACGAAGACGTAGTCCTCCAATCATTACGCAGACGCCCGGACTCCAGGCCCGCCCACTTCTCTATTCACCCCAGAGACGCCGGGCGTCCGTGGGCGGGACATAATCGCAGCATTGATCCAATGACCGTCTAGTTTCGAAGCACTGAAAAAAACTGTTTAAAGGAGCCCCATTGAAGTCAATGGACGCCCGGCTTCAACGGGGAAATGCACTGTGATGCAACGGGAATGTATGAGAAGGAAATCGAGTCAGCCGACCTATGAAGCTGATTCTAAACTAACTCGTCTTCGAGATGAACGTGTTCTAACACATTTTTAGTCAATAAAAAATGTTAACACAATAGTACACAATTTTTTAATTGGTTTTTTGACATTATAGGGGAAGCTGAGCTTCCCTTGCAGTCTTAAAGAAATCGCCACTGCCTTTACTTATATAGCGCTTTTACTATACAGATTGTTGCAAAGCAGCCTTACATTGATAACAGGAAACTAATTCAAGTTTGTTTTGGCTGTACAGTGTTCAGTGTTGATTCATCTCTGTTGTAAAAAAGTTTTTAATTTAGATCATTTATCTATACAGAAGCTCTGGAGAAAACGTCTCGGTTACATATGTAACCCTCGTTCCCTGAGTACAGGGAACGGAGACGTGTCGTCGGGGGAGTTCCCTGACGAATCGGGATCACGCTAGGGAGACCAATCGACTTCGAGTGAAACTAAAACGAGCCAATGAATATTGGCATGCAAGATTTGCATTCCGCGACCCGCCTACCAGTGCGGGTATAAAAGCCGGAAGCAAACGCATCCAAAATGCTTTTTCGCTGAGGAGCCGAACAGTGTCCAGTCCTCCGCGAAGGTACAGCAACATGGCGAGGGGACGACACGTCTCCGTTCCCTGTACTCAGGGAACGAGGGTTACATATGTAACCGAGACGTTCCCTTTCGTCCTGGGAACTCCGACGTGTCGTCGGGGGAGTTCCCTGATGAATTGGGATCCCTAACAACACGCCATGGTGCTGACCCCTTCCAGCGCCCAGCTACCCTGCAGCAGTTTCTTGAACAAGATGCGGGAGCTAGCTAGGGAAAATCACACTGCTGTTCCGCAAGACCCACTCAGTGGATTTGGATAACACTGGGAAAGCGTGCCCAACCCGTAGGAGGGAACGCTACGGAGCCCCTGCCCGCCCGAAGGGAGGCACTGGAATACACGTATGTACTAACCCGTGGGGTAGTGAAACATACGGAAGTCCTTGAGGTAGTCCCAGCCCGAGGGGTGGGAGCGTACTCAGCAAGGACGACAGAGGGATCTGTCGAGAGGAAGACACGGAGCTAACCCGGAGGGTAGCTGGAACGTGGAAAAAATGGGTCGCCGAAGGGACCACTGTCAAGGCCACCAGGTCTAATAGCAACTCCTACGAGAGGTAATAGACCTGGCACCGGCGATCCGCCTCGCCTGATGCCGAAGGGGTGATGGAGGAACTCACGAGGTTAGCCGTATGTTGGGGAACCAACGGAGTAAAAGACGCACGTATCCGGCCTACGGGGCGGGAATGGCGTAGCAAGCCGACAAAACCTAATTCCTCTCGCTACCGGCCGTAGCGAGTACACGGGAGGAAGCAGGTTCAACACGAAGGCTATAAAACCTAGCGAACGTGTTAGGTGTCGCCCAGCCCGCAGCTCTACAGATGTCTGTCAGCGAGGCGCCTTGCGCCAAAGCCCAGGAGGAGGCAACACTCCTAGTAGAGTGTGCCGTCAACCTAGGTGGGCAAGGCACGCCCTGGGACTCATAAGCCCGGGCGATAGCATCCACTAGACAGTGGGAAAACCTCTGCTTGGAGACAGCCTTCCCCTTCTGCTGGCCTCCGTAACAAACAAAGAGCTGATCTGAGGTCCTGAAGCTTTGCGTTCTCTCCACGTAACAGCGCAGGGCGCGGACGGGACAGAGAAAAGCTAGGGCTGGGTCTGCCTCCTCCAGGGGCAGCGCTTGCAGGTTCACTACCTGATCCACAAATGGGGTGGTAGGAACCTTGGGCACGTATCCGAGCCGGGGTCTCAACACAGCGTGAGAAAGGCCCGGTCCGAACTCTAGGCACGATTCGTCGACCGAAAATGCCTGCAGATCCCCTACCCTCTTAAAAGAAGCCAAAGCCAACAGGAGAGCTGTCTTCATAGACAAGATATTTAATTCGACTGAAGGCAGGGGCTCAAACGGGGGCCTCTGGAGTGCACTAAGCACTAGAGTCAAGTCCCAAGAGGGTAAGGGGTGCACATTACGAGGTGGATTCAGCCTCCTGGCACCCTTAAGGAATCTGATGATCAGGTCGTGCTTTCCCAATGACTTACCTTCTACTGCATCGTGATGAGCGGCTATTGTGGCAACATACACTTTGAGGGTGGAGGGAGACAGCCTTCGCTCCAACCCATCTTGCAGGAAGGAAAGCACGACTCTGATCGGGCAAGTTCGGGGGTCTTCCCGGTGGGAAGAACACCACTCGACGAACAGGTTCCACTTCAACGCATAGAGGCGCCTCGTAGAGGGGGCTCTGGCGGAAGTGATGGTGTCTACCACACCCTGTGGTAGGCCACCTAGAACCTCCGCGTCCCGTCCCAGGGACCACACATGGAGTCTCCAGAGATCTGGACGCGGGTGCCACAAGGTGCCCCGTCTCTGGGAAAGGAGATCCTTCCTCAGAAGAATCGGCCAAGGAGGGGCTGTCGCGAGGAGCATGAGTTCTGCGAACCAAGTCCGGTTGGGCCAATACGGCGCAACGAGCAGGACCTGCTCCTCGTCCTCCCTGACTTTGCACAAGATCTGTGCAAGAAGGCTCACTGGGGGAAACGCGTATTTGCGAAGACCCAGGGGCCAGCTGTGCGCCAGTGCATCTGTGAAAACCACAGCATGCCTGGAGACCTGGACTAGGGGCACTCCGGCCCGTAGAAACGCAGGGTCTGACCAAGGACTGAAGGTTTGGCGACAGTGCGGGGTAATGTTGACCCGGAACGTGCCGCTCTGCCACGCCCATCTCGGGACTTGATCGTGAAGCCAGCGCTGAAGCGGTCTCATATGGAGCAGACCGAGCGGCGTTACTGCGGCTGCGGCTGCCATATGCCCCAGGAGCCTCTGAAACTGTTTCAGTGGGACCGCTGACCTGCCTTGAAAGGACTTGAGGCAGTTGAGCACTGACTGGACGCGCTCCTCGGTGAGGCGCACAGTGTGAGCGACCGAGTCCAACTCCATACAGAGATAAGAGATCCTCTGCATTGGGCAGAGTTTGCTCTTGTCCCAGTTGACCTGAAGACCCAAACGGCTGAGGTGCTGGAGCACCAGGTCCCTGTGTTCGCACAACAGATCCCGCGAGTGAGCTATTATGAGCCAGTCGTCGAGATAGTTGAGAATGCGAGTGCCATGTTCTCTCATGGGAACAATGGCCGCCTCTGCGACTTTCGTGAAGACGCGTGGCGACAGGGCCAGGCCGAAGGGTAAGACCTTGTACTGATATGCTCGACCTTCGAACGCAAACCGAAGAAAGGGTCTGTGTCGAGGAAGAATCGAGACATGAAAGTACGCGTCCTTCAGGTCGATCGCTGCAAACCAATCCCGGGGACGGATGCACTCGAAGATGCGTTTCTGCGTGAGCATTTTGAACGGGAGCTTGTGCAGGGCCCGATTCAAAACTCGCAGGTCCAGGATTGGTCGTAACCCCCGCCTTTCTTGGGTACAATGAAGTAAGGGCTGTAAAACCCCGACCTCATCTCGGCTGGAGGGACCGGCTCGATCGCGTCCTTCGCCAGCAGGACGTCGATTTCTTTCCTCAGGGCAGGGGCATCGACACTCCGCACCCGGGTGAAGTGGACGCCTCTGTACCTGGGAGGCCGGCGGGCAAACTGAATTGCATAGCCGAGCCGGATAGTGCGGGTGAGCCACCGGGACGACCTCGGAAGCGCTAGCCAGGCTTCGAGGAACCGTGCCAAGGAGCCCACTCGGACCACCGGCGTACCCGCGGAGGGGCAGCGAGGTGGAAGACAGGGACCGGACTCCGGAGGCATTACTGCGGCCGAGAGAGAGGTCTGAGTGTGCGAGGCAACACCTACCTGTTTCCACGGAGGCGAAGGAAGGAGGGGAAACGAGGAACGAGGCTCGGGGGCGTCGAGTCCAGGTTTCCGCGCCTCCTTGCCCAGCGGGAGACGAGAGCGACGAGGCCGAGGCGGCGTAGCTGTCATCTGAGCTCTGGAGAGAGGGGAACGAGAGTGGCGAGGCAACGAGGCGGCGCACACTGTCATTCCGACCCCCTTGGATGGGGGAGACTGAGAAGTCAGTCTCGACCGAGATAGACCCAGAGGAATTGGAAACTGCTCTTTTATTGAAAAAGTGGGTACCGCTGAAGGAAGCGGCGGAAGAAAAACAAAACGAAACAAAGGATTCTCCACCCGGCCCTCCTCCGGGGGAAGGAGGGGTGCAGTAGCACCCTCCTGAAGAGCAGCAGTCAGGTCCTCTGGGCCGCCCGTCTCAGGGCCGCTTACCTCTCCTCTTACCAGGGGGTTTCGACGAGCCCCGGGCGGGCTGGGCAGCTCTCTTGCGGCCGGCCGGCTGCTGCCTAGGAGGCTGCTGCTTAGGCGGAGCAGGGGCGAAGGCGGCGGCAGGAGGGCGCCCTCGGCGACGAGCAGCGCGAGGTGGAGCCGGAGGGGACGGGCCAGCAGCAGCCTGTCTCCGGGGCATGATGTGCTTGATCACCTCGGACTGCTTCTGGGCGGAGGAGAACTGTTGGGCGTAGTCCTCGACCGCGTCGCCGAATAGGCCACCCTGGGAAATGGGGGAGTTCAGAAACCTGGACTTGTCTGACTCCGTCATATCGGCCAGGGTGAGCCAGAGATGTCGCTCCTGGACCACAAGTGTGGACATCGCTCGGCCCAGGGAACGCGCGGTGACTTTCGTCGCCCGGAGGGCAAGGTCCGTCGCCGTGCGTAGCTCTTGGAGCATACCTGGGTCGGTACCACCCTCCTGCATGTCGCAAAGCGCTCTCACCTGATGGACCTGGAGGAGCGCCATGGCATGCAGAGCAGAAGCAGCTTCTCCACACGCACTATAGGCCTTACCAGTCAGACTGGAGGAGAACCTACAGGCGCGAGAGGGGAGAGTAGGGTCACCCCTCCAGGTGGAAGCGGATTTAGGGCACAGCTGTAAAGCAACCGACCGCTCCACCGGGGGAATGCCCTCATAACCCTTCACTGCCCCGCCATCGAGGGTGGTAAGGGAGGAGGAGGGAGTCGATCTATGTCGGGCCGCCAGGGGGGCCTTCCATGACTTCGTCACCTCCTCATGCACTTCCGGGAAGAAAGGCACCGGGGCGGGGCGCTGAGAACCAGCACGGGCCGCCCCGTGAAACCAATCATCGAGCCGCGAAGGTTCGGGACACGGTGGAGGGTTCCACACAAGCCCGACACTTGCGGCCGCCCGGGAAAGCATAGCGGCCATTTCCGGGTCCGGCTCGGACAACGCTACCACACCAGAAGTGGGCAACGCAGCCAAGTCGTCATCCCCAGAAGATGACCGCTCTCCCTCCGATGCAGCGATCGACATCTGATCCTCCAGCGGAGCCCCGAAGGAAACGACCGGGACCACACGAGATGGCCCAGCGCGCTCCCCCAAGGGCTCCAATGGCAGCAGTGTGCAGGAGTGAGGAGTCCGTGGGGGTCTTTCACCCGGCGGATTATTCCTCACTGTAACCCTCAGACCACCAATGGGATTAGCCGAAGTAGCCGCCTTCTGAAATGAACCAGAAGACGAACTAGATCGGGGAATCTCCAAAGGGACTCCCCCTCGTGAGAGGGATCTCAGTCTTGATCTCAACACTGCGACGGTCATATTCCCGCAATGGGAACATGACTCGTTCACGAAAGCTGCCTCAGCGTGCGCGAGGCCCAAGCACGAGAGACAGCGATCATGACCATCAACCGGAGGCAGAATCTGACCGCATCCAGAAACACACGGATGAAACGTCATCCTTAAAAGGACGCGATCTTCACCCGTGTTGCTCTTTCAGAGAAATAACTCTCTAGCTGTGCTGAAGCACACAGGGATCAACGCGGCAACACAGCGGGGAAACTGCAAGCCCACTGTGTGCACTCAACCGAATACCAGCTGTTAAAACAGCTCTTTGTAAACACAGCACGTGTAGTAACAAACAGGCAGACGGGAGATCGCGAAGACCGCTGAAGCGCCGTCACACCAGCACAGAGAGATCTCAGGAAACAGCAGACTCGTTGAGCGTTCAGAAAGCACAATCTTAAGCTCATAACACTCAGAGGACACAACTGGTCGGCTCCGAAGCAAAAAGCATTTTGGATGCGTTTGCTTCCGGCTTTTATACCCGCACTGGTAGGCGGGTCGCGGAATGCAAATCTTGCATGCCAATATTCATTGGCTCGTTTTAGTTTCACTCGAAGTCGATTGGTCTCCCTAGCGTGATCCCGACTCGTCAGGGAACTCCCCCTACGACACGTCGGAGTTCCCAGGACGAAAGGGAACAGTGATTTCTCAGTTTTGTTCTGTAATACAATGGTGTCAATGCAGGCAGTTCGGTAATATTGTTGAATATTAAGTGTCCCCAACTAAGCAAGCCAGAGACCTGGAGAGAGAAAAAAAATCTTGGGAGAAACCAGGCTCAGCGGGAGGCCAATAAACAAACAGTGCATGATTATGATTCAGGCTGCATTACAGGTCAGAAGTCAGATTGAATCGGAACATTCAAAATATTTATCCAGTTCCCTCAGCATGTTATATACACAGCACGAAACAGAAAGATCAAATGTTCGATTGCGCGAGTTGGTCCTTTTCAAAAACATACAGCACAGTAGTCTCATGGGTTGGTTCTTCTTAGTGAATCAAAAACATACAGCAAAACCTTTCCCCAAATATGTATTCCTTACAAGAACAAAAAGAATAGTTAAGAAACCGGAATCGTTAAGAGGAATCATAACCAAAACCATTCAATTCTTCCCAATTCCCATCCCTAAAATCTAAAAACTGAACCTTGATTTATTTAAAGGTTTCTGTATCTGCTCTTAATATTCTATTGGTTGCTTTGCTTATTTAATGCAATAACTAGTTATGTAGCTTCCACTTTTAGTATGACGCTCAGTGCACAGCTGATGGAATTGTCTGCAAAACACAATGCTTTTTTTTCCTCGCCTTTGCATCATAGATAGAGATGCAGATAGTTTATTCAGACCCTTGGCAAAGTCTTGTCTCATTTCAAGGACTTGAGAAGCTATTCAGGGAGGCGGCATTTAGATGTAAATCTGGATGATATAAAACCCTGCTATTGTGAGATAAGGAGGTCACAGATGTCATCACAGTGTCTTTTATGTGATAGCTGTTCAGAGACGACGAGCTAGGATTGAACCCTGAGGTGACATAGCGGTGCACTAAACAGGACAGAATGTGTCTGCGTCAACCTTCTCCCAGCGTGGGCTCCACACGCGCACACAAACACACACACACGCGTACGGAAAAACACCCGTGATTCGCATCACAATGCCAGTCATTTTTCCTCCTCATTGCACCCGATTTCATCAGACCCGCATGTTTCATATTGACCTGCAAAAGGGTTGACTGACTACGACAGCCATGCAGATAAGTGGGTGAGAAATGAGAAGCTTCTGTTGAATATTCTGCTCTGAAGGGATGAGAATAAAGATGTAAGATTGTACACCAGCATACAGTAGGGGTCTTCCAATAAAATGAAAAAAAAGGTATAATAATTCAACTCGATCTCACGGCAATTCGTACAAATTTGACGAGGTGGCTAAAAATTCATACGACCTCACTTGTACGAATTCGTACGAATTCATACAACCTCACTTGTACGAATTCGTACGATTTTTGCTAAATCGTACATATTTTACGAGTTACCCAATTCGTAAGAATTCACATGAATGACCACCCCTGACCCCGCCCCTAAACCTACCCATCACTGGGGTTTGGACAAATCGTATGAATTCGTCTGAGTGAGGTCGTACGAATTTGTTCAAATTAGACACCTTTTATTCACTCATAAGAATTGAACATGAGAGAGCATTGAATAATTTCCACTTTTAGTGGTAAATAAAGGATAATGTACATCCAGCCGGTTGTTATCTCAGAATAAACCCCTGACAGGGTGATGAGGATGATCTTGCATCAGCCTAAAGGGGGTTTATTCTGAGATAACAACCGACTGGATGTACATTATCCCGCTTATTACACGTCTACTAGCCACATAAGTAAATAATTACACACGAAATATTGAGTTTAAAAGCTTTAAACGCAAAGCTTCCTCGGAGAGAGCAGTTGCTATTGTGGCAAGTTCAAACTAGACGGACATTTAAGAGATACGGTATACAGTCATACCACTTTTTCGCCACATAAATAATTATGGAAATAAGAGATATTGATTTCAGATTAAACTGTTGTAAAATCGTACCAGTTTGTATCCAATAATCCAACAGTGTACAAAACACACAAAATGGCAGCAGCTGCGTTTGTATGAAACAAGAGAGAGCGAGTCCTATGATGCTGCATGGCATAATTACGGTGCCCCCCTATCTCATGGCCTCAAGATAGTAACTCGTGGCCTCAAGATAGTAACTCGTGGCCTCAAGATACTAACTCGTGGCCTTTAAGATACTAACTCGTGGCCTCAAGATAGTAACTTGTGGCCTCAAGAGTTACTATCTTGATTATCTTGATTACGAGTATATCTTGAGGCCACAAGTTAGTATCTTGAGGCCACAAGTTACTATCTTGAGGCCACGAGATAGTTATATTTTTTTTTTCCACAAAGTGGGACTAGGGGGGCTCCGTACATAATTAAAAAACTGTACACAAAATATTAATTTGACTGAGGTTTAATATTTTATTAGCTCACCACATGCAAAACTTCCACGAAGAAAATCCGTTCCTAGCAAGCAAATAGCGCTGCTGACTTCAGTAACCTAGATGAGTCTTTGTTATCTGTTATCAGCGGTTGTTATCTGGGAATAACATATCGCTGGATGGCGCGATTGACCAATCATAATCAAGTATTCCACAGAGCCGTGCAATAATGTTAAATAAAGGTGAACACCTCTAACATCACCAAACAGAATAGAAAAAATCATTTATAAATCATTTATATAAAAATAATTTCTATTTATTATGATATTCAGTCAGTCAGTTAAAGTTAGTCCCTGCCCCAAACTCATGCCAATGGCTGATTGGGATGTTAACATTTGCCAGTTATGTTGTTTTAGTGTGTGGTATTTTAATTGTGAAAAAAATACAACAAATATCTCAAAATTGCAGCCAAACTTAGCTTTGAAAATGTAAGAATTTAACAAAAATTTGAGTTATGTAGCTTTCAGTCTACATGTATTAGCTTTTAAGTCATCTATATGCTAGAATACTCAAAGAAGTTGACTAAACAGTCTTTTAGCAGCTAGATACACATTTTTCTGCAAAACCAGAAAAAAACTAAACAAAAAACAACTTCATGTTTCAATAGCAAATACCTCAATACAAGAAAGAAAACTGAGCTCAAGCAATTTTATACAATCTTTAAACATGGAAAGTGTGGATAAATTCTGACATCTCATGCTCTTCCATATTCCCTGTAATTCAGGGAAGGTAGAGCTGAAATAATAAAATGCAATTTGCTCTTTAAAGGTCAACTTTCTAAATGTTCCATTTGCACGGTTTATGAAAAAGGTTTTGCTTGATTTGCATGAATATTTATCAAGCCACCGTAAACAGCTTACAGACTCAGTTTCTTAAATGCATCCATTTACAATACTTCTGTACCTCAATCTTAGCCACATTCAAGAGATCTCCATACAGTACATCATGCTTTCAAAGTATAATATGAAATAGTTAACTATGCAAATGAGCAGAAAATGGTGCTATAATGGATACAAATATACATTTCAGAGGCGTGTTGTGTGTCTGCGTGTGTGGTTGCCTTCCGCACTCTCACTCGATGACAGCCCGGCTCCTCTTCGGGGATAACACCCCTGGCCTAAAAAGGCAAAACATAATGGCGTTGCTGCCGGGGACTCTAAGAATAAACCACACAGTCCAGTCACAGATAAGGTTACATTGAAGCCCGTCCTCCCTTCTCTCCCGTGTTTCCTGACCCACACACATCATGGGTTGGTAACAAACATAAGGACAACCTAGGGCTTGATTTGCTGGATTTGACAGCATAGCCTTGCTTTTTCCCTTCCTGCTGGTACTTGGTACTATTGGAAGTGTATAGTTTTATTTTTTTTTCCTGTCACTTTAAGCAACAGGTGCCTTTTGGCTTCCTTGTAGGGGGCCCTGGCACAAATCCAAGTTTTATCGGGACTCCAACAGAAAAGACACAGAGAGACATTGTGGTGCTTTCGATCGGAAAACTATTCTGGACTGGGGAATTGACTCTTGAGATTGTGTTCAGCCTGTTAGTGCATGAGAGAGATGGAAGGTACTGTCAACTTAATTTTCCGGTTACATTTCTAAGTGCATTTAACATTAAGAAGGTGGAAGTCAAGTAAATGTTACTGTACTGCATGTGACAACTATGCTACTAACAGTATACAGTCAAGTACCTTAAGTTAACTTAGTCTCTTAGTCAAGTTAACCGTCTTTTAGATGGCAGCCATCTGCTTTGAAGGGGAATTTTGTAGCTGAAAGCGGCTAAAAATACACCATATCATATGGCTCTATGGGAATCTTACTCCTTTGAAGCAGGCCTGTGATCTTAGCACAGCTTTTTTAAGGTAGTCATCAACTGAAATATGGCGGTTTAATCAGCTAGAGAGAAAATATATTTAAAGGAACAGTTCACCTATAATTAATTAAATTACAAATGATTCATGAACTCGTTTACTTTACTCGATTTTCAGTTTTCTGTGGCACACAAAGGGTGACATTTTGAATACTCTGTTACAATTACAATGAACAGTGAATGAAGCTTCAAAATGGTCACAAATACACCATAAAAGTGGTCCATGCATATTATAACAGGACTTCTGAGTTCGCTGCAACAAGTTTATTGAGTCAGTGAGTTCGATTGAAGAATCGGACTTGTTCGCTTCATGAATAAATCACTCACTGAAAAGCTTTGACACAAATGATTCATTTACAAAATGACAATCGCTGCTTCTCTCAAAAACAGTGATTATCAGTGAACAACAAGTTTTACAGTTATCTTATGACTTTTAAAGACTTGGAATTACAATAAGCCATGTGGACCACTTGTATGGCTCCAGAAAAGTTTCAGTCCCCATTGAAAGCTTAAGGTTTTAGTGTCTCTCAGTATATTTTCTTTTATAGTTGATGTCATTTAGATTTAGAAGTGTTTTCTCAACACACTGAAATCCTATCAGCTTCCAAACACACACACAAAAGAAAGCTATTCAAAAAGTTTGAAACCTTTTTGAAGTCACTATTAGTGACTTGAGAAAAAAACAATTATTGACATCAAGGGCCTGCATAAATGAGCCCCAGTCTTGCGTGAAATGGCTTAATGTGGCAAAGACTTAAAAGTAAATTTGATATACTTATTAAACTGTGAAATGTCTCCCAGATCAGCCTGAATAAATCACACTTAAAGTGACACTTGAGGGAATAGCAGTGCAGAGTGTTTTTGTTTATGCTGACTTCATTGTCTCAACAGCTCTCATTTACTAACCTGGGATTAGTTGGCATGGATATCAACACACGGATCTGAGGAGGACAAGGTCTTATATTAAAATAAACAATGCAAAAAGGGCTATTTCTTTCCGCCACTGTTCGGTTTACAGCGCAGTGAGTTTTGAAGTGGCATTTGTGCACCGTGTTGCCATGGAAGATTTCTCCTAATCCTTTGGTGTACACAATCTGTGATCTTATGTTTCTGTACAATCAGATACTGAAGCTCGAAGACAATCTGCAGGGGCGAAATCATGATAACATACAGAAAGATGCACAAAAACTCCTAGCTTTCTGTGTCTACAGAAAGCTTCTTGAGTCAGCATTTGGATGGGATGTCTAATCCTAAGTTTGACCACTGGGACCGATGTGAAGAGATGCAACAGGTGGTCTTAGTGGACACTTTCAGCCTGTGACATCTGTACCAGACCCAAACATGCATAGACACGTCATTATGTGCAAGCCGAGAGTAGAGATGGCAGGAAACACTGCTTGTGTGAGCAACAGGACCAACATAAAAAGAACCACAAACCTGATCTTGGCTCAGATTCACAATGGATCATCCACAAATACATTTCTGTAAACACAATCACAACTGCTTGCACAAGAATCAATCATTTATTATGACTTATGTCAACAAAATTGGCAAAGTTCAATAAAGTGGTCAGCAGCCGCAGCGTATATAAAGGTTACATGTGGCGTACTGTATGTTTAGACTCTCTGTGCAGCAATTCAGATTGAGCTGCCGCAGGAATTTATATCCATTTAGAAAAGAGGCTTTTAAGGGGGCTCCGGCCAACATATGACACAGCGCCAGCATTCCTCATGCGGCCTTGGAGATGTTTTAACGATGAAACATTGCCATTGCATATGTGTGCACTATCTACAGACAGCGAGTTCAATTCAATCTCTCTCCCAGGCAAGGCATTGATAAAGACAAAAAGCAAACATTAATCTGCTGTCTAGCTGTCTTTGTCTTTATAACTCTTACATCCTGTCTACACTGAGTTTTATAAACAACTTTCAGCTAGCATTTTTTTATACGAAAACCCAAAAGTAAAAAAAAAATATATAATCAAAAGAAAATGGGTTTTTGTCCATATTATGAAAGTCAATGAGAAAGTAAAGTTCCAAATAAGACAAAGATATGAAATTAATGTATGCATTGTAGGTTTTCTATTCTTACAGCAAAGTGATTATCACTTCAGATCACTACCTTTCAAATCAAGGCAAAAATTGATACACGTGTGAATACACAAACTGTAGCAAAACTCTTTTTATCTTTGGCTCAACTCTTCCTTTAAATTTCATGGTAGCTATCTGGTTTGATATTGTTCCAATGTGATCAACCAGCTCTACCCATCATCGATTCTAAAACAACCAAGATGTCAATCCCTCTATAAAAACAAGACAGGGCCTTACTTTGGCTATGACCGACTCGAACTAGTTTGAAACCATGTAGAATGTTTGTTTATGGGTTAACCTGTTTTGTACAGCAAGATCTTGTTTGCACTTATACATTTCTAAAGCTCTATCTGTCCCTACAGCGCGGTCCTCCACCACCACGACTACCATAGTCGAGACCAGAAATGACGTGAGTGCACATCCCTTACGTTCGCCCAAGCGCACCATGACCGATGACCTGTACAGCACGTTCAGCTCACCCATGGCCTGGATCCTCGTGCTGGCTCTCGTCATAACATGGTCAGCTGTGGCCATCATCATGTTTGACCTGCTCGACACCAAGGGTCTTGAAGGTAGGTCTATCTCTCTTATCTTTGTCTAATTCACTTCGATGGAGAGTTATTTTGGTACAGTTGTCCTGAAGGGCAGGTTGGGCGCAGCAGTCGATTATTACGTAGGCTACTTGATTGGGGGCTTTATAACAGCTCATTCACTTTAACTTTAGGTAAAACAGGACCCAGATGAAGCGTAATTGGATGCTTGGTCGAGCTTTTACAATGTGATAAAGCTCAGAGCTTGTTTTCTGGCTGGAAGTTTATCAGCAGTGCCACAGGGCAAACTTGTGAGGCATCTAGGAGTGGGAGGGAGGGATATTGACTGGATCCTGATAGCATTGACAGTGACAAGGATAGATAGGGTGTCCCGTTGGCGTGCTGCTATCAGCCACCGCTGCATTCATGCAGAGTGCTGAAAAAGTCCTTGTAGGACACTGTTTTACCTTGTATTACCACCTGATGATACATTACAGTCCATCGTTGATGCAAGGAAGATGATATAATGGTTTTTTTGGTGCTGAATTTGGTGCTTGAAGTTGCAGTCATTTGTTTCTCTGTGTGATTCAGTAATTCCATAATGACAATTTTGAACTCCTTCAACTGTTTAAAATGTCATTGTTTAGAAGATTTATCACTGTCATTGAGATCACATCTCAACTCATTCACAATTCATTCCATCAAAAGATCTAGAACACAAACACATTAACCCATTTTTGAAAGTATTTAAAAATGGAAACTATTTCATGTAGTTCACTACATGAAACACACCACCGCACATTGTAGGTCTCACATTTACATTTACATATTTCTAATAAGTTTCCCTCCTTTTTCCACCCTGTCCATCATCATGTGTCATCCTGTTGCCATCCAATAAAAAGCCCATACATTATACTGTGACGACCCCTGTTTACCACCTGGTAAAGACTCTCTGCCTGCAGTTCAGTGCTAATGCCTGTTTGTGTGTGTGTGTGCGACTGTGCGTGTGTTTTTTCCTGCATGCAAACAGGGAGCAACTGTCACTATCATCTCAAACATTCATTCAGACATGCAAATTTACTGAACCATCTAATATGCCTGTCATGAAGACACTTCCTCTAGACTGTCATGCATTCCATTCAGAGTGACACTACACCTTTGACTTTATCATAATGGCAAAGTGAATTGTGGAACTAAGTTCACTTTGAAAGCAGATCGCACAATGCTTTATGGTAATAAAAAAGTGTATGCTTCAGATTTTAGACACCTTATCAGATTTTACATCCGTATTAATCTCCTTTGGAGTGCTTGTATTAGAAAAATGCACAACGGTGTTATTAATATTTCTCTATACACTGCAAAGAATTAGTATTTTTATCTTGCTTTCCATTAGTATATAAATAATTGATCTAAAACGAGATCAATTTACTTCATGCAAAATATAATATAATACAAATATGAGAAATAAAAATAAGATATATTATTTTTAAATCTCAATACTTTTTCCTTTAAGGAAAAATAATTAAAGAAAAAGATTATTAACAGTGTGAAAAAATAAAAAGGTGTTTTCTCACCAAAATGTAAGTGTTTGTCTTTCATAGTGCATAAAATAATGGTTTATTTTGGTCTCTAAATGAAACACATTTGCTTTGCAAAATAACACATTTGCTGTACATATATTTAACGTGAAATTAATTTAAGCTTAAGAGACGAATGCAAGCTTCTTTAATGTATCATGGTATGGGCTTGATATATAGGCCATATTCCAGTATGGTCTCATCAAAAAGCTTCCAGAATTGATTTTCAGCGAACTAAAATTCCCAGTGCAAAAATATATGGAACTTTTTAATTCAAACAGCAAACTGTATATTTTTTGAGAGACTTTAAACCATCATTTTATTTGATCCAGCATGACATCAATAAGCTTTGTGCCAATTGCTCCCTTCCACCCTGTGATGATATCCAGCATTCATGAGTTGATGTCTACTTTGCGATATTGCTTTCAATAAGCCTCAAATTATTCAATCAATTAATTTTATTCTAACATCGATAACTATGCTTTTGAAAGCACTGTAGCTTGACTTCGTTTATTAACTGTGTGGTATTGAACGGCAACTCCTCCTTGCCATGCAGAATGATTTGATTCTTCTTTTCATTAACTGCATTGAGCAAACCAATGATATTTTACCTGTAGAATATTAATGCAGTATTCTATGTTGCAGATTTCTCACGTTCTTTTCAGGAGAAGGAATATATACTTTAATTTCCCTCTCAATGCACAGCTAAGCCTGGAGAAACGTAGGCTACGCGATGCGGAATCACGGGGAGGAAGTTGGCACTTTGGCCCGTCTTAACACAGCCTTGCATTTACAGAGTCTTTAACATTTGACTTCAGGTGGTCTATAACGGTGGTTCTCAACTAGTTTTGCTTATGAACCCAGTTTTTTTGCAATGAACATCAGTCCAAAACAGTACTAAAACTGTTTATCCTACAAAACTAAACAGAAATAGCCATACAAAAAGTTAACTAATATAATTCTTATACCTTGTGTAGCTAAATTTCAATGGGTTTTTGAGAATGAAGGGATGTTATGCAACCTTTCCATGTTGCCATCCATCTTTGTTTTGCTAGCAAGTCCCACCAGTTGAGAGCCACTGTTCTACAAAACAATAAAGAGAACATGCATTTCCACCAATTACATTGAATGGCAAGAGTATTGTGATGACAATAAAGGTTGTTTATAGGTATAAGATATATCAGATCTAATCTGCCACTGCCTCAGATAGCAGGATTATCTCACATGTACAAAAATCAACACATGCAAATACATATGATTGGTAACACACTGTAATACCCTTTACTGTTGGAAAGCTGTGGTCATGAAAAGAAGAGTAGAGCGCAGAGGACTGTGCAATGAAAGTGAAGGGTGAGGCTATGCTTACTTTCAAGACAGGATTCAAAGGCCGTGTTCCCCAGTGCCGTGACTGAGATTCTCTGTTGGGAATGATCCTCCTCATGCCCGAGTTTCTAAGATGTGGAATAGTGTCCTCTTTTTGGCCTGGAGCCTCGGTCACATGACTGGTCTATGCAACAGTATAAGTCTAAGAACAACATGAACATAGTCACTTTATAAGCAACTGCATCAGATCTCATCAGAACATACAATTAAATTAAAAGTACAGAATAATAGTAAAACTAATGTTTGTCTATTATAGCATTTGTTATTGGCTGTGATTATGCCAAGTAGGGCATGTTCCTGGATCATATTTCATATTTGGTCACAGAGCAACAATCAACTTACCATTTCA
This sequence comes from Chrosomus eos, assembly GCA_036326025.1. NCBI lineage: Eukaryota > Metazoa > Chordata > Actinopteri > Cypriniformes > Leuciscidae > Chrosomus > Chrosomus eos. Next base: position 4,899,064 of record CM070829.1, on the reverse strand, counting down.
ATTTGCCATTCATTTCCTATTTGGCAAAATCACAGTCACCATATTATATATAACCATGAAAAACTGCAGAGCTAGATTTTCAAATATGCAAAAAAGTCATGTACAATGAGAAAATAAATTAATATTAACACCAAGTGACATTCCTGTAAAAAAAAAAAAAAAAAGAAGATAATTTCTTGATCAGTATTTTTTCCAATCTCGTTTCCCACTCTTTTTCATACCCAATTGGCTGAATATTATTTTTCAGCATTTTTCCTGCATATCTATCAGTGAGGTAAAAAAAAAAAATTTGCCAAATGGGTAAGAAAAATTAAAGTAATTCAATAAATATACATTGGAAAGAAGAAAAAAATTCTTCTGGAAAAAATAATCTGCAATTTTGCTTCTCATTTACATTTATCTTATTTTAATAATGTTTATACAAAAAAAAAAAACATGATTTTCTGCATTGATATGAACAGCAACCATCTCACGGTATCACAGATAAGACTGAACCAGCACATTATCACTTATGCAAACAAATAACCATATCATTTAAAGTACAAAACTGAATTGAACATTTAAAAACTGCATTGAACTCTCTGTAATTTGTCCTCAAGATATACAAAACATCAAGACATTTATTCAGTTTGAGCTTATTGTCTTTAGTTAACCCTTATATTGATTTCAATGGTTTAGCTGCACTGCCCGGAGGAAAATGTCTATTGTTTCAGATATCTTTTATATCTTAGGAGATTTATTGGAGTTGGATCTGTTTTAGAGATATCAACTTTGTCTCGGATTTTTCTCCTTAAGAGAAATAAAAATGGAAACATGATAGAGACGAATTGTGGATATATAGCACATCTCAGATTATTGGTCATGTTTTGATTGCAGACTTTGGTATGTTGGCAAAAATCTAGAGATGAAACACACAAATGTTCCATTAGCTCTCATTTTAAACTTATTTTCTGACTAGAAATACAAAACTCATTTGTATTTTTTCTTTCCTACGAGTTTACACGTCACACTCAAGCACCCAAAAATGTAAAAATTGTCAGTTTTGAGAGTGAAAGCTTATGTTGAATTTCCATAAAGCAGGTTAAAAAGTTAATCAAACAAATGTCACTGAATTCATCAGTATTGCATTAGCATCTCTGTGTAAAGGAGATGTCACAATTACGTAACGAGGCCTGAATTTCAATGCGGCCGGAAGCAGACATGAGAAAAGAGTGTGACAATTTAATTTGCCATAATAAATGCTCTAAAAAAAAAGAGACCACAATACAGTGACTTGCGTAACACATTCACACTACATATGTATCCTGCTTCTTGTAACTGTTTTTTCCCTCTTAAAATGTGTGTTTGCAGTTTCATTTTCACTGTGACATGGATTAATATGATGTCTCTTTTCACACCTTTCCTGTGATTTTGTGCCATTAGAGTGATTGTGTTTGGTTTATAATGGTGGCTAAATGAGCCTGTTTATCCTGCCTACAGTTCTGAGCATGCTCAGTGAGGATGACCCAATGAGAGTGTGTGTACAGTATGTGTGTTGCTATCACACACCTCTGCTTCTGTGTCTCTCACCCTAACAGGACCTGAGCCACAGCGTGTCAGGAAAACATTAAAGGAAGCAGGCAGCCTTAGAGGCAAGCCATCTTATTACATATTACGCATACAAGCAGCGATTATATAGCGAACAACACATTTAAAATAGTTATCAAATATGACTAGAAATATTTTAACTGTAAATTTAGTTTCCTCGTCCTGAATGGCATCTTCAAGCAGCATTTTTAAGGGATGCAACCCCTTTTCAATGTCAAGACAAGGTCTTTAAAGGTGATGCTTTTTGTTTACCTTAAAATATAGACTCCTTTCCCAATGTAATTTGTAAAAATGATTGAGTTTAGATCTGAACTTAAATGGCTGTTATGTATGAATGTGTATAATGTACACATTGAATGTACAAGACTAATTTGTATTTTATTTTATACAAAATATATATTTGACAAAATAATTTGGACTGTAAAATTGCTGGAACATCAAAGCCATGTCTAATCAAGTTGTGTTCCATGTTTCCAAAAAATTAAGCCAGCTAATATACCATTTCCATGATAACACAATGTCCAATTTCAAAATATTTTTACCTAATTAATGATGATTACTAAAATATGTGGTAGAGGGCAAAATGCAAATAAAAAGCGCTTCAATTGTTCCGTTACTGTGGTCTAAGAAATCACTCACTTTACCTTTAATTAAGAAAATTTTGGCAAATTATAATAATAATAATATTATCTATCACAATTCGAAATACCATTTTGTGCTAATTAACATAATGAAATATGGTTATACGGTTAAGTATATGGTTAAGTCATTATCAGCCTTTTTAGATTTACATTTTGCCATTAAAACAGCTTTACTGTCCATCTAATGTACCTTTACAAACTAACTTTAACACATGCAGATTATAGTAGTTGACCACTAGAATATTTTATTATCGTATATACTAATTTATTCAAACAGGAATCGTGAACATCAGGGTGTTTCGAGGCTATAATAGAGGTCTGAGTCTGGGCATGCAGTCATGTCACCTCTGCATAATGGCTTCTGGTAAAATGGTTTTGACTCGACTCATGCTGTTCACCTGCTGATAACTGCAGACAGACAGCACTACATGATGATGTGTGAAATATGAGGAGTATTCCTGTCCATGGCAAGTGGAAAGCAGGAAAACCCCGAACTCCAAAATGAAAAACAAGTTTACTGACTTGGCAATAGCATTTAAATATGCGCCTGTCTTTTTTTATGACATGTGGGTGTTTCCTTTTCGATGCTGAATTTGAAATCATCAGATCTTGTCTTATATTGAAGATGTCATTCCGGTTCAATAGTACACTGATTATCTGAAATCAAGATCAGCTTACATTATATGGCCAAAAGCATGTGAACACCTGCTTCTAATGAAATGGTTATTGCTATCATTACTGAAAAAAGCATACAATCAAGCACACATTTCAAGCAATCCGTTTAAACTGGGCCTTTTCAAACTTTCTGATGCCAAGGACTCTAAAAATCATTATCTAATATTAATGAGGAACCCCCTTCCAAAAATATATGATCTAAAAAACCCTTTTGTGAAAGAAAAAATGATAGCATGATATAATAAAGGTACATCTTGCCTCCAAAATTATGTAATTAAAAACAATATGTGACAGTATAAACAGCAAATATTTAATTTTGAAAACAAGTGTATACGGGGCAAAACACAATAGTATACAATTATTTTGTTTTGAAAACAATAATTTAATCAGTTACAGTGTATATTTTTCTTCCCACTATGCCAGTGAGCTGATATAATAAATATTTTTAAGTATATATATTCATAAGTATATATGCTTACTGTTAAAAATAAATTACTGTCAATAATCAGACTGATCTCATGAAACTGGTATGTATGACACGCCAATTCGTATTTCCATTTTTGGCGTGCTATCAACACGCATAATCGCTTTTCAGCGTGTTTATGAACGCCGTTGACTTAACTTTACATTACTGTATATATAAATATATGACCTACCCCAACCCCGTCCCTAAACCTACCCGTCACTGGGGTTAATACCATTTATGAGTCTTTCCCTACCATCCTAGTAAGAAAAATATCGCTCCCCAGAATGTATATCAAAATTTGGCTTTATTTCGGTCGTATTTTTAACTGCGTGTACATACACGCGTAATCACTCGGACATAACGGCGTAGATATACACGCATACACGCGGATAGCTCAAAATGCGTATAAATAACACGCCACTTGACTTGAAAGTGGCGTGTATGTTTACGCAAAAGTCATGATGTCATGTTGCAATAATATATAAAACTCATGATTTCTTGTTTAAGCAGAATAAAAAAGTAATAATGTCAAATTCAAACAAAGAACTCCCAACTAAATGTCCATGATTTTGAAATGTTCAACCAGCATATAATGATTTGGTGTTCAAGTGTTCAGGTATTACATACTTTCGGCCATATATTATATATAGCTTTTGAGCTGGATTTTACACAGATAAAGATTTTGAGTTGCTTTTGTAGAGCATTGTTTAGAGGTTTTTGCTGATGTTATTAGAGCTGGTTAAACTGCTGTAAGTGAATGTACAGTTTGTTGAGTGTATGGAAATATGTCTCAAGATGCCCTGTCTAAAACATGCTCTTAGGGGGTATTCACCACATCAGCCCTGATCCTATGAAGGCGGTGAACGAAGCGATGGATGACACTACCGATTGGATAAGGTCAATCTTGACTTTTATGACTAATTTGGTAGCACCAGAAGAAGAGGAGGATGAAGGTATATAAACTTGTTGTGGCCTTTCTTTCACAATAGCAGCATGATTACACAACACAGTGTTACTGTAATATCAGCAACATCTCAGAAACCACAGACTAACCCACAGCGGTTTGATCTGACGAGCCATGTGTACTAATAGGACTTATTAGAAATATGAGCTGGCTTTTATGGTCACGTTTTCCCCATTCTGCAACCTGGTTTAAACCTGGTCTCCCAAAGGGATTGAAGAATAGCATGGATCAAATTTGTGCAAATATTTAGTTTCAAGCAATCTATATTCTGACATAATATTACAAGGTCTGCTAGAAAATGGTGTGTGTCATAAGCAGAATCATTAAAGGGAAAGTGGGTCATTATTTTACAGCTTTACACTCCACAGAAGAGTTTTGAGAAAGAGGACGAGGAATTTCTACCAGGAACTGTCTGCCACATGTGTGATTCTACAAAATAACAATAAAAAACAAACAAAACAGTATCACATCTCTGTCATTAATTTTCGCACATCAAATCTTCTTGGTTTCTTCGGATAATAATCTCAAGTTATGTTAAATTAAATTGATTCACAAAGACACATAATCCAAGGCAACTTGCAAATGAGAATATAAGCATAAGCAATTGATTGAAAGGGGACAATACAATACATAATGTTACTGTGCAGAATTTAATTTGAGTACTAGAAGAGTATACATATATAAGTATTAAATATATAATAAATATAATGGCTAGTTGGCTGGAGATGTTTTTTATTTGAATATGAGGAAAATCTAATTCAATATTGCAAGTCTTAATGTATTGGAATTCTTTTATTTCTCAAGCAACTTTAAGTTAAGAATGTCTCTAAATATTTTTTACTGGAAAACAAGACAGCAATACTGATTAAAAAAGTATGTTTGCAGTAGTTGAAGATAACAGGTGATGCACTATTTGTGATATTAGTCACTATTGGAGGACAATGAATCTCAAAAAAAAAAGAAGCAAAACAACATGAGACATCTTAATCTCCTCTCTGTAAATTTTGGAAGCTAATGAGTCATTGTGGTCTCATTGAGGGCAGCTCATATGCCCTGACTTTAACCACAGATGCACTTAGAAAGGTCAGAAGAAATGTTTATTAGGTGCTATCTCGTCTCCTTTTTATCCTGATTTTGTATCAAGTTTAGCCTAGTTAATTTTCAATTGACTTCCATGACCTTGAAAATGCATCACATCTGTTACTAGACTATCCAACCCATACAATGATGGTAGGCTAACAAACAAAGCTGACACTTTTATTAAAGGCAAATATAAGCCTATTTGCTTTAAACTTCAGGCATTCCAAAGATAAATAAGTCCTATGGAGATTAGATAAGACCTATGAAGTAATGAATCTGACCAGAGACCACTGTAATCAGCACCTCTCATTATACTCATTATAGAGATTAAAAATCTACATAATTCACATTACTATATTAGTAGTATTTAGCATTGAGCTGAGCACAAAAGTTTGAAACCATCTAGTTAAAATCCAGCAGAAATAAATGTTTATAGAGCTGTCAGAAAACAAATGAAGTACACATCTGCACAGTGAACACTTTCAGATGCATCAATAAAGAGAGCTCAAAACAAACAGAGGCACAAAAGTGACATTGCCAAGATGGTTGAACCAATAACACGCTTGGTTAAGATTCTTCATAAGTCACCTTGAGGTGCTCTGAATAAATGCATGTGGACTGACTGCCACATTGCTTCAATACCTCCAGTTATAAATGAATGATTTCAGATAAATATATAACATACCAAGAGAAAAATCTCAGCAAAACAAAAACATTGCATGTACACAAGGTATACAAACTGATCACAATACTATATAGGTCATATGGGTCATTCTTGGGATTCAGTCATATTTAATAATAATAATTCAATCATAACATTTATATAGCGCTTTTCTGGGCATTCAAAGTGCTTTACATTATCAACCACCACCAATGTGCAGCATCCACCTTGATGATGAACTCCCACCGTGATAAAGATTTTACAAAAAAATTGTTATACAACAAATACATACTGCTTTGTGTCCCTCATAACAATTTAAAATGTAACATTTATGATAATTTTCACATTTTTATGGGACTGAAGTTTTGTGCCTGTGGTCTCTTTATGTTTGTAAAAAAAATAAATCTATTTAGATGTTTAACTAAAACCTCAATTTTATTGTGTCAGCTATTTATTCCCCAAAATAATAGTTGAGAATAGTGTGACAGGGTGGAAGACTGTAACCAGTTTGAAGGGAGACATTGCCTTCAATTTTATATTTTAAAGTGTACCTCTATCTCATATTGTGCCCTTCTTTCTGGGTCAATGTCTGCAAGCACAACACAGTCTTTCTGCTGCTGATCTGGCTGCCTTTTCTGACATGTCAATGGTTAAGTGGACAATACATCAAATATTCTAAATTATTATTCTAAATCATGATTTTGTTAAGTATATTTTTACTGAAACCATGACTATTTTATATTTTTTTATTAAAATTATTCATAAATGAAGTAAAAAAACTCAACCCTGTCACAAATTTGATAAATACATATACGTTTTTTTGCTCAAAATGGCCACTGCTCCTCTTGTAGTGTAGGACAGAAGACCATACGGCAGTAATGAAATAAGAACATTGTATATACTTACGGATTACAATAATTTTAAAAAAATAAAATAATATGTGATGGGGTTAAATTGTTAAGCTTAACATACCCTCCCTGACCATAATACGCCTAAAAAATATGAATAAAAAATATGATACTACATAGTACCATCTTCTGCAGCACTGTTAAAGAGACCTGAATGATGTAATTTCTGATCAATAATGTGACATATGGTTGGAGTCTAAATTATTATAGGCTGAGAATGGTTGGCATGCATGACAGGGTTAAAGGATTAGTTAACTTTTTAAAAAACTTTTGCTGATAATTTACCCACCCCCATGTCATCCAAGATGTCCATGTCTTTCTTTCTTCAGTCCAAAAGAAATTAATGATTTTGATGAAAACATTCCAGGTTTTTCTCCATATAATGGACTTCAATGGTAGCCAAAACGGTTCAAGGTCCAAATGAGTTTCAGTGCAGCTTCAAATCACTTTAAACGACACCAGACGATGAATAAGGGTCTTATCTAGCTAAACGATGCGATGACTCGAAAAAAGATTTTTTCATTTTGATGAACGAGATCAAACAGGAGAATCACGAACGTGCATTTCAGGACAGAGCAAGGCGAGCATTTGCGCTAATAATACTTGAACTGTTTTATTTATTTTCGAAATGGCGCATCGTTTCGCTAGATAAGACCCTTATTCATCGTCTGGTGTCGTTTAAAGTCCTTTGAAGCTGCACTGAAAACTCATTTGGACCTTGAACCGTTTTGGCTACTATTGAAATCCATTATATGGAGAAAAACCTGGAATGTTTTCATTAAAATCATTAATTTCTTTTTGACTGAAGAAAGAAAGACATGGACATCTTGGATGACATGGGGGTGAGTAAATTATCAGCAAAAGTTTTTTAAAAAGTGAACTAATCCTTTAAGTTCAGTCTAAGGGACATAACTTTATAGTCTTTTGTTTTTAAATATCTTATTTTTATTTTTATATATATTTTTCACAATAAAGTAACACAAATACATACTTACAATATTACCCAAAAATATACACTCTATGCAAAATTTGTTAAACATTTTTTGAGTACAAATTCAGTGAAGTGCCTCAGGGACATGACAAAATGCTTATACGATAGAAATACGACATAATTTTATTATAACATTTATTTAAATGTAATAATTATTTTTTATTAATTATAAACGGACATAGGTGAACCACCAATGAAATATTACAGAATCCCAGGAATGACCCATATATATATATATACACACACACACACACACACACACACACACACACAGAGAGAAGAGAGAGGGAAAAGAAAATTCCTCATTTGCCAGAATGCATTACCAGTGGCCAGACAGACATGTGTCAGATACTGTGTGTTTTGAAACTGAAGATGAAAAATGACTTTACCCGAGTCGTTCACAAGCAGCACGTGCAGATGTTGAACTTCATAAAATCCTTTGCATCGCTATCAAACGACAGAAATGTATGTAGGCTATTTCGAGGTTTTCTTTCAAAGGTCTGTAAGTAACTATTGACTTAATACAACACTCTTTTGTCTCTCTGTGCAGTGACTTTAGTATTTCAATGTTTATCGCGAGTACCGCTCCAAACGCTTTAGACTAGAGCGTGAGTGAACTGAATTAAAATGATTCACTTAAACCCTCCAAACGATTCAATGAAAAGAAACGAATCAAATGCGTGAATCATTTAAAAATTGGGCCTCGCTAATTTTGAATCGAAACTGACAGAAAATACCGAACACACTAACATGATGTGAGGGAAAATATTTCTCTGACAAAAAAATATCAATAAAATATAAGAAGACTTTAGATACTTTGATTTAAGCCTAACTGATTAGTTAGTCCCTATGAGATCAAAATTGAAGTAGCCTAGTTTTTCTGCTATGTTGGCGTTTAGTATAACCTTGTTATCTAGTATAAGCGAGTGTCCTCCAAAACAATGACAACATTCGCATTTATGATGAAAATAAAAATACATAGGCCTACATAGCCTACAGGAGGGTAAAGCATTGAAGTGTACAAATATAAATAAACAAAACAAAATAGTAAGTGTACTTACATGCTGTATATAGCCTGGATGATGATGATGTAAAAGTGAAATATTCTGTGCCTTGGATGGAAAAAAAAACATATATGATGGTGAATACATTTTTATTGTGAGTGAGATACACCATGTTTATGGAATTCCAAACAAATCATTGCCATTTACCATACTATTACTGAATGAACCTATAATGTTTTTGACAAATGTCACAGCCAGGGATTTAAAAAAAAAAAATAGTTTACTGTAAAAACTGTAGTAGAAAAATTGCTTCCACGAGCAGCTTAGAAGAAAAATGACTTCATGGCTTGAATTGAATTGTTCACACCACACAAGAATTTGAATTATAAAGACAAGAAGAGGAATTCACTGAATTGCAATTAAACAGGTGATGCATTCTGGGAAACAAGTGTTCTTCTGCCTAAGTGTTTATTTATTAAATACAGTGAAATATATAAACTACAAGCACATTGGCATTTAAATTGTCAATCTTTAGCACTGTATTCAATAATGGGAATTTATGAACATATTTTAAAAAAATCATTTCTGGAAATGAGAAATGTAATTCAATCATGAAAAATATTACTCAACTCTCTATACAAAATCACCAATATGCTCTGCTTTTCATTTGAGCACCAAAGGATGTATTTACAGATCACACTGGAGAAAAACAGGCTCGCCAGATCAATTCGCTCAGCAGACAAACAAGCTGATTAATTAATCATTCTAATTGCACACATGTAAATGCATCATCGGGCATAAAGGTGGCTTCACATGCCGAATCATTTAGATTTGAACCTGTTTGTCGCATACAAATTAAATGTGTAAAAAGTGTGAAATACAAAGATTGCAAGTGTGTGTGTGTGTGTGTGTGTGTGTGTGTGTGTGTGTGTGTGTGTGTGTGTGTGTGTGTGTGTGTGTGTGTGTGTGTGTGTGTGTGTGTGTGTGTGTGTGTGTGTGTGTGTGTGTGTGTGTGTGTGTGTGTGTGTGTGTGTACTGATGCTGGCATGCCTTTTTTTATAGAAGATCTTAGAGGCCAGGAATAAAGTGCTGTGGATCGCAGACAAGCCTTTCCCTTCTCTGATCCACATTTATAATTGATTCAACCCTCATCAATTTTCAAAAGATCTATTTTGTAGGTTCTTCTCTAACACTGTCTTCTGTATCCCTTCTTCCTCTGCCAATTTAGGTGATCGTCATTTTGTGAAGAAAAAAGGTTAGTATCATTCTCTGTGCTCCTTCACTTTGAACATGCACACACAAGAGATGCATCATTTTGGTGCACTATAAAATTCTATTTAAATTGTTTAAATGAATAGTGTTTAAAATCAACATGAGATGAAGAATCCAGTCATATCTTTAGGATATATCAAGCCTTTTGCACATCATAAACATGGCCACTACTTGAGCTTTTCGCCCCTGGCCTGACCCTGTGAGGTGTACGTTCTTCTTCATGGTTTTCTGAAGCATTTATTCTCCATTTAAAGTGGACTACGACAGCACTTTAAGGGTGTCAAGTGGTGTTTGGTATAACTAATGATATTCAGACAGTTGTTTTGAAAATTGATACATTACTGCTGAACTAAATAAATATGCAAATCTCCTCGCAAAACGCTTCTCACATTAGGTTTGTGGGACTTTCAGCTGTTAATTGAGGAAGTATTAGGGGCAATATTTAAAGAGCAATCATTAGTTGCCTGAAAGGGTGAATCTTTTGTCAGGTAGTTTTTACATTTTACTTTTTTTTTTACATAAAGCAATGAGTTTGGAGTACCATATTCAAATTAAAGCCTCACAAAATGTATTAGGCTACAAATTGGGTTCTTACAAAAGCAGTGTACATTGTCATTGATGATATTAAATAGTTGAGTCAAAACATGAAAATGTTGTTCCAAACCTCTACGGTTTGCAATCTTCTGTCGAGCACACAAGTTGATGTTTTACAGAATGTTGATAACACTCTTTTACATTCAATGCAAAGTGAATGGTGACCATTGGCAATAAGTGTCAAAAATTATTTAAAAAATCCCAAAAAAGCATGTCAGCAACGGATTGAAATTGTGCTATTTACTATGTTACAGCCTTTAATGTGCCAAATTTGAATATGCACATATCAAATCGCACAAATGTGAGAGGTGGATAGGAAGATTGACTGTACAGTTTTATAATACTTTTATGGTGCTTTTTTTGGGTCATTTTTGGAGCTTGACAGCCTGTGGGCACCATGGGTGAACTATCCTGTATACTGTTAGTTAGTATCATGTGTTAAAGTATGCCAAATCAGCATCATGATGAAGAAGCAGCTGACAAGGTGGCCTAAGATAGACTTAGATATTTGTCTCATTTTTCATCACCGTGCTGTATATACAACTTAATTTTTTTATATACCATGCATTAAACCTCACATTAACCAACTAACTTAATCACAGTTGTTCTTATATTCTTATGGTCTGTATATCTCTCCTAGGAGAATTCCTGCCACCAAGAAAAAAAGGTCTGTGTCTTGAAGAGAGCTTGATGAGCTTGCATTCATTAGAGAATACATAACCCATCAGCATAACAGATAACAGTTTGCTTGAGTCTGTAATTAACACATTTATATTAAAGTTGCATTAGGAGGGCAAGCATTAGAGTATTTTATGGAGAATGGGCATTATGCTGTCATTGATTGCATTTGGACCCATGCATTCATAATCATATCCCTTTGTTTTCACACACCCTAATTATGCTCCCCCTGCTAATCAGTGTTCCATAAAGCTGCATGTATTTGTCTATTAACATCTTCATGAAATTATCATTAAGCTGTCTCTAAAAGCTATTGCAGAAAGCATCTAAACACCATTACCAGTTTCAGCAAATGCAAATGTTTGTGAATAAGAATAGTCCCACATATGGTGCAATGAAAGCCTGTATTTGATTATATGGGCAACACATTTGCTGTCATTTGTCATATTAGCACTTAAGGGAACTCTGCAAGCCTCATAAATTGGTGTGCCCCTGATTTTCTTTAAAGGTACAGTCCATAATTGTTGACACAGGGACACCTAAGAGACCTGGAAATTAGATGTGTGCTCCTAAGACATATAGGCAGTGTCACTGGAGGAGATTTATAAACCATAAGTATTGTTATATGATGATGCTATACGCCCCATAGTGGCACGTAATTTCAGACACTGTGAACTTCCCTTTTACAATGATTTTTATTGTACACTGTTCAAAGCACCTTCTTAAAGACCCCATGATAAGGTATGTATTAATGAATGCTTACAGGTTTTCCTATTTTAAAAACCAATAGTGTGATGGATTTTTTTTGGCCAAAGCCTGGAAACAGGTTTTAGCATTTTAGCACAATGCTTGAAATAAGGTGTCTGGTTAACACAAGCTCAAGATATTTTCAGTGTTTATTATGCACGTGTAACCGGTCCTATTCGACCCACTTCGAGCTGGATTCGAACCGGGGTCTCTGGCGTGGGAGGAGGGTGCGATAACAAGGACGTTAAAGACCGCAGCCTCTAGAGCGCCTCTTGTGGCCAGGGGAGTGAGGTTTACACACACAGCTCTTGCCTACGTCCGTAACATATGATATATCCATGCAGATCTTTTTATATACTCATGTTCCCATGTAATATCAGTAAATCAAAAAAATAATGAATCTTCTTTAATGATGACTCCACCAATGTAGAGCGGGACAATATTCCTCCCTTTTCTCCCTTTTCACACAAAATCGCAGCAGTTGTTTGCAAAATGTTTGCAAACAACAATGCAATGATCCAATCAAGATCTCGCCTTACTTTTTTTTTCTTGTTCAAAAAGCCATTTCACTTGATCACCATTGGGAAGAAAAGACGGTCACGATATCTGTTTCATGCCGACTTTAACAGACATTGACTAATGGTGCGGTCACATTAGCAACATTTCAAAGGTCCATTGTTTATTGTCAACAGTGTAGCGATATGTGAAGCACAGCTCACACAGAAGTCACTTTCAAACTAATCAGATTTCTTGGTTTGTGACCAACTTGAAACCTTTACAAAATCTGCATGGGGAAATCTTTCACCCTCACATGCAATTCAGTCGTGTGGATTCCAGTTGATACTTGTTTTTGCTTCAAACATTTTCCAAACAACAGTAAATGAAACCGGACCTTAAAAGCTACAAAAGTTTGGACCATTTGTTATTCTGACAATAATTGTATCATTCAGAAGCCTTATCAAGCTATGAGCAATATGCAGAGCTCCTTTGTGCATCAACAGTTGTACTTAAAATTAAAAAAATTAAAAAAGACATAAGGAACCTATTCGTTTGCATGTCTTCTAAGCATTCAACTATCTAATAGCATACAGTACTACTAAAGGGATGCTGTCACAGTTAAATACATAATATGCATCTATCATCTATCTGATTATGTTATGCACTGGATTGTGTATGTCTAGCCAAAATGATTTTGAATCTGTCTCATCCTGTGGGGTTTGAACCTCACACTCTCTACAGCTTCAATGACATTTCTGACAACCTAATGATATAGTTGCAGAGATACGGGCCAAGGAGATCTTAGAAGAGGAAGGGGAGTACGAGGAGGAAGAGGGGGAGGAAGATGAAATGGCTGCTGACGAAGAGGTGGAGGTGGAAGAAGAAGAAGAGGAGGAAGAAGAAGAAGAAGAAGAGGAGGAAGAAGAAGAGGTGGAGGAGGAAGAAGAAGAGGAGGAAGAAGAAGAGGTGGAGGAGGAAGAAGAAGAGGATGAAGAAGAAGAAGAGGTGGAGGAGGAAGAAGAAGAGGAGGAGGAAGAGGATGAAGAGGAAGAGGAGGAAGCAGCATCAGAGGAGGCTGTGGAGGAGGAGGAGGAGGAGGGAAAGGATGATGAGGCTGAAGAAAATGAGAAAGACGAAGCTGATGCTGAGGAGGAAGATGAAGAGGAGGAAGCAGCATCAGAGGAGGCTGCGGAGGAGGAGGAGGGAAAGGATGATGAGGCTGAAGAAAAGGGTGAAGAGGAAGCTGATGCTGAGGAGGAAGATGAAGATGAAGAGGAGGAAGCAGCAGCAAAGGAGGCTGTGGAGGAAGAGGAGGAGGAGGGAAAAGATGAGGAGAATGAGGAAGAAGAAGAACAAGAAGAGGAGAATGAGGATGCTGATAATGAGGAGGAAGAAGAACAAGAAGAGGAGGCTTCTGCTGCTCCCGAAAAGGAAGATGCTCCCATCCCTGCCGAACCCGATCAGGAGAAAGATGAAGCTGCAGAACTTATCACGTCTAAAGAAGCTGAGGCAGCTGAAGATGATGATGATGATGATGATGAGGAGGAGGACGAGGACAAAACTGATGCAGATGAAAAGATTCCTACTACATCAGATGATCAGGATGATGAATCGAGCAAAGCAGAAGAGGAGGATGAAGATGGCACCATAGATGATCTAATATCTGATTCTGAAATCCTCCCACCTTTGCCCACAGAAGAGGACGATGATGATGATGAAGTTGTAGCTGATGATTCCTCCTCTAAAGATATCAAAGAAGCAGAAGATGCTCTTGAGGGTGAGGGCCATGAAGAACCACCTCAGGAAGAAGATGATAAAGAAGAATTAGCCGAGCCAGCCCTTAAATTGGCTCCTACTTCAGACGATGACAATACCGATGATGACCAAAAAGATGACCAAAGTGAGGAGAAAGATGATGACGATGATGTCCAGGAGGCTGATATCCCCATTGTGTTTGGTATCATAGCAGATGCTGGTGTTACAGTCACTGATGTTGAAGCTCAGGAAATTGGTGAGGAACCTATACTTAAAGTTGATGGTGATGCAGAGATATTAACACCCATAGAAGAGAGTGCTGCGAAAGCTGATATAGCTGACTCACAAGATGGCTTAAGCGCTACTGATATCCCTTCTGATGACCATGATGATAAGATAGCTAAAGCTGACAATCAAGGTGAGGGTGTAGAAGACAGTCTTAAAGATGAGACTGGGTTTGGGCTGAAAGACGCCGACTCTGAAAAAGATATAAGTGAAGGTGAGGGTGTTACTGAGGAGCCTGAGCTAGCTGATGATGTTGCAGATAAGGAGGAGCAGGAGGCAGAAGGAAAAGAGGAGGGAGATGAACAGATAAGTGGTGAGGATGATGATGGTATTATAGTAACAACACCTGTAGTTAGTTCCGAACCAGGTGGAGATGAGACAACAGTGGTGGCTGATGAAGATGATGGCTCTTCACCTGAGAAAGGTACCAAAAATATTTTTAGTTATTGACAAAAATGTGTTCATGGCAAAATGACAGATAATCTTGCAGCCAGTGATTTAAAAAAATATATGGAACCAAATAATGTTTTGTTTCTGCAGTTTTCACACATGCATTTGGATGCAGTCGGAACACCATACTAAAGTACTCTGACAAAGTTTACTAAACTTTTTCACTGGCACTGCAGCATCATTACTGAATCTACATTGCAAAACGAACAGCGCGACCAATGTAGTTTGATTCCCAAAAGAATCACTTCGAGCTGGTTCTTGTTAGTGAATCAAAAATCATCAGTGTAGTCTGATTCCCGAACAAATGACTCTCTTTTCAGTCAACTCTTTTTAGTGAATTTATTTTTAGTACGTTTTTTATAAATAATGAATGAAAATTGGTTACACATTTTTGTTTGTTTAGTATTGTATTGATTTTAACATATTTAAGGCAAAATTATTAATACAAATTATTTAAAAACCTTTTTCAAAAACTGTTTTAAATCATTTGTTTTATATCATTTGGCAGTAACAATGCATTTCCCAACATCACATTCGACAAGTACTAAAATAATACTTGATGGAACCATTAAGGAACCATAATCATTAGCAAAAAAATCTCAAGGATTCTTTAGTAAAAGTGATCTGTTGGCTTAACTTAAAATTAGGAAACATATTGCCCTCGCATTATTTAGTACATAAACCATGCATGATAATGTTGTTATAATAAATAAGTTATGTGGAATTGTCAAGGTCATGTAACTTAATTTTTTTAATTACGCATGAAGCTCATTTACTTAATTTTAAAGTAACACTAAGTAGTTTTTCAACCTTCATAATATATTTCCAAGACCCTTGTGATGGTACATCGACTTAAAATAAGTTAAATGACACGTCTGCCATAGCCTGACGGGGGTCTGTATCGCTTTTACTGGCACTATGTAACTTCGGGTTTCGGGTAGGAACCCGACCACAAAAAGAACTACAAAATTCGACTGCTTTACGTCAAGCGCTACAATAGTCATTATTTCGTTTTTCTTCATTTCTGATGTCGCAATACATCATCCTTTCATGAAATCATGTAACATACTTTACCTTGTCTGTGGACATCGTTCATTCTAAAGCCGGTGCTGGGTAAACAGCGAGCGTGCGTGCGACGGTAGGCTCGATTATTTACAACAGCGGCAATGGACAATTTCGTTTCCAACCAGTAGGGCGACCGAAGAGGAAAAAATACTTGGTGTTACTTTAAGGCAATGGGTTTCCCCACTTTTTAAAGTAAAGTTAACTGATCCCTTTTTACTAATTTTGCTTTTTTTTTTAACCAAAGGTTTGCTCAATTTTAGCCTAAAACGATAATCATTTAGACGTCAATTTGCTGTCACACAAAAATAGTTTAGTATAAGTTTGCTACAAAACATATCCAAATACGCTGGTAGGAAAGGACCTCATTTGAGTTCTAATTGAATTGAAGTCTAATTCATGCTGGGTGGATCAAAGAACAGCAGCTGGTGTATTTCTGTTCAGCTGCCAGTGAAACGGTTAGAATCCATGAGAGACTGCTTTCATGTGAACTGTCACCAAGCGGTTGTCTCGAAAGAGGTCATTCAAGGGTATCAAAGTTCTATGAGAAGGAAAAAATAGGAACCTAAGCTAAATGAAGGTCAAAATTGGTTACCGTAGCTTAAATGAGTATGTAGTTAAGAATAGTGGTCATAGTCATTGTCTTATAGCAGCGCATAAAGCAATTAATTGGTAAGCTATTTTCTAAGATAATGTATAGCGCTTATGCTTTTTACTAATGGTCAATAAAATAGGGCTGCTTGTCTTTACCCTGCTAACCGAATTTAGCTGATTTGATAATTCATTCTGCGCAAATCTAAACCAACTGTTCCAGCTCTTAACTCGCTACTGATGTTGCTAATGAATTATAAAGGATCAGCCTCAATACAATAATTGAAAAAAATGTTCTGTGTGTAAATGAAATCTGATTAGATCTCTTTGTAAAACACTAATGCAATCTACCCAACAACAAAGGGAAAATCTACGCTGTGCCAAAATTGCTTGGCAGAGTTCAAGAATAATAGGTCAAATGAAAATAAATTGTTACCCATTAAGGCCTCTGCTGACTTTGTCATGTGTGTTACTCATCTATGTGATACAACAGCTTCTGAAGCCGAGGACGATGGGGAAACGGTTCAAGGTATAGTCTGTTTTCAAAATGCTCAGTATGAAAAGCATCTCACTAGTAAATGCTGAAATGAAAGAATCTGTTTTCACATTAATTGAATTTTAATGGTTACTAAAGGCTTTAAAGACTTGATACATTCTATATAAAATCACAAAAACTTCTTGTGATCTATCTGGCAAGCCTTATAAATATGTTTTCTTTTCTTTCAAAGGCATAACAACCCTGGAAGAAGAGGAAAAAGATGAAAAGGAAGAAAGTGCAGAGGAAGTGGAAATTGCAGAAAAAGCACTTGAACCAGAACCGGTCCCTAAAGGTAACAAACATGGCAACAGTTTGCTTGCATGAAGCATATAAAATGAACCAGAATTAAAATTAAAAAATTATGCCAACACTAATAAGCTCCAAGGTTATTGACTGTGGAGGAGTGGGGTTCTATACAACGTGTGTGTGTGTGTGTGTGTGTGTGTGTGTGTGTGTGTGTGTGTGTGTTGTGTGTGTGTGTGTGTGTGTGTGTGTGTGTGTGTGTGTGTGTGTGTGTGTGTGTGTGTGTGTGTGTGTGTGTGTGTGTGTGTGTGTGTGTGTGTGTGTGTGTGTTGTGTGTGTGTGTGTGTGTGTGTGTGTGTGTGTGTGGCAAGAGATGTGAGGGTTGAGAAGACCCTTAGGTCTCAAACTTTGATCTCCAAAGACTTTCTGATGACTCATTTTTCCATCTACTACACAACAGTAGGATCAATAGGATGATGAAGATTGTGTGTCTATTACTTTGGTAAAAAGACAAATTTTGCGACTGAACTTATAACTTATAACAAATAACCTATACATTTACATTTATTCATTATTCACTTTTATCCAAAACACTTACAAATGAGGAATACAACAAGCTAAGAGGAAATCTTAAAGAGGACATAAGTGCTAGTAATACAAACTAAAGTGTAAGTAATACAAAGTTTATTTATTCAAAATAATTATTTGAATTATTATATATGCCTATTTACCCTAAAATACTCTTCGGCATAATTTTTCAATTTACCTCAACAGTTTTTCTGCATATGTGAGGTCCTCAAAAGGGAAGGAAGAAAAAAAAGATGAAGGTAGCAGAGTTATTTGGCTGAACACCACGAAATCATAAATAATGCACTAAAGTATAAAAAGGTATAATCTTGGCCATGTTAAAATTAACATTAAATAAATGCACACAGAGCACAAGGGTCTCTGTAATATGATTTTCTTCTAGTGAGATGCATTCCTCCCTTTCCAATTATTCCTGCTATTTGATTTATTGATATGGTGTTGAACTACAATTTTTCTGAATTCCTCCGGAGGGCAAAAGATCCTACTGGGTATCAGATTAAAATCTGGAGAGGAGATTGGGGATAAAGCAATGTGTGTATTGCAGGATGGAAATCTAATCCTGTGCTGAGACAGTGTATGACACAGCAGTATCACAGACTCAGAGCTGAGATGAGTTCAGAGAACAGGAGAATGAGGTGTACTTGTATTGTGTGCCTGCAGAGAACAGTGGAACACGGCGAGACTGAGCCTACACTGCACTATATATGAAGTCCCGGTACTTATACTTTTACAGAGAGTTTAAAGGGTACCTATTATGGCATTTAAAATGTTCCTAATGTTGTTCTGGGAGTCCCCAACAACAGTTTTACATGCATGCAATGACAAAAAACACTTTTGTTGTCTTATAATGTTTATTTTTACCTGATTTGCTCACCGACTCCCTAATGATTCGTTTGACGACTCATTTGTCCAAACCCCTCCTTTGCGTGACGCTAATCGGCGGTGATTGGTCAGATGACCCAGTCAGTTATATTTTGCGTTAGCCCAAAGCTTAAACATATTGATAAAGCACTGCAGTACTACAATACGCTTCACATAATTTCACATATTTCAAAAAACAAAAAAAATAACATTGGAGACCTAGAAGCTGCTGAGCGTAACTCTCACTCTCTCACACACACACGCACGCACACACACACACACACACACACACACACACACACACACATACACATAAAAGCAACAATTATTAATAGTACTTACAGGTTGTGATTCGGAGGAGGAAGCTGATCCAAATAAACTTGGTATTGAACGTTCCTTCAGTATCAGGCGACTCGCGAATTCACACTTGAAAGCATTTGTGTTTGTGAAGCGATCGTCATTAAAATAACGCGAACACAGCTCAAGGTGGCTATACTTGTGTGGTATAGTTGTAAATATAAACTCTAGCCACTGAGTCTTCACATGCTTGTCCCTGGGCAGTGAAAAAAAAAGTTTGCTTTTGATTCGCACTTCAGAACAGAGTCTCGTCGACATGTTGTTGTCAGGTTTCTCTGTCTGCTCGGCGCGCGCACTGAGTGGGCGTGTCGAATTCAAATAACTTGTACAAGTGACGTACGAAAGTGCATCGTTCGTCTATCGATTCATATCAGCGACTCAGAGTCGACTCTTACTTTTGAGAGACAATAACTTTGTATACGGTGATCTTTCATATTTAAAACTTTGCAGGATGTTTTTGTTCACTTAGATCTATGTCACACACTACATGAAAGGTAATTTTCAAAATTCCATGATAGGCACCCTTTAAAATGCATTTGGTTAAGGAGAAAAGGTCATTATGTTGTCAATTCAAAAATGCTCGAGCAACCATGGTTAAATGGTTTCTAAATAATCTTTGATTATTAGCTTGGGCGTCACTAGGGAGTAACTAAGGCCCTGTTTACACCTGGTATTAAGTTTCAGAGATTGGATCACAAGTGGGCGATGCTAAATACAGGTGTAAATGGGGTCTAAAACGTTTTGAGCATATCCACATTCGACCACATGAGCATCTACACTATGAAAGCAAACCGGTCGAATGTGTTTTCGACTACCTCGGGAAGTGGCCGAAAGTGGACAAGCTCAAAACGTTTTAGACCCCGTTTACACCTGTATTTAGCGTTGTCCACTTGTAAATGACCAAAGCGTTTTTTTAATACCAGGTGTAAAGAGGGTCCCAGAGGTCGTCGAAAACACATTTGACTGAATGCAAATTTGGTTTCGTATTGTGAACGCTCATTCGAATAGCCTCAAAAGACTGCCTATTCCTGATTTCTAACACGCACTCACAGCATTCGCCGTGGTCTTGTGGCTATCAGAGCAGAAAGGAAAGCTGACCACAATCAAAGTTTGTCTTGACCAACTTTACTTTTCAAGTTAAATCTATTTAAAAGTCTGTTTTTCACCTACAGTGATTTTGCAGCAACATATTGATTTCCTGCTGTTTGTGCAATGAACATTAAAAATGTATGTCAAGTTTGTGGGGATTTGTACATGTTGAATTTAATATGCCTCATGCAGATCTCAAGTTGACCGCTGCTTTTATGAAGTGAAATGAAATAATTTCTTTGTGATTCAGCCTTGACTTCAGTCCAGCGCATGACTCCACAGATCTGCCTGTGGGCTGTCCGGCGAGGAAACATTCCTTCTCTATGTTCTCGCTTTTACTGTTGCTCTGTGAATGTGATTTCACCAAGAACATATTCCTGGATCAACATCCTTTCAACATTCCAATCAACCAATCAGATTTGAAGGATAGGTTTACAGTGGACGTCAGGTTTAGCTTATAGCAAGGGTTAGGGGCTTCTACACCATTCTCTACAACATTTTTTAGGGATAAGTTATGGGTATAGGGTTTGGTTTAGGGGTAAGGATAGGGTTAGTAGTACTATGTTTTTGGACAGAAATGTTGTTCAAAGATCAACAAAATATGTTGATCCAGGAACAATTCTTACTTGACAAAATCACAGCGACCACCTCTTATGATATTAAATGATAGATCTGTTACTAAACTCTGTTGAAGGTGATAGAAAAAAAAATCAATTTCAGCTTTCATTAAATTTCCACAGCTACATCCCTGATCACCTCGCTTAGGTGTTGGTATAAAGTTTTTTTTTTTTTTTTTAATTCACTATTATTCAGTAAATTGGAGGCAGCAATATGATAAGATTGTAATATGTTTATGGTGCACTGTGTATGCTTGCTTTGGCCCCATCATAAAAAAAATATATTTGGGAGTCTTATATTTGGGCACTTGTTTTTATTGACAAGTTTAAATCACTTGTTTTTGACTTTAGAACTTTAGTTCTTTAAAATGTGCTACAAAGAAAATTACAGCAATAACATCACCCCATTCCATTTACTGCAGAGAGGAGGCCAGACAAATGAGAATCTCTGCCCTGCCTGCAGGCAAGCAGCAGATACTCTGTCATTCCTCTATCAAGAACATCATTAGATATGTTTCACACAACAAAATAAATCCCTGCTGAGAGAAAGAGGCCTGCTGGTAGGGGAGAGAGAGCAAAAATGTGGAACTTGAAGAGATCCATTTTGACCCATGGGGTTGAACAGTCTTCACAGAAAGCACAAACAAAGTACAAAAAAGATCTGAACATCAAAGTTTGCTCGCGCGCGCGTGTGTGTGTGTGTGTGTGTGTGTGTGTGTGTGTGTGTGTGTGTGTGGTGTGTGTGTGCGCGTGCGTGCGTGCGTGCGTGCGTGCGGCGTGCGTGCGTGCGTGTGTGTGTTGTGTGTGTGTGTGTGTGTGTGTGTGTAAACAAGTCTGTGTCTTTTGTCTTTCTATTTTGTCTTCTGGGCTGTGAGACTCACCTTTTGTTTTGTTGGTTTTATTTCTTAAAACAGCTGAGGAAGTGAAGGAAAAAGATGCAGAGAAACCTGTGGCAAAGGCTGAAAAAGAAGGTCGGTACACAATTACAGTACATTGTTGTAAGTGCTACTATTTTCTTTAAATGGGGAAACATTATATATATATATTAATTATATACTGTATATGCAGGGCCTAAAATGAACAAGCGGCGGTAATATTTTTAGGATTTTTAGGAACTCATTTTCACCTCCAGCTTGTTTGCGCAGAAAATAATGACAGTGATTTTAAATACACATGGAGCAGCGTTATACCAGTGCAGATACTGCCTAGTTACACTATATAAAGTTTCAATGGCAAATCAAAGTCATAGGGATAATATCCTATCTTACAACTTCCAATGCCCCTCCTGATCTTAATCAGTCAAGAGTAAATGCATTTTATTAGCTAATAAACTTCTGCGCCAAAGGTCAGTGAGAAAACAAAGGAAGAAAGAATGCATGCTGTTTTAATAACACAGATCATGTACTCGGCTGCAGGGTCGACTGATATCAAAAATGGCATTTGCATTTTTGGTTAAAGGCATTTTGATTGACACCTCTCTATAATTCCCCGCAAGCATGTTAGCAACACAATCTAATTCTTTTTGAATTTCAATTATTATTCAAAGAGACTTCTTGGAATTCTTGCAGCTGCTAAAAACATTTCCCTGCTTCTCCGCCATTATTGTTAATCTCCGTTTGTTGGCGGGGTTGTCAACCTGTTTTTTTATTTTTAGCTGTATTCCTTCTTGTTGTAATAATCCAATCTCTTTATGATGGGGTGGCATTTAATCATAAAATGTCACATTAATTCTGACAAATTTATGCAATCCAAACTTATAATGAAGGTGTCATATTTGTATCCTGTGATTTACTACCACCACTTTAAAAATTAATTTTAGTAATAACATTTTGATTTATGGACATAAAATCTGGCATTGGTCTCTGATGGCATAAGCTATTATGGGTTTTAAAGATAATGACATCAATATATTAAGCTGTAGAAGACATTTATCTCTGTGTTTAGCAGCCAATGTGATATTTATCACCCTGTGTTGATTTAAACAAGGCTAATCTAATACATCGCTCATCAGACTGTCTTTTTTTAACCTAATTTTAACCTAACATAATCATTTTTGTATTTAATGGATTTTTGCAATTGATTTGGTCATGGTATTGACAATTCTGCCAGTGCTAGCAAAAACAACAAAACACAATAACGTCACAGCCAATGATTCATATGAACCAAAGATGGCTAAAATAGGCGGGAAATGAAATGATCACTTTAGTCTATGATGACACTCACTATTTTGCATGTGTTTGTATCCAGACAAACAAAAAGAGCCCTCTACATGTCCTTGTATGCATTCAGTAATACATAAAGATCCTCAAAAAGCCCAAGACACTAAGCCAAAGGAAGAAAAAGGTATTTGGTATTGACTTGCAAGGTCAATATCATGCATGTTGTTTTAAAATACAAAAAGAAAAAGCATGAGCATATTTTAAATTTTTTGCATAATAGAGCCATTTTATAGCAAATCACACTGGCCATGTCTAAAGCATAAGATCTAGTCAGAGACATGCCCATATCTTTGTTCTAACACATTTTGTGAGCTCTTTGTGCTAAAACAACTGACTAATATTTAGTATTTTGCACATAAAATAAATTGCATGCTTAAAATATAATCATTGATTGGTGAATGATGTGTACCGTCTAGTGGGTGAATAGGTGGGTGTTCTGTGAATTGATCAAGATAACATGCATGCACACACACGGAACAAGGATTGTAAATTATGCGTATGTGCACATATGGGTCATTTCTGTATCAGCAGCAGATACAGAAAATCATATTTGAATTAGTTCACTTTAGATATTTTTGCTTTGAATGACCCTTACTCCTTACTGTAAACTCATCATACTGCTTTCTACTAAAAGTATTTATATTACATTTATTTTTAAATATGGATGGTATATAAAAAGCAGGCTATGTTTAAAAAAATTGCATTTTGTCCATCCCTTTAACCACGTCTGAATTTTCTATAGCAAACTTTGGGCTTTAATGAGATTTATTTAGTCATTTGTATTGTATGTGCTCTCTCTGTATGTGGAACACATTTCTCTTATATTATGTTATTTACTCGTCCTCTTTATCCGTTTTTCCTCCAGCTGAACCTGATAAAGTGAAGAAAAGAGGTACTTTTATTCCAGAAAAGACTTTGAATGCTGCTATTATAACTGCATGTAATACATTTACTACTACAAGAAGCTAACAATAGATACTTTTAATGTATGTCTTCAAGTATTCAGAATTATGATTGGCCTTGATAGGTACATACCAAACTTTTGAACGTTAGTGTATATTGATAGTACCTGATCGTATATTGAATAAAACAGTATAGAGCCGTTTAAGTAGAACTGAGTAGCTTTTCCAGTAACAATTTAGACATTATTAAGTTTGTAAGTATGAGGCCACAGACTTTTATACAACAGTTCTATGAACATAAATGAATATAAGGTACTGTAACGTATATTGTAGATACAATATGATCTGTTAGATTGTCTATTTTTGCTCATCTGAGCTTAGTTCGACTTTCAAAGCATAGTAAATTAATGAAAAATATAACCCATGATCTCCTCTATGACCTATAATAATATAGCAATCTGTTTTAGAGGACATCACTGAGGATCTTATATCAGTAAAATAGCTGTATTTTTTCTCACTTCCAATAACTTTGACAAACACAATACTGCCCCCTGGTGCATATCTGTTTATCTTTTAATCTAGATGGGTTTTTTTTTAATCAAAACTCCAACACTTAGGTATACTTCAGATTCTTGACAGAGTATTTCAGCTCTAGTGTGATAATAATATATTGCAATATTAATCATGGCTACTGATCATACCGACAAATGCTTTTTTACAAGAACACTCTTTAGGACAGTGTGATTGATTTAGACATCAAGTGACCTGTTGCTGAACACAGTTTTAAACCCTCTCTCTCTCAACAAAGCCATCTGGTTTGATTCATGTCTGAGTGTTTTTCATGTCCCAGCTAAAAGAGTCAGCCTTGAACGCAGGAGTAGGCCTATGTGATGCATTGTTTTGTTTGATTAAAGCTTAAGCTCGAGCCGGCAACTATCGATTTCTACAGTAAACTGCTTGCTTTAGCAGCACAACTCAACAAGCATGTGCAAAACTATTAACTTGAAGTAGTTAGACTAATATATTGATAAAGCATATTTATGTATGCTTGAAAAGATCCATTTGTTCTATTATGTTAGCAAAATTGATAAAAGAGGCTAATCAATAAGGAAATAAACTATTAAAAAGCAGAGCCAACAGCATTATGGGACATTAAAAACAAATAAAAACAATTCACGTCAGAAAATGTATTTATTCATAAATTCAATGTGTTTGATGCAATGTTCCCGCAAACACGGTAAAGACTTTGTGAAATAGGGAAAGTTTGAAAATGTATTTTTAGCTGAGCAAATTAGTAGGAACACATTTGGAGATACTGATATATGTTTGGACAGTTACTGTTTTGATCAGGAAGCACATTTTTTTGTTGTTTAATGTTTTTCCCCCCCCTAACCAGAAGTTGAGACCAAGAGAAAGGAGCCACTGCTCAAACAGAGAAAAGGTGCAGTATATGAGCTCACACTCAGATCAAAATAAAAAAACACAACAACATTCATTATAGATGTGGAGTTTGTGGAAGAATATTGCACTAAAGGCTTTTTTCTTTCACAACATTTGCTCACCAGAAAGAGACGCTCCAAGAACAAGACTAGAGAAAGCAAAGAAAGGTAGCACAATGTGTTCCTGCTTTTTTTTTTATCATCATGCACTGAAAGATTTGTTTCAAATATTTTGTTATAATAGCCATGAATATTTAAGACTTGACATAATATTTGCTCTCTGGTCCACAGCTCCAAAAGCAAAGGCAGTGGCTGCCAGCATACTCAAAAAGAGAAGTAAGCTCGCATGATCTGATCATACTTATTTAAATCGATTGTTAACCCTTAAATAAAGGTCTGTCATTATTATTAGTCACCCTTATGTTGCACCAAACCAGTGTGACTTTCTTTCTTCCGTGGAACACAAAATATTTTGCTGAATGTTCACAGGCTCTTTTCCATAGATAAGAACGTATGCCAGTAACATCCGTGTAAACCTCACTCCCCTGGTCTCAAGAGGAGAGCTATGGCGCTTTTCCACTGCATGGTACGGTACGGTTCGGTTCGGTACGGCTCACTTGTGGTGCTTTTCCACTGCATAGTACGGTACGGTACGGTGCGCTTCGGCGCACTTTAAATGGTACCTGATCTGTTGAGGTTCCAAGCGTACCGTACCGGTACTAAAATGTGACGTGAAACACTGCAGATCACTGATTGGTCAGACAGACAGAATCGTCACTACCAGCGTCATTGGATTTGCGACACGAGACACTAAAACACGCTATACAGAGTCATATAACCAGTAGACAACAGCCAACACGGTAGCACCTGTGTTTTACTTACTTGAAAAAAAGAAGAAGAGATCAACACTTTAAAAAGGAAATGGCTGAATCGTGGTCGAGGTGCAGACGTTCCTCTCGTTGGTTGCTAGGAGCGGGTCCAGCGAGAGCTGGATGGGCCCAAAACGAATGAAAAAGTGTTCCAAGAATTAGCAGCTAGCTCAGCTCTTAGCCGCACACGGCTATCACCGGACCTACAAACAGTGTAACGATCAGTCCCACCCACTTTGAATGGGTACTAACTGCAGTGGAAAAGCAAACCGAGCGCGAACCGTTCCGCCCGAATCGAACCGTACCGAAACCGAATCCGAGCGTAACCATGCAGTGGAAAAGCGCCATTAGATACTGATGCTAGCAGCTACGGTCTTGAGTGTCCTTGTTAGCTTGCCCGCCTCCCTCACTGGAGACCACGTTTCGAATCCCGTCCAGGGATGCGTTTCCCGTACAACGACAAAACTCACTGCTTTACTACCACAGTACAATGCACCGTTGAAGAAATCAACTAGCTAGTCACGACTGTTTCTCAAAACTGTATTGTTGCAAATTGGTCGTTCAACCACTTTGGTTAGTGATGTCACGCAGGTGGTGGAGTACTAATTTTATTGAATCTGTTTGAGATCAAATTAATGCTAGATGTTTTGCTATCAATTACGGACATGGCATCTGAGAAATATTTCAATTTTTTTTAATTTTTTAAAAAAAATTTAAGTTATTTTGCTTTATTTTCAGATTCAATCATAGTCTGGTTCTTAGGCTCTAGAGCACGAATACACATGGCACTTTTTAATAACGGCACGTTTAATCTCTTGACAAACTAAAAGACATAAATGACATTTGTATGTATTTTTAATAAAAGATACAGGTTGTACTAAATGTCAGCTTGCTTATTTGGCTCAGGATTTGGATTTATTGAGTCCACATGTCATGCAAACAAGAAACTATGCTTCTAACCACAGGTCGAGAGCTGTCACTCCAACCAGACAACTTTATGCTGTTTGCAAATGTACGTTAGAACTATGGTTTCAGGAAACACCGACTCGCTGAAGTATGCTGATAACAAACGGAACTTGCGACATAAGTTGGCTAACGATGCTTTCGGAAAACACACCCCAGGGCGGGTAGAGTAGGACTGGCTACATTTGGTGCCATGACCCAGATGGGAGCGAGGTTTAGGGGGGTGAGTGTAACTGTCGTAAGCCAGTAAGAGCTGTGCGAGTAAACTTCACTCCCCTGGCTTCAAGAGGCGTGTTAGCGACTGATGCTAGCGGATGTGGTCTTTAGTGTCCTTGTTAACGTGCCCGCCTCCCTCGCTGGAGACCACAGTTCGAATCCCGCTCGGAGCTGTTTTAGTAGGACTAGTTACATTTGGTGCCGTGACCCAGATGGGAATGGGGTTTATGGGGGTGAGTGTGGACATATAAGAGCTGGGTGAGTAAACCTCCCTCCCCTGGCTTCAAGAGGCGCGTTAGCGACTGATGCTAGCGGATGTGGTCTTTAGTGTCCTTGTTAACGTGCCCGCCTCCCTTGCCGGAGACCACAGTTCGAATCCCGCTCGGAGCGGTTTTAGTAGGTCTAGTTACATTTGGTGCCGTGACCCAGATGGGAGTGGGGTTTATGGGGGTGAGTGTAATGGACATATAAGAGCTGGGTGAGTAAACCTCCCTCCCCTGGCTTCAAGAGGCGCGTTAGCGACTGATGCTAGCGGATGTGATCTTTAGTGTATTTGTTAGCCCACACGCCTTCCACGTCGGACACTAGGGTTCGAATCTCACTCAGAGTGTGTCAAGTAGGACCGGTTACACTTATGTGCAACCAGAGGCTGTCAAGCCCCAAAAATGAAAGGGAAAGCACCATAAAAGTGTTTTCATGTAAAGGAGCACTAAGTTACACTTTACACACTACTTAATCCACCAGTTTCACAGCAAGGTTTAAGACTAGTCCCAGACTAAAATGCATGTTTGAGCTGTTTTAAAGGTGCCATGTGTAAGAATTGAGGTAAAAAATATTTTTAAAAAGAGCTACATCAAAAGAATGAGAAGAAATAAGGGCGAAGATGTCATTAAAAAAATAACAAGTTACAGTATAGTGCTGCAGAGATATCAACCTGAATTAGCATGCTAAATTACTAGCCACGGCCCGACAGGTGTCATAATACCAGTTTCGGCCATGGGAGGCGGTATACGGGCAACATAACCACCAGCCAAATTGCAATACACTAATAACTCGCACGGCTTGTGGGCGTACTTGAACCTGATGTCAATCGTGCTTACATGCGCTTCATGAGACACACTAGCACACGCGCGCAAGGTCTCGCGCTCTCTACCTCTCTGCCGTGCGTGCTGTTTGAACATACATATTCACGTAGCTTCACGTAAACCGGGTGTTCAGTGTTCCGGGAGAGTTTATACATTTCCCGGGACAGGTTGTTAAAAAGAAGAACAATCCCGGAAAAACCATGACGGGTGGCAAAACCAGCTACAACAGTTTCACAGCGTTTTTCAATATCCTAACTACAATTAGCCTATTGCCCAATCATATTTCGGCTACTGAGCATGCTATAAGTTGCTATAATAACAGCCTAATAGTCACAAATCTCAATTCAAAGGTGCAGTGTGTAGCTTTTTGGCGACATCTAGCGGTTCGTTTGCGAGTTTACACTAAGGGCTCAGCCCACTGCTCACCCCTCCCTTTCGAAGAAGCTACGGTGGCTAAAACGGGACAAACATCGTCGCAGTGAGCCAGAGTAAAACAAGCCACAGCTAACATGGAGTACCACAGTCCATTATAAACCACATCATGGATAAAGTTTACAAAGCCATAGTCAGGTGAGGATCAAGGGTCTTAATACATAATATAATAATGTTGGTCTGAGCTGTCGACACGACAGATCTCGTCACAGTTGTTGTAAATAATAGTAATCAGCTGATTGTCTCACGAACGTAACCAGCACATTCTCCCCACATAGCAAACCCATAATACAGCGAGGGAGTAGAACCACATGAAACTATGCAACTATAGATTTTTTCTAACAGGGTAGTAAAAGTTTAGCTGGCTAATATGAGCTGTTACTGTGGCTGAGCCGGTTAAAGCCTTGTTTATACTCGACGCGTCCACATGAGCCCAAAGGTGCGTGCGGCAAAAATGATGTGATTGTAATAACAGCACGCGTGCCTCCGCATCCCAATAGACACCACTTATTACACACAATAGCCTTTTTTCTCTGATTTTGGAAACTCGGTCGCTAAAATGCTTCCAAGATCAACGGGTTGGTGATTCCTGTAAATGTTTTACGGTCAATGACAAGAGTAGCCTACTAATCAGCTGTCTCACGAACGTAACCAGCACATTTATCCCCACATAGCAAAGCCATAACACAGCGAGGGTGAAGAATTAAGTTACATGAAACAATCCAACTACATATTTACACCACTGACAAGGGAAAACACTCACGGTGTTTATGACTAGCTTCTTCTAGCTTTCTGCGGCTTCTCTTTCAATGTAGTGACGAAACGCGCTCTGTAACGCTGTTTGTTCGCTGTCGGCTACGGTAGAAATATGACGTCATAATATGGCGGCCTTCTTATGTAGAAGAAGGCTTATGTAGATATAAATGCGCTTATGTAGATATAAATGCCTAATTCTAAGGTAATAAAAACATTACGGTTTATTAAGTAAGTTCTTTATACACAACTGAACACATAGTTATGGATGTCATATTGCATTTCTGTTAATAAATAGTCAAAAATGTTACACACTGCACCTTTAAGTATTAAATCAACCATGCATAATCAACTACGACACACTCACACACATATAGCATATCAGTGTCAAATGCATAATTTACACCACGGCTGGTGCAACTTAAGAAGAGTAATAAAAACAACTGGCCTACTCACGTTCTTAATACAGCTGAAGTCGACGTTTTTGGGAGTGGAATCTCCTCATGAGTTTCTCTTTCCATTCGTTTCTGAATAGGCAAAACTGAGCACGTCGCGTCGCTATAACTTTACCGAGATGCTGCGGTCAGAGCGGCTCAGCGGGAAACCCCTTTTTTGTAAACAATCATTCAAACTTCTGGGTGTTTTATTTTTTAATAAGATTATGAGTCAAACATTACACTTAAATACACATCAATAAATATATAAATACTGCACGTAAATTATTATTATTTTTTAAATAATTTTTTTAATGCAAATTGGATGGAGGGGATCACAGGAGCTCTGTAGGCGGGCCCGCCCATAGCGCCGGCCTTGGGCGGAGCATAGAGACTATGCCGTTTCTCGTTTGTTACTCTAGAGTAGACCAACTCACTTTCTGGAGGTATACTGCCCCCATCTGGTATGGAATGTGGAGTATGAATTGATTTTTTACACAAGGCACCTTTAACTAAAAGCAACTTGCACTGATATATTTTAAAATATGTCAGTGCCATTGTTTTGTCTCAAGATGCACATCAGTAATGTTTTTTTCTAAGGCACGTTTATAAGAGCTACTTAAATGTTCTCATTGAACTAAGGCCTAATCCTGGCTTAATTTAAGCCCTGTCTGTGAAACCAGGCCAATATTCTTTTGCGTTGGAGCATGAAACTTAGTTGAAACGAAACTCTTTGTATAAATAAAATATTCACAGAAGCCTCTGACCAGGAGTAACGGTTGGAACAAAACAGCAGAGTGACTAAAATTGCAAAAATAAGCTCTTGTTTTACCTGACAAATCCTTCTGACATGATAATGTTGACATTTACACTCACTTAGAACATTATCTGAATAAATTACTTTGTTAGTGGCTCTTCAAAACTAACCCATAGTGCTCCTCTTGTGTTCATTGATCCGTGTTGTGCATGTCAAATTAAATCAGTCATGATAAATAAATGTTTTTTTTTTTATGTTATCAGTATTTGTTTGGTGATCCTTATTAATTTAAAATACAGTTTCTGAATGTTATTTACAAATAAAAAGACATTTTATGTTATTCATGATAGCCTATTCTATTTGAATGGAAACTTATTTTTACCATTAGTTCTAAGCAAAAGAAGACTTATTTGGATCATTGAGGGTAAACGACATATTATGCGACTATGCATTATGCTGGTGCATTTACAGCATGTCTTAATTCCTGTATATTCAAGATTTCAACTTGTAAATAGTGTTCACGTCCTAAACTGGGAATTTTCTGCGAGCAACTTGCACCACATGACCGCTGAACCACCTGACCGGCCACTGCAGATTCATTCTGGTGTTGATGTCCGAGTTTACAAGTTGTAATTGCCAGTTCTTACGTGGACATGAACGTTATGGTTATGACAACACCTTTACTTTACGGAGAGCTTATGGCTACTAGCTACGTTCTATAGTGCTGTCGAAATAAAGTACAGAATTAGTTACGAAGTAGCTAGTAGTTACTAAGCCTCTGGTGTGGACTTTAAGTTACAATTTAAGTAACAACTTACGAATGGCTGGTGCAAACCAGCCAGGTCACCATTACTTTTCATTGTATGGAAAAAAGCAGCATGAATATCCTGCTTAACATCTCCTTTTGTGTTCTGCAGAAGAAAGAAAATAATACAAGTTTTGATCAACCATGAGAATGTTTGGGTGATCTCTTTAAAGTTGATGGCAAATGTTAAAATTCTGTTTGATCTAAAGATATGACAGCAGTGCTTTCCCTTCTCCTGATAACAGGATCTAGAGCCTCAAAGGACGTGGAAGTGTCAGCTGCTCCAGCTCCGATACAGGAGCGTGAGTGCAGCTCATAGCTTGTGACTTATTACAATGTGTTACATTCACGTAATGCAAAAAGACAGCAGCAATAACACGCAATATGTAGTCAGTCTATTGTAACTCTGAATCTTTCTTTTTACAAAACAGTTCCTATGTGCCGACCAACACCTGTGTACTGTCCAGCGCCCCCTGGCTGGTATGGTGAGTATTGCAGAGTCACCTATGATTACTGTAACTGAATGTACTTTAATATAAAACACCTTTATACATAATTTATGCATCCTTTAATACCCTGAAATTCTCTTTATCCTTTATCTTACAGTGCATCATATAGTTACAAGTAGCCCATTACCACCATCGGCTTTTCCAGGTACTCAAAACTATATTAATTCATTTCAAATGCATTCATCAAGATAGTTGACATCTGTTTTTACAAACGTAATTATGTGGCTGTCAAAGCTTAAAAAAAAACATAACATTTTTCACTGTATTTTTCAGAATCAGAAGTTCCTATTTTAACAACTCATCAAGCTCCTACTGTAATGAAAGGTGTTGATCTCATAATATTTCTGAATTTTAATTCCATATTTGCCATTTGTCAATTTTGTTAAATCTGATTTAATGTTTTCTTCGCTTTAGAACCGGAATCTACTAAAGCAAAACCAAAAAAAGACACTCAAAGAAAGGTATAGTAGTATGTTTTCTTCATTTAGTGTCTGTAGTAAAGATGTAGGGTTTTTTTGCAGTATCATTGACATGTAAAAAGAAGTAATAACCTCTGACCTCCAATTTCAGAACCAGCTGCACCAAAAGAAAAAGCCAAAGCTTCTCCTGCGAAGAAGGGTGAGTAGTTTAAAATGAATGGCAGTATCTTAGTTAAAATACCACTATCTATCCATTTATCCATCCATCCGAATCTGTGCATTTATATTTGTTTTTGTTGTACTGTATGTGTTTAAGAGCCCACAGTTACTAAAGACAACGTAAAACCTTCAGTGGCAAAGAAAAGTAAGGACAATAGAAAAATGATGGCTAAATTTCCATTTTAGATCTATTTTCATACTAAATAAATCAATTTTTATGACTTAGGGCCAACAGTTGTGAAGGAGAAGCCTAAAAGGACAGGTAATTATGGTTCAGGAACTGACTTACAGTAGCAGTAGTTTTATATTAATGAGCAATAACTTATAATTTCCTCTTTTACAGAGCGAGTGATCACTAAAGAAAAGGCAAAATCTACTTCTACTAAGAAAGGTGGATTATATTGTATTTCAAATTTATTGTATAATGTAAAATAACATATTATCATACATTTAAATGCAGTTCATATAAAAAAGATCCTGCCTTTACCGGTGCAATACAAATGGAGTATAGTTAGACATACAGGAATCATGAATCTTAAATGTTTATTCTACATCCTGTTCTTACTATGAGCCAGCAGTAACAAAGAAGGCAAAAGTAACAACAGCCAAATCCAAAGGTAACCTCACATACAAATACAAACATATATTCATATTAATAGCTTAAACGAGACATTTTTCATACTCAAAAGCTTTCATAATGTTATGAAAGAAGAAAGAAGTCATAATCCTTGTGTTATTATATTGTAGTAGCTCCTTTAATACTCACAGAAAGAGGTTTAACTGTGTCATAAACTTGGTGTTTATAAATTGGTACCAGTTATAAATATTTCAGTCTGGATGATACTTGTCTGGCTTGTATAAGCAGAAGTCTGTTAGCAGCCCCGTGGCAATGCCATAAAATGTTCTGCTCAGCTTTTTTTAAAAAAGTTTTGGACATGAAGACTCAGAGTTCTGCTGAGAGTGAATAGTTGAATTCTGCATTGCTCCTCTATTTTTACACAAACTATCTCCACAATTGCTCTCCGACTACTACTAGATTTGGGCACATGGAAAGAGATTTGTTGTGGCATTTCCACATGCCATTTTGTTTTATCTGATACCACAAAATCCCTGCAGTCAAACATTGTGTCTTTACACAGCAAAAAAATATTTTCTGACTCAGTTATTTTGTTTTGTTTTCCACTACAAATATCTTAAAACAAGTAGGGGAAAAAATACCAATTGGGTATGAAAATGTAATATTGTTTTGCCTATGAATTAGGTTTATTTTTCTGTCCCCATTTGCATATATTTCGCTCTATCTCTCTATGCTTAATTTCCAAGACTTAATATCCCAAGTAAATGTATCTTGATTTAAGAATAGTTCAATTGTACTGGAAAATAAAACAAAAGAAAATCAGTTTTGCAGTGTAGGATGTGAAGTATGGATATTGATAAATACTACGTTTATTTCATAATACATCCTATAAATCCATACTTTTTTGTGTCTTTACATGGAAGAAGAGAAAGCTGTAAAGCAAGAGAAGCCCACTGCAGAGGGTAAGTTATTTTATTGTAAAGTATTAGGTGATGCTTGCTTAACTTTTTTTAAAAAGTTTTACTTTAGCTCATATTTAACCCTCTAATGCTGCATATTCAACTATTAAACTCATCCAACATTGGTAGTGCTGCTTACATTAATTGACTAGTTGAAAAGATCGGCCTTATGATTTTTGCATGGATGTTAAAATTAGCAAAAAAAATTAGTCTTGAAGGAGGGACACAAGCCTTATCATTGAAAATGTCTTAGTAACCATGTGTGAGAATAAGCAATTACCTTCTGCTTAAAACACTCAAAACAACTTAGCAATTGCATAATGCCCTGAGAACCAGCAACAATACACTGGCATTTTATTCAGAAAATGTAAACATTTAATTAACAATTGTTGGGATATTTAGAATATCCTACCTGTTTTTCTTTTTTTAATAAAATGTGTTTATTATAAACCTGTTTATAATCAAATTAGTAATACTAAGCATTGCTGTCTTGCTCTGAATGTGTTAAAGACACAAGTTTGTTTGATATTTCAATAATCCTGCAAAGAACATCTACATTTAGTGAATGATTTTGTTCATACGGAGAGATAGGTCACTTCGGTTTAGATTGCTAATGGACTCTTTAGAATTATTACGTGCAAAGCTTATCGACGACTTCTTGACAGGAAACCAGTGTACAATGTTTATGTGCTTTTAACTGTGCTTTTAACAAGGACTAACACATCAAATACTGCAACAGCTGGCAAATCGTGTTTACTGTAATCGACAAGAGTCCTGACTAAAAGTAAAAGTGATAAAACACTTTAAAATAGCTTTTACTGCAAAAACAAAACAAAACCAACTCACTTAAATGAAAGGTTTAAGTATAAATGGTGCCAAAATGACAACCTTTAATGATAAATGCTTGTATATACAGTACACACACACACACACGTATTCACATTGTTATATTGTATAGCATCAATGTAATTTGTTTGATTATGTTTAATCATTAGTGAAGAAGAAGGCCACATTAACACCAAAAGCCAAACAAGCCATTAAAGAAGGTGTTGTGGGTAAGTTTTAATTACTATTTTTAACATTGCATTATAAAAAAGCCCAAAAGACGTCTCTGTATTTTTTAATATCCCCTATTCTTGGGGATATTCTTGTCTTGAGTTCTATTCTATTCTATTCTATTCTATTCTATTCTATTCTATTCTATTCTATTCTATTCTATTCTATGAGTTTCTGTTCTATTCTTGGACGAAAAAGGCATGCATGGCAAAATATTGAGGATTTTTTTATATTAATTTCCCAATGGATGCGTTGTGTTGTGAACACCAGTACATGTTTTATTTGCTTTTGTAGAAGCACAGAGAACTTACTGCATAGATTATTGTAAGATGGATCAAGAAAACAAAAAAACCTTAGACTCCAGTTGGCATAAGAAAATTGGATCTGTCAAGTAATATAACTTCAGATGAAGTCATGACAGAATTTCTCTATTTTTATGACAGGAAGTGTAACTTTCACGTTCTGCTCCATGACTATACAATCATTTAACTGATCAAGTTTTCCTGACACATTAAGAATAGAAATAACTGATTTTAAACTTGATTAAAAGACATATGCACACTTGATGAAAAACAAATGAAAAAACACAAATGCTATTGAAAGAAAATAGATAATGTTATAAGCATTATTCTCCTTCACCTCCAGGAAAACCTGTTCCAGCCGAGAAGAAAACGTCTGAAGAAACCCAAGGTATGAAGTAGACATGCTCTGTTTCATTTAAAACAAAAGCATTTAAAATGGACAAGTCAACCAAAAATTATTTATTCAATCTCATGTCATGTCATCTGAGTTTAACTCAAGAATTGTAAACCGGCTTTGTGAAGGGGATCAGCCATGATATTTGTAAGATCTGACTTAAAAGAATGATTTCTATGGCAGTTAACTCATAAATTTGTGATTTTTAGAGATTGTATTGTATTCTATTATGTTATTCCTTCATTTCAAAACATAAGGGTCCGTAAATATTTACAGAAAACAAGAGTTAATTTTACATAAACTGTCCCTTTAAAAATGAAAGCATGAAATAGAGAAAGCAATTACATAATCCACTATGAAAAGCCCAGTGGAAATGTGGAGTATAAATGAATTTAATTCAGAACTGAGAAGTGCTAAAAATATTTTATCCAATATGTTTGTGTTATTTATTTGTATCATTTTAACCCTTAAATGCATGAATGTTTCGCCAATCATTCTTAAGTATTTGGGTCTTAAGCGACCCGGATCTATATCTAACACGGATGGATCTCTACCTGATATTAGAGTAACAATTACAGAAGAATAAAATAAAGCATATTTTGCTACCTTTTGGAGCTTGGAAGGGTTTAGTTTGAGCTGAAGTTTTATAGCATCATCACCGTCCTCTTCAGAGCTCATTTCTCAGTACATTCAGCATCTGGCTTATATTTGTGATCTCAACATATTCTCGAAATTATAATGTTCAGCATTTTTAAAATCAATATTTTGATCGCTGACAGCTTTTTCACCAGATCCACCATCAAGTGACAGTGACACTAATATTTGATTGCGTTCAGCACTTGCTATGCAGTAAATCGCTGAGCCATTTCAAGTTTTGCTGATGATACGTCCTATTCTTTTGGTTTCTGCCTGCGGTAACTATGAGTGAAATATCACTTCATCATTGTGTATCAGACATTGCACTTATCAAATATTCATCTTTTGTGCAGAAAAAAATATACTTACACTGTTACACACATCGGGTCATTAGCGACTAGGGGTGTAACGAGATCTCGTGCCACGAGATCTCGCGAGACTAAAACATGACGAGATTTCTCGTCGAGTAAAAAGCTGTCTCGCGATCGCGATATCGCCATGACTGAGCGTGAGGGTGAGATTATCATAGAATATTCCACTGCTACACTCACATTCTCCTAAACTGTCGTTTTGCGGTTTTTATTTTAAAAAATCATTATAAAATAATGTAAAAGTCTGCTCTGCTCATCCAGCTCGAGTTGCCGTTGCAATCAGTGCAGCACGAATTCACTGATCGCGTGAGGCACTTGTAGAATGCACGCTCAGCACCGCTGCTATACACAGAGTAGCCTACGCGTGATCACGATAGTGAAAGTAAAACACAAGCTCGCTGATGTGGATTGCGCACAAATTAGGCCGTATACATACAATAGTCCGTCTCCCGATACCCATCTCTGGACTGTTTATTTGCGGCTATGGTGTCAGTTTGCACTTCGAATATTGAGAGAGTACTGTAATGTCTTAAAAACAACAGACAAGAGGCTCCGTTTCTGAACTAATAATCGGAACGCAAGAACAACTGTGGAGACAAACAAACAGCCTCGGTTTCTCTCTCTACCCGGCCTTTCCCGAACTCACCGCATTAACCCTATAACTGCCAAATAAAACAGCAATTTCAAAACAATTATAAAGAGTCTGTGTGCTAACTTTGATTATGGTTGCACTTGCACTTATTGTTTGCACTTAATAAGACTTCTAGAGTTCAGTTAGGATGTCACACACAGCCTCAATCAGAAGTTCTGAAAGCTCTTAAATGTACAGTAAGGTCTGAAGAGACTAATGTGAAATCATGCAGGAGAAAAGCCAGTCAATAAAAACCTTTTACAGTGCTTGTATATTGTTTTCTTTCAATGCATTTGATAATTCATACTCATAATGCATGTCATTTCAGGTCTGCTTTATAAGATTATTAGTTAAACATTGCAAAATGCACCTGCATACTATTTTTCCAGTCATGAATTTTTTCATTGAGGATTTCTGAAAAATTGTGCAAAAATCTCGTCTCGTCTCGTTCTCGTGAACCCAATCTCGTGTCTCGTCTCGTTTCTAAAATAAGCGTCTCGTTACACCCCTATTAGCGACCCTATTCAATTTTTACAAAAAAAATAATGTGAAAACAGGCATTCTTTAATTTTTTCTTGTTATATTGTTTATAATGAATTAATTGAGGAATACTAAGAAGGTTGATGTCTAACTTTAAAAAAATGAATGAGGACGAGGGTTGTGAATGACGTCCTGGGTCACTAAAGACCCGAAGTATGCGTTTAAGGGTTAAAAGTATTGCATTGTTAGCTTAGCAATGTGTTAACAGCAAACATTGTTGTGAGCGGTTTTTGAGTCTAGTGCTTTTTGTGCGGCGTGGAGTTCAAAATCAGTTCTGAGGTTCTATTTCAGTTCGAATGCTGCCTAGTAAGTGTAACCCAGTACATTAATTTGGGTCACTAGTATTTATAATTAGTATTGGTTTATTCATATCACTATGAAACTAATAGTAAGTGAAGAGCAGCGAGACATCTCTCTATTTGTTTTGTAACAGATGTATTGCCATCATTTTCAGGTTAATCTTTGCTAACCATAATTCTATCCTCAAATTTCTGTCTTCAGACAAACCAGCTGAAGCACCAGCACCAGCAAGTAAGTTCTGATGTTTTCTGACGTCCATGAGGTGTGGAGAACTATTGCGTGAAGCTTGAGATTAAATTTAGCCTGTGTGCTTCATATAGCGCTGTACCTAATCATTCCAGATGTCAAAAGCAATAATCAAATGCATGCATTTGTGTAAGCAGTTTGAAACATCTGCAGAACTACATTTAGAAATGCATTGTTCAGCATCCATAGTGATTATGCGTACCTGCATATTGTAGAACTTGGGAGAACTTCAAAAACTTCCAGGCGACATTGAGGTACAATTCCTTATTCTAGAGGTGGGCGATACTGCAAAATTTGGTATCGATCCGATACCAAGTAAATACAGGGTCAGTATCGCCGATATCGATACCGATACCAAATACTTTTTAATTTTAAAAGCATGCCCTTGAACTTAAATGTACTTTCTTGTGCTAGAGCAGTGTGTCATGATTTATGAGGCTAATGCATTATTAATATTAAATCGGAATACACTTTAATGACCACTAAAATATTTTATGATTTTTGCTCTCAACTTGCCTGTTTATATAGCCTAATTATAGTAAATGCACTATTGTACATTATTAGCCTACTGTTCAGAAGTATGGGGTCTGTAAGATTTTTAATTCTCTTCTGCATTTATTTGATAACGAATATTATTACAATTTAAAAAATCTGTTTTCTGTAATTTATTCATGTGATCAAAGCTGAATTTGCAGCATTATTTTAATATGCTGATTTGCTGCTCAAGAAACATCTCTTATTATTATCAATGTAGAAAACCGTTTCATATTTTGTGAAAACCCTGGTAAATGTTATGCAGAATTATTTGATGAAAGTCGAAAGAACCGCATTTATATGAAATATATATTTTTTAACAGTGTAAAACCCTTGACTGTCACTTTTGAACAATTTAATGCATGATCCTTGCTGAATAAAACTATTAATTTCATTAACAAAACTTACTGATGTCACCATTTTGAATCATTATGTACACGTTTAGTTTCTTTATTGTGAAATAACTCCTGATTGTTTCTCTGTCATCTAAGCATTGAGGCTTCGTTTCCCAAACGCACTGTGAGCCAGTGAAGCCCCAGTCCAGCGAACGCTCTCTGTGATTGATTGGTTTCGTCTTGTATTCAGATGACTAGGAGAAATAGTTCTATCCTACAAAATTCGCTTATTTTTCCACTTAGAAGCATATTTTACGCACTGAATTTCGTTCTAAATTAATAAAATGACTGTTAAAAAACACACATTTGGATCGATATTTTTATTTGAGGATCGATCCTTTTCGATACCACGTAGTATCGCAAGTATCGATATTTCAGGATCGATCCGCCCACCTCTACTTATTCACCAGATGTATTAACATCACAGTTTCAATAACTGAGCCACAGTACACATTGTTACTATTCTAGGTTATCCCACTTAAACCAAAGGGATTAAACTATTTTTCAACAGCATTAGTGAAATTACAAATTAAATTTAGCTATTAATACACTAATGCTTCTGGCTGGTTGGCTCTGTGTGAACTGCTAATGTCACTCTTTCACTGTAACTCCTGCCTAACACAAATCACTTGACTTGCTCGTCGTGAGAGACTCAAGGTCAGATTTAATAACCGTTGCGCCACATTATTTCAGTGAAAACCCTGGGTCTTATTCACCGTCCAATTTAACACGGCACTATTCACTGCAAAAAAAATTATTTAATCAGTATATTTGTCTTATTTTTCTGTAAAAATATGTAAAGCATCCTTAAAGGAATAGTTCACTTAAAAATGAAAATTCTGTCATCATTTCCTCACCCTCAAGTTGTTTCATACCTGTTTGAAATTATATCTTCTGCTGAACACAAAGGAAGATATTTTGAAGAATGTCAGTAACCAAACAGTTGATGGACCGCATTGACTTCCATAGTAGGAAAAAAAATACTTACTTACTATCTAAAAATTATTATCTACATTCTTCAAAATATTTTCCTTCGTGTATGAAGAAATTCATACAGGTTTGAAACAACTTGAGGGTGAGGAAATTATTTTAATTATATTATTATTATTATTATTTTTTAATAAAGTAGTTCAAGTACTTCAAATAAAGTAAAGTAGTCACTTTTATTTAGTGTTTTATTCAATGCAGATTATTTCAAAGCAGTGATAAATAGAGAAATAACAATCTGATGCAAAAAGAATGCAATTCGGCTTTAAAATAGACATAGAGTCATTTTTTTTAGTGTTGATTTAGTTTGTTTTTGAAAAAAGAGAATCAGCTATATGGCAGCCCTGCTGTCAATTCGGTTCAAGTTTTGTTCTCATCTAATCAAATCAATAATATTACTGAATTCTAATCCCCACGGTTTGTGAATACCCACAAATGCAACATTTGTGTTATTTCAGTGCAACTATGGACGTTTCTTACTTTTATAGTTCACCAAGGAATTCTCTTTAATGTAAAAATGTGTTTCTCCTTGGTAAATCTCAGGATTTTTGAGGATATATAATCCCAACAAGGTCTCAAGTGACTTTTTATTCGCAAGTCTGGTTTTCATCCATTTAAAGTAACTTTTGAAGGTCGCCATTACTTTCAAATTCAAGTCTTCATCTCTGCCTCAGTGTGTGTTCGCAGATATCGTGGTCTACTGCTTGTAAAAATGATTCCTCTGAGAGCTTTGTCATGTCACCTTATAACAACCCTGAAAACTAAATGCCACATTAACAGATATTCTATCCTTAACTAAGAGCATTTGCCATGTCATTTAAAGATTTCTACAGCAGAGTGCATATATCATGTTATATGTTGAAATGAGTACACTGTTCATCAATTTATCTCTCTAACAACTAATTAGAAGAGCTGAAAGTGGAGGAGAATGTCACAGAGGGCAAAAAGCCAGGTAAATTAATCTAAGTCCACACCATACATTGCATTACAGTAGTTTTTCCAGCAAAACCTTCCGCTGTTTTAGAAACATGTACATTACAATAATATGTTACATTGCAATATGCAATATGAATTTTACGTAGCATGTAACCTGTTGCCGGACAAACATCAAGCACAACTTCAAATGAATAGAGATGCTTTATAATATCTTCAGTTAT
Source organism: Chrosomus eos (assembly GCA_036326025.1). Classification (NCBI taxonomy): domain Eukaryota; kingdom Metazoa; phylum Chordata; class Actinopteri; order Cypriniformes; family Leuciscidae; genus Chrosomus; species Chrosomus eos. The sequence continues at coordinate 4,856,756 of CM070829.1, read as the reverse complement.
TGCTTTATATTCTGTTTATCAGTGGGTGTAATGCATTACACCCAGCATGCACTACTGTAATTTAATTACTTTTCCCTTAAAACTAGGTAAAACCTTCTCTTTTTTTTGTATAAAGGGACCATGTACAATTTTTTTACATAAATGTTTCCGTTTTATGCATTGTACCGGATTAAGCCAAAGACTATTTTTCATCCGTATGTTACCATTATTACCATTACTTCTGATGTAATTGCATTGAATACTTTATAGACTAGAACAATTCCATACAATAATGGACTTAGCCTTAAAATTTTACTTTTAATGTAAAAAAAAAATGTTTTTAATGTAACCTTCTCCCTTTAAATACTTTGGTCAGTTCAAGAATAATTTATGTAATTTTATATTATTTATTTGAAAGAATTAAAAGAGCAGTTTAATGTCTATCCTTGTAATGTTCAACTGGTTGAAGTAAAAAAAAAAGGGATTTAGAAGGTAATTAGTAGTAAGTGATGCAATACTTTTTAAATTATCTAATTACACTGTTGAAGATGTAATGTTGTAGTTGCACATATTTTAACTTGAATTTCCCAATTTTGTGTGTGTGTGTGTGTGTGTGTGTGTGTGTGTGTGTGTGTGTGTGTGTGTGTGTGTGGTGTGTGTGTGCGTGCGCGTGCGTGCGTGTGTGTGTGTGTGTTTTGAACTGTTCAGTGTTTTATGTATTTAGTTTTTTTTTTTTTTTTTTGCACCTGACAACTGAGAATCACTTATTCTTTGTGTTACAGGCAAGATACCGTACTTCCAGTGTGTTTTAATGAGCACAAAGTCCAGCCAATATCCACTGCGGCCCATGTCCCCTGCTATGAGTCCTGCTATTAACCCCAGCATGATGAGAGCCATGATGGAGCAGAGGGCCGCGTTACTGCAGCAGAAGGCCCGTCCAGCTGGACAGTAACAGTCCGGCTCTGGCAGGTGTAAACCGCTTATGAACCGCTGTAAACGCACAGTGCTGCTGAGCTCTCAAGAGCTATTCACCTAAACCATCACAGAGACTAAATAACAAATGGAGGCCACCGGTTTTTCAATGGACGCTCTCCATTCCTGCATATAGCTTTTGAATCTAATTTCACAATTTTGACAAAAATGAATATGCAATTACTTTAAAGAAATATAAATAAATTATAATGTACGTTTTGAAATATATTTAATGTATAAGCGCCTGTCAAAGAAATTTTACTGGGTAGATACATTTATTTATTTATTTATTTGAGATCTTAAAACATCTGTTTACATTTGTTGCAGGGAAGATTCTGCTGGGGGTTTTTTTTCACATTGTACATACAGTAAGACTACTCAGCAGCTAAACAAATTTAGAAGTGGTTAAATAATTTAAGTGTTCCTCTAAATATTCAGATATTTATTTTTTTATGTCAAAGTATATGATCTCATTACGGAAAGGAATACTGCAGCACACATTTAATTAGGGCCTTATCTTTTGGCGCAGGCCATTTCCTTTGGCTCACTGGTAATAAGATTATGCGTATATGTCTGGGTTCTACCAGGGTCTGGGATCTTTCTGCATTTGTATGCATGGCCATTAGAAAAAAGAAGGACGCCATTTGGACCGAATCCGATTTCTATCTTAACCAATGAAAAGAGCTTACATCCTTATAGAATTGAAAGAGACATTAAGAAATTAAGGCACACAAAAGCCTCTAAATAATGAAAGGCTTTCATTTTACTTGACTGAGACTTTTTTTTAGTATCTCTTTAGTTAATTGAAACCCCCTATTGGGGTTATTAGATTTATGGTAGTGAATTCAATAGTGTATGAATATGTATAAAAGAACTTTTCATGTACTGGTAAGACCCAAAGCAATTGTGCTATACTGTACTTGTGTACATAAAGTATACCGCCGATAATTCAGTGTTTTTCAGTATTTGTCCACCCTGCAATCGTTTTCTCTAATTTTCCTTCATTGATCAGTGGTCTTCAATGTTTTTCAAACCGAACGACCCTTTTGTTGATACACAATGTATAAAATCAATTGTATTTTAAGCTTGGCCTAAAATATCATGCCATTGTAATGCATTTGTATTGTTCCTACATGGATGAGCCATTAAGTAAGTATTATTAATAATATAATATTAGTAATAATTATTGGTAACACTTTACAATAAGTTTTATTAGTTAACATGAACTAACAATGAACAATACTTCTACAGCCTTTATTAATATTAATGTTAATTTCTACATTTACTAATCCATTTTTAAGATCAAAAGTTTCATCTGTTCACATTATTTAATTCACTGTGAACTAAAATGAACATGAATATTTGTTATTAACTAACATTAACAAAGGTTAATAAATGCTGTAAGAATATATTGCTTATTGTTTGCTCATGTTAGTTAATACATGTTAACAAATGAGACCTTATTGTAAAGTGTTACTGAATTATTTGTAATCATTATTGGGATTATTGTATGTTATTTTAATATTTTTAATGTGTGTTGGACAATGACATATTTTGCTTATTTTTCTTACCGGTAGTGTTTTTGTGTTGTTTTCCAGTACAAATATCTAGACATTCTTAAATCAAGATGTATTTACTTAAGAAGCCAAATGACTTGATATTAAGTCTTGTTTTCTACAAAAACAAGTGGCAAATAAAGTGAATTCATGCTTAAACCAAGAAACAAAAAATCTGCCAAAGGGGTCAGAAAATTAGGCGAAAAATAAGATTATTTTTCTGACCCCATTTGCAGATATTTTCTTCTTTTTTTAAACAAACTCATTTCATTACGATCAACTGTTCAGAAAACAAAATATCTTGAGTCCTTTTGTTTCTCAAATAAATATATCTTGAGTTAAGAATGTTTCGATGCTGAAAAACAAGACAAAAAATACAGAGTACAGTTTTTTATTATACATGCCTGTTGAAGACCCCTTCCCTAGGTAGTAATCAAACAGTGTGTGGATTAACTGTAAAGTACAATTGTATATTATTTGACTTTACTTTGACCAACAGTGATTTTCAAGATGTTGATCTGAAGTCACTGTTCCTTCTCAGAGGCATCTTGTTCTTGTAACATTTTGCTCCGAGCGGGATTCAATGTTTCCGGTATGGGAGGTGGGCGCGCTAACAAGGATACTAAAGACCACAGCCTCTAGTGTGCCTCTTGAGGCCAAGGGAGTGAGGTTTACTCGCACAGGTTTTACTAGTCTGGCTCAGTTACACTCACCTCCCTAAACCTCACTTCCCTCTGGGTCACGGCACCAACGTAACCCCTCCGGTTCTACTTGCACCGCTGCAAACTGGATTTGAACTGCCGTCTCTGGCATGGGTGGTGAGCGCACTAACAAGGACACTAAAGAACGTAACATTTTGATTGGAGTGAGGTTTACACGTCCATCTCTTACTAGCCTGCCTTCTTTACACTCACCTCCCTATAAACCTCACTTCCCTCTGGGTCACGGCACCAACATAACTGGATTTGAACCGGCGAGTGCACTAACAAGGACGCTAAAGGTGTAGCCTCTAGTGTCAGTCGCTACACTCTAAAAAATGCTGGGTTGTTTCAACCCATGTTTGGGTCAAATATAGACAAACCCATCAATTGGGTTTAAAAATGTAGCCCAGCCCAGGGGAGTGAGTTTTAGTCGCACAGGTCCTACTAGCTGGCCTCCATTACACGGGTTTGACAATTTCAACCTGAAATACTTTGTCTTATTCAAGAACGCACTGGCGTGTGACATTTATTTTCAGTAATTTAAGGATGACCTAAAATACTGTATGTCCTTGAATGTCTTCTCATAATCAACAGCAGTGAAGAAAATCAAAATGACAAGAACAAGAGTGAACAGCTGGCTGATTTTTGAGTGTCGCTGTGCATATGGGCTGCATATGGTCATAGAAAGACTGCATAATGTTAGTACTGTATGTAGTGATCGCAGCAGAAGGCTGTTTCTCTTTAATCAAGACAGTGTGACAGTTAGCTGTAACTGTCTGACTTTGAACATAGAAGTAGGCCGCAGAAGTGATTCACTTTGAAGTTACTCAGAGAGGACGTCAACTGTCGATATTTCTAATATATATATTTATGTAAACAATGCAAATATTGATGACCCTGAAAAATATGTATAAAATGGGACACCATTTTTGTCTGACACTGAGAAAAATCACTGTCTTAACTTAAATGAGAGACAGTTTACAGTGAAAATGCGATGTTTACGAGGTGGAACCTCAATTGTTGATTCTCAGAATGCTTTGAGCTCCATAGATGTATAAAATCCAAGTGTGGGGCTAAACATTTTATTTTAAGAGGTGACAGAAGTTGTTCTTAAAGTTTTTGAATGTGTTTGGTATTTGCATGACTCCTGAGAATATTCCACATGTTAGTTTCTGGTGTGTTACTGTAAATTAGCTTGTTACACTGAATATCGATGGAGGCTGCTAAATGATCTTTCTTTCAAAAGACTTGCACTGATTACATTAGGTTTGGCACCTAGAACTTTTCAGCCTTATAAGCTAAATTATGTTTAGCTTATAAAAGGATTGATCACTTTTTTTCACAAAGTAGTAGGATTTTGTGGTTTGATTTATTGGTTTTACTAAGGCATGTCAGTTTGCTCCATTATTTGTCATCACATTGCAGAGACCTAGGCTAATTCAGTTCTAAAACTGTCAAACTGTCATGTTCTCATGAATGTTGAATAAGATCTGTCAGTAGAACCAAAGGAAATTTTGACTAAATCCTTTTTTTTTTTTTCATTTGTTCACATATCACTGAATTCTATGTTGGAGTGGGCAAATTTCTGGTAATAAAAAAAATGTCTTTGTGCAAACTTGTCTGTGACGGAATGTCTTTTTTGTGTACTTATTAAATTGGGTGAAAAAATTATATATTTTATTTTGGAAAATTAATGTGTCAAGCCAAATGTGTGAAAGCAATTATAAATAAAAGCTGCCTGTATAATTCAGTCTATCGAGGTTTTGTTATGAATGTAATGTCAGAGTTGCATGTTTCTTCTTAATTGTTTTACCCCCAAATGCTGTTTTTGACAAATTCATGTACACAAAAATCTATATATTTAATATATCCATACACTGTTGTGGAAATGTGTGCAGCCAGCAAACAAATGGATGCTAAATGTTTCGTTTACTGACTTAGAGTAGCTGAAATGCGTTTTTTGTTTACAGTTCAGGGACCTTTGCCTTCTAAACTTTGATACAAACTTTCTGTTTTCCGAGCACGCTGCTACTGGTGAAACCACATATGAGCTTTACTTTTTGGTTGTAAAAGTGTGTATGTAGTATGAGTAGATAGTAAGAGTAGTTAGTATCCGGAATTCAGCATCTGTTTCCAAGTATTTAAAAAAAACTAGGCTGCATACAGTACATAGACTGCACAGTATTCAGCAATTCTAGTATTTCAAATGTTTAAACATTTTTATGCTCTTTGCTTATCTCTTAAATCACAGTATATAAGTTTCGCCACTAGAGGTCACTTATTCAAAACAATAACAAAGCTGTAGTTTGATGACTCCGTGAATGAGCGTGGAATCATGTCTTCACCTCCACAGCCGATGGAAAGCAATCTGACGGGACTCAGGCAGAAATCATGTTCATTGATGAGCAAATGTAGGCTATTACATTTTTTTGTATATATAACATTTCTGTGGTATGAAGCAGGGCAGAGAGCCTGAGACATTTTACGGTCGTAACTTATACTTTGTTACAGTTTTGTTTAATAATTTAAATTCACATTATTTTATTTTATTCTAATAAAACATCCTTAAGTGCTGAATAACGCCTCGTTTACTAGTGTAACCTCGGTTCCCTGAGAGTAGAGAACGAGTTTTGCGTAAGTTAGCTTACGCTATGGGAAAACTCCTTTATCGTAAGGCGCTCTTGCTTCAGTGATGGTATTTAGCACCCTTTCCAGGAGGTTTCTGAATACCCGTTGAGAGGCCATACATGTAGGGCCCACAAATCGGGACGGGGATGCCAGAGCGTCCCATTCGCCTGCTTGAGGAGGTCTCTCTCTAGCAGAACCGGCCATGGGGTGGTTTCCAGCAGCTGAGCCAACTAAGAGAAACAGCTGGTTCTTCCAGAGATGAGCTATCAAGAGCACTGCAAACTTCCTCTCCCTGATCCGTTCGATGACCTGCGGTAGCATCGTGACCGGAGGGAATGCATACAGCGGGCGGCTCGGCCAATCGTGGGCTAGCACATCCCTGTCTTTGGAGAAAAATGTTTGGCAACAAGCGTTGTATTCTGAGGCGAAGAGTTCGACCTCTGCCTCACCAAAGCTGCTTCATATGAGCTGAACCGTTCGCGGGTGAAGCAACCATTCCCCTGTTGGAACATTGTCTCTGGATAGCATATCCGCACCTTGGGTCAGAATGCTTGGCACGTGCGCCACTCTCAGCGAGCGCATGTGTTGCTGAGCCCATATATTGAGGTGTTTGGCCATGGTGTGCAGGTTGCTCGACCTGAGTCCACCATGGCGATTTATATAGGACACCACCGACATGTTGTCCGTCCGCACCAGGATGTGATGGCCCTTTAAGTATGGGAGAAAAGCTTGCAGTGATAGAGCGACTGCTCTCATCTCTAGACAGTTTATGTGTAGGCGCCTCTCCGGGCTTGACCATAGGCTGGAGATGGGCCTGCCCTTGTAAACTGCCCTCCAACCTAGGTCAAACCCATACTCACGCCGGTTTGGTACCAGCTGGCTGCTTTCCAGGGAGCCAGGGCTCTGATAGAGCCGTGGTTCACTCTAATGCGTAAGTGGCCAGATCGCCCCCAGACCTGGTCGAGACAACAGTGAGCTGGTACACAGGGTTTTAACCAGCGCTGAAGAGGATGCATGTACAATAGACATAGCTAGAGTACTGATGATGCTGAGGCCATGAGGCGCTCAAGCGCTGGCTCTGAACGATGCCGCTAGGCGTTGAATGGTGAGCGCGCGCTCTGACGTAAGCCACGCTCTCATTTGTAAAGACTTTATGACTGTTCCCAGGAAGGAAATACTCTGGCTGGGAGACAGTGCGCTTTTGGAAGCATTGAGTGTGCTCGCTCGTATTCATTCGCTCTGGCATCCTCTGTGCGCGGTGCTTTTTCTTGCGTGGCTCATCACACTCCAGGCATTCGCCCTTAGAGAGTGCAGCTTCCGAGTGGTCAAGGCCCAAACCGGAAGCACAAAGGATGTGACGATCTCCACCGAAGAGAGGGCCTCTGTACGCGGCGCAGGAGACTGAGGACAACGCCTAGAATTTGCTCTTTTAGAAAGTGAGTCGCAGCAGCAAACACACTAGCTTTAAAAGGATATAGCGCGCCGGATGGCAGAGCAGAACAGCGGGCTGAACACCGGCGTCCTCAGAGATGCTTAGCAGGTTGCTTGTTCCACTGAAGGCTTTTCGGCCGCGAAGAAGAAGGATTCTCAATCCGGAGGTCAGCGAAGGGAAACTTGCTGAAGGAGATTAAATCTGAATTCAATGGTGAAAATTGGGGCTTATATAGCTATAAGACACGCCCATACTGGCGGGCTATGACGCACCCTGGGCGTGAAGCGACCTCATTGGTTTGCGCGTCTTAGTCGCCTCACCATAGGTTCGTGCAGTTGCTGCAACGCAGCCAATGAGCGCGCTAGACACTCAGCTATATGTCTGCTTTGCAGCAGCACTGTGTTTTAAAAAATTGGCTTCAATATTCTCGAGAAAAAGAGTTTTCCCATAGCGTAAGCTAACTTACCCAATACGAGAGACCTCTTGAAAGGGAACAACTCATACATATCATTTTATTGGTGGCTGCGAGACACGTGTTGCAAATTCAAGACAGCTAGATCGATAATAGAACATATTAATAAATGGCATGCAGTTCATTTTAAAATATACTGTATGGTGGAGAAAAGGCTGTTTTACTATTACTACAAATAAAGCTCTTTCTGATTTTGCTATATTAGCCACATGACAGAATGGTGTCTCTGGGGCATGGTACGAACATGTTTCTCGCAGTAAATCAAGAAAACAAGAGATTCAAAGCTATATAGCTATATAACAATGATTAGTTTTATGTTGATAAAAGGTATCCAAACAGTTGCTAACCTGTCTAAAAAAACATATAATATATTTAAGCATCTTTGGTGTTTCCATGGTTTGTATGAAATTAAAACTTTAAATCGAGGGTAATGTGGAAATTGCATCATTGATAGGCGACGCAGTGACAAGGGCCATTACACTGGTTAAAATAGCAGATTTTTCTGGATTTAAATAATAATGAACACATAATGTGTTTGTACACAAGTCAACAAAAAATTGTTCTTGTGGTTTTTGGATATTTTAATCTAAAAATCATACATATTGTGCATTTAAGCTATATGTTTTTTATAACTGTAAATAAACATTTTGGAGATTCACAGAAAGACTCTTCAAACCAACAATTCTGAGCTGATTCTTATATTACAACACTGTTGTCTGAATACCCTTGGTAAATCCATTCATATTTTTAATTGAATCTAATCTGTTTAGGAGAAGCTGGTGAATAAATTCGTACTTTCCCGCTGTAATTCCCTCTAGTATGCCCTCTTCGAGCCCACATCTGTTGAGAGCAACATGAAACGAGTCCACTATTTAAGCTGAATTCTCTATGGCTGGCTGCCTGGCTATAAAAAAAATACACAATCTAAGCCAAGGTTCTGGATTCTAGGCCTCAGTCTGGATAGTGTGTCTCAAGCAGGTCACATCAGCTGATGAGCAAAGATATCTGGGTCAGCCAGAGAACTACATGATCGCAATGTGCTCCATTCTCTGAGCAACTATATAAATAATAGAGAGAGGTGGGACTTTACCCACCCAAGCATTACTGAGGTACACCCATACTATACAGTATGCATAAGTATATGTATATTCACACATCTGCCTTCCAAATATATATATATATATATATATATATATATATATATATATATATATATATATATATATATATAATATATATATATATATTATATTTAAAGTTATTTTATAATTTATCATTTTCAGCATCACTAGTCTTCAGTGTCAAATGATCCTTCAGAAATCATTCTAATGCTGATTTAGTGCTCAAAAACATTTCTTATTATAATCAAAGTTGAAAACAGTTGTGCTGCATAATATTTTTGCGGAAACACAAGTAATTTTTTTTCCAGGAATAGAAAGTTCAAAGCACAGCATTTCAAATTATTTAATTAAATTATTTAAATTATTAAATTATTTATCATTTTAAAGTTCTTATTGCGAAGTAAAAGCAACTTAGCGTTAGTAAAATCCCACAACCTAAAGCTAAATCGGCTTTGTTTAAATGAACTGTCCAAAAGAGAAAGCAACTTCATCAACAGGCATGTAGTTCACCCAAAAACTCATCCTCAAGTTGTCACTGCTCCTAAAATTGCCTTAGGAATAAATCATTTGAACACACATGAATGAAACATAACATGTTTAGTTAGTTTGCCATTCATCATGCATGCATGAACATCCATGAATCACAAACACCCTGCTGTTCCATAAAACCAAGTACTCCCTCTATCATGAGCAGCAAAGGTTCCTGGAGGCAAGATCAGTGCTTCATCTCCATTTAAAATAAGACTGTTTAGACGAGGGCAAACTCTCCAATATGGAAACTGCTGTCTCGAGAAGACAGTGTAACTGTGAATCTCATATTAGCACTGGCATCCCATGGTCTCGGTAGACAATAAAAGCCCTGGAGATAAATAGGTCTGCACATCCTTACTTCTAGCAAGGAGTCGCTCGCTCCTCTGTAAGGCGATGCATGCAGACAGTGACAGTAAGCACCATTATGTTCAGCAGACGTACGACATGGCCTTAAATATGACGAATGCTTTTAATTAGCCTCTCCGCCGCAGTTTATTACAAGCACACGGTCATCGGAGAGTCTGATTGCACACTTAAGGTGGCGTGAGCTGGTCTGATGACACCCTCGATAAATAATGCAGGAGGCCAGTGGTTTTGTGCAGCGTTTGTACAGGAGGTGTCCACAGCAGACCGAGTCAGCAGATGCTCTGAGTGGGCGGCACAGAGTGAGGTCAGGACAACAGGAAGATTCTGGCACCAGATTTGTGCACGCTCAGCAAACAAACTGTCCCTTCAGGGTGCTAACACCAGATCCAAACTTAAAGCTGCATGCACACATAAGCTAAAAAGGCTTTTTGGATTGTAAGAGCATTTCCTAACTGAACTGAAACCATGTTTATGTGCTCTATGTGTGGTTGTGATACCTCAAATCACGTGACTTGAAGAGTTGTGTTATTACTTTTCTAAGTGACTGAGATTTTCTCTTGGTGAATGAAAAAACGGACAAAAAAAATTTATTTTATGATAGGCTGCCGTTGGCAATTATATACACAAATTTAAAAAATGTAAAAAAAAAAAAAAAAAAATTGGATTAAAAAAAATAATTGCATTATTTTCCTGTTATCACTGTAAAGCTGCATGTTTTGAAACAATCTGCATTTCAAAAAGCGCTATAAATAAAGTTTGACTTGTTATAAAGAATTGCGTGATATAAAGTTGCAATTGCATGTTATAAAGTCAGAATTGTGAGATTAAAAGTCGCAATTATCTATTAAAATGTTTTATTCTGTGAGCTTATATGCTCAGCAAAGCTGCATTTATTTGATAAAAAAAAAATACAGTAAAACCGTATTGTGAAATACCATTACAATTTAAAATATAACAATATCTAATTCATATATTTTAAAATGTAATTTATTCCTGTGATCTAGTGTCATGATCCTTCAGAAATCATTCCAACATGTTTATTTGGTGCTCAAGAAACTTTTCTTCTTATTATAAATGATTTTTCTTTGATAGGCCTGACGTTAAATGACATGTTAAAAACAAAGTAAAATATCAGAAAAAAAGCAAGCCGAGTTCAAAGACAGAAAGCGATAAGGTTTAAACTATGTATATCAATATTTATTGGCTGCTTTTTTTTCCTTTCGCAGTTTAGTTTCAGTTACATAATTTATCTCAGCATTTTGAAAGGACATATACACATATTTACTTCCATTCAACATGTTCCTTTAAACCACATGTAGTGTTCTGCATGATAATACCTCTATACTGCATGGGCTTCTCAGCACTAACACCCTATTATACAATCAAAGTGAGATGGAAAAGATAAGCCAACAATCAAAGAAATACCGAATGCATTGTTCCTGGAGTCTTTAGAAAAGCAGGGAATAATTGTTGTTTTCCTTGACCCAGGGTTGCTTTGGTTGTAATGGCAATATATATACGTATCTATAGAAAGCAAGGCTAGAAAATGGAGACAATTTGATCAACATTCCGATTGCCTAAAATACAAACAAGGCTGTTCATAATGCAGCATGACCAAAAACATATACAGGAATACAAATAAATTCAAGGTGTATTAAAATACTGATCATGGCATTAACACAGCTCTACTAAATACTGTATACTGAAACAATTTACACCATCGTTTGATTCATTTCTGCTCGCTATATCTCCCATTATTCAGGAAATGTAATAATGACTCCTCCTAATGGCATTCTCTCAACCCAAAGTTGTATGACATCACTCTCTGGGAAATACATTCAGATTCAAAACAGCCAAATTTCAACTTTTTGTCTTCCCTGTTCCTTTTCAGTGTGAAACAGCAATGTTTTTGCTCCTCGAGATGTTAGAAACCCAGTAGAGGTATGGCAGTGGGCAGACTTTAGTTTTAGCAAATAAAAACTATAGAGATCATCATCCTTAACACAAGTTGTCAGCAAAATATAAAAAGTCATAATCTGGACTGTTAACCTGCTTGTTGAGAAGAGGAAAAGTCTAGTATAAATGTAAGTGGAACAGACTTAGTGTCCGAAGCTACAGATGAAAAAAAAAATATTTTGTTTGTATAAACACTGAAACATACATAATTAATGTATTAACAGCATTTAAAATATAACTAGCATAAACAATTTTAGAGATGGTTATGAATAATGAATACATGGAATTAATAGGCTGATTGTATTGTACATAATCCATGACATCATGACATTCCAAATAATATATATTATATAAGATATATAGCATTTTGAGCTTCCCTCACACTTAAAATATTAAACAAAAATATAAAATATTTTTCATATTTTGATGGTTTAATCATATATATATATATATGATCGTATATAAATAAAACATTAAGGATTCATAAAGATTTTTGTTTCTAAAGCTGCGCATACGTAAAAACGTGTATGTTTTAGATGCTATCAATGCATCTATGTTGTATGTTTCAGCGTCTATCCAAATGTACAAAATGAATGTACTGTATAAAGACTTTATGAATACTCGTGGATTGTTATGAAATAAAAAAATAAAAACAGGTGCAAACTGAGCCACTGTACAGAAGCTGTGTCCACACAATTTTACATTTTATACCACAAAAGAGTAAGATAACAACAGTTTTTCTAAATTTGACTCTTTAGCTATTTAGACGTTTGATGATATTTTAAATTTTATCCGGGATGTATCATTCGCTCAAAACCAGTGAGGATGTGTAATTATTTGCTTCCATGGAGAAAAATCTGGAAGATTTGCATGTACTTTATATATTAAATGTACATTGTAAATGAATATTGCCCTTGTCCCTTACACATACACAGAAAGAAAAAAATATGACATGATCTAATATTTTGACCAAATAACATTGGTTTAGGCTTGAAACTAAACTGCTGTAAAATCCTATTGCCAAAAAGACTAATGACACCACAGCATTCCATTAAACAGCTGAGAAATGTAGAGTAAACTATTTTCACACAATCTAAACCATAAGCTGACCATACCATGATAACCACGTGGAAGCATGCATTAGCATGTGTCACTGTACAACACCTTGTTTATGGCTCTGTGTAAACCGCTGTGTTAGTGTTTTTGGTTTTGAAAACTGAATAATTTATAGGCCTTGTCCACACTAATACTTTTCATTTGAAAGCGCATCATTTTTGCCCTTAGGTTCACATTGAGACAGCGTTTTTTATCAACAAAAATTAGGCTTTTTGAAAACGCTGTCCAAAGTGGATACATTTGAAAAGGGAAAATAACAAAGGTTAAAAATAAAAAAAAGGGTTTTTTGCGTTGTAGAGTGGAAAGTGAAAATGGAGGCTTTCAAAAACAATGACACATTTTGGTGCAAGATGGTGGACGATGTTGCGGTTTTGGCTGCTCTCCATTGATGGCATTGTTAAAGATTAATGTCAATTTGTACATACTTTAGATTGCATTTCTTCAAATTGCAGCAACATGTGGAAAGTAAACAAAAGTCTGACATGTCGCATGTCGAAGCGTCTTACGACTTACTCATGTGAAGTTCACTGTAAAAAAAAAATTGATGCCTTAAATTTTTTACGTACAATCAACTCGGATGTTTAAGTCATTTCAACTTAAATTACATTAAACTGACTTTAAAAAAAATAGTTGAATTTTGTACAACTTATAAACAATTGACAATTGCTTAACTTATTTTGATGAGTTAAAGCAATGTAAAAACATATGTTGTCAACTTATTGATCACATAATTTTTAACAGTGTACAGGCACATGTTTTCAGTGCAGATGAGCAACTTTGGAAAACTCTTGAAAACACTACTGCACTGTAAAAAATTATTTTCATGATTTGTTATCACAACTTTTTATATTTTGTCAAATCAACTTAGATGATTAATGTAGTTCAGATAACATAATATTTTGAGTTTCTATTTATTAAACCAATCTCCTTTGTTGTATTAACTCAAAGTTTTAATTTCAATTAACTAAAAATTTTAAGGCAACCAGGTAACTTACTTTTTTAAGTTAATCCAACTTTTTTTTTTTACAGTGTGTGGACGGAGATTTCCAATTTTCAAATGTGACTGGATTAGTGTAGACAGCCTTAATTAATACCTTAAAGGGACAGTGCAGCCAAAAATGAGAATTTTGTCTTAGTTTACTCACCCTTGTGTTGTTCCAAACTCGTATGATGACAAATATTGCTTCAAATTAGGCCTGCACGATCCTGGGAAAAATACGAATCAACATTTTTTAGCTTAGAATTGATATCACGATTCTCTGCAACGATTTTTTTCTCATGAAGTGTAATGTTTATCCGAACTACCGTGCTCGCTCGACGAGTGAAACACGTGACTAAAAGGTGCTTTGTCATTGGCTGAGGGTGAAGCCCTGAACTTTGTGAGAGCTGTCCTTTCAAAATAAAGGCCAATTTTGTTCTTTTTTTTAAAATCAAAGTCATTTAAAAATTAAATCGTGAACAGGGTGAATCGAGATCGCGATTTTATAACGATTTATCGTGCAGGCCTACTTCAAATGTTGCTCTCCTTTCATGTTTCAAAGGAAAAAATTTCAACATAAGGGTTTGGAATGACATAAGGGCGAGTAAATAAACAGAGAATACTCATTTTTGGGTAAACTATTCCTTAATTCTGAAGTTAGAAAGATGGCAAAGACGGTACTTTGTGTGATGCCTTGGAAAACAACTTAACACGGAAATGGTTACGAAATAAAGCGTTATTCCACGGATCTACGACATCGTGTAAACAACAAGGCCATCAGTGAAGAATCAGCTAGCCTACTAAATGTGACTCGACCCCTCTGGGATATAAGAATACTAAATCGATAACACAGCTTAAGTTGTGGTAAAATAATATTAGCAAACATTTGTTAGGAAAATCCGTAAAGGGGTATTTGCTGTGAAACACTGAAACCTGGAAGAACTATGGTGTTTTCTTTAATGGAAGTAGCATATGTCTGTCTGACGCTGTCTATGCATTCCTTTCGAAATACTCCTGAGCGACTCTTGATTTTTGGGTATCATGGTGAGTTCAAGTCCTCCTGGGAAGTTGGCATTTACGAGTTGGGAAGTCGCAATGTCAGGTGCGTTCAAGTCACTTTTGTCGGAGCAAGATGGCAGTGCACCTTCTCTTAATTAACTACAGCAATGTTTTTAAACTCTACTTCTAGAAAATGTTAGCTTATTATGTTGCCTGACAATGTAACTGCTAAATACTTATAGATGTATTGCTCTAAGTATCTGAGTATTGGTATTCCGCCAGATTTCTCACTGACGCCCCAACTCGTAAACTCAGGGCCCCACTCGTATTTATGACTTTGTGGGGGCGTTATAAAAAAGCAGTACAAACCTCATGCACATTATTGGTCCTTCATTTTCTAAAAGTAAAGAAACCTAACTGTATTTTTGTCTGATTAAATAGGTTCACTATCATCTTGCTCTGACGAAAGTGACGTGTACGCACCTGACCTTGTAAACACGACTCGTAAATACGAACTTCCCGGGAGGACTACGCACCGCTATAAATGTTGAAAACCCCAAAGCTTGAGGATCTTTATAAGCATGATTATCCATCCTACAGTACCATGTTCTATATAATAACCACGAGAAGCACACACAGGATATTCACAGCCGTCTTTACAGGTTCATGTCACAATTACTCAATCCCTCAATCTCACGTCTAGAACTGAAGTGTATTTACAGATTTGAATTGGCACTTGACAATTACATACGGACGTCCGCCGTTAGCTCTTTGCTTCAAAAATATCACTTTAACTGGCAGCTCTGCGGTGTTCCTGGAGGCTGTTTGTGTGTGTGTCATTCGCTTCTTAACATCTCCTTTCTTTGTACATTTTTTTTCTGCCGTTATAGGAACAAGGTGCACTCCTCCCTAGCATACGGGGCTTGACGTTTCCTCGTTGCCTGGGGAATTAAGAGCCTTTAGTCCAGCGAAAGCAGCGGCTGCATGTTCTCTTCTTCGCTTTTCACTTTTTCTGGTCGTTTCAGGACACCTGGCTCCACCACGGACTGGGACCTGCGGGTATAAATAAAATATGAATGCCATCCCGGGAACTGGATTTCGAGATGCACAACCGAGAAATTCTGAGAGTGCATTGAAAATCTAAGCTAGAAAATAAATGAAATGGAAATAAACATAAAAAAAATGTTTATTGGATAATTATTATTATTATTATTATAAAGTGTTGCTGACAATAAAACTAAATGTGCATACAATTTGATAATATATGATAATATAATAATGGAGAAAAGTTAAATAATAATAAAAAATATACAAAAAAAATGACATAAATAATATAAAAAAATACATATATATATATATAACCTTAGACATTTGGACCCCAATGAAACATTTAAGCGCACACACAGAGCACTACAAACTCAGTAGTGCATATTAATGATGCATTGTGCATGTCACAATCATTTAAAGTGAAGGATGTGTAATGGAACATGTCATCTTAGTACACTGTGTTGGCCTACTTTTGATTTAGCTCTCTCTTAGAGAAATAAGAAGCTTTGAGGACAGTGTGCTGTCGTTCATGCACAGATCTGGGGCACTTTCCTCTGATGGACGCATTTGTGTACTCTAACTGTAATCATGAACAAAAACAGCGGTTTCTTATCAGACAATTGTGAGATCTAACAAAAGAAATCCGTTTGCAATGCATTTACCTTGAGTATTGTGATATATTCAATGTACTGCTTATTAAAAAGGAAATAATGTAGGACAGGGTGATTCCATTGGGATTTGAGTGGATTGTGAAAAGGGGGCTATGATCTGTAATATACAGCCAATCATTATCATATCTAAATGATAGTCCTTCAATTAAAGAAGTAAATAATTCAAATTTTTATGTTGACTTTAAAAATGATATTGTTATAAGTTGCCTTTTTTGTGCAAATCCACACATGAAATACACCACCTGGCAGACATCACTGTTGTCTTAAAAAATCCCACCTGTCAGCAAACAGCAAAAAAGAGAAGTTGGAAAGATCAGTTACACTAACCATAATATCACAAGATATCTCCTTATTTATTTTTTACCACTAAGAAATCAGAATGCCACAAAAGCTGTTGGACTGACGTCACAGCAAGAATCTGTGCCATTCGAGTGCAACCTGATGCAAGTACAAGAGAAAACTGGGAAAAAAGTCATCCATGTGACCTTTCCAGAGCAGACAAAATGACAAAGTGTGGTTTTAATTGCTCTGAATAATGTATCCGGTCCCTTATGAAGAATGTGGGAGGTGTTCGCTTTTTAAAATCAGACATTCCTGGACTCACATTCCTTCTCAGCACACTATGGAAGTGGAAATTTAAAGCACTCAAAGTAAATACTACAATACTGTTGCTTGATTCATCACTGACTGGAAGTAGAAATGTAATGATGCATCTTGTTTGCACGAATCTGACAAGTTCACAACAGCTCTCGTTGCTCAATACAGTCAGATTAATTGCTTATCTCGAATACACATTGTCTTGGGCTATATATAAAAAAACTGTGTCCCCTGTGTCCTAGAGACTAATGAGATATATATACTATACTATATATACTAAAGGTATATACATGTAGTCAATAACACAACATTTACTAGGGATGTGGTTTAGCATCGTTAATTTCTATTTGGATAATAAAGAGAAATGTAAAATACTGGGGTCTTTTTAGAAAGAAAAAATACTCGAAATGCTTTTTTGCACTTCAAAAATTAAAAAAAAAATATATACCTTTCAGTTGAATGCTGTGCTCACAACCAATTCAGTGATGAAAGGTTATGGTTAATCACACATCTAAATGTTTACTGTATGTGTGAAGTCAACTTCTGCAGGTTTGAAAAGGGGTCAAAAAAATTATGCAATTCAGACTAATGGGATCGTTTCTCACCACAGTAAACCAAAGCCCCAATATATGACCAGTATCCATTAGGTGGAAATGAAGAGCACTATATATACACTAGATCATCACCAGCTAACTGTTCCCACAGCTAAACATGATGAATTATGTTAATAACACAACACTAGAGAACAATGAGTGCAGGATTCACTGTAGTTGTACACAGATGTGTTATGTGCGGACTGGGAGGTTTCGTCTAATAGCCAAAGCTGTTAAAGTAACTGTTCTTTGATCTTAGCAGTAGAAGAACATCTAAGACCTACTTTCTCCCAAATGCTGCACCCCCTGGATGCTTTGGCATAATTCAAACAATACAAACAGTTGCTTCAAATATGAGCGCAAAGTAAGCCACTGTGATCTAGGCTATATTTGTTAGCCAACGTCTCTCTGCACACGTACAGTCCCAGCTGCAGCAAGAAAAGATGAAATGTTTGCCACTGGTAAACCTCCATCGTGTGTTTTAGCTTGCATGCATAGGCAGTGCTTCATTTAGCACAGCAACTTCACTCTCTTGTGTATGATTTCATGACCCAGCTAGTCAAGACACCTCACCCTTTCTCGATCAGTGAAACGATGCACAACAAGAGTTCCTAAAGTCACCCGGTCAATCACAGACTGTAACTTCTCCAAAAATGCTTATTTTATCAAAAAGAGCTGTGTTTAATCATAAAGTTAGGGAGTCGGTTGCTAAGCACTGTAACCGAGAAGAAAAAGACAGCCCAGCAAACACAGAACGTTCCCCTAACGTTCCCGAATTGTCCCATGTGGTTATTTTTTTGGGAACCAAACAAGAACGTTATAGGAACGTTCCATGTAGGTTATTTTTAGGTTCCATTTTTATAATGTAAGGAGAACGTTCCGGGAACGTTCCCCTAACCTTAAGGGAAAGTTCTAGGAATGTTCTGGGAACCAAAAAACTGACGTTCCCAGAACGTTCCCAGAACCTAAATGTGTTTGCTGGGAGTATGCTGCTAAAATGTGACTTTTAACAAACACTGTAGCTTCTTTACGCCTCTAGCAAAGCTGCTTATTTTTGTTATCCAGAGCAATTCTCTTGATAATTCCACTTGAGTGAAGACTGCGAGCAAGCAAACGCTGTTTCCATGGCAAGCAACCAAATGATTTCATTAAACAATCATAACAGAAATAAACAACATACATAATATGGCTAGTGCAGTGACATCAGATGCTTGTTTTAGAAAGCACCAGTGTTGTTATTGTTAAATAATAATAAGATTAAAACTGTTCAAAACATATTTTATGGTATTTGAAACTTTACTTATTAATAATATACTTATTAACTTTCAAAAACTCAAAAAAGAAAAATAAAGTTGGGTGTTTTGTTTCCAACACAATTTGTAAGCGGTATCACTACAGACTGGGCCATCTGACCAATCAGAACAGAGTATGCTCTTGGGAAGGAGGGGCTTAGAGAGACGAATCCTTTATCAAACCGTTTAAGACACTGTGCGAAAAGAGGTGGTGCTGCAATGTATATTATGAGAATATTTGGCCTTGGATACAAGTTAAACTTTTGTAGAGGACCTCCAAAACAAAATTGGGACCCTTTAAAATAGCATTATAGGGGCGCTTTAATATTTTGAATGAGCTTTTTATTTGAATTTTTAGTAATTTTGTTATGTGCTCTTGTCATTTTCTTTCATTGGTTTTCTTTTTATTTAGCTTTAATTTATTTACTCATTTTTAGTTTTAGTAATTTTAGCCCTTCAACTTCAACTTAAGTGAAAGTTAATAAGTATATTAATAAGTAAAGTTTAAGTATATTTTCAGTCTTATTTCAAATACCCTACATTATTTAATATCAATTATTAGATACCATTACGACCTCACGTACAAATTCTGCTAAATCGTTCATATTTTACGAATTGCCCAATTCATATGAATTTGTACGAATTACCTGACCCCGCCCCTAAATCTACCCATCATGTGGGTTTAGACAATTCGTACGAATTACCACCTTTTACTCACTTGTACGAATTTCGTACGAATTGGTCGTGACATAGCGTTGCAATTTCAGCTCCAAAGGCTTCCTCAGTGCTTGATACACAGTGATACGAACAGTAACAATAGCGTCTTTCCAATTCCAATACACCATACATTGTATATAAACTGGAATTACTGACAACTCGTTTAGGACATTTCAGAATTGGTTCTTTCTTTTAGGAGACAATTACTCCATTTATTGTGCACTTCGATTTTTGAAACTTTGCAGACCTTTCACATTCACAAACAGCTACATAAAAATAATATCCCAAAAACTTAATAGGGGTACTATTACTAAAACTATAATCCTATACGGTAACACGTATGTAACCGACTCGGCCTGTTACACATGTGTAAAAGTAGCTGCCTAACACATGAGTGTAATTACAATCTGTAAGTACAGGCTGTTCCATAACTTGGTTACATGTTAATTACATTTTGTTACATGTTATTACAATGTCTACTACTAAGTAATTAATTAAGTAATTACTCTGTATCACGGACACCGTAAAATAAAGTGTTACCTAATATCTATACTAGTGCTATACTACAATAATGTAATGGAATGTAATAATGTAATATACTAAAATAACACTGGAGAGCAAACTAAAACATCTTAGAGATGATCTAGCGGTTAACACATATGCTCTGACATTGAATCATGGTACTTGTGCAGGCCGTACTAGTTTTAATGTGGCGATTTTGCCCTCACCATTATATCTTGTCCTCTTTTTCCACTATATTTGCAAAAACTTACATTTAGATGGCAACAGGGACAAAAAAAAAAAAAAAAAAAGGAGATAACCCTTTTAAATTAAAATAAATGGAAAAATTAAAAAACAACTTTCATAGTTTTGGGGATAGATCTTTCTCAGGTCTTTGACAGATAAGGTATATGATTCGGGGCAGTAGTCCGTCTCCTCGTCGTACGCGTGGTCGAGCAGCGTCCTGGCCCAGGTGCCCATGTCGTAAGGAGGCAACATGCCACCCAGCTCAGACGGCAGAATCTCAGGTAAGATCAGCTGGTGCAAGCTGTTCAGATTGTTTCCATGCATGAAAATCTAAATATACAACATATGAAATATTGTTATTTGCCTGGTTATGTTTTCATACTGACTGTTAGCTGTAGCATTTACTGTTTATCGGTCAGTGTAGCACTTATTTCTATGGCATTACACTGGGCATTTTGTTGCACTGCCCTGTTGTTGTATATGAAAAGCCTATAGTTTAATGTTTACATAAACAGAACAGATAACAATTATATGTGATATAGGTGACGACGAAGAAAAAAAAACTATTAAAATGAATAATAATTCTCTCACCCTTTTTCTTGTTTTGTCCTTGAGGAAAGGCCGGATGACTGTGTACAGAGCATGGATGTACCAAGGTTGGTTGACAAAATGAATCCCTCCAAACCTGGCTGGGAAACTATCCTGTGGAAAATAAATAATATATATTAATATATATATATATATATATATATATATATATATATATATATATATATATATATATATATATATATATATATATATATATATTATATATATATAATATAGAATTCGTACGATTCCCTTATGCAGTAGAACAAAATCAGTAATTTTATGTAAACAAATAGGCCTATGCACATTTTGTAATTCCTAACATTTATGAGGAGAAAACAAAATCAGGTTTTGTGACACCAGTGACTGCCTCTACACCATACAACCTCATACTTTTCCAAATAGAAGATGGTTCACATGAGAGTTAATGATGTTCATTTAAAGTACCTTGAAGTCGTTCACGATTCCACAGAGGATTACACCAAAAAGTGGGCATAATTCCTATTTCTCCTGATATCACACTGCTGAAGTTGATACATACTTTGCTGTGTTCACTAATCTGCCCTGAACAGTAATCCATATTCATAAAGCTAACTGCAAGGGTTCTGGAAAGCTTCATAATGATGCTGTCTTTCGCTAAGCTCACAAAAACCAAGTCTTAAGAAAAAATGACGGCAAAAGACTTCCAAGTCTAGGTTACAGGGCTTAAATTTGAATCTAGATAAGTATGAGAAAACGTATCTTATGCTCATCAAGGCTGCATTTATTTGATCAGTACAAAAAGTAATATTGTGAAAGTTTTCTTTGACTAATTTAAAATGTAATCTTTTTTTATAATGCTGAATTTTTGCATTATTACGCCAGTCTTCAGTGTCACATGATCCTTCAGAAATCAATCAATAAGATTTGAGATTCCACTTGCAACTTTTATCATCTTATAATTTGCATTTTTTTTTTTTTTGTAGAAATTAAAGAGAACACATACACTCATTTTAGAGTGCTCTTCTTTCAACAAACAGCCAAATATGGACATTTCTCTTCATTTAGTAACTTGAGTCCTAACATTTGCTAGCCTGGATGCCAGCCCACAAACATTTTTTGGTCGGGAAGTTCGGTCTGGACTCGATCCATTGAGGAGTAATTATGCTCGTTACAGAAATCGTCGGGCCAATCAAATTGCCAGGACGGGCTTTATACGCTGATGGACAGATAATCCATCCAATAACGAAATCATCACGTCATCAAACGTATTTCTTTCAAAAATGCTTTTGTGTTTGCAAGTACTCCGCGAATCCTTAAATTCTTTTTGCAACACCGGCAAATATCGTTAACACTCATTATATTTTTTATACTTTTTCCAGAGTTCGTGCAGTTGAGTTCTGTTGACAACTATGCGTCGCTCAACATACTTACTGCGTTTCTCTGATTGGTTGTCTATCCAATTGAGTGCAGAGTTGTTGTTTTTTCCTGGTTCGGTTAAGACACGCCTCATAATCAAAGCCCTATGGAGCAGTATCAGACTCACATTCTGACTATAATATGAGTATGACGAAGTCAGGCTAAACATTTGCTGCTAAAATAAAAAAAAAAATCTTAAAACATACTATGCAATTTTTAAATTCAGTGTACTTGTTCACAACATGGCCTTGTTTAATGCTTCTCATTGACTCTTTGAACGCCGATGGTGGACAGCTGCAAGTAAAAGTAAGCAGGCGTATAGACACCGAGGCCCTCAGGCAGCGTCCGGCAGCAGAACACAGGTTTGTGGGTCACGGTGGCGTTAGATCTGGCACTGGATCTGACACAGAGGCAGGTGATGGTGAAAGCGCATGGTGATTGGCCAGTGCTTCGGGGGAGGGGCTATGAGGCATTTCCAGCAAGTGTCAGCACATATGATGATATCTCTGCTCTGGGACCTGCTGCTACCGAGTGAGATAAAGGTCTCAGCTGCATTAAACATGAAGAGCTCAACTCTGGTGTGAGCTGGTGGAACCTGATTGATCTGTGTCCCTGTAGTGAGACAGTGGGAGGAGACAGAGGCAAACGGGGGAAGGGAACCTGCCATAATGCTCTTTTTCCTATAGAATTCACAATTCACATGATCTGATCCTGTAATGCTGTAAAAAGCATTGTTAAAGTCCCCCTGTAGTCAATACTCATATCCCTTATTTTAATCCCATTTTTCCTGTGAATTTTTTTTATTCAAGCCTCAAAATAGCTTAAATGTAACTTTACACCCTTACTTGCTCAGGTAAGATGACATAAAATTAGGACAGCCTTCTTTGCTCACTTTCGCTTTTATTGTCGTGCACTGACTCATTCGCTAAGCTAAACAGCCAATCAGAGTTCTTTCTCTCACCAATGGCGTAGACGTACGCTGATTCGACATTCTCAATCGGCCATACCCCTGACGGTGTCCAACTAGCGTTGACAGTGTGGAAAAAAACCACAAAACTGGGCAGACTAACGCTCAACAATGGTGAGACATTGGCCAATGGCTGACTGTCGATTAGGACCTGTTTACACAACATCATTTTCAACCTAAACCGTAAAACGTTTTATGCGTTTTCTCATTTACACGACAATGCCGTTTTGGGTGCTTGAAAACGCAAACTTTTGAAAACGGTTTCAAAGTGCACGTTTTTGAAAACTGTTTCCGAGTAAACAACAAAAACGTAACCTGCATCGCCATTATGGGCGTCTTGGTCAGCCAGAAATATAGCGTTTTTAGTCATTTTCGTGGATCCGTGTGATCGTTTTGACAATGGTGTCGTCTGTACGTGGAAAAACTCAAAGTAAAAGCTTCTCCATTTTAAGCATATCGTTGTCGTGTAAACGTACCCATAGTGTGTCAGGGCCCCTAGAAACACACTAAGCTGAGTAAATGGTAATAGAATTTCCATTTTTGTGTTAACTATCCATTTAAAACCAACAGGTTTGCTAAACAAACATGCAAAACAGCCAGTGACAAAACATTAAATGAAGTAACTGAAGTCGCTACGGCACAGCAAAAAGCAGACAAAAAAACAACTAATTTTTGTTAATGTTTTTTTTTTTTTAATGAACTACTCAAAAATATAACAGACTCTTCGAGAGGGATTCAGGTTTATGCATCATTCTCCTGTTTTGGTCAAGTGATGCACTCAAATGCATTGTTGAAAAAGGTTTTAGTGTGTTGCTTGAATACAAATCCATCAAGCACCTAACAGATTCTGGCAGCAGGTCAGATTGACTAGAAAGGAGAAAAGCCAGGATAATTGCTCTTAAAAGTGCCTCATCGTACAATCAGGAACCATTTAAAACATCTGCAATGTTAAATAATTACCGGTTTTAAACAGCGCCGCTAAATTACAGTTTATCAAAGAATGGCTTTGCTTAGAGCTTTATGGGGTTGGGTTAGTCACTGTATAAGCTGATGGACCGCTGATGTCATCTGTGCATATTGTTTCAGTGGCTTGACATGAAACATTCCTCTCTTTTCTTGTCAGGAGCCACTGATGATGCACGACTGAACTCCAGCAAAGGTAATTGAAGAAAAAAAATCCCTCCATTTGCTGGGGTCCTTTTGAAAGACGTAGCCTGAGGAAAAGCTAGTATTTTATCATGGTCTCTTTACCAAATAAATCATACCGTACCAGTCAGCATCAGTGAGCTGTCCTAGTTTCAGTGACAGGATTCCTGGATTAGAAACCTGATTTCTAAGAGCCTTTAGAAGAGAAAAACAATGTTTTCTTTACCCAAAAATACAAATAGTCTTCTGTAGCCAGTCTTTTTGTTTATCAGCATCAAGTGTGGCCCATATTCTGATCAAGAATAGCTCTTTTGTACAAACAGTTGGCATCCCGTTAGCAATACTTAGACAAATTAACCATAACTGAGCAAACCAGCAATATGAAGCTTAAACACTCTGACACAGGCAATTGCTCACGTCAATAATTGGAGCTCTACAGGAGACATTTTATCTACACTTGCCAGATCCAGCCCACTGAGCGTAGCCACGCAAGCCCAGTAACACAAAGATGAAGCTCAACTCACTAGCTGTATCCACTAACAGATCAGAACAGTCCCGTTATAGTGCGATAAACAGAGCGCCACCATAACTGTGCCACTTTGCAGAGAGCAAAACAATTAGTCTAACTGTAGTCCTGCAGGCCCAGATATGTCTAGTGCCGTTTCCCAGATAAGCAAGACGCGTACAAGCTTTGCTTTCAGGGAGGCAACGGATCTTAGAATCCAGATGAGCCAGTCTAGTGTGAGAGATGCAAACCCAATCCATGTGCAAGTTGCTCTGTTGATTAAATAGGGACTGAGATCTTCCCTGGATCACGCTTTCCTGTGTTTGCTTATGGGACATAGACTGCATGGCACTATAAATATTGTACAAACCTCATGCCCTGCCCCTGACCACATAGCTATTCAAGCAAAGAAAACTTGAATCAGTGTCTTGGATTGGGGAGCGCAAATTGAGAACAATTTATAAGAATTTAAAGGGGTAGTTCACCCAAAAATTTAAATTCTGTCATTTTTTACACACCCTCATGTTGTTCAAAACCTTTTTTTCTGCTGTTGAACATTAAAATAAGATATTCCAAACAACACCTTTTTTGAGTTAAAGGTTTGGAATGACATGAGGGTGAGTCAATGGTGACAGAATTGTAATTTTGGGTGAACTATCCCTTTAAGAGAAGTTCATTCTATAATACGGCTTTTGAGAGAGATTACTTGTGGCGAAGGTGTAATGCTGCTTTAAATCAATCTGTTGTAACGAGTTTCAGTCGCCTCTTTCTTTAATGATGGGGAGAAGTACTTAAATCAACAAGACATAAAGGATTCGCCTGTTTCTAGAAGGCTAAATTAGATCCTTCTGCCTATTAAACATTATTAGTTCAATACCACAGATATATTGCAAGATTTTATATTGGTGTCTATTTACACCAAGTGCAAATGTAAATTACAACTCTCTTTGATTACCTATACTTTCATATAAGCCCCGGACACACTTAACGACTGTAAGGCCGATTATGAATGTAATTTGATACTTATGACTGATCATACCCAAACGCGCAGTCAGAGACAGTTGCGTCCAGTCGGTGTTCACAGTCGTGTTTAAAATCTGCTACAGTCGTTGGCAGGGGTGCCGCCAGAAATTCTGGGCCCTATGGAAACCAAAATTTCTGGGCCCCCTACATTTTTTACAGATAAAATTTAACCCAATAAACATGCCCAGTATACTTTAAAAAGGATACTTAGCACACTGCATAGTTAAAATGTCTAAAGATGAGTACAAAAAAACAAGAATTTTTTTTTAGAAATATGTACTTGTTTACATAAAAGGGAGAACATTTATTATCTCAATTGCTGACTCTGCATCTGTATAAGTCAAACACACACACACACACGTAATAATAACCATATTATTTTTATTGCCCTATTTAGTTTTTCTAATGTAAAATATTAATATATCTATTTTGTAAACTTATAGCCAATGGTTACTACAGACACATGTTTTATTCAATTTTATATAATTTTTTTCTGGGGCATTTTATTCACATTAAGAATGTCAAGTTTGACAGCATCGATCGTAGTAGCAGCAGCACTGTGACTTCACAGAACACAGAGCCCGATCTCATGAAAGTGCGTATCAATACCACATGTTATTTCTCGCGCCATTTATACGCCAAAAATAGTTTTTGCGTGTATATTCGCGTGCATATGATACGCATTTTATGGCGTGTAATACGCACGCACCCCCTCCCCTTAATCCTACCCAAGGGGTTTCCGTGCGTAGCATGCACGCAAAAAAACATTTTTGGCGTATAAATGGCACGAGAAATAACATTCGTGGTATTGATACGCACTTTCATGAGACTGCGTTGGAGCACAAGACACATACATGGGCACGGCGAACTGATTTTGTAATTTTTGAAGAACTTTTTGTTTTGTAAAGTTATCATCATGTGGCGAACACAGTAGATAAGACGTGTTTAGAGGCTTCAATCTTCGTGAAGTTTCGCGCTCAGGCTCTCCTTGTTCGGCTGAGACGGGGACGGGGGACGTGGGGGGAGGAGGACGTGTGCAGCAGCCGCTGAATCTGTTTCATAATTCAGTAATTATTTTACTAAGCTAGCTAGATAAAAGCGGGTCATGTAGCAACAAAAATAAGTAGGCTAACTCTGAAAGTTTTGGAATACAGAAATAGGGCAAGGTACCTTTCTTTTTGAAAAACTGTGACACATACTGTCGACTTCGACGTTCTCTGTCTTCTCTTTCCTTCATTTCTTTCCGTTTTTAATGCCCTGACTTTTGATGTGACATGCCTGCGTGTGTCACTGTCTGCACTGCAGCAAGTGCAATAAGCAAGAGACGCTACACTAGCGATCGTAGCTCGGACAGCGCAGGTGGAATGAACCATTGTGAGAGGGAGGGGTGTGACTGAAAACAGTAAATACATTATTTGTTTTTTAAATATTAAATCTATGGTCAAAACGGACAAAATACACATTTAGTGCATGAGAGGCCCTAGCACATTTAATGTATGTATAAAAAGAGAAAAGAAATAAGAAAAGAAAAAGGGGGTCTGCTCTTCTGGGCCCTAAATCAGCCTGGGCCCTTAGAATCGTCCTAACCTTCCACCCCTTTACGGCGCCCTTGGTCGTTGGAAACAGTCTGTAAGTGTGTTCAGTTCAGTCTTATGATGCTTCAGCTAGTCTTTAAGTGTGTCCCCGGCAATAGGGGAGAAAGGGGCTAGTTGTCACAAACTATATATCAGTACCTTGAGTCAAGAGTCAATACATTAGAAATATTTTTTTTATAAATGCAATTCTCAAAAAACGTAATGTAGAAACTTGCATTTTCTGTAAAGCTGCCCTGAAACAATATGTATTATAAAACGTGCTATGCAAATAAATGTGAATTGAACTGAATTAACAAGTAATTACAATAAAACCTAACAATAGGGCATATTGTCAAAAAAGGTTCAGTTATGTGCAATGAACTGTATATGGCAAAAACAGTAAAAAATTTGCTATGGTTTTACTGTATTACTGAGGAAATGTTCTGAAAGATATTTTTCATTCAAAGTCATGACGTTAACCAAACTAAATTGCATACACAACAAATAAAATCAAATCATTGCTTATACCCCAGCTGATATCAGTCCCACACAAGCAATAAATAAAAAAAACTTACAGCACAAGAAATAAACCCTTTTAATACCACGAAAATAGCACATAATAGCACAAAAATAGCAAATAAAATGTATTATTACTATTTTTAATAAAATAAAATAATAATACTCTGTATTACAAATAATTATACTCTGTTAATTTTAAGGTTAACTTTATTTAGTGTCTGTGTTAAAGTGTAACTATATATTTAAGTACTGTGTAATATTATTTAACAACATGATGTACTATAGTGTAAGTGTAAGGTTAGGATTTGGTTGAGGGTTAGTTAATTATGCATCATTTACAGTTATTACTATGATAACACGTAACATATGGAACAAGGACACTGTAAAATAAAGTGTTACCTTATACTCCAACTTACATCAGTCCCAGAAGAGCAATAAAAAAATGACTTTTTATGGGAATGCAATGCAACAATGTGAAGCATGTCAATCTGGCAGTACAATGAACTTCCTGTGCTTTTTAAGATGCACTTCAAGTGCCATACATAGAAACACACATACGGACACGGCGTCTGAGTGACATGAGTGTGTGTCTCTGTGAGCACAGCCCATCTGGAGGGTGCATAGCATGGCGGTTAGACAGGTTGCCAGGGAAACTCGGCATGGGGTGGGCTGGGGAAGATTGGCCCATTGTGATTGGCTGCCAAGCGTGGTTATTTCTCAAGACTAAGAGAGACAAAAGGCATGTCCAAAGCAAAGAAGCAAACAACAGAGGCTGAAACAACAAAGCACTGCTCCAGGAAAGCCAGGGCCACTTTCTCTCACTTCTATTCGACTCGGGAGTGTGTTGCTGTCTATTGATTTTGCTAAGAACAGCCATTTTCTGCACATCAGGTGCTCATTTCTGAGCCACCATTTGCTAGGAAACATATATGATATGGCTCTACTGTCAACTAATAATATAAGCATACTACCTCCAAGAACAGGCAATGATCACTGCTTGCAAACCATTATGTTTTCAAGGAAGAATCCATTAGTTCTATTTTAACCTTGCAAAACATACAGTTTCTGGCACAAAAAGTACTTTCAAAAGCAACTTAGCTCATCAAAAGGACTCAGCAGAAAGAAAATATGAGCAGAGAACATGCTTCGTACTTTCTCCTATTCCTTCAGTCCATTACCTTCCTTTCTGTTTCTGTCACTCTCTCTCTCTTTCATGTGTTCACTCACTGGTATGACAATATGCTAAAACACCAAAAAGCTTACAAAAAAGGTTTTAATGCTTCATTAAGTTGATGATTGAGACAGACAGATGTCCATATGAACAATGGCATCAGACTGATGTAACGCTTCACATGACCCTGCACTTTTGGGTCGGAGAGCTGTGCGGTTTTCCCGCGGGCTCTAAACGTCATGTTTAATGACTCAATGTACATACTGTTGGGCTGTCACTGTCAAAAAAAGAGCCATAGGGCGTCACACCTCTCGTTCTAGCTTTCTCTCAGTCATTTTCTGACCTAAAAGTGTTTGGGAAACGCTATCGGTATACACTTCTGTTCAAAAGTTTGGGGACGGTACGATTTATTAATGTTTTTGAAAGAAGGCTAACCAAGTTTGATTAAACTTCTCTAACGAAATCCAAAATTTGAGCACTTTTTATCAACCCAATGAGCACAGCCGTATTGTGCCATCTGCACATTTCACGGCGCAGTTTCTTGACCTTCACTGAGGATGCGTTAAAGCAGTATAAGACATATAAGACATTAGATATTAGAGATATACTGCCCTAACATAAGCCAAATTTTGAGCAAATAGATCGTTACTAATGCATGCGCATCCATTCTCTCCTTTTCTTCATAGTAAAACGGCAGTGACGTACAATAGTTATAGTATATAAATAATCTGAAAATTGTAATGCGTGAGCACGTAAAAAAGTTTATTGTGCGCACGGGAATGTTTCTCATGTGCATGCAAAAGTCTGTACATTTATTTTTATTTTTGCAAAGGTCCGTTAAAGGGCTCCGTAGTACGGTACGTATTTTAAGATGTAATTCATACTTGTGGTGGAAAAGCAGAATTTTCGGCATCATTACTCCAGTCTTCAGCGTCACATGATCCTTCAGAAATCATTCTAATTTGCTGATTTGGTGCTCACGAAATTTCTTCTTATTAATTTTTTTCATTTCTTGTTATTAACAAGATTGAAAATGGTTGTGCTGCTTAAAAGTTTTGTGGAAGCCATGATAGATTTGTCTTTCAGGATCATTTGATGAATAGAAAATTCAAAATAAAAGCAATTTCAAACAATTTAATGCATACTTGCTGAATAAAACTGACTTCTTTCAGAAACAAAAAAAATAAAGGCAGCGGTTATTTGCACGTGCAACTAGCAATAGATGTTATTTACACTAAGTAAAAATAGCATATTTTTATTTTCTTTGCAATAAGTGAAAATAGTAGTTAGATGCTATTTATACTACAGTAAATAGTAAAAATACTGGCAGATACTATTTGCACCTCAGTGTTGTACATTAAATGGTATAGATAATAACATAGATTATAAATGATTATATCTATTAAAATTATTAAATGGATGCCACCTTATTGGAACAATAAAAGCTCTCCCGTCACCTACCCCTAACCAATAAACACTGTATTATTAAACACATGTTATACACTTTATTTCCACTTTTCAAATATTTTCTTTATTTTTAGTGAAAATAAATGGCGTGATGTGAAAAGGGAGTAGAGCGAGGCGGATTTGAACTCGGATCGATTTGCGTCAAAACTTTCTGCCACACGCATTACCCCTGCTCCTGCTGACAATTCAGCATCTTCCATAATTTTGCCTGGCCCAATCAGACAGAGTTATTGTAAATAGCCTCTGCCAACAAAATAGTCTAAATAGACACTCCGATAAAAGGAAATCATAATAACCTCAAACTTCTGAATGGTTGTGATCTGTAAACGCTTGCATTCATCAAGTCGATCCTTGTAACTTTTTATGCATGCAAATTGGATAAAAAATGGCAAAATTCTGAATTCCTGTAAATATTTACACTTGTAAGAGATGACTTCCTTGACAAGCTAGCGGCTGAGCACTCTTTTGAACTGTAACTAATTAGCTGGGGCTCTTTTCCCTCAATCTATGCTATTGTTTCCCTTTCAAACGGCTACAAAAGCGATGTCCCACTTGATGTGAACAGCACATTGTGGATGCAAGATGCTAATGGCGGTGATCAATTATTCACCGGCTAATCTGTCTGAAGAGGCACTGGAATGTGGAATAGGCTCATCATGCACCCGCATTAATATTCAGTCAACAGGCCTCACTCTGCACTGCCTACATGTCATATCAGACCCAAGCTCTTCTCAAAGAAGTGATGTCTAAATGAGAGCTTTCAAGAGGCTGCTGCTTTGGAAATGTCTATGCGCAGATAAGCTCTTTTTAAATGCACAGTGACCATTTTTCTAGCACAATGAACGATTGCTGCTCAGTTATTATGTGTAAGAGTGAAGTTAAAATAGCGTAACTAGATTTGTACATTTTATGCAATGTGAGTGTCCACCAGTGTTGTGGGTGTTGGTGGTTTTTAGGGTGTTGCTATGTGGTAGCTGAGGTCTCTATGATATATGTTGCTTATATTGCTCAACTCCTCTCAATGTAAGTATGGGACAGTTTTACTAATTTTATCATATCCTTTATGTTGTGTTTGTGTCATTTTGACCCGGAGATGATTTTCTTTTTCCCTAAAATGTTAGTTGATGTTGTTACATTGGACTAAAACATATTGACCTCGCTCACAAAGGGTATAACTACCAAAATGGTTTGGATAATTTTTATACTTTTGTGATACATCAGAAAATGTTAGATGTTTGACAGAAGATTCCTACAAACACCTGTTCAGTCTCACACATGCAGAAATTCCCTAAGCAATTCTTATTAGTTATATCTGATGCATGCTTCATAAACATTACATATTTATTACCATAATGCATTGCTTCTAAGAACATCGACTGAACCGTTTAGATGTATGAAGGCACAAATTTGAAGAATTCTTTTGTAACATCAATGTTGATTCTCTATAAAAACATAAGATTAAAAGCAAACAGTTGTGTTACCTGCAGGCCCTCGATTGCCAATCTCAGCATGCTTGGAGTTAGCTTGGAAGCTTGCTTGAAAGTGAAGTTACTCCAGTCAATGATCAAGACAAATCCATTTACTTGTAGCTCGGGGTCTTCTATCATCGCCTCCAGAGAAAGTAAAATAGCTCGCAGAATATCCACAAAAGTGTACCTGCAGATAAGCACAAGACTTTTTAGGTTTGCAAACAAACTCTAAATGTGCTGAGTATACAGTTATATCATGTTAGTCAATATTGGTACTTAAACTTCTAGAGGGCATAAGTAGGCTTCATCATATTTAATACAATGCTTGAATACATGTAGCAAATGAGGGGCGACTTGACCCCAGTTCTCTTCACACATTGTTCCTGTGAGAGGATGCCAAGAGCCCTGCCATCCAAGGCAATGGTGCCACTGGCATGGATTCAAAGGCTGTTTGATATGGACTCGAGCACTATGTACTCTTCAGTCTAAAGAGGTGAGACTCCAACAGTTAACGCCATGATTTATTTAAATCTGGAGAAATACATGCACACATATAATTTAAGTAATCTTAATTTCGTGCACAGTGCATAAACTAATGAATGCATATATACTGGTTCCAAAAATATGACACTATTAAATATGCATGCGACTGCATTACATACAAAATATAAATTAAGTGTCCAAAGATTGTTGATGCCAGTGTAGATAGAGAGTGCTTTACTAAACTCTTGGTTTTGGGCCATAAGTTCATGCTGAGTTCAAGGGATGAATCAAAATGATTTCATTTGGAACTTTAGGTCACATTTAAGCAACATGTTACAGTATATATATACACACAACCTCACTCTTAGAAGAAAAGGTCCTATATATAACATTACAGGTTTCTGTCAGGTGCTGCATATATAATCTTTTAGGGGTTGCCATCATTGGATTATCATATGAATTGAGCTAATTTATTTAGTTTTATTTAATTTTTTTAATTGTAATTCAATTATATGAATTAAACATAAAATATGAAATAAGAATCATTTATACAATTTTCCGTATATAAACAAGTGTTCTTTAAAATTGAGTCAAGAAACCTAGGGTTCTATTTTGTTGAACTTTTTTTCTAAGAGTGGATATGAATACCTTGATTTACACTGCAAGAAATGTATCTATTTAATTAAATAATTTGACATTTATTATCATCCAAAGGTCAGTTACAGTGCACTTATTGCATGGACAGTGTCCTTGGAGTAACCTGAGATGAAGTGCATTACTCAAGGGCACATTGATGCTAGATTAACCCTTGTTGAGTCTGAAGTCTCAGCCAAGCCTATATAGGTCACTAACCACTAAAATAAAACATTATAAATGAGGTTATGCTATATATAGTTTTTTTATCCATCATTTAAAAGGCATTAATACATGCAACAACAACAAAAAACCTCTTGCCAAGTGAAAGACAGCATGTTGTACTGTACATGCAGCCATTTTGACATGTGCCAAAAGACAAGAGACACTTAGACTGTATGACTGTATGAGATTCATCAATGTATGTCAAGGTCATTAAGTTTTTTTTAAAATTAAGATTAGATTATGCATTTTGAGCGAGTTACTGTATGTTCATTAAAATAGAAGATAACAGTAAATATTCCAAAGGTACATGGTGCATCCATGTTGACTTTATGTTTTCATACTACAAATAAAAAACACAATGACATGTATGAAGGACAGTCATGTAGAATATTGGGTCAGGTCAAAGGTCATCACCCATTATGGCTTGGATGATACATCAAACCCTCAAAGGTTAACATATCTCTTAAAGATCTACATATATATTTGATGTAGAAAGTGGTATAAATGTTCTTAAAAAATGTAAGTAACCAACATTACATTTCTAAAATCTAGGCACATTCTTGTCAACATCTCAGACATCCTTATTTGTCAGTACAAATAGTAACATGTAACGGCCACTGTGATGTACACTGTTACTATACCTTTAACTTTAACTTAACATCATGCTCGTGAATGACAGAAGACTGATGCTGAAAAGACAGCTCAGACAGAGCGTGTCATTACCCACAATTAGCCAAAATCCAATAGCACCTTACCTGCTCTGATCCCAGTTTGCCGCGAAAAGAACCAGAATCTTCCTTCCATATCTATCCAAATTGGACAGAACTCCAGGAAATCCATCCTTCAGAGCCTGCTTGATCCCAGGATCGGTGGCCTTGAGGTTCTTGAACATATCTAGGTTCTGTTGCCGGTACTCAAAGTACTGGGCCAGGAGGCGGAAGGCCTCGAAATGGTTAAATTTCCGGGCTCTGAGAAAGCGCAGGATGAAAGCATCGTCTGTCCTGAGAAAGCCAATGTCTGGACGGGTGATGATCATGTCCCTCACCTCCTGTATGTCCTGATGTAAAGTGTCGGGGTTCTCCTTTAACTCCACCTTGGCTTTCTCCAGGGTTTCTGGAGACAGGCCTGCCTGTAAATGAGTCATTGTCCTTGCAAGGCTGACTATACTGTACTATATACTACACTAAATATGCCCTATGTAATTGTTTATGAAAACGCCAATCATAAAGAGCCCTGTCACTGCAGTGCTTTCAAATAAAAACCTGACTTTGGAGATGGTCCTGAGTGTAGCTATGACACTGATAGTTCACCTCATATAGTCCTTATGAGTTCACCTGTATTGTAGGTTTTTGATGCTTGTCCTGCAACATAAATTCACATATACATTCATGTGGTCGTGCTCATCGATTGTATACGTCTATGGCTTAAGCAGGCTGAAATCGTCTTAGTGTGCGTATGATCAAATCTGAGGCATTGACTCGACCACAAAATCCGTTCGTTCGTTCATTCATTCCATCCCACCCCAAAAGCATCTAAGAACGAGCATCACGGTTAAAAGCGCTGCTCTATCCTAGCATCATCAAGCGGCCAGGCAATGCGGCACCCTGCAGCATCTCTTGTCATGAGTCTCCATTTAACGCGCATTTCAAATGTTGCCGTGAATTGAAGTCCGAGCATCATCACGATCCCTCAGCGCTCCGTTTTCATTCCATTCGTCCTTCGGAAGAGACGATATGGTGTCGGTCCGGGTCCGTATGGTTCCGGTGATGTGGTGGATGGTTTACGTCAGTGCTGTTGCTTCGCTTTGTTGCTGATGAGAGTGACTTCAAGCATCGCTCCGGTGATACAGTCTGTCCGTCATCACATGGCGGAGGAGGGGAGAGCGCTCGCTCGCTCTGTATCCTCTCGAGACTCACTAAATAAAGGTTTAGACATTTTTTGGCACTTGCTAAATTTATTTTGTTTCACATAGTTGTTGGTGTATTTTCTTTCCTTGAAAAAAGTACAACAACAGTATTGTTAATAATAATAAATTATCGTCAATTTATTTTACATTTTTATTTATTTATTTCCTGTCGTTATGATGTTGTAGTTGTTGTTTGGGGATGGCATATTTAACAATTTGAATGTATTAATATTATATGCATATGATAACATACAAAGATGCATTTCATAATAATGTAAACAATAATATTTAATGACAAAAAAAATTAGTCAGATTAGTCGAGTCATACAATTATACAGTCACTTTATAGAATATAGATCGTTTCAAAGCAGCATTATGGCGATAACAGGAAAATTATGCATTTCGGCTTTTCAGCGTTGATGCAGGTCCGCTGTAAAGATCATCAGATATTAAATTAGTTAATTTCATAAAGCAAAAAAAAAAAAAATGATGTCATAGTCCAGCTCAGTTCAGTTCTCATACAACAGCATCAGTCATATCAATAATATTGTTGAATATTAACAATATCCAGAGCCGACAGTGGCAAGGAACATAAACTCCAGGTGAAAGAGTAAAAAACCTTTGGAGAATCCAGGCTCAGTCGGAAACAGGAACAGGAAAACAATGACTCAATGATCTAAACAAAGTTCAATTCTGCTGATTTGACCTTTAATAAGAATATAGTGTCATTGTTCAGCTAAGGTCATTCCAGTGTTGATTCAGATCTGTTCAATAACATAATAAGTCCATCAAAAATGAAATATTCAATTCAGCTATAAAGCAGCTTTGTAGAGAATAGTGATGTCATCGCCCAGCTCAGTTCAGCTATCATCCAGTGTCAGTGCGGTCAAATCAGGAATATTGCTGAAGATTATGTGTCCCAAACTCCAGCGGTGACAGCTTACATTTGCTAAAACATGCTTAACATTTAGCTAAAAATGTGGTAGGCTTACATTTAACTGGTATTTTCAAATACAAATAATTCTCAAACTTCTCTTTTTAAATAATATTTATATAGGGAAAAATTGCTAAATGTGATTGTTACTGCGAAAATGTTTGTTCACTTTGTGAAGGAAGGGCATTGCGCTTAAGAGCTATTGCCTAGGGTCAAGCCACAAGGCTTTGTATTCAAATTAGATGCAGGCTAAGTTATTTGTTGTGATGCCATAGAATTAACAAAATGCAGTTGCAAGCAGAATTGCAGCACTAGCAGCAGCCAAAGCAGTGAATCAAATCATATTAACCATCGGAATCATAAAAAACATATTCAGAAAAAGAAGTCGAGCCTTTAGGCTATCTGTGACCATCCACTCGTTCAGGCCTGCAAAGCACTCAGTCGTGCTAAAACACATGCATACAAACACATGTTAAATTGAAATGCACACACCACTGAGGACACGCATGTGCACATATGGTCAAACAAAAGCATGCACACACACTTACAGGCAAGTACTTGACTGAGCGCAATCAAAGCCCTCAAGCACCATCTGTGATGATGCAGTCTCTTTCTATTCTGAGTGGACTGATTCTGTCCAGTGGATATATGGCAAGCCATTTTAACATTTAATCATTTTAACCGACTAGTCTCTATTTTCATGCTACTAGTACTTATTTTTTAGATACTAGTATCGATTTCATTAAGTACTAGTACTTATTCATTAGCTACTAGTGCTTATTCTTTAGGTACTAGTACTTATTCATTAGATACTAGTACTTATTCATTAGATACCAGTGCCTTTTCTTTAGACACTAGTGCTTATTCTTTAGATACTAGTCCTTATTTATTAGATACCAATGCTTATTCATTAGTTACTAGTACTTATTCATTAGATACTAGTACTTATTCAATAGATACTAGTACCTATTAAATAGATACTAGTACTTATTCATTAGATACTAGTACTTATTTTAATAGTGACTAGTAACTATTCTTTTGTTACTAGTAACAAATAATTTTTTTTGCCATTGACTTCTATGGGGATCTTTCATTTAGATATCAACTATTCAGTTCTGACTAGTATCTATTCCAATTGTGACTAGTACTTATTCATTAGATACTAGTAGTTATTCATTAGGTACTAGTGCCTATTAAATAGATACTAGTACTTATACATTAGCTACTAGTATACTTATTAATTAGATACTAGTACCTATTAATTAGATACTAGTACTTATTCAATAGATACTAGTACTTATTCATTAGATACTAGTACTTATTCAATAGATACTAGTACCTATTTATT
The DNA here is from genome assembly GCA_036326025.1 of Chrosomus eos. NCBI lineage: Eukaryota > Metazoa > Chordata > Actinopteri > Cypriniformes > Leuciscidae > Chrosomus > Chrosomus eos. Next base: position 4,818,925 of record CM070829.1, on the reverse strand, counting down.
AGATACTAGTATTTATTCCAAATGCCACTAGTAAGAATTTTTATTTTACTAGTAAGATTTTTAAATGAACTATACAGTGGCCGTTCTGACTAGTCATAACATAAGACTAGTAAAAAAGCAGTTGTGACTAGTAAAATAAAAATTCTTACTAGTAACATTTGGAATAAGTACTAGTATCTAATAAATAGGTACTAGTATCTATTGAATAAGTACTCGTATCTAATTAATAAGTACTAGTATCTAATGAATAAGTATTAGTATCTATTGAATAAGTACTAGTATCTAATGAATAAGTACTAGTATCTAATGATTACGTACTAGTATCTAATGAATAAGTACTAGTATCTATTGAATGAGTACTAGTAGCTAATTGATAAGTACTAGTATCTATTGAATAGGAACTAGTATCTAATGAATAAGTACTAGTATCTAATGAATAAGTACTAGTAACTAATGAATAAGTACTAGTATCTATTGAATAGGTACTAGTATCTAATGAATAAGAACTAGTATCTAATGAATAAGTACTAGTATCTATTGAATAGGTACTAGTATCTAATGAATAAGTACTAGTATCTATTGAATAAGTACTAGTAGCTAATGAATAAGTACTAGTATCTAAAAAATAAGTACTAGTATCTAATGAATAAGTACTAGTATCTAATGAATAAGTACTAGTCACAATTGGAATAGATACTAGTCAGAACTGAATAGTTGATATCTAAATGACAGATCCCCATAGAAGTCAATGGCAAAAAAAAAAAAAAATTGTTACTAGTAACAAAAGAATAGTTACTAGTGACTATCGAAATAAGTACTAGTATCTAATGAATCAGTACTAGTATCTATTTAATAGGTACTAGTATCTAATGAATAAGTACTTGTATCTATTTAATAGGTACTAGTATCTAATGAATAAGTACTAGTATCTAATGAATAAGTACTAGTATCTATTGAATAAGTACTAGTATCTATTGAATAAGTACTAGTAGCTAATGAATAAGAACTAGTATCTAATAAATAAGTACTAGTATCTAAAGAAAAGGCACTAGTATCTAATGAATAAGTACTAGTATCTATTGAATAAGTACTAGTATCTAATAAATAAGGACTAGTATCTAATGAATAAGTACTAGTATCTATTGAATAAGTACTAGTATCTAATGAATAAGTACTAGTATCTAATAAATAAGGACTAGTATCTAATGAATAAGTACTAGTATCTAAAGAAAAGGCACTAGTATCTAATGAATAAGTACTAGTATCTATTGAATAAGCACTAGTACCTAAATAATAAGCACTAGTCGCTAATGAATAAGTACTAGTACTTAATGAAATAGATACTAGTATCTAAAAAATAAGTACTAGTAGCATGAAAATAGAGACTAGTAGGTTAAAATGATTAAATGTTAAAACGGCTTGCCATAGTGGATATCATTTCAAAATGAAAATCTCAGTAATAAGGCTGTTTTTATCGATTCTGGTGAATTCTCCTTAAACTATGTCATGCAAATTAAGTCTTTTCAAAAACCATACCTCGAATACCATTATCATACACTTTTCAATATGCATATTTTCTGAAATCTACCTTTTAGAATATGTACCGTAAAACATTTAATCTATTTCCCTTCTGGTTTATTCATTGCCACTGAGATCAGTTGATATATATATATAAATACTGTATATAAACATTCTCATATTTGAGATACAGACCCTCTGAGAGACATTTAAAACATCTCAAAATTAACATTAAAGCATCAGGTCGATCACATGATCAATAGACACACAGATAGATAGTGAATGGGGACTGATTCTGGATCAGGCATTGTGTTGAGATTCTGAAAGTCATACAGCTGGTGCTGGTGGGTGGGGACAGGATAATGTCACGTGATCAGGCGGGGGGAGGGCCGAAGGGCCGGGGGACGGTCACAGCTGAGCACGGAGGGGGAAGGGCTCCCTAGGGACGCTAGATAGAGGGATGATAATTACATTCAGCACTCTGGGAGATGTGGAGGAAATCAAATGAATGGACCTGCTTGCATTTGAAATTACCTTTGTTGCAAAAGAGCAGCTGTCACTTAAAATGGGTCTGAGGCCTTTTTGCCTTTCCTTGGACTGGCTTGATGCCGTTCACTGAGCCTGAAAGATTCAATGATGAGGTTTTAGCATTATACGATGTTTATCTCAAAGAACGCAGCATGCATCTAATGCAAATATTTCTTGAAAAAGCTGTGATTTAAAAAAAAAAAAAAAAGTTAATATCTCCCACCATCGAGAGATTAACACTCTCATTGAGTGCATCTGAATCAGTTCCCCAATTCAGTATCAGCGCACTGATCAGAGAGTCTGACATTTTAAGGGCTATTTCAATCTTTTTCAGTGCACTGTTTATGCATGTAATATAATGCATTTAGAATTCCCTTATAATGCATTATATATACAGGCTTTATAGAAAGTGTTACCAAATTTTAAAGAATTATTGATCTTTTATAAACCCATTTGTTCAAATGATTTAATCCAGTAGAAACTCCTGCAACACTGAAGGTCAATGCAAGGTTAAATGTGAAATGGTATTTGAAATTAAAGTATCATCCAGAAGGTATTAACCAACACATTTAGAAACAAGACTCCAAAGTGTAAGTATTTTTAGCGTTTAGTGGGATTAGGCCATGAGATGATGCTTAAAACGCTTTCAAGAAATACTTTGAGAATCTCTGTAACATAGTCAGGCATGAGAGAAACACACTGGTGCAACTCAGGCTTGTGCACAATTCAGAATTTGAATTCAATTTGAATTTATGTCAAAAGCAGGATCTAGAATTACAATTCGAATTTGAATTAAAGCAGAATTGCAATTCAATTAAAATTCAAAGAAATTCATATACATATTTTAAGTGAAGTGTTTAACAATGGAGCTTTACAGTATGTCAGATATGATTGCATTATGCACTTTGTGTTATTTGATTACTTTGAAATGAAAATAACATTGGAACAAATCTAGTTAAACATTGAAGGTGTAATTTATTTCAAGAATTTGATCATAATCTATATTTTAGAACTAAATGTATGCAGGGTTGAGAAGTGACTAGTAATGTGTAATGAAATTATATTATTAAATTACAAAATTAATGTAATTGTATTTACTGAGGTAAAATGTGTAATTCAATTAGTTACTAATCAAACTAAAATGAAATTGCTTTGCATTGATAAAGAAATCCAAATAAAGTAATCCAAACCACATTTATAATGGGTCACTTATAACAGTTAAGCAATTACTTAAATGTAATTGCTTAACTGTTATAAGTTACCCATTATAAATGTGGTTTGGTTTACTTTATTTGGATTTCTTTATCAATGCAAAGCAATTTCATTTTAATTTGATTTAAATTTAATTTTTAAATGTAATGATTTAGATTTGATTTAAAGCTCCATTGTTAAACACTTCACTTAAAATATGTATATGAATTTCTTTGAATTTTAATTGAATTGCAATTCTGCTTTAATTCAAATTCGAATTGTAATTCTAGATCCTGCTTTTGACATAAATTCAAATTGAATTCAAATTCTGAATTGTGCACAAGCCTGATAGGGGGCAATTTTGAACACAGCTTTGGAGTCTTTTCTAAAGGCCCGATGAGCTCAATCAGTTGTGTTTGAGAATGAGTTAAAAAAAAAGTGTAGTTTTGGTGTGCCTCCAGGAACAGAGTTGGAAAACACTGAGCTATGAGATAGTAGATGATGGGTAAACTGATGCAAGAAGCACGACTAGGCCTGAAATTTGCGATGATTTAAATGGCTTGAATTGCACTTCTGTTTCTACAATGATATTTTGAGTGGCCAATACATTACAGTCCTGGGTCATGACTCTTGGCATAACCCGTCAAAAATGACACACCAGATGGTCATCTGCCTCTAAGCAGTGGCATGAGCCATTCCTCCTAATGGTGACATCTGGGCAGGCATACACAGCGTTGAATGGTGAGACGAGTTCAATTATACACTTGTGATAGACTGTAAAAACCTGGTCTTGATCCAAAACGCCTATTATATGTTGACAAGTAATGTCATGTTTAATTAATGGATGCATTTGTGGAGTTTATTTCCCCAGTGTGGCTTTAGTCTTTGTGTGGTTAAATTTTTTATTTTATTTATATATATATATATATATATATATATATATATATATATATATATATATATATATATATATATATATATATATATATATATATATATATATATATATATATAATATATATATATATATATATATATATATATATATATATATATATATATATCCTTAATGAATTCACCTGTATACATATGCTATAGACCAGCATTGGGCAAAATTCAGAATTTAAGATGCCCTTGTCCCACCGGATGATGGACTAGAACTAGAAAGACAGGATGGGGAATTTAGAGAAGCGCGATTCAAAGAAATTTATCATTTAATTAGTCTTACACAAGTAATTTGACAAAACATACATAATTATACATTTAATTTATCCTAATTTATCCTAAGATTAAAGACTATAACCTAGATGTGCTGTGTTTGACAGAAACCTGGCTAAAACCAAACGATTACATTACTTTAAATGAGTCCACTCCGCAAGATTATTGTTATAAACATGAGCCTCGTCTGAAAGGCAAAGGGGGAGGTGTTGCTGTAATTTATAGTAATATTCTGAAAACCACTAAGAAATCTAGTTTTAAATATACTTCTTTTGAAGTGTTGGTGCTTAATGTAAAAATTTATAGTGTAAACAATAAATCACGTTTGAGAATTCTGCTGGCTACTGTATACAGGCCACCAGGGCACCATAAAGATTTTATCAAAGAATTTGCTGACTTTCTATCAGAATTAGTATTGGCTGCAGATAAAGTCCTAATTGTTGGTGATTTTAATATACATGTAGATAATGAAAAAGATGCATTGGGATTGGCATTTAAAGACATTATAAACTCAATTGGAGTGAGACAACACGTGTCAGGACCTACTCATTGTCGTAATCATACTCTTGATCTAATATTATCACATGGAATAGATGTTGATGGCGTTGAAATTCTGCAGCAGAGCGACGACATCTCCGATCACTATCTAGTCTCGTGTAAATTACATTTAGCCAAGGCTGCAAAGCCGACTCCATGTTATAAATATGTTAGACCTATCACTTCTGCCACTAAAGATTGCTTTATCAATAATCTTCCAAATCAGTTTCATAATCTCAGCATCCCAGATAGCTTAGAAGAACTTGATATTGCAACAGAAACTTTTAACTCTCTCTTTTCCAGCACTTTAGACACAGTTGCTCCGCTGCGCTTAAAGAAGATCAAAGAAAATAGTCCAACGCCGTGGTACAATGAGCACACCCGGGCCCTTAAGAGAGCAGCCAGAAAAATGGAGCGAAACTGGAAGAAAACAAAACTAGAGGTATTTCGGATTTCATGGAAGGAGAGCTCGATTGCTTACAGAGAGGCCTTAAAAGATGCTAGAATATTTTTCAACCCTATTAGAAGAAAATAAACATAATCCTAGGTATTTATTTGAACAAGTGACTAAACTAACGAAAAAGAAAGCTTCAAGCCCAGAAGTTTATAAGAAACACAGCAGTAATGACTTTATGAACTTCTTCACTTATAAGATTGATAATATCAGGGACAAAATTATAACTATGCAACCGTCTACTACAGTATCGCATCAGGGAGTATATTGTAGTCTCTGTGAGGAACATTTTGATTCATTTGTTGCTATAGGAGAGGAAGAATTTTGCAAAATTGTTAATTCATCTAAATCGACAACTTGTATGCTAGACCCTATACCGACTAAGCTACTGAAAGAGATGCTTCCAGAGGTCATAGATCTCTTCTAGATATCTGTAATTCATCTTTGTCATTAGGATATGTACCAAAAACCTTTAAGTTGGCTATGATTAAACCGCTTGTTAAAAAACCGCAACTTGATCCTACAGAATTAGTCAATTACAGGCCGATCTCGAATCTGCCTTTTCTGTCAAAGATACTAGAAAAAGCAGTATCCTCACAACTGTGTTCCTTTTTAGAAAGAAATAATATCTGCGAGGATTTTCAGTCCGGATTTAGACCGTACCATAGTACTGAGACTGCTCTCATTAAAGTCACAAATGATTTGCTCCTATCATCCGATCGTGGTTGTATCTCTCTATTAGTGTTACTTGATCTTAGTGCTGCATTTGATACTATCGACCACAACATTCTTTTAAATAGACTAGAAAACTATGTTGGCATTAGCGGAATTGCACTAGCATGGTTTAAATCATACTTATCTGACCGATATCAGTTTGTAGCAGTAAATGAAGAGATGTCTTATCGATCACAAGTTCAGTATGGCGTACCACAAGGCTCAGTACTAGGACCGCTGCTCTTCACTCTGTACATGCTACCATTAGGAGATATAATTAGGAAATATGGAATTAGCTTTCACTGTTATGCTGATGATACTCAGCTGTATATTTCTTCAAAACCTAACGAAACTTACCAATTCACAAAATTAACGGAATGCATAGCTGATATAAAAAATTGGATGACCAGTAATTTCCTATTACTAAATTCTGAAAAAAACAGAGATTCTAATCATTGGACAAAAAACTTCCTCACCTAATAACCTAGAATACTGTCTAACACTTGATGGCTGCTCTGTTAAGTCTTCGACGTTAGTTAGGAACCTGGGTGTGCTCTTTGATACTAATCTTTCATTTGAAAGTCACGTGTCTAGTATCTGTAAAACCGCATTTTTCCATCTTAAAAATATATCTAAATTACGTCATATGCTCTCACTGACAAATGCGGAACAATTAGTTCATGCGTTCATGACCTCAAGGCTAGATTATTGTAATGCTCTACTGGGTGGTTGCCCTGCACGCTTATTAAACAAACTACAGCTAGTTCAAAATGCAGCCGCTAGAGTTCTTACCAGAACCAGGAAGTATGACCATATTAGCCCGGTTCTGTCAACACTGCATTGGCTGCCTATTAAACATCGTATAAATTTTAAAATATTGCTGATTACTTACAAAGCACTAAATGGTTTAGCTCCCCAGTACTTGAGCGAGCTCTTAACGCATTATAGTCCTTCACGTCTATTGCGATCTCAAAATTCTGGCCAGTTGATAATACCTAGAATATCAAAATCGACTGCTGGCGGTAGATCCTTTTCCTATTTAGCACCAAAACTTTGGAACAATCTTCCTAACACGGTCCGGGAAGCAGATACAGTCTGTCAGTTTAAATCTAGACTAAAAACACATCTCTTTGGCTTAGCATACACATAACACATTATAGATTTCTATAATTCAATGTTAGGCTGCATAGATTAGATCAGCCGGAACCGGGAACACTTCCCATAATTCCTGATGTACTTTGTACATCATAAGAAGGATGGCGTCTACGCTAATATTAGTCTCTCTGTTTATCCCGAGGTTTACCGCAGACCGCCGGATCCAGGGCATATCCAGATCTGATGAAGGACCATCACATGGACACGTCGACACGCATTATCAGGGCTGTGAAGGTCCATGGACACCTCACCACTCATCTCCTCACCGGCCGGATGACCCAACCCAACCAGATGAACTGGATAATATCGTGAAAGTTCTGATCCCATCTGACTCCTGACATTATACTGCCTAACTCATAATCATACACTGTTCATTCGTTGGCCAAAGGAGGACTGGCCCCCCGACTGAGCCTGGGTTCTCCCAAGGTTTTTTTCTCCATTCTGTCACCTGATGGAGTTTTGGTTCCTTGCCACTGTTGCCTTCGCCTTTTGGCTTGCTTAGTTGGGGACATTTAATTTTCAATTGAACAATACTATTACAACATTGTTTTCCTGTTATCTCTGTAAAGCTGCTTTGAAACAATTTGTATTGTAAAAAGCGCTATATAAATAAAGGTGACTTGACTTGACTTGACTAATTTAGACACACTGATTAAACACGTCTAGCATTATATTGTCAAAACAATTAGCCCAGCAATTAAAACAGATTTTAATTTTGCCATACAGCTAATGTTCTTATTTGCTTTTTTATTTTACATTGAACTGGCAACTTACAGACCCATTTCAAAATTTCAATTTATGTCTAAAATATACTTGTCTGCTCAATTGTGCTCATTAAAAGAATGATCTCAATGAAAAATCTCAGTGCCCATCATAGCACAGAAATATGCTTGGTAATATTACAAATGACTTACTTCTATCTTCTGACCAAGGCTGTGTTTACTTAATCCTAGAGCTGCGTTAGATGCTATCATGACATACAGGGATGGAAAACAGTAAAAGCAAATGTCTTTGTCCATTTTAGTAAAAGCAAACGACTTTGTTTATTTTCAAATATCTTGGATTATTTTCAATCCTACTACAAAATTGCACTATTGGTATACGTCAGTATGGAGTGCAGCAAGGGTCTGTTTTAGGCTCTCTGCTATTTTCAGTTATATATTTCATCACGACCAGATGAAATCTCTAAATGATCCAAGTTGACAGAGTGTGTTCAAGACAATATATTGGATGGCCAGTAATTTTTTCTTATTACATTCGGATATTAAATTGGACCAAAAACCTGTACACAGAATCTTTTAGAATACAATTTGTAAGGGTGGATTATTACTTTATCTTCTACAGTTAAAGACCTGGGTGTTATATTAGACAGCAACTTATCTTTCGAAAATAATTTTACATGTTATCGGTTTTATGATGCAGAAAAGCTAGCTCATGCATTCATGACTTCTAGACTGATTTATTGTAATGCACTACGCTGGCTGTCCTGCATCCTCATTAAATAAGCTACAGTTCGTCCAGAATGCCGCTGCTAGAGCTTTTACCAAGTCAAGAAAATATGATCATATAACCCCAATTTTATCATCTCTACTGGTTAAGTTCCGTATTGATTACAAAGTATTGCTATTGACTTAGAAGGACCTAAATCTGTAAAGCTGCTTTACAGCCACACTGTGAAAAGCGCTATGAAAATACATGTGAACTGAATTAAATAATTATAATTAATAAATATTTTTGATGCTTGACTCAGTAACTTTCTTCCAACATGGTCTATAAAATGAAAGTAAATGTTTAAACTATTGGAAATAATAATACATTATTAATGAAATAGAATTTTAAAATATAATAATAATAATAAACGTTATTGAAAAATATGAATTTGATTAAAAAAATTTTATTGGCACAGACCCTATAGTACACTGAAAAAAATGGTAACGGATTTACTTTTAAACAATTTTCACTTAGAATTTTAACAAAGAATTTACAAGTAACACATGTACAGTAAAACATGAAATTTTTAAGAAAGAGCGAATTAGTATTTTCTACAATGTACTGCAATAATCTTTGTTTGAAAAATCTTTTTTTAAAGCAGTTACAAATACCATGTCAATAACCTCAGTTTTGTACATCCAGTGACATTATGGTGTCATGCTAAGAAATCTGAGATCTGTGTCTGAGTTACATTATGAGCCAAAGCCTATATGTATATTAATATATGTAGAAGAGACTGCAAATAATTAATCTTGCTGTATACTAACTTGCTTGATTTTTGTCTACTTGACCAGAGGATGGCAGTATTGTGCTAAAACTGAGGATTAACATTACATGTATCACAAATAGGTGCATGAACTACCTTCACTTTTTATTTGCTCCATGAGTCAGCTATTATTCCTATATGTCATTAAACAAATCTGTAAAACTCACAATGAGCCTCTTCATTCTTTAACAAGACAATAACATTGGAGACATAATGTATACCTACTGCTAATCATGTAACATTTGAGGGATACAACAGTATTTTTTTTTGTGAGTAACTAAAAGAAATTAGATGGAGAATTACAGAGAACGGGCTGTCAGGTGATAAAATAAGGGAGTGTAATGAGTCAAACTGCCTCTTCATATGAGCGTAACCTTCAACTCTAGATCACCCGTGGAGAAGGTGCTGAATGCAGAACTGACCATGTGGAATAAGCCAACATCACTGTAACCCACAGCTCTGCTGTGATCAGAGAGGTCATGCCCTTGTCTAGTTGTGTTTACGGGTAAAATGATGGTCTATCACATCACATCTGAGACGTCAACACAGCAAAACTGTCTAATAGAAGTTTTCATATGCATGCCACAAAGCCTTAATAGAACTGTAAAACAATTGTGTATTTCAATACCAATATTTTACATTAAATTTTGGCAAAGGACACAAACCCTTTGACGTCAACAACCAAAGATATGGGAACGGATCAAATTTTGGATTTACAACCCACCAGTCAAAACCACTGTTTTTTTTTAATTTCATAAATATTCTATTTAATCCCAGTAATGTTTTATATTCAGAGTTCATTCAAACGACTTTTGAAGTCTTTTATCATTTCAACATTCCGTGTCAGACGGATTCCTTTTTGCTCAGCCTTGCTTTCTTGCACATTGTATTAAGTCAGCATCTCTGAAGGTCTAATGAAGACTTTGTTGCAGTTCCATTCTTTGCCAGAATGCCTTTCTGCAGTCAAAAGCATAAAATCAGGGCGAGTCTTCAATGGGCATCGGTTGACACTGATGTCACAGCCAGAGTGAAAGGCCATTGGCTGCAGAGACGCTGGCCTGTTCTTCCCTCACAAAAGATATGAGAACAATCAGCTTAGGATTCAATAAAGTTTGAAACCCTTCTGATGCCTTCATATGGATTAATAAGGGAAGAAATGCCATTCAAACATGAAACCAAAGGAAAGCTGCAGTTGGGTGTGCTCCCTGCTTTCACTAAAGTAAGTTTCCCCTCCCTCTTACAAACACCCTCATTTTGTAAGGGAATTACACAATCATAAAGGCTTTTCCCAAAATGACATTGTGCCTGGCTCATTGCCCTTCATACTTATTAGTGGCACTGGCACCACACCACAGCCAGGAGCTAACACACCAAAAACCGGAACTGTGTATAACAACACATTAGCATCATGATGATAAGTTTAATACTATTTTCACAAAAAAACTTCGTAATCTGTTAAAATATATTTTTAAATTCACCACAAACTGACTTAAAGGGGCTATGTGTAGGTTTTTACTTAAAAAAAATCTTTAAGATAGAGTTTTCATTTGTACATTTATGAGCCAACCATAATGTAATAAAGAATGACACCTTGACTGTCCACCGGTTGCCTCTATCAGCCTGTAGGCTCAAGTGTGTGTGGAGGAGTCGGGTCCGAATTGGCGCGAAAATTCACAAAATGTGACGTCATGGCGCGTTCTCGTCTACTTGGGCTTACTCCGTACGGCAGCCATTAGTAAGCAGCAGCAATCGCTATGAACTGTCAGCCCGTTCTCATCCCAAGGCGTAATATACTGACGCTTTTGCCAAAGCGTCTAAATAGAACGCACATGGCACCCTTTAGCGTCAATATGAGACGCCGATATATATGGGGCAGAAGGCGCCTCCTAGCGGTCTAACCTAACCCTACACCATACCTAAACCTACCCATTTCTTGGCGTATTATATTGACGCTAAAGGGTTCCATGTGCGTTCGATTTAGACGCTTTGTCAAAGTGCCAGAATATGACTCCTTGGGATGAGAATGCGTTGGAACTGTATGAGGCTGGCTGCAGTTTCTCTAACGGCCAGTGGTGTCAGTAACGGTTAGAAATTTCCGAACTTCCGCAATGCTCCTTTAAATAGTCTGAGAGAAATGTTAATTATAAATCAAATCAAAAGAGTTCAGAGGACAGAACTCCACATGATTATAAGAAATGCCTTCAAAGTGTAAAATTGCCTTTAAAATAATTGCCCACAATATTATAGAATTTATACACACTCACCGACCACACTTTTCCTTTAGAACTCCTTTAATTCTTTGTGGCACAGATTCAAAAAGGAGCTGGAAACATTCCGCATGCTGTACATTCATGACGTGAATCTCCCGCTCCAGCACATCCCAAAGCTGCTCTATTGGATTGAGATCTGGTGACTGTGGAGCCATTTGAGTATAGTAAACTCACTGTCATGTTGAAGAAACCATATTGAGGTGATTTGAGCTTTTTGACATGGTGCATTATCCTGCTGGAAGTAGCCATCAGAAGATGAGAACACTGTGGTCTTAAAGGGATGGACATGGTCTGATGATACAATACTCCGGCTGTGGCGTTTAAATGATGACAATTGATACTGGCATGATGGATCCATGCTTACATTACACCATTGTTTACAACAAATTCTGACCCTACCATCTGAACGTTGCAGCAGAAATCCAGACTCGTCAGACCAGGCAATGTTTATTCTAGTCTTCTATTGTCCAGTTTTGGTGTGTCTTCTGCTGCTGTAGCTCTTCTGTTTCAAGGTTCAATGTGTTGTGCGTTCAGAGATGCTCTTCTGCAGACCTTGGTTGTAACGAGTGGCTATTTACTGTTGCCTTTCTATATCAGCTCCAACCAGTCTGGCCTTTCTCCTCTGACCTCTGGCACCAACAATGCCTTAAGATGTTTTTTGTGTGAAAATCCCAGTATCAGCAGTTTCTGAAATACTCAGACCAGCCCGTCTGGCACCAACCACCATGCCACATTCAAAGTCACTTAAATTACCTTTCTTCCCCATTCTGATGCTCAATTTGAACTTCAGTAGATCGTCTTGACCATGACATAAAAGTACAGTAGTTGCTGCCATGTGATTGGCTGGTTAGATATTTGCGCTAATGAGGTTAAGTGGCTGGCAGTGCTGGGTAGATTACTTACAAATTGCAGTCCATTACTGATTCCAAATTACATGAAAAAAAAGTTTAGTTACGTAATCCATTACATTACGCATTTAAGGTAAAATAATCTGGCTTTTTGATTACATTTGTCCAAATAGTTTATCACATTACATTTTCAACATGAAGTGCATTTTTTATTATCATACATTTTTAAAATTAAAATTAATCATTTAAAAACAAAAACAAATAAAAAAATAAAAAAAAAATATATATAGTTTATTCGTTTACCTGCCTGTCACATTTTCAGTGTCACATGATACTTTGAAAATCATTCTAATATGCTGATTTGGTGCTCAAGAAACTATTATTATTATATTATTAACAAGTGTTGAAAAAATAAACCTTTCTTGCGCAGCAAATCAGGTTATTAGAATGATTTCTGAAGGATCATGTGAAACGGAAGTGAGTTCTGCTGAAAATTCAGCCATCACAAATTTTTTTTAAATTTTTTTTAAATGTATTAAAATAGAAAACATATACATTTAAAAATTTGTTAGATTATATAAATGATAATATTTTGTATAAATTATATTACACTTATATTCTTTTTTATTTACGTGTGAAAGTCTCATAGGCCCATCATAATTAAATAACACAGTCTCATCCCAAGAAGTCAAATATTGACGTTTTGGGACGTCTTTTGACCATACGTCAATATCCGCCTTTTTAGGGTACCCTTAAACGTCGGTAAATGAAGATCCTGGGACGTCATACAACTGACGCTTTACCTTTAACGTCAGTAGGTGACGGGGTAGGTTTAGGGGTAGGTTTAGGTCTGGGGTAGAGTTAGGATCCGATAACGTCATCTAACCGACGTTTAAGGGTACCCTAAAAAGGCGGATATTGACGTATGGTCAAAAGACGTCGCAAGACGTCAATATATGACTTCTTGGGATGAGACTGCGCTGAATTAAAACACACTATGACATCAAGAAACAACACGAGAGAGCCAGCTAATCCTGATCCAGCAAGCAATGCATTCTTTCAAATCACTGTTTCCCCAATTGTCCCTGAAATCTGAGCCTTTATAAGCATGGTCATGGTTAGCGAGACAATGCATGCCACAAAGGGAAGCTACAGTCCATTTACTGTTCCTCAGTTTTCAAACAGAAAGGAACTTTTCCCAGGACTTATGTTTGTGGGTTTTAACAGTCACTGATATGGTGTCAGAGTGACTCAGAATGCAAACTTCTGCATTACTCCAGACAAGAGAGCTATACAAGCTAAAAAGGAAGTGGCTTACGGCATCCAGTGCTGAGTGTGCACACGCAAACAATGCAGCAAGTCACATTTTAACACCACAAAAATGAAACTTTTGAAATTATTTACTGTCAAGAGCCATCGGACAAATGAGCAATGGCTAAACATCTACACTCCTGGGGCAAAAAATGGCCAATGCAAAAATGGCAAATTATTTATTGGATATTTATTTGTTTGGGTCTTAACTGTTTTATTCACAAATCACTGGTCAGGAAATAAGAATAAATCGCATAAATACTGTAGATAAAGTAACAGAATACCCACTCCCAACGTACAGACAGTTTTTTACAGGAAGAACAGTCAGTGTTGTTTCACTCAATGTTAACGCTCAAGCTTCATGAGTTTAATGTGAGACCAAATATTCACTATAGGGTTCACATCTGGACTCTGAGCAAAACATGAGTCTGACGGACTTTTTCTCAAGCCACTTCTTGGTTGACTTTGCAATGTGGGCAGGAGTGTTGTCTTATTGAAACAGAGCATCGGATCATTCCTCTAGATAATTTTTTCAATTGTGGGAAGCGAGCATTTCTGCAATATTCTCTAAATGGCCTTTCAGCACCAACACCAGCAGCTGAACTTCTCCCGCACAGACACCTCTCCCTCCATGCTTCACTGTGCTAGAGAAGCATTTATTAGTACATTTCTCAGCAGATTTTCCAAAGACACCGCTCTAGAGAATCAGTGATTCATCACTTCACATACAACTTCCCATATTCTGCCAAAAACTTAATTCTGTCTTAGATGTTTTTCTGAGACAGCAATGGCTTTCTTTTTCTTTTTTTTTTAAGAAGTGCATTTGCTTAAATTTGTGGTTTTAGTGTCTAACCTTTTGTCTAACCAGTGTCTAACCGTGTCTATGTTTAGCTTTTTACTTCTGCTGATTGTTAGCCTGGATGCCAGCCCGAACCCCGCCCACAACATTTTTTGGTCGGGAAGTTCGGTCTGGACTCGATCCATTGAGGAGTAATTATGATCGGTTCAGAAATCGTCGGGCCAATCAGATTGCCAGGGCGGGCTTTATACGATGATGGACCATAGACTGTAAAAAATATAGACAAAGCGTCTGTGACGTCACCCATAGACTTTCTGAAGAACGGTTTTGAGGCCGTTTATGGGCGGTGCCATCTTGGAAAATCTACGATGTTTCAATACAAATGTTCAGAAAGGATACAGAGGTGGTATGATGTGTTGTGTCACATCATGGCCGAGAGACGTCAATTCCTCTCGGCGCAGCCCGTTATCAGCTGTCAATCAAAGTTAACCACGCCCTTATTTGTCATACATTTTATATCTAAATACGTTCTAAACTAACGAGTTAGAAAAAAATTCACCCCCCTCACAGTTGTCAGGCACTCGGAACCTATCGAAAAAATACAATAAAAGTCCATGGGACCAACCTGTAAAAACATGAATTTATGCTGTGAAAACGGACATTTTAACATGGGGGTCTATGGACATTTGCTCCTATTTGGGACCTGCCCCTAGCGGATTTTACATGTATTGCAGTTTTTCGCACTTCCGGGTAGGCTTCATAATATTTCAGATTAGAATGTTGCCGCTTGTGATGGACAGATGATCTGCAGTTACGTAATCATCACGTCATCAAACGTATTTCTTTCAAAAATGCTTTTCGGGTTTGCAAGTACTCTCCGCGAATCCTTACATTCTTATTGCAACACCGGCAAAGATCGTTAACACATTATTTTTTAAATACTTTTTCCAGAGTGCGTGCAGTTGAGTTCTGTTGACAAATATAAATCGCTCAACATACTTACTGCGTTGCTCTGATTAGTTGTAGGTCTATCCAATTGAGTGCAGAGGGTTTTTCCTGGTTCGGTTAAGACACGCCTCATAATCAAAGCAGTATCAGACTCACATTCTGACTAGAATACGAGTATGACGAAGTCAGGCTAGCTGATTGTATTTAGGCTTCAAAATTCATAGACGTTGTGTCATTTGTGAAGACTATCATGATGAACAAAAAGAGTTTTGTTGGTTACATGCAGAGATTATTTCTGTAATCAAACAAATGAAAAAAAAAATGCTTGGGTCACTACAGCACTGGGAGTAGTACTGTATAACTACACGATTCAAATAAATACTAGTTTATTTTAGTTTAATTTATTTCTTTAAAAAAAATATAATAATTTGTCAAAACACACAGGGTTATAGAACTAAGCTACATGAAAACAGGGCAAGGGCTTTGAAATAATTTCTGTCCTGAACTTAATCAACTGGCATGTAATCCCAAACGCTCATGCAGTCGCAGCTCAAAATTAACCAGCATATTCCATGAATTCCAATTCCCCGGGGCTGCCATGGCTACGCAATCACGACAGTAATCCACAGCTTAAATAGTGCAGTAGGTTAAGCATGGCCATCAAAGCAATAGTTTGACGACTGAACAGGCTCTGATGAGGGTTTGCCCGAGTATAATGAGGCTCTGTAATCAGTGGCGAGTTGACCCATGCCGGTCTCTAGCATTGACCTTCCCTGTTACAGCTCTTTAACTTTTAAAGTAGACACAAGACTGCTAGCCCAGCTGAATATATGTGACAGCAATAACTAGCTAATCGGCCAGAGAGTAATCTGTTATGATTAGACCCTGGGGTCTCATATGTTTACAACAAAGGACATTTGATGTTGAAAAGACATTTGTAGGAAGCAATACATTCAGGGACGATTCCCGAACTGCTAAATTTATATGTAATATAGGCCCAATGGTCATTTACAAAATGCTTGACATTCATTTCTCCTTTATACATGTTTTACTTTGTTAATAAAATAATTTTTTAAACCCCAGTAACTTTGTTTTAAATTTTAGTTCACCCCAGGTTGTGTGTCAACCCAAAAACAATACAAAAATACTAACTGTGGACGAACTGCATATGAAATACTCTCCAGTGTTACCATAATATTGTCAAAACAAAACAGAAATACAATTGGCTAGGTGTATCAAACCATTAGTTTGAAAAACTCTGTCCCAGGATAACTTCTTCTGCTAACCAAAACCAATCCATGAAGGAAGACAAATCTCTCTGAGATTGATGTGCCTGTCAAACTCTGGCCCAACTCAGTACAGCCCTGTGTGGCCCGTGCTCAAAAAAAGCCATCCCTCCTTTAGTGCCGCCAGTGCAGCGGGGCAAATATTGACCCGTCCCTCTTACAGATGAGTCTCTGTGGGGAACACGATTGGCAGACCACTGATGAATGCTGATTAGAGCATCTCAGTCAGTCGTTAAAACAACCTGCCAGGCTCACCCCCTTTATCTCAGGCTCAACTTTCTGCCTCCACAAACCATTGTGAGTCATCAAAGGCAGAGTAGCACTTGAATGCCAATGACCACACGAGGAGGGGGTCCAGACAAATGAACTAGAAAACATTTCATAAGACCCTCAGTGGAGGCAGTGAGCAGACAGTATCCCTGCAAGGGGTCTTCGTGTGTATGGGGCCCCTGAGTGTGTATGGGGCCTCTGAGTGGGGTGCTTAGGCTGGATTTTACGCATGGTTTTCGGTTTAAAAATGTGACCACATTTCCAACTAGTGTGGTGAAGTAAAGATTGACAAGTTATAACTGGTACAACACAACAAACTTTCAAAACTAAATAATTTTTGATGATTCCAGGATAAGAAAGACATGAAGCACTAAAACAATAAAAAGCTTGCAAAAGCTGTCATATTTTATTTATTTTTTTGTGCAAGGAAGACTGTGGCTACATTCAGCTACATAGAAGAATGGTCCAATCAAATAAAAAGATTTTCCCTTTAATTTCTAGCAGCATATTTAAAAAAAAACAACCTGCAATTAAAAGCATACTTAATTTTATAAAGTCTATAGAAAAGGATGCAAAATTATTTTGCAAATAAAATATAAAATGCATTACAAAAATTTTAAAAGAAATATTTTTTTAAAGTGCATTAAAATCAGTATCAGTTTTCACAAGTAAATCTTATAAACCATGTAATGTTTCAACCCCAATACGAATAGCTACATTATTATTTGCTTAAAATTTATTTAATCACCATAGTATTTGTTATACAGCCTATAATATTTGTATAATATATATATATATATTTTTTGTTGTTGTTGTTTTGTTTTTGTTTAAATGATTATTAATTTACTTATTTTTTTACTATATTACAGCAAAGACACCATTACGAATAGTGGCATTTACCAATAATAATAATTAAATCATGGACCCATAATGATACTAATGTCTAGGGGGAAATATGGTTAAATGGTCATGAATATAATATAATCTTAGACCATATTTTTCTTTACATACGTAAATTTGGAGTTGCCAAATTTGGAAGTTCTTTTGGATTTGGGGTGAAGTGAGGCAAGTTTTCCTGAGGTTCACTCTTTTATTATTATTAATTAAATAAAAATATTCCCTAATTTCTATTGATAAAAAAAGATTAAAACCCTTATTTTGGAGTATCCACTCCAGAAGTCTAACTTCAGCTCAATCTTTTGGTCTCCCGGCCCTCGCCATACACTGCAAGTAGGTCTCTCGATCCAAAAAGTGCACAGCACACACCTGAAGCATTTTGCAAACACTCTCACATGTGATGGTTAAGTTGTAGCTCACCATAAAATGGTTAAAATACTTCTCAAAGGCTTTGCTCTGTGGCTGTTCGAATCTAAGGGCAAGTTCATGCAAGTTGTGGGGCTGAATGTCTTCGATATCGAAAGCCTCAGTCATAATGTATTCCAGCTTCCACTCTGACCTTTTTTCCAGGTTTGCTTCTGTGAGATTTAAATAGAACTGCCAAATATCCTGTAGAAGAAAAAAAAAAGAGAGTGATTATTACAAGAGATACAATAGAAGAGCCATGCTTTGAGCTGACACCTTGATTAAAACACAGCATGTAATTAGAACTGACACTATCATTAATCATTCAGAAACAGGACTTGCTCAAGGAACAGACACATCGGTGGTGCAGGAATGACCTCACACAGAATTTTCACATTTATTAGAATTAAGCCAACTATTTAGCTCTAAACAACTCAGAATATCATAATTAAAAGTCACATTAAAAGACAGTGCTTTGCCTAATATATGGAAGCTTTTTTTTGAGAGAGAGAGAGAGAGAGAGAGAGAGAGAGAGAGAGAGAGAGAGAGAGAGAGAGAGAGAGAGAGAGAGAGAGAGAGAGAGAGAGAGAGAGAGAGAGAGAAAAGCGTCTTTTTATCTCACAAATCTGACTTTTTTTTTTCTTGCAATTGCGAGTTTATATCAGAATTGCTAACTATAAACTTGGAATTAAGAGAATATCTAAATTGCGATATCCAAACTCGCAATTGCAAGATAAAATTCAGAAATGCAACGTATAAACTCGCACTTGCAAGTTATCATTTTGTAGTTATCATTCTTGGTGTGAACAGGCCTTTAAACTCTGAATTGCAAAAAAAAAAAAATAGATTTGTAAGAAAAAGCTGCACTTACCTTTTTAATTTGTTTTATTCCATGATGGAAGCAAGCTTCCATACTAATAATTATAAGTATGTTCTTATAATTCTAAATGCATGCTAAAAGTAAATAAATCAGTGCTTGAACTTGCTAGTAGGTGGAGACTTACCAGTAAACCATAATTGTCAGGGTGGTACAAATACGCACGGAGGCCAGGATTGTTCGAAAATGGCTCCAATAGACTTTTGATGGGTGTAACAGCAGGTGTGACAAATATAGAGTTTACAGGGTTCCCTAGATTAGAACAGATGCATTTATGGTACATAAATCAGTATGGTACATACTATATATACACACACACACACATATATATATACATGTGTATTTTATTTGAACTAAGTCAACAGTTTGGAACTAAAAAACATCTCTTGCTGAATCTCTTTTTTAAAATATGAATGTACTGCGGTGTTATGTTACCTTTGTGGTCCAGCAGAACCATTATGCTGTCTCGATGAGTGTGGCCGTAGAATTGACCCTCAACGACGTCACTGTAGTTGCGAAATATTTTGACCAGTTGTTCATTGTAGCTTTCTCGGATGGCTGTTGTATTTATATCATAGGGTAGGTAACCAATGGGGACGTGAGCAATTACATAGACCTCAGAGGAACAGATGACAGTGAAATTCAACTCAGCAGTCACTCACACACTGCTGATGTCACTTACATGGACATACCACTTTGCAAATCTTAATTTACAGCCTTATAACAAAATGGCCTCTTATGATCCGTGCAGCGGGCTCTTTCTAAAATGAAATTGTCTTGTAAAAGCAGACAGAATATACTCACCTTCTCCATGTTTTGTCTTGAGAGCTCAAGCGTTTCCTGCAGCCACTGGAACTGCCCAGCAGGATCAGACATATTTACAGTCACTTCATTAGGACTGTAGTACAGGTTTGTGTTGAGACTCACCAGACGTAGGCCAGGTTTGATCACAAGAGAGTAAAAACCACCTTCATGTAAACAAGTAACATATGAAGCGTATTAGCTCACTATATTGTCACAGAGCTAAAGGCCACTCTTAGGCAGCATGCATCAAAGTAACAGTGAAGTCTGTGTCTGTGTAAAAAGGCCCACAGCATTAAAGATACATCAGAGTATTTCATTTTACACATGGGGTACTTTTTTTATCCCTGTATGAACCAAGCCCATATTAGGTGTTTGGTGCCAAAAAGCTTTTTTTTTTGTTTGTTTGTTTCATCAGTCCATAGAAGTGTTTGAAAAGTAACTGACACTACTGGAACTTCAAACGGGACGGGATCTATGGTCAGATGAAACAAAAAAAATAGCTTTTGTGTGTGTTTGGGATGCTCTGGATCGACGTATACGACAGTGTGTTCCAGGTCCTGCCAATATCCAGCAACTTTGCACAGCCATTGAAGAGAGTGGACCAACAGTCCACAGGCCACAATCAACAACCTGATCAATTCTATGCAAAGGAGATGAGTTGCACTGCGTGAGGTAAATGGTTATCACAACAGATACTGACTGGTTTTCGGATCCCCCCCAATACAGTAAAACTCCACATTTTAGAGTGGCCTATTATTGTGGGCAGCCTAAGGCACACCTGTGCAATAATCATGCTGTCTAATCAGCATCTTGATATGCCACACCTGTGAGGTGGATGGATTATCTCGGCAAAGGAGAAGTGCTCACTAACACAGATTTAGACAGATTTTGTGAACAATATTTGACAGAAATAGGCCTTTTGTGTACATAGAAAAAGTCTTAGATCTTTGAGTTCAGCTCATGAAAAATGGGGGCAAAAACAAAAGTGTTGCGTTTATAATTTTGTTCAGTATGTATATTATATATAGGTTAGGGTTAGGTTAGGTTATATCGTGCATCCCTACATATATTAGTGACAAAAAGGGATACAATACTGTCGTTTGGATCCAAGTATTTTAGCAAGGCTAAAACTTTGGATTGGCCAATCAGCATCCAAAATCCTCAAATTATATAGTAATTTAATTGTTCTCATTCATGTCTTCCTTATCTGCAGTTACCTTTTTGCAAAGTTGCTACAGCTGCTGGGTTCAACCACGGAGACCAGAGTTTGGCTACAGCGTCGTAAATTGCATTTCCAGATGTTGGCAACTGATCCTAAAATGATTTAAAGCGAGATTAGACACACACAAACCCAGCACAAAATATTTTAATATTCAAAATGGCATACTACACTGCACTTTTAGAGTAAAAAGGTTCCCTTTCGAGAACGTTCACTTCGTATAGAGGGTTTGCACCCAAGTCACGATTTGGTCGGTTACCCGGATGCGCGGCCATTTTGGAGATACTCGGATGTAAACAACAGCATGGATTGCACTGTTTATGTACTACTGAACAGATTGTTACACTAATTTATGATGTCTAAACTACAGAAAAAAAACACATGGAAGCTGCAAAATCATATAGAGAAGGACTTAGTAAATAGGAAAGAGCACAGAATTTTGACGAACTAAAGTTAAAATGTGGTATAGATCCGAACGAGCTAGCTTCTCTAGCCCTTACTGCTATTCTTCCTTCTATTTCTTATCCCGACATAGGCTACGTTCAGATTGTCAGTCCAAAAAAAGCACATGAAATCCGTTTCAAGCTACATCCATATGTGGTCAGAAATCCTATTCAAATCACATATCAGGAAATCCGCTTCAGTCTAAACGCTCTGATCGGATTTTGCGTGGTACGTGACTTTCTAACGCCACGTAAAATGTAAACGTCAGACGTTGTTATAGGGAACATGCTTAAGGTCGCTGCCGAAACAAGGCTGTGTTGTTGCAAAGTGCCAGATAAGCAGAAAATTATTATTTTTGAAACATATTTTGAAACCGGCGCAGATAAGAGTGTGGAAAAAAGTTGTGCATACCAGCCTCCTCCAGTTCTGCAGCTCGAGACGCAGTAGTACAGCGCAGCGGCTACACATTTCCATGTTGTAAAATTTAAATAAGACAACATTTCTATTGCAAATGCAAACCCCTCCAACGCAACGTCATTTCCATATTGCCAAAAAGGTGCATGAACACACAAATCAGATCTGAACAGGTGCGATACACAGTGTGGACATCATTTTAGATCATATTCCAATTGGATACAAAGATAATCGGATTTGGACTGACCGTGTGAATGTAGCCAGTTAACTACTTTACAGCCACATTTTAGCCAGTCAACGCTTCATTTACACACGTGGCTGATGCTGTGCCTCTCTCAACCACAAACGCCTACTTTCATCCATTTTTTACACTCTTCTCTTTAAATTTTGGTCTATAGAACTCGAAAAAAAAATTCCCGGTGCGACCGATTAGTACAGACCAAAACACGACCTTTTTTCAGCAGCAATAATCAGCCAAATATGCAAGTCCGTTCAGTTCAGTGGCATTGTTTACGTTCAGTACATCCAAAATGGCCGATTTCCAGATTTATGACGTGTAGTGAAAACCCTCTAGTGCGTAGCTATGCGCTATGGGAAAACTCCTTTTCTCGAGAATATTAAAGCCTTTATTTTAAAACGCAGTGCAACTGCACAGCACAGAGCTGACTAGCTTGCTGATTGGCTGGGCTGCGGGAACTGCACGAACCTATGGCGAAGCAGCGAGGACGCGCAATCCTATCAGGATGCATCTGGCTTGTGGGCTACTGACTATATAAGTGGTCCATTTCACCATAGGAATCAGATTTAATCTCCTTCAGGGAACTCTCTTCGCTGATTCTCCTGCTGAAGCCTTCGCCGTCATTGAGCCCGAGCAGCAGAACAAGCATCTCTGCATAGCAGTTCAACAGACGGCGGCCTCCTGTTCAAAGCTTCTCGACTTGACACCGCCTCTTCTCTCGCCGTTTTCCAGCGGCCATCCGGCGAAAAGCCTATTTATCCTATAAACGAACAGTGCTCGCCACTGCGACGTAAGGTTACGTGTGTAACCGAGTACGTTCTATATATAGAACCTTAAAAGGTTATGTCAGGAGATTAAAATATAGAACTAGCCTGGAAAACCAGACCCACATCAAGATGTTAGGTCTGGGAACTCACCATTGGCATGCCTCAATCCAACGGGCGGGATAAACGGTTGTCTTTCAAATTCCCTCTGCACACAATAGGACAGCACTACAACCAACCAGAGCAACGAACGGCTGTGGCTGAGTGAGTCTTATGCGGTTTCCCACCAGCAGAGCTAGTTGATGTATTAAACTTTTGCCGTATCTGGTTGGCAAAACTCCAAACACATCTTCCTTTTTTAAGAACGACTTAAGTGCCGTTCTTTGTTCTATTCTCAAAGAAAACTCCCAAGTCGCGGCCAAAGCCGATTCGAAAGACCAGCAGCAGCATCATCTTCTTTGTTTTCACGTAACGTTAACAGGGAATTCACGTGGAACCGTCACATCTCTGCCGTCATTATGTTAAGCCCACCCACCAACTCTATACATGATGTGATTGGCCTGACCAGAGTTTGGTTTTTCCAGCTCGAAAGCCAACAGAGAGTTGCTAGAGACTACACTGTCTGCAAAATACATTTTGCTGCCGCTAGGGTACGTCTAGATTTCTAGGCTAATATAGAACCATTTAAATGTTCATTTTAAAGATTTAGTTTAAATTAATGAATTTAGTTATAATTAATTTATTAAATTTTGTGAATTGAACAGCTCATAAATATACTTAAAAACTGTTAAAAATGAAATTATTATGCAATGATTCAAGACATTTCTCCTTTTTGAAAAAATTGAGCCAAGAACCCTAAGGTTCTATATAGAACACCATTAATCCTTTTCCTCCCCTAAGAATATAGTCTTAATATTTAAAGCTCTATGCAGTAATCACACTGTGCTAAATTGAACTGTACACTACAGAGTACGCCATTTCAAATACTGATCCCACAATGCAATGCGCTCACCATTTAAAGGGTACCTATTGTGTCATTTAAAATGTTCCTAATATTGTTCTGGGAGTCCCCAACAACAGTTTTACGAGCATGCCATGACAAAAAACACTTTTGTTGTCTTATAATATGCATTTATTTTTACTTGATTTGCTCACCGACTCCCATATGAATCGTTTAGCGAGTCATTTTTCCAAACCCCGCCTTTGCGTGACGCTAATCTGTGGTGATATGTTATAGCCCAAAGTTTAGTGGTTAAAGCACATTCAGTCTTTGTTTGCGTTAGCCCAACGCATAAACATATTGATAATGCAGTACTAAGAGGTAACGTTATAGCTATATTCTTTATGACAACTCCATTAACAACGACAAACACTTCACATATTTCAATACAACTGACGACCTATGCGCTGTGTGTACACAACACATACTTATTGAGCATGATACATAAAACATAAAAGCAACAATTAATATTAATAATACTTACAGTTTGTGATTCGGAGAAGGAAGCTGATCCAAATAAACTCGGTACTGAACCTTCCTTCAGTATCAGACGGCTCGCGAATCCATACTTTATAGCATTTAGGTTTGTGAAGCGATCATCTTCAAAATTACGCGAACACAGAACAAGGCTATACTTCTGTGGTATAGTTGTATATATGAACTGTAGCCACTTAGTCTTCAAATGCTCCTCACTGGGCAGATGAAAAAAGTTTGCTTTTGCATCGCACTTCAAAACAGCGTCTTGACATGATGTTAGTTTTCCCTGGCGTCTCCGACAGGGTTGCCAGGTCTGCACAACAAAACCAGCCCAATTGCTCATCAATACTAACCCAATCACCCGTTCCCGGGTGTTTCCCCAATAACAATCATGTTCCAGTGGGTAAAACAATCGCGTCAACCCGTGCACTACACAAACAACCCGCGGAAACAGTGCAGGCATATACGGACCTGGCAACACTGGTCTCCGAACGCAATAAGTAGGCGTATCTTATTCAAATAACTTGTCAAGTTGACGTCAACTAGACAAAGGAAAAGCATCGTTCGTCGAACGACTCATATCAGCGACTCAGAGTCGACTCTTACTTTCGAGAGACAATAACTTTGTATACGGTGAACTTTCATGTTTAAAACTTTGCAGGATGTTTTCGTTCACTTAGATCTATGTTACACACTACATGAAGGGCAATTTTCAAAAATCCATAATAGGTACCCTTTAATGTTCATAAAGGAAGCAGAGGTAATATCAGTAATGAATGAGACATCTTTTTCTTGATTGATGTTTTCATTAAATTGTCCAAAGATAAGATGTTTTTACATAAAATGTAATTAAAAATGCTTAACTGGATGCCACTCAATACCTCTAATGAAGAGATACGGAAATGTTTGAATAGTTTTTTTGTCGCATAATGGTTTAAATCCATTTATATTTTTAAAAAAATAGACAACTTAAAAACATAATACAATAATAAAATAAACATATACATATATAAATACATTTTCAGTGTAAGCTTTGCAGCAAGCAGTATGCAAATATTCCATTGAAACAACCTAAAAATGTCTGGCCTTTATTTGACCCCAGAACTGTTGTCTTGGCTATAACTCTTAGAGCTCTAGTTGCCCTCGGATTTGAAATACCTGTGGCCAGTAGTCGTGGTTTCCCAGGGCAGGGTAAACTGGCAGCTCTGGGAAGAACTGACGTATGGTGTGAGTCATATTGGCAATAACATTGATCACTATATCAGTGGAAAGCTCTTCTTTTGGGACGTGTGGAGGGCTGTCTCTGCAGTGAGGGGCACAACATTTAAATAAAAGTTAATAAGAAATATTCAAGACAAAAACCATGATGTGATCATTAGCTCCCAAATTCAATAATCTCCCACTTTCAAGTAAAAAAAAAAACTAATTACACAGAACAGTGCGAGCCAAAATATTTGTTTGCTTTATACCCTGTCCATATAATGAAGTCGGGCTGCAGGTCCACTTGTTTCATGTAACTGAACGCTGAGAGAATGAGCTGGTATGGAGAATCACACAGGAAATCTCCAAACACTCCTGGATCCAATGCAGGAACTCCCTTGGAGGAAAAACAAACTTTGGTGTGGTCTTCTGTGACATGGTAGGTTGGATCCAAGTGCAGGTCTGAGATATGCCAGAATTTAGCTGGAATTTAAAGTGAGCAATTTAAAAGCCATTTGACAAATATGCAAAATACTCCCCAAAAATACTGTCGTCAAATATTTTGTCCTATTCAGGAGCTATTTCACAGCAAATCAGGCCAAAGAAGCACTGCAATCAACTTGAACTTAATTCATTCTTAGGCCTGTATTGACTTCCTCAGTCAAATATTTCAAAACTTATCTTGTTAGCTTGTTTGACCCAGTAGAAAATACTATTGAACTCTTACCCACTCATTTTATTTTTTACCATTTTAGTTTTGTAAAAAAAATAATAATAATACTGTTGTCCAGTATAATACATCATTTTTGATTAGGGACAACTGGACCCCAACAAATCCACAAAATATTGAAAAAAATAACATTAATTTAAATAAAAAAAATGTACATAGTCAACTTCGTAGTAAAATCATATAAATTTAATACACCATTTTAAAGTCCCCATGAACCGGAAGTTGCAAACGCTTTTCTCCAGTGCTGTGACGTATTTCCGAGAGAAACGGAATACTAAATGAGGCAAAATAGTGAGCGTGGCTTTTTTTCCAACTAGCACCTGATTGGATCTAGAAAAATGCACTCCTCGCCATCTCTCCTTCACACGCTGTGTGCCTGTCTAATGTGAGTTGGAGGGGCGTGATTACGGATGTTAATAAGCAGACACCTAAACCATCAAGCCTACGTCATCGGGCAAGGTCCTCCAAGGCAGAGGGGAGGGGCATTTTCAGAATTTGATTAAAGATTACGAAGCCAAAAAATTTTTTTGTGTGGATTGACTTGCACGGATGAATTGTTCACCACAAAACGATCAATTTAGGCAAACAAAGTAAGTATTGTCCATTTTGATTTCATGGGGACTTTAATAATATTTGCAACTGAAAATTGTTTGTGTGTGTATATTTGTATGTATGTATGCATATGTGTGTGTGTGTATATGTGTATGTAGTGTTATGTGTGTATGTATGTGTGATTACATTTCAAACATGCAACAAACTTGTTCACAATAATTGCTCATAAAATTGTGAAAAATCATTACGCATCATCAGCCTAATTCAATATCCAAGTTAAATATCAACCTTTTCATATTTCTCTTAACCAAAGAATATCTTATTTCAGCACGGCAATATGCTCTTCTTAATGTAATTTAAGTAATGTTTCTTTCAGATACATTTCCTTGACTGTCATAAACTAATTTTTATTAACTAACCTGATTAGGGTCATTTTAAAAAGTCTGCTTGATTATTAATGACAGTCAATTGAATACTTATATTCAAATGTTACAATTTATCAATACACGCACCTTGATATCAAAGTCCCAAAGAGAACATACTGCAAACTAAGTGCAAACATTGACAAACAACACAAGCTAAATAGGCTACAAGAATCTCTGACGAGGTAGCCTAAGTCTGTTAAACTAGCAAACTAATGCATAAAGATAACTTCAGGAGGAGACATGAGGCACATGTAACAGCTGATCAGGCTCTGAAACACTTACATGCGCTCTGCAGGTGTTTGAAGACATTATTAACCGGCGCAGAAGAAACCTGCAGGTAAAACACATGACTAAACACGCATAATAGAACGAGTAAGCCATTCTTGCGCGTCCCTGTTTATTACACCCTCCTTGTGTAAACCATAGACTGTACAAAAAAAAATAGGTGTAAACCAAAACAGGAAAAGCAATGGCAATCACGTGACGCTTTGTTTGCGCAACCTTCTGCAGTCACGCGCACTGATTGTCATCACTGATTGGACATCACCTTACCAGACTTTATTGAAGCCAGAAGCTGTTTTGTGTTTGAAGTTCCGTTTTGAGGTACTTCTGTAATTGTCTATATGACTTTGCTGTCAAAGAGTAATTAGCTGGTGAAGTGTATTTTATTGTAGGCTTAGCTAAATGTATCGTTAGTATTGTAATGTTTGAAGCGGATGTCATTACAAATGTCAGTAGACCGGGAAGATTTTAAAACGAGCGGTTCATTCATAAATCCGTAAGATCAGCTCATGTTGTGGGAAAGCAGAAGACAACGAGTGCAGTGCTGATATATTACGGATATATTTGCGTAAATGTAAAAGTAGAAACAGCAAATTGATTTTGTTCAACAGACAGTGTAACGTTAGTCTACGTTACATTACAAAACAACCAGAACCTGATATTAGTAGGCCTATAGCTACTGAATTCACTTTTTGTCAACCATCTTAATAATACGTACATTAAACTCATGAATGAACACACAAGTCATAATTTTGACTGGTTATTTATTAAATGATTCACACTGACTGAAATGTATTTTTAAAAAATGATCAAAAATATTAGTAGTCCATTGTTTCATAGATTTGAAGGAACCAAGTGCAAGTAGTTCTTTCAGTAAAGCATAAAGCACATCATATCTGTTGCTGCCCAGTGAAGAAGAAAAAACCTGATATTCCCAAAACTTATGCTTTTTCATAGGTGCGCACAGCCACCACGTCCCCGAAGGTGAGTTTCTGAAACAACATTGAAATCAGCAAACAATAAAGTGCAAGTTGTAAAAGTCATTTTTAAAAATATTTTCAGTATATAGTTTTGACAGTCTTATAAGTTGCTTTGCTATTTTGTTTATCAATGGTGTGTGTTACATCCACCTGTTTGTACTAACTTTATGTTGTCTTATGCTTATGCTTTGTTTGCACATTTGAGCTGCTGTACACAGTACACTGTTGTTGTACACTATTGTATTGTTGGAATGACAATGAAGCACTTTGAGCTTGAACAAATATCAGAATATAAACTAAAGTTGAGTGTATTGACCAAATATAGTGAATACTACTGTAAAGAGCCTTACCATCACCATCTTCCCGTCCTTGATCTCCCGGTCTAAGGTGGTCTCTTTTCTGTCCCACTTCTGCACATGAACAAGCCGGTCTCCATCCATTACCACCGTGGACTAAAAATAACACATTACTGCTTATTCATCTCAGACAGAAGCTGTGAAATGGGAATGCATTGTTCCCAGTTGTAATAGTTTCCATTAAATCATGTTATGAAGCATAAACCTACTTTACAGTTTCGGTCATCTGCGGTGGTCTCCTCAAACTCCTCACCCAGTGTGAATGAGATCTCAGTGTTCTTAAAAGTACTCTGGGTTTTTTGGACCACTTTATCTCCCTCTTTCGAGATGATGATGGTCGGTTTTGTCACATTTCCAACTTGTCTTACTGCAAACCCAACACCTTAAAAAGAATCACATTCATAGAAATCTGCTCACTATACCCCGGGTTTTTAATAGGTCTGAAATGAAAGCCATAATGGTAACACTTTGAGGTTTCATTTGTTAAAATTACTAAACTACACTAGTTAACATGAACTAACAATGAAAAATACTTATACATAATTTTTTAATAATGTTAATCTCAACATTTACTACTACATTTGAAACTGTACAACTGTACTTTGAAACATAGTACTACTGTTGAAATATATTAACTAATGTTAACAAATGAGACCTTATTATAGTGTTACCACTTACCACCATAATACATACAAATACAAATGATCAGAAATAATAAACTATAATAATAATAATTATGATTATAAAACTTACCTAGAGCTTTCATATACTCATCAAAGTTCTCACTGTTGGCCAGTTTCCATGTGCCACAGAAAGCCTCTACCATTTTCAAAACTAAGCTTTTCTGATCAATAAGCAAACACTAAACTTTATATTAATGCTCTGTAGAATATGTAGCTGCATTTTCTCTTTGCAAAGGATCTTAAATATGTTTTTCAACTGCATGAAAATGATTAAACATGAGTGGGAGGAGT
Organism: Chrosomus eos; assembly: GCA_036326025.1. NCBI lineage: Eukaryota > Metazoa > Chordata > Actinopteri > Cypriniformes > Leuciscidae > Chrosomus > Chrosomus eos. The sequence goes on along the minus strand of CM070829.1, from coordinate 4,788,583 downwards.
CAGCATTCCTATTGGCTCTTAGTCTAAAGTTAAACTGTTGAGTTTGCATAAGTTTTTACAAAGTAAATAAATGTAGATAGTATGGAATAGTGATATTTGTGCTCTTAAATTGTAAGTGCAGATTTAATTGTAAATTAATCTACAATGCTAGTTTGTAGAAAATCAAATCACATGCTTTGTTTAACTCCATTAACAGCAACAAAACTTATATAATATTGCATACATATATTAGATTTTTCTGCTAGTCGATAAACCTAGAAACCTTTTGTTTTGAAATTATACTGTTTCCCCCCCCAAAAATGAAAAAATCTAATGGGATATTATGGTGACATTTTTTTTGTGCCCACACATTATAAAAGATACCTTTGGTGTCCTCTGCTGGTTACATAAATTACCACAACTGGTCCACAGTCCAAAAAAATTGAACTACTAAAACTAAGCACGGGATTTATTGTAATTTTTAAACATAGCATAATGCCATTTTATATGTAGCTTACATCAGACAAAATAACACAAGATTTATGGGCAGGTAAAAAATAAAATTAAAATGCAATTCTCTGACAGAAGCATGATGAAAAGACGAAAGAGAGGAAGAACAACACTTCTCCACAATCATATTTTTCCATTGCCATTGACAACAGTAAAGAAATATCTGAGACAAGCACTTATGACGTTCAAATGACATGACCACAGATGTTTGCAGCGATACATCAGACAGCTAACAATCCAACTCCAGCTCACGCAGGGCAACACTGACTCACAGCACACAAAGGAAGGCTTTTAAACAAAACTAGCAAATATAATGTACAATTCTCTATGTACAAGAAGAAAATATCATATTTCATGTTATTCAGCACTGTTTCGTATCCTCTGGCTAGAATGTTAACAATGCATATCTTTACAATACAAAACACAGAAGATGTGGTGTTGTACAAGGACAGACAAATATTGTAAGATAAAAAAAACTTTACTTACATCACCAAATGGAATGTATTTACTTTTTTGTGCAAAAAGAGACATTTTTGCCACTACATGTCAACATTCAGAGAAAATGTCAGTATGGAAAGTCTTATAACTAAACAAAACGTTCCTTTCAAATGGGAAAGCAGGTCACGTCTTGTTTTCATAAGACACACAAAACAGCCGGTCAATAAGAAAATCATGACAGAGAGTCTTTGGGAAAAAAAGTCATTGAGGTGAAAATGACCAATCGTATACATGTGATAAACATGACTTCAGATGAGTTCCTCTAGGAATGAGCTGTTTCCTGCTGACCCATGCATGTCTGAATGGTCTTGATGTTGCATAGCACAGTGTAACAGTTGTTTGTCAATGGCCAAGAGTAGAGGCCGGTCATTGTGAGTCCTCAAGAGTAGAGGCCGGTCATGTGTGAGTCTCTCAAGAGTAGAGGCCGGTCATGTGTGAGTCTCTCAAGAGTAGAGGCCGTCATGTGTGAGTCTCTCAAGAGTTGAGGCCGGTCATGTGTGAGTCTCTCAAGAGTTGAGGCCGGTCATGTGTGAGTCTCTCAAGAGTAGAGGCCTGTCATGTGTGAGTCTCTCAAGAGTTGAGGCCGGTCATGTGTGAGTCTCTCAAGAGTTGAGGCCGGTCATGTGTGAGTCTCTCAAGAGTTGAGGCCGGTCATGTGTGAGTCTCTCAAGAGTTGAGGCTGGTCATGTGTGAGTCTCTCAAGAGTAGAGGCCGGTCATGTGTGAGTCTCTCAAGAGTTGAGGCCGGTCATGTGTGAGTCTCTCAAGAGTTGAGGCCGGTCATGTGTGAGTCTCTCAAGAGTTGAGGCCGGTCATGTGTGAGTCTCTCAAGAGTTGAGGCCGGTCATGTGTGAGTCTCTCAAGAGTTGAGCCCGGTCATGTGTGAGTCTCTCAAGAGTTGAGGCCGGTCATGTGTGAGTCTCTCATGTTGCTGTTGAGTTACAAGCCCTCTGTCTTTGTCTCCCCGGTGGTTTCTTTAGGTGGGTCGGCCGAGGATGAGCTCTCTCCGCCCTGCTCGCCATCATCTGTGCAAAGGACAAAAATAATCTTTATTTAAATGAATAAAAGCAGACATGTTCATCCAAAGCAAACAGAAGGAGCAACATTAGCAATGCCACATTAAGCACATTCAAAAGAAATTAATACCAGGAAAGTGGATGGTGATTTATCCTGTCAAGCTACAAAAAGGTAAAAAATATACACTCACCTAAAGGATTATTAGGAACACCTGTTCAATTTCTCATTAATGCAATTATCTAATCAACCAATCACATGGCAGTTGCTTCAGTGCATTAGGGGTGTGGTCCTGGTCAAGACAATCTCCTGAACTCCAAACTGAATGTCAGAATGGGAAAGAAAGGTGATTTAAGCAATTTTGAGCGTGGCATGGTTGTTGGTGCCAGACGGGTCGGTCTGAGTATTTCACAATCTGCTCAGTTACTGGGATTTTCACGCACAACCATTTCTAGGGTTTACAAAGAATGGTGCGAAAGGGAAAAACATTCAGTATGCGGCAGTCCTGTGGGCGAAAATGCCTTGTTGATGCTAGAGGTCAGAGGAGAATGGGCCGACTGATTCAAGCTGATAGAAGAGCAACTTTGACTGAAATAACCACTCGTTACAACCGAGGTATGCAGCAAAGCATTTGTGAAGCCACAACAAACACAACCTTGAGGCGGATGGGCTACAACAGCAGAAGACCCCACCGGGTACCACTCATCTCCACTACAAATAGGAAAAAGAGGCTACAATTTGCAAGAGCTCACCAAAATTGGACAGTTTAAAACTGGAAAAATGTTGCCTGGTCTGATGAGTCTCGATTTCTGTTGAGACGTTCAGATGGTAGAGTCAGAATTTGGCGTAAACACAATGAGAACATGGATCCATCATGCCTTGTTACCACTGTGCAGGCTGGTGGTGGTGGTGTAATGGTGTGGGGGATGTTTTCTTGGCACACTTTAGGCCCCTTAGTGCCAATTGGGCATCGTTTAAATGCCACGGTCTACCTGAGCATTGTTTCTGACCATGTCCATCCCTTTATGGCCACCATGTACCCATCTCTGATGGCTACTTCCAGCAGGATAATGCACCATGTCACAAAGCTCGAATCATTTCAAATTGGTTTCTTGAACATGACAATGAGTTCACTGTACTAAAATGGCCCCCACAGTCACCAGATCTCAACCCAATAGAGCATCTTTGGGATGTGGTGGAACGGGAGCTTCGTGCCCTGGATGTGCATCCCACAAATCTCCGTCAACTGCAAGATGCTATCCTATCAATATGGGCCAACAATTCTAAAGAATGCTTTCAGCACCTTGTTGAATCAATGCCACGTAGAATTAAGGCAGTTCTGAAGGCGAAAGGGGGTCAAACAGTATTATGGTGTTCCTAATAATCCTTTAGGTGAGTGTGTGTATATATATATAATATATATATATATATATATATATATATATCAAAGTAGTTTATAGAACTGATATAGTAAATGTTGCTCTGTTTCTCACGTAACATTACCTTAAGGCATTGGAAACATTTGGTCTTTTCTTCCCTATTATGAAGTAGTGAAACGCCTATTTGAACAAGATCAAATGTAGGGTGGGACTTGTTTTTTGTCCATCAGGAATTGAATGGATGGTTGTGGTTTTCCATTGATAGATACATACAAACAAAATAAAAACTCCCATGGGAGTTTAGTTTACCAATTATTTTTTTATGAGAGTATAAGAGGGAGAGGAAGTACGTTTTATTAAAGATTTCGAGAACACATGAATAAAAAAAAAATGATGTGCACGGATAAATCATTTATAATAAACACTGCAATATTCTGTTTTAAAAAAAAGAATTGACAATTTTGATTTCATGATGACTAAGTAGTTTTTCCACTGATCATCTTCCCTGTACCTCTCAAATCTCATTTCTGGCTACAGTATGTCAATCACATGACATGCCAGAACCAATGGCATCTGGCATTAGTGTCACCAAACTTGTGATTGCACATCTAATAGCACCATTTTATTTTTATTCAACACAAGTGTCAATGAGATTTGAAAGCGTCGGTTGAGAAGAAAAGGGGAAATTTCAGTCTGTTCCTCAGACAAAAACATCCCATTTGGCTTCGGAAGACTGGGAATAAAGTCACATTCAGTCGTATAAACCAGGGCTTTTCAAACATTTTAATCCCGCAGTCCCCTTGCTAAAGTCACCCTTTTAAACAATGAAAAGTAATAATATTATAAATGTTTAAATATTACCCGGAGAACATTGATTTTGAATTATTGACTCTGTATCTCTGAAGAGAAACATAAAATGTTGGCTGATGAATAAAATAATTCTTATGATTTTGATCAGTCTTTAGAAATAATAGACAGTAATAATGTCAATTTCAGTATTTGTAAAACTTTTTTATTCTTAATTATTATTTTTATGAACCCCTAGTACTCCTCTGTGGCTCCCTGTTTGAATATAAACTACTTTTATGATACTTCTCTGTGGATTTTTGTTTCTTTTTGGAGCTTGACAGTATTAATCACCATCCGATTTCATTTTAAATGAGAAGAAGACCTCACCCTTTGAACGCGCCTGAAAATTTCACACATCTAATGTTCTTTACACTAAAAGACAATTATAAGCACCACCACTAGATGGCAGAAGAGGTCGTTTATTATTCAACAGGACACAGTCACAACACATTGCTATCACGGCAAAGAAAGAAAGTCATTAGGTTGGGAACAGCATCAGGATGAGTAAATAATGACGGGATTTTCTTTTTCGGGAGAACTATTCCTCTAAGAAGCTGACTTAGAAACTGTATTCTGTTTATTATTTAAAAGAGGCTAAATTATGTATGATTCATCAGTCTTCTGCTGAAAATCTCCACGGTCATCACAAACAGCTCATGGAACATCATTTGTTTATGCCCTTGAGGCTTATGGGTAACACAGAGCCGATCAAAGGTGTTTGACTGCGGGGAATTATTGAGGCAGGTTCAGTCATCTAATCCTGCAAGGCATTTTGAAATCATTTGATCAGAAATGTGTGCTTTGAATCAAGGTCATTGCCTAGGGCATTAAATGGATGATATATCACGCTCTCTTTTTTTTAGTGTTTTGAAAATCACAGGTTTTCACCAGCAACCACAGAAACAAAGAATGACTTTCTGACAGCTTCTGGTGGCATTCTAGCATAAAGCCGGCCCGTGATGACAGCTCGATCACACAAAAGCACTTGAGTGTATATGTGATGAGAGAGCGCTCCTTTCTCTGTTGAAAAGCACCTTTTAAAGAGAGGTGCTTTTGTCAATCACAGCTTAGTCTCGCACAGGAGCGAAGCAAGACTCTGACAACATCATCATGGCCCGTTTTATATATCAGAGCTACACTGTTTGGATTAAATTAGCCTAGTTAACTTATGCACTGAACTAGTTTTCAGCCTAGTTCATTCTTAATCCCATTGCATAAATTTGCTGTTTAATTACACTGTAGTATTTCATTCTGGTTATGTCATTTTATGTACAACATTTCTTTCCTTTTTATTAAACCATTTTAAAACTTTTTTTCTTTATCCTTTTTCTTTGCATGTTGTGAAAATATTGTGAAATATCATTGCAATATAAAATAAATGTTTTTATTTTTATTTTTTATATATTCTAAAATGTAATTTAATTAATCTGATGGAAAAGTAAATTTTCAGCATCTCACATGATAATATGATATATAAATAAACAATTCTTCTCCTTCTTCAGTTGTGCTGCTATATTTTTGTGGAAACCAAGTTCCTTTTTTCAGGATTATTTGATGAATAGAAAGCTCAAAAGAACAGTATTTATTTAAAATATACATCTTTTGTAACATTATAAATGTCTTTAATGTTACTGTTGATCAATTGAATGCATCCTTGCTGAATACAAATATTTATTTAAAAATATTTAAAAAGTAATAGGCTACTTAAAATATGTAATAATTATTCTCTAATCTAAATAACATAATAATCGAAGGAATCTCTTACATACTTTTTGACATATTTTCTAATTGAAAGTCGCTTGCCGAGTGATGAAGCCGTTGATATCCAGTGAATGCACTAATAAGAGTAGTCATATTTTTTTATTAATTTGTATTGAATCCTTTTAATTATTTTCCCCATATTTTGCCTAGCCCTGTCCATTAATCTCAATGTATATACCAAATACATGTGTTTGTGAGACCAGCATTCTCACAAAGACATATTTTTGATTATCAGCATATACATTGAGATTAATGGACATATAACTTTGGCGTGAAGAAGGCCGGGCCGAGAACCGTGGAAAGCAGATCGAGTGAATGTTAATGAGCGACACATGCACGACAACGGCCTCAAAGTCCCACACTGGAGCTCTGGAAGAATAAAATGAGTGATGACAGTGGAAGACGAGAAAGGACCAGGCTTAAGACATTTATGTTGAGGTTTTATGCTTATATGCGACAGTCATCCGTGAGGGATTGCTGCTTACTTTCGTTTTGCTTTACATAAACTTAAACGTAAACTTTACGTTCATCATTTGCTGGTTCCCTCCTCCCTGAACTATGAACTTTGTTACAATAATAAGCCCAGTTGAACAGAATAAAACAATGCAGGACAACATACAGTACCTCCTACTGAAAGCTCGGCTAGTTTATCAGGCAGGTCAGCGGCTCCAGAACCAGCAGTGGAACCTAGAATATCTGGCAATGCATTCCGCCGGCCAGTCCTGCCCGTGGCTGCAAAGTCAGAGACAACAGGTTCCACATCAGTCATCTCTGGTGGTCTTCATAGCATCATCTGAAACAAACAAAATCAAATGCACTCGCTCAGTGACTGACATATGAGGGTTGAATTAGAGGATTGTTTAACAGTTAATTTAGCCTGGGTTTCCCCATGCTGCCTTGCGACTTTATTCACGCTGCTAGGCAGCCTGGATTCCATGGACCAGATTTTCGCCTCAGCGAGGGGACCAATCACAGAACCGGGAGAGAACAGCAAGACGATGACGACGTCTATGCTACACACCCAAGCAGTTTGCTTATACTATGGATCCAACATGGCAGCAGACGCGAAGTTACCTTTCGATGCAGCCTTAGATACACGCCATTGTGAACATACATCTCTGACCCATCGTCTTCTTCCTCATCCAATTTATGTCGCTCTACATACGTCATCTGGTATAATTGAAACGATTGGCTATGAGCTACGTACAGGCACATCTGATAGACATTCGTAGCACCCAATAAACGGGGCAATATATAAATATATATGGGGCAGAAGGCGCCTCCTAATGGTCTAACCCTATAACCCTACACCATACCTAAACCTACCCCATATCTATGCGTGTTATATTGACGCTAAAGGGTTCCATGTGCGTTGGATTTAGACGCTTTGGCAAAGTGTCCGAATATGACGCCCTAGGATGAGAATGCGTTGGTAAACCACGCCTCAAATACGAGAAAATGAACATGTGTTCCCAGACCCACGTCGCCAGTGTTAAATGAACTCTCCTGGTGTACATATGGAAACACGGATTTGTCCACGGATCTATTTGTACACCAGGAGAGTTCATTTAACACTGGCGATTTTGCTGTGGACGAGGTCTGATGTTAGCCAGGCTACAGTTCATTAGCAGTTCTACACTGTACAATATAATAATAATAATAATAATTCATCTTATTAAGTTAATAAACTTCAAGATTAAGCTTGTAGAATGTTAGATTTTGCTTTTGTTATACACAAGCATATTAATTGGCCTTAACATGAAATACTCATACAACTTGATTGGTAGATATGATGGGATTAGTTTTCAGTGTCCTTTTCAAATTCTGCGTAATTAATAAAACCGACTACCAATGGTTCATAACTAGAGTTTTACATTTTCATGAAGAAAATTGTGTTCAGCAAGTGTTACGAAAAAAGCCGCTATGATGATGTTGTAGGTTGCCAGAGATTTGATATGTGGTTGTTTGGGCATTCTGAGTGGTTTTTAGCCCATTGCCATGTGGTTGCTAGTGTGTTCTGGGTTGAATTTGATTTGTAGGATTAGTTTCCTTTTCAAATTCTGTTTGATTAAAGCAGCACTATGCAGGATTTCCGTTTTTGTCAAACAGCGACCGCTAGAGTCGCTGTGGGATACTTGTACTGTCGTAAATATCACGCACGCAGAGATGTCTCTGCACTCACGGCCGGATCCCCTCCCCCTGTACACCGGTACCTGTTCAGTAGGATGGAAGCTGTAACAAGTGGAAATAGGTGTGGCCCCTTTAAGAGCTGCGCGCGTCCTGTTTAACTGTCGGCAGTCTGTATTGTATGTGCGGCTCGAACACCACATGTATACTGCGCCGGGTTATTTCTGTTTGATGCTCATTTTAGCAGATCTTTCTTGCCGTAAAGCAATTCGTTACATCGCGAGACCTGATATCACCCGACACTTCCTGCAAAGCTGTTCGGTTAAGGTAAAAAAGTTACTTAGTTCACCTTTAATAAAACAAAATATTTCCATATCCAGCTGGGTCACAATTAGAGCTTGACATTATCTAAAGAAAATGGAATGTTGCTTGCCAGTGGAAAAAATAATTACTGCTATGATGCTAGGGTGTTATATGTGGTTGCCAGGGTGTTGCTATGTGGTTGCTTATGTGCTCTGAGTGATTTTTAGCCCGTTGCCATGCAGTTGCTAGGGTGTTCTGGGTGGTTATATTAAAACACCTGTTTACTAACGGACCCAAGTCAAAATAGCCCAACCCCGAGTTTTTATGATAGTTTTATCCCTAGATAAGGCTTGGGTTTCTTCCATCAATGCATATCAAAGGTTTTTTTAATCTTAAGATTTGAAAAATCCCAAACTAAACATCACAAATTAATATTCATATAAACTAATTAATATCCATATAGTGATAGTAAGGCACAGTAACGTGCGGTGAAATGTTGTCATGGGTAGGCAGTGACCTATCAATGTGGCATAGGCCATATGTCATATAGCTAATATATATTATATATATATATATATATATATATATATATATTATATATATATATATTCATTCAGTTAATGTAGCAACCCAAGTTCATATCAGGCATCATCACATCGCTGCCTGCATACAGCAAAATCAGTCATATGTGAGGCTAATGCACAATAAAATATAATAATCAAATTGGACATAGCCTATATATCTTATGACTTAGGCTATACAACAAACAAATGTTTTGTGCGGGACACAGAGGGAGGTGGCGCGGTGTCAGCGAACCGACAAGCAGCCTAGTCACTCCTTCAAAATTTCGCAAACGCGCACAGACAGACACACACACACACTATTGGTCTGGTGACGGCGCACCAGGATTTGAATAGGCTACAGTCATAAAACATTGTGTCAGCACAGCTTTAAAGTACAAAAACAGCTTATTCGCTCCTACAAACTGCGCTAGGCACACACACCGACACGCAATGAGCGTCTGGCGACGGCGCACCAGGATTAAAAAAAGACAAAACAGCATTTTTAACCCTTACGAAATGCACCATCATCTCACAGATAGACATAAGTTACAGTACAAATGTGGCCGAGGTGACGGCACACCAGGGTATGGAAGAGAGAACATTTTGGTGTCAGCGCACAGCAACGTTAGCCCACCAACAGACAACACACACAAGCCAATATAAGAGTTTTAAAAATAATAAATACATGAATAATTTAAGTTTTAAAGGGGGTGCTTACTTTTTTTATCTCTTCTTTCTTCATAGGACAATGTTGAAAAACGTTTTTAAGTAATACTACATATCCATGATATCCAAATATCCAACGGTTCACAGCCGTCGAGCTAGGTTGACAGCATCGCCGGCGCCGCTAGGTGCCAGTAGCGGGAAGCGCGGAGTGAGTGAGAGCGAGTGGATCACGTGACATGAAGCACGCTCGGTCTCTGCCTCAATGTTGATAATTCAAGACAGCATGAGAACTGACTGCGCATGCGCAAGTCTACATAAACTACGGTCTATGGACCAAAGAGGCACCGCTAACCTCTGCCTCAATGGCCATGGACTTGAATTTTCTGCTTGATACAATGGTTTTTAGGAGCAAAAATGGCAAAAGGAGTATATTATATGTGTATTCCTGAGAATTTTTGTTACAAAAATTAATATTTGGAATAAAATAAATGCAATTAATAATGTGGTGAATTAATAAAGCTCTTGGAATTAATAAATGTAATGTCAACATTTCCTTTGGTGAGGCACTGCCTACCCTGCCTACCCTGACCGCACGTCCCTGGTAAGGCATGAATCTGCATAATTTTGGGCAATAGCCCTAAGAGAAATTGATGATATTGTACCTGTTCACTATCGCCGTTGTCCCTGATCAGTCAAGAGTACAAAAGGAACAGCAGTGTCAAAATAAGTGGAGCTTGTTCTCCACTGCATCTCTAATGAGACTGTTCTTCTCACCAGGGAGTGACTGAACCGAGACGCTGACTCCTCCTTATCTCCCCACACACTGTCTACAGTACCTTCTGCATTACAACATCCCTTATCATTTCCTCATTGCATTGTCACTAAAAGCCCTATTGGGGCATTTTTCACATTTACCTTTCTCTATTACTCATTCAGTCAAACACACTATGCAAGATAGAGTAGCTTTGAAGAATTTGGCCAGAATCCCTCCTGTGTCAAGGAGGATTGCAAATAACATCCATTGTGCTGGCAGTACAAGACAGAGTTTCCAAACCACTTGGCAATGCCTTCAATCGGCAGACAAACTTGATTGGCCTTTAGTTAAGTGAATGTTTAGTCTGAGCATGGTTAAATCAGACCTGACTGTACATGTAGACTCCCTGAGAGGAAAATTCACTACTAGAAAATGCAGATGGGATGGGAATGTGGGAAAACAGACGGACTGATAAATTGCACGGTCAGCCCAACCAAATGACCTTTCGTTCTCATCCTAAAAAAAAACAGATGGCTTTGCTTATCAGATAAAATATCAAATTAAACGGTGATAATATCTGGGTCAGTTTCTCTGCAGTCTTATACTGTATCAATTACTGATTCTGTGAGCAACATCCTAATAACTAATCAATATCTTTAGAGCATTTTTCTCTTTTCAGTTAAATCGATAGCCTGCCCGGTTGAAACCATTATTTCAAATTAGATGGCGCCACTGCAGCTTAATCATAAAAAATTCCAATCGATTTCAATCCCTGCTTCACTGGTGCTAAATTTAATGGAATCAAAACATCACTTTTGCTAATGAGAGCTATTTAGCTGGATTTAAGATGGATTTTCTTTACATATTCAATCTGGCCAGCAGAGGGCATGCATTGCATCCATGTAAACTTAGATTTCACATGAAGGAGGCTACAGATTCAAAGATATTCTATAAAATCAGTGATGAACTACCATGGCTTTTCTTGCACCCCTAAAGTGTAATGCCAATGCAAAATCCCCACAGATGTTTGAACCAAGTGTATTTTAAATGCAACATCAAAAAGTAATTTTTTTAATTAATCAATGTTATTTTTGCATTAAATATATAAGGGATAATGTATAGCGAGGCGGTTGTTATAGCGAATATCACCCCGACCATAGACATAATGAATACATAATGGCCGCTTTGGAACGTTGCTGCGATACGTCAACTCGTCCGCCATTTCTTCTTCAGTTGCACCTGCACTCACTCACATTATCAACTCCTCTTCACACTAGTACCTTTCCCACAGCATTTAAGCAGGCTCAAATAACCCCACTGCTTAAGAAACCCACTCTAAATCCAGCATTTTTAGAAAATTACAGACCGTTATTTTCTTCTTCCATTCATTGCAAAGACACACTTGAGCGAGCTTCGTTCAACCAACTCTCTACCTTTCTCATACAGAACAACCTCTTGGACAACAACCAATCTGGCTTCAAAGCGGTCACTCAACTGAGACTGCCCTGCTCTCGGTGACAGAAGCCCTGAGACTGAATCTTGTTGGATCGGTCGAGCCCGATCTCATGAAAGTGCGTATGAATACCACGAATGTTATTTCTCGTGGCATTTATACGCCAAAATCAGTTTTGGCGTGTATATGATACGCAGTTTTCGCGTGCATATGATACGCCTTTTATGGCGTGTAATACGCACACACCCCCATCTCCCCCTCCCCCTAATCCTACCCAAGGGATTTTCAGTGCGTAGCATATGCACGCCAAAACTGATTTTGGCGTATAAATGCCACGAGAAATAACATTCGTGGTATTGATACGCACTTTCATGAGACTGCGTTGATCGGTCTGCTGCTTTTGACACAGTTAACCACCAGATCCTCCTTTTAAACCTCAAAGGGCATCTCAGGAACTGCACTCCAGTGGTTCAGGTCTTACCTCTCAAGTCGGTCCTTCAGCGTGGGCTGTCTAAGGGGTGAGCTGTTTAAGTAGCAACATCTTGCTACTGGGGTGCCTCAGGGCTCAGTGCTTGGACCACTTCTCTTCTCCATCTACATGTCATCAATGGGATCTGTCATTCGGAAACATGTTTTTTCCTATCACTGCTATGCTGATGACACAGAACTCTACCTCTCATTCCAAAAAGATGATCAGACGGTAGCTGCTCGCATCTCAGCCTGTCTGACAGACATTTCTGACAGGATGAAGGACCACCAACTTCAACTCAACCTTGCAAAGACAGAGCTGCTTGTGGTCTCAGCCAATCCAACACTTCATCACAACCTCTCCATTCCACTAGGTTCATTAACCATAACTCCTCCCAGGACAGCCAAGAACCTTGGATTTGTGATTGATGATCAGTTAAGCTTCACAGACCATATTGCTACAACCTGCAGATTTGCCTTATACCACATTAGAAAGATGAGATCCTTTCTATCAGAGCATGCTACACAACTCCTTGTCCAAGCTCTTGTTCTATCCAGACTGGACTATTGAGATGCTTTCTGGGCAGGCCTTCCAGCATGTACTGTCAAACTTCTGCAACTGATCCGGAATGCAGCAGCGTTTTTTAATAAATAAATAAAACATTTAAAAAAATGTGCACTTTGCTAGTCTAACTGGGACTTGACACAATACTAACATACTGTTGCCCTCTTGTTGATTTGATTGCTTCTATTGTTCTCATTTGTAAGTCGCTTTGGAGAAAAGCATCAATGAACATTTACATATCATAGCAGACACTTTTATCCAAAGCGACTTACAAATGAGGAAAACAATAGAAGCAATCAAACCAAGGGCAACGCAAGTGCCGTGACCAGTCCCAGTTAGTCTAGCACAGTACACGTAGCAAGTTTTTTTAAAAATAGATATAGAATAGTCAGTTTTAGTATTAATGAGACAAGTGTTGCTTAAAAAATGCTTTTTCAGCAAATGTAAATGTAATTATTATTTTTAATAGTTTAGTTAACGATAACAACACGGAAGCACAATTAATATATATATATATATATATATATATATATATATATATATATATATATATATATATATATATTTTTTTTTTTTTTTTTACTGTGTGGCAGAAATCACACATTCATGTCTAAATTTGGTCAGTTGAATTGAGTGTCATGTCACCTTTTCCTGTGGGGAACAGAATGGATTTTCAAAATGTCAAAGCTGCTCTTGCATGGTGATCACTCACAATCATGACTTGATTTATTAACATACATACACATCAGCTCAGAATTGACCCTTCGCGTGGAGCTTGATTGACAGGTGTTCTAACCAATCATACTTCGCCATCCGCCATTTTGTCCGAAAAAGCAGTCAGGAGAGTTAGTAGATTAACATGGGAGGATTTGAACTTGGAAAATTGAATATACTGATGCCTTTCCGCGGTTAAAACAACATTACTTGTTATTATATTATGTTCATTCATGTTTATTTGATGCTATAAATGAACTAGAAGGAAGAGATCATCGGATCACGAGCAGCTTTAACTGATGTTCTACACCGATCTGTCACGGCACATTAAAGGGCTACAAAACGGGATTTATTGTTTAAATTTCTTTCAAAAAATGACCACATTTGAAAGGTGAGACTTTGTTTAATATGTTTAATATCAAAAGTAACCGAAAAGTTACCTGGTCTGTTCTGTCTGTCCGCGTGTTGTCAGTCTCCTCTCTGCTCCGCGATGTATTTTTCACTGCGTGAGAACATGAGAGCGGCGTAGCTTGTCGGAACATAGCGACAGTAACTAAGGAGGGCGGGTCTTTGCGAAGGGTCAATTCGCTCTGTGCACGAGAAAAATGCTAACTTCCGGCTTGAGGGCGGACGTTGGGTACTTCGTTTCCGGTTGCCGTCTTGTTTACATCAGTGGACCGGCGTTAACTTAGTTTAATCGTTCGCAATGGACCTAAAACATAAAAAAACTTACTGTGGCTGAGCTGGTTTAATGGTTAAAGCGTAAAGCCTTGTTTAACTCGACGGGTCCGCATGAGCCCAAAGGTGCGCGCCGCAAAAATGACGTGATTGTAACAGCAACATGGATTAGAACACCATTTACTACACACAATAGGCTTTTTTCTCTGATTTTGAAAACTCTTCGTGATCGACTTAAAATGCTTCCAAGATCGACTTGTCGACCGCGATCGACGGGTTGGTGATTCCTGTAACGTTACTGTTTTACGGCCAATGACAAGAGTACTAATCAGCTGTCTCACGAACGTAACCAGCACATGTATCCACACATAGCAAAGCCATAACACAGCGAGGGAAAGAACTAAGTTACATGAAACAATCCAACTACATATTTTAAACCACTGACAAGGGAAAAGTCACTACTCACGGTGTCTATAGCCGCTTTCCGCCCGGAGGGACTTTTGCAGTGCCTAGAACCTTCCTATAACCATTTTTTTTCGCGTGTTCCGACCGGACTAAGTTCCTATAACTCTTTCAGTACCTAGTCTAGAGCGAGGACTTTTTTTAGTTCCCTTTCCCAACGTCGGATACCTTTACTCCCTGTATTACATGTGTACTCCCTGTATGACATACTGAGAGATGTAATATTTAAACCCCTTTCTCTCTCTTGCTCTGGGGAGCTGGAGAAAAATCACTAACCAGTCGATGAACATCATCGACTCTAATATTATATTATAATATCGACTGAAATCTTCGGTTAATGTCCAAGACATCTGGAGAAATATACATAATCTACGTTGTCCATCAGGCTACCGGAAACTAGACACCCCATATCGGTTTCGCAGCCGGAAGTAGCATATGCTAACGTGCACATAGTCTATTGGAACCTGAAGCATCTTGAACACTAAATAAAACCTCTAGACCAACACATCATACACTTCTGAATAGAACTACTATGATGTTAAATCTGTTTTCTCCTTTAGTCATGTCTTGTCTTGTCAATGTGTGCCAGGTCTGCACTGGTGCTCTCTCAAAAATGAATGTGTACATGACGCCTCTGCATTCTGACATGAGAAATAAATGTAACATCAATCAAAACTATAGCCTACACACTTCTTCCCCTTCACTCTTTTCTTTTTAAATCTTAACGCAGCTCCTTAAACAGGGACTGACCACTTCTAATTCTTGTTTTTTTTACTCTTACAAACTCGAGCTAATTGATTTTTCACAGATATAATCTTACAACAGTAAGACTGAAATATGAAGAATGCCTTTTGAAATGGTAAATGAATGGTTATATGCTACTCGGTCAGTATGGTAAAAGCCTTTGCTTGAGGCCTAATAATGAAGAAAACATTGCTTGGAAATGTGACAGATTTGCATGCTTCAGTGCGAATTGTTTGGTCGGATCTTGATGCAGAGAGATATGTGGGACACCAAATCACCAGAGACATCTGCTGCACTGCATCAGCTCAATGTTACTGAACAGCATAACAAAATAAATATAAATTAGAGATAAAATTAAAAGAAATCGATTAAAACTGACATCAACATTCAACGACAGTAACCAACGATACGATATAGTTATAAATATTTATAAAACGGTTAGTTCGAATCAGGGGCGTAGCCAGAATTTTATTTTTGGGGGGTCCCGTCTTTAAATGAGGGGGCAACATACATACATATATATATATATATATATATATATATATATATATATATATATATATATATATATATATATATATATATATATATATATATATAGGCCTAAATATAAAGTTGATGATGATCTTCAGTGGTGAACGCGCCAGAGAGAAATGCACATTTACGCCTGGATTACATAAGCAGAGAGCAGTCTGTATTCTTTTGTTTTGAATTGTTCTGTTTAAAAGTAGACATTTCTGTGACGCAAGTAGGGTAGCCTACCTTATATGCTGAGTTTCGGTTCATTATGAGACGAGCTCCAGTTCACGCGCCGGTGCCTCCGTTTCTTATCCATCGTCTGCTATATTTGAGGAGCTCTTTTCCAAAACGCGATAAACGCCATTTAAAAAAAAAAAAATAGTTTGTCATGTCATTTTGCTGTGTTCTGAACCTATTCACTGCTCCATCAATGTTTCATACCAAATCGCTATATTTCCTTGTTTAAAGTACTGCAACATGCAGTTCTTTTCCAAACCTCAATAAGCGCCAAACCTATTTGTAGCCTAAACGCAAGAAATCCTCTCTTGACAAATCAGACTTCAGTGAGCGTTCTACGCAATCCAACATCGGCGCGCTCAACAGAGGTTTGTTTATGTT
The DNA here is from genome assembly GCA_036326025.1 of Chrosomus eos. NCBI lineage: Eukaryota > Metazoa > Chordata > Actinopteri > Cypriniformes > Leuciscidae > Chrosomus > Chrosomus eos. The sequence goes on along the minus strand of CM070829.1, from coordinate 4,771,960 downwards.
CATTCATTCCTCAAAATGAGTGCTTTAAACGGTGATAACACTTTTGATGGCCTGATGAGCCAGTGAGACCTATACATGGGGGTAGATGCTGCTGCCAAATGTTTCTGTCTATTTGATAATTTCTTCCAAAAATGGCATTCGACAATCAAGGAGCAAAAGTCGAATATCGTTCAAAAATCGAAATTTTTATTTTATTTTTATTAATCAACTGTTTTCTGTGTATCTGCGTCAGTGTCTTCAAAGAGGAAATTGAAGATCCGCATTTCTAAGAGAGAAACGCCTGTAATGGATTACATAATTAGAGTAGGCTATGCTATTTATTTTCGTTTTTAATTGTTTCGTTTAAAGACATTTCAAGCTTTCTATATAGATATATTTCTCATGTCTGGGAGGCATACCTGAATTTCGGTTAATTTTTGATGAGATGCGCTCCAGCTCACGTGCAATGCAAGTGACGGCGGCGGCACCTCCATGCCATGATTATATTATTTATTTGCTTCTTATTTAATAAATCCAGGCAAATTGGTTGATGAAAATATTATTAAAATTAAGATACAATTTATACTAAACGAAATTCACTTTAAAGAAAGGCTTTCTACAAAACAAAACTTAATTAAGTGGGCAAAATCATCCATTTTTGGATTTTTTTTTTTGTGTGGATTTATAGCGTTTTGAAAAAAAAAATTAACTTTGAATTTATCATCAACAATATTGTTGTTTGATTTAATAATCGTTGTTCAACATGTTCAGACTGAGGGAAAAAAAACATTTTAACAGGATAAATTGAATATTCACAAAATGTGTGGGTCTAGGTAAGAAATGTAATTTTCCTGAAAACTATTGAAATGGATTTATCGCGTTTTGGAAAAGAGCTCCTCATTTACTTCTTGTTAATTAAATCAATTGATTGATGAAACATTGATTAAAATTAAGATACAATTAATACAAAACGAAATTCAGGTTAAAGAAAGTTTAAAATTCAGGTTAAAAAGTGCTTTCTATTTGATGTCTCTGTGAAAGTTTTAAAGCATCTTTTAGTGCCGCTTTCAGGGCGCTCACGTCTGTAACGGAGAACATGTCCGTAACATTGTTTTTTCCTCATAAATGCGAACACGAAAAATAAATAAAATAAAATGAATATTTTATGTACTGTGGAGACTGAGAGCCAACCCTTCTTCATCCGGTGGATAGTATTACTTTGGTTTGCGCAGTGTAGGCCTAATTCACATAATCACTAAAAAATATTTTGCCTCCTAGTTTTTTTTTTTTTTTTTTTTAAGCAATCAGAAATATGAGGGGGCCGGACATGTAAATGAGGGGGCCTAGGCCCACCCAGGCCCCCTCGTGGCTACGCCACTGGTTCGAATCCTTGATTCTGATTGGTCAAGAGCTGTGCTTTATTCACGATAAAACACGGCTACGACTGCTTCACCCAACGGTTCTATTTATCACTGCGCCCATAGCAACACCCTTAGCAACCACACAACTCAACATAAACAAAGAAAAAAGCTAAGAATTAAAAAGGCTAAAATGTTTAAAGTAAATTTCGATTTACTGGGTGGCATGACGATGGATAAGTGGTTTGAGGAACAATTTGGAGAGACTTCTACAAATACGAACCGTCATGCTGAAGTGCTGAAATGTAACATTGATACATTCGAGAAGACTCGTAATGAAAAAAATACCGTGCAGCAAACCCAATGGGCAGTGAAATGCTTCGGTGACTGGTGTAGTGAAAAGGGTTACAGCATAGATTATTAACAAATCACCAAGACGGAACTCAACGCACTTCTCCGTGACTTCTACGGAACTGTCAGAAGCTCCAAAGGAGAACAATATGGGATCAGTAGCTATGTAGCGTTACGCGCGGGTCTGAACAGATTCCTCAATGATCCACCTTTGAGTTTGTCCTGGTCTCTTATGAGAGACAGCGAATTCACCTCATCCAATAATGTTTTCGTTGGAGTGGTAAAGACAATGAGAAGAGAGGGTCGTGATAAAACGGAGCATCACACATCGATTTCTGCTGAAGATTTCAGCACCATAAAACTGTCCGATGCGCTTAATCCCAACACACCTGAAGGACTCGTAAACAAAGTCTGGTTTGACGTGCAGTTACACTTCGGACGTAGAGGAAAAGAGGGGAACCGAGAACTCATTCCAGACTCATTCCGCATTTTAACAGACGAAAATGGTCTGAAGTATGTCACAATGAGAACAATTCACAACAATTTTATTTGTTATTTTGCTGAGAGATATGCTATTTGTGTGAGGAAATTTCAAAAAGGAAATGTCACAAATTTTGTGTTGTAAAAAATAAAAAGAATAAGACAAAGTTTGCGATGAGCTTTCCTGCATAGGTACACATTGGAACGTTGCTCTTCACAGTCAGGGACTATATTTTTCTAGCGGAAGGAATGTTTTTATTGATTTAACTACACGAAAGTTGCACTAATACATTGTTTTTTAATTTAATATTGTGTGGAAACCGTTTTATAAAAGCAATAAGATACTCGAGGCAAGTGCTGTATCGTGAATAAGTAACGGCTCAAGGGGTTGCAGGCACTCCGCTTCGCGTCGTGCCTAACAACGCCCTTGAGCCGTTACTTATTCACGATACAGCACAGCCTCTCGTACCTTATTGCTTACATAAGAATCCACACCACTTTAACGGCACAGAGAAACAATATCACTTTCACAATGATTTTTTTCCAGCTGATGAATGATAAAAACATTGACAGCCAATAATAATCTGCTCTGCTTTCAGAGCTCGAGCCTTTAAAGCGGCAGACGACAAAACTGCAGCGCGTGATTAAAATAAACAGAACTATAGTTCTCTTTATCTGCGGTGTGTTTCTCAAAGCTATCTATGGTCGCAAGTTCCGTCGTTGCAAGAATATAAAATATTTTGGTTTAGTTTCATTCTATTTTGGTTTAATTTTCTGTCAGTTTGCTCTGTTCCCATTTGTCTGTTCATAATTAGTTCCCTTAGTTACTCATTCTCGCTCTTGTTTGTTACTCGTTTATTCTTGGTTGCTTCTTGTATTTAAGTTCCTGTGTTTCAGTTCTTGATTCTTGGTTCTCATTAACGTTAGTATCGAGTATAACCGTTTTATAAAAGCAATAAGATACTCGAGGCAAGTGCTGTATCGTGAATAAGTAACGGCTCAAGGGCGTTGTTAGGCACGACGCGAAGCGGAGTGCCTGCAACCCCTTGAGCCGTTACTTATTCACGATACAGCACTTGCCTCGAGTATCTTATTGCTTTTATAAAACGATTTCCACACAATATTAAATTAAAAAACAATGTATTAGTTCTGCGTATTCTGAATAAGGACTATTTGAGTATATGTCCTTTGTCGTGCTATTTGACCAGCATAAACGAGACAGGTTTACCCTGTTATTACAAATAAAATCTATAAAACTATATGAAAAAGTATGTCTGTAAAACTATATACAAATTGTGGTAAGTAAAATAAACTTGCTTGCTTTAAGGATGCTCAGATAATTTTTTTTTACTAAAAGACAAGACAAAAATAAAATGTTATACGATTCCCTTTTTTCGGTTTGATGTCATCAAACCCTCTTGTCTTATTCTATTAACAAATGTCTTGTTATCTAACAAAATAGTGAGGTATATCCAAATACATCATTAAAATCAGAAGTTGTAATTGAGGTAAATGCACAGTAAATGCACTGTGAACTAACATAAACGAAAAATGATCGACATTTTTTTTAACTACCTTTAACAAAGATGAATAAATACTGTAACAAATGTTTTCCTCATTATTAAGTTCGTTAATACATGAGGTAAATGAGTGTTACAAATAAAACAATCCGCATTGAAAATATTGTTTCATTCAGAAGTATGTAAAAATGCAACATACTATTTAATGTTGGCTTTAAATATACAAAACCATGCGCAATAAAAGCTTTATGTTTAAGAGCAGTATTCTAGAGTAGATGCATAAATGCAAAAACAAGCACAATAAATACATAAATAAATTGGTTTATGTTCCGCTAAGACATAACTGAATAAACAGATGGTGTCCCATCATTAGGTGCTCCAGAGGAGGGCAAAAGCTCAGCAGCTGCATTAAGATATTTATCAAACACCACAAGTATGCTGTACTTCTTCAAAGTGTTTTTCCATAGCTATTTATGGCGTCACCTTGTGATCACCTGTGCCACTTAGCTCATCTCTGTCTCACTCAATCCCGGGATCAGAAGCTACTAAAATCGATGCACACTGTGGCTTTCAATGACACTCTACAAAGGCTCCATATGTGTTAATAAGCTCTGTGCCAAATGCTCAGCATTGAGACGCTATCAGTGGTCCTCTGGCTGGAAACGACACCCCTCACCAACAGTCCACAGCAATGATAATTGATCTGGTTCCTGATGATGCCAGCTGGCTGGTCTAGCCCCCGCTGAACAAGACTGCTGTTGATGGGTTTTGGGCAAGAAACATCTTGTTATTTTTTCCAGTTTTTTTGTTCCAATCACAGTTTTTGTGTTTCAACAAATATTTCCTTTAAATTTAGTCAGTATTTTGTCATTTTTGTCCAAAATGGCATTTAATTCAAGTCCGCAAAATGACGAAAATAAATCAGACTGCAAACCATGCAAAAATATATGTGAAAATGTAACATTTACTAACATAAAACATGTATTGCAAAGGATTTATCAACATAAAATAGCAATAATAAATTAAAAACAATACAAACCTGAGATGAAATAATAGCATAATGAGTAAACAGAATTGTTAAAGGGATAGTTCACCCAAAAATCTAAAATTATATCATTGTTCTTTCTTCTGTTGAACATAAAGGAAGATATTTTGACCAAATGTGCACTGTAAAAAATATTTTAGCAATTTAGTTATTTCAACTTATTTTTTTAACTAGATTGTCCAGACAACAAGAAATTTTAAGTTTTCTTGTCCTCAACTTATCGAAATAAGTTAGTTAAACTAAAAAAAAACCATGCAAAAAGATAACTCAAAATAATGAGTTAACTTTTTTTACAGTGAATGTATTTTTACTTTGTTGTGGATTCGCTTACCCGAAAACCCTCTTTAAATGGCACTGATTGAAAGAAAAGTACAGTCGTTTGGTAAATAAATAAATTACAGACAATTATACACATATTACCAATGAAAAGGAATTTATTAATATACAGTGTTAATTCATTAGCGAATGCACAAACTCATTCTCTCAAATGGTTTGAGTATGCACGCCCCTGGTATAATATGCTTCAGGACAATTCTCTCGGCTGAGAAGAGCTCTGGCCCCGAGACAGAACACGCAGCAACAGCACCAGAACTGAGCAAGGGCAGATCGCTCTGGTCAAGCCCTCTGGTGAACCCGCACCAAAAGAAGAGCAGCTGCTCCTGCGCACACCTGTGCCCATGTCTCAATAGGCGTTTACCATGTTTACCAGTCACAGATGGGCCCACAGAGACGTCTGTGTCTGGTCCAAAACAATCTGTCTGTTTAGTCATAAACTGTCATAATAGTCATAAACTGTGAGTGGTAAGATTTCTCTCTCTTCTCTCTCTCTCTCTCTCTCTCTCTCTCTCTCTCTCTCTCTCTCTCTCTCTCTCTCTCTCTCTCTCTCTCTCTCTCTCTCTCCTCTCTCTCTCTCTCTCTCTCTCTCTCTCCTCTCTCTCCCCTCTCTCTCTCCTCTCTCTCCTCTCTCTCTCTCTCTCTCTCTCCTCTCTCTCTCTCTCTCTCTCTCTCTCTCTCTCTCTCTCTCCTCTCTCCTCTCTCTCTTCTCTCTCTCTCTCCTCTGTATATATATATATATACTGTATGCAAAAAGTCTTGGATTCAGCATGTACCCCAGATGTGAAGTTTATGCACAAAACATGAGCTAAATATAAAGAAGCATTACTTTAAATGTCAGAACAAACAAGGTTAATCCGGTCTTAATCCATATATACGTACAGCCTTTTTTTTTATTTAACACTCCTACCACCCCAACAAAAGAAGAAAACAATGAAACATGAAAACAAAACTTTCAAACCATTACTTGTGACAACGATACTGTCTCTCACAGATCACTAAAGAGAAATCGTACTAACCGTCAAACTTCACGACACAGTGATTACTGAAAGGCTTGTCTGTCAGCCGCAAAAAAAAAACAATCAGGTTTTAGAGACGGAAAAAATCATGCCCTGACTAACATAACTACTTTCTACTCAAGGACTTTGACAGAAATGTAATGGAGTAAAAAGTACGATATTTGTCTTTCTGTAGTGAAGGTAAAGTAAAAAGTGTCCAGAAAAAAATAATACTCCAGTAGAGTACAGATACTAAAAAAGTGTACTTAAGTACTCAAGTAAATGTACTTCATTACTGTCCACCTCTGGGTGTTTGCAACTTTCCTTTCCGCACACTTTACCTTCACACAGCTATTTTTCTGCTTTAGATATGCAAAAATGTAATGACATTTCCTCTCATGGACCACACTGCAAAGAGCATGAAAAGCATGACTGAAATAAAAACTGAAATTGTTAAACAGTCAAGTTAAATCTCCTTGTATTATGAGGCCAATTTTAAGCATGCAAGCTGGCCTTTTTCCACAAGCATGAATGTGAAGGATTATGTATAATGAGAGGGAAAAAATTGTTCTGGATTATTTCCTGACATTTGAAAGACAAACTCATCTGGTCCCTTTGTTCAACTCACTGCCTCACTAACAATTCATGACCGCTTCAATCCACCATGTAGCGAACCTACATAATAATAATATACATAAAATGTATTTAAGGGGGCCGGAAGGCCAATTTAGCTCAAAGGGAATGATTCATCGATTTGCAATGAATCATTGACCGAATCACTATGAACCGAGCAAATGACTCGTTTAGAGTTCATTTGAACGGGCCGTAATTTTAACCTTGGCAACAGGTATTTATCCAATTTATAGTGAAACACTATGTATTAGCAAGGTAACTTTAGATCGGCAGTACAAGACATTAAATGTGTAAGCAAAACACAAGACAAATATCTTTTCAAATATATGGACGACTTTATTAACTATTCTAAACACATAAAACTAAGGTCTAAACACAATCACACACACACATTCATACAAGGCGCAAAGGAAGAGAGAGAAAGAGTGAGTTTTCAGAGTGAGAGGCACTTGTAAGACATAAACCTGAACGAACCACCAAGCATTAATTTAAACCTTCGTTTCTTAGACAGGTTATTCAATTTACATACAAAGGCACCAGTTCAGATCGAGTCTGGAGTACTTGCTTGTCTTTGCGTTGCTTATGCCAGGGAGTTTCCTTTTTGCGGTGCTTCGTCAAAGGTGTTTCCCGGGTCCGTTATTTGGCTGGTCTCCTCGTGTGCCTGATAGATCTTGGACGGCCAGTCACGTGGGGTGTTGGCGCGGATGAGTGAAAGTCTTTGAAGTTGGAAGCTGGTTTTGTAGTTGAAACGTTAAAACGAGACTTTACAGCAAAACTTAACTTAGAACGAGACTTTTAACGAGAAAATAAAATACCACTAAGAAAAAGAAAGAAAAGTGAGACGAAAAGTTTGATGGCTTGAATGAAGCTGTTTTAAACTCCGATCTTGATGAGTTTGTGTTTGTCTGCTGGTCTAATTTGGGTCTGGTCGATGTAGAAGCGTACGAACATGAACACTCTCTTGCTGTTTGTCGAGAGAGGCACAAACTTAATTCAACACCGAACCGAACTGCCGAACTGAACCGAACCGAAACTGAACTGCTCTCTGGACCGAACTCTGAACTGAACTGAACGGCTTTGTTCGGGTCTTTAACTTAAAGTTAGTCCAACCTCTTTTGGAGAATTCTGGCCAATTGGACAATGGCATCATCTTAGGAGGTGGACCTCGTTCCTTCTTATCGTAAATCAGGCGTTATGTATGATCTGCTTGCTCTCCAACACTAGCAGAGAGAACAAGAGATCACAGTTTAAACATTATAGATTATTATAATCATACAAAGCATTTTACACAGATTTCAAACAAGCCATCTTATGAATTAAGGGCATACGATTATTTTGATTGGAAGCACGATGCTCGTTCATTCATGCACACAGTTATAATCATCATTACATGATTTATATGGAATCTAAGCATAATACAAACATGAATTGTAGGAAAAACAAGAATTATGATGTTTGATTATGAGTCCACTGAGCATTGTTCTGTGTGAGTTGTTCTCTGCAGAATGTGCAGAATTAATGTGAGTTTGATATGTAAAGTGTGTTGGTGTGTAAAGTTTCTGGGGTTTAAGAAAGACATTCCAATCTGAGGTCACGGCAAGGTCCCTGCTGAAGTCTGCTCTGTTCATCTTCTCATGGGACCTTGTCCTTAAGAAAGACGGGTCTGTTATAGCATCTGTCCTGCTCAGCGTAGGGCTGAGGCAGGTCAACAGGTGTCCCTGCGGGCCATAAAATCCTTTCTGAAGGGTTCTTTTATGGTTTATTTGGAGCCAGTTTTGTGACGTTGGAATGTGTTCAGATTCTGGATGCTGAATCACAATTTGAATGAAGCCATGAGAGATTAAGAAGATTAATTTGTGTTTGGTTCATCCGTAATTCTCTACATTTTCCCCCCTTCGATCGATGATGGGTTGATGAGAGAAGACATCATTGAACGCTGGAGAAACAGAAGAAGCAAACACACACAGCAAACAACAAGGCAAACACCGCCATGACTGGTCACTTTACTGGTGCAGGGCATTAGATTATCTAGGCCTAAACAGGTTCACTCTCTCAATATAGTCAATCATGTGGAAAAAGTTTAGTTCAATTTTAGGACCGTTATTCTAGTTTGTTTTAAAACGGTGATTGATCAACTTTGTGACTAAATTTGATTTGTTTGTTTTATTCTCTTCTAAATTGTTCTAGGTTTAGACCAATTTACCTTTCAAATTTTGATTCGAATGATGCAGAGAGTTCTCTAGGCTAACATTCGTTTTAAGGTGACTTGCAAACATCAGGCGTGGTGCGTCAATCCTTATATGGTAACCTTGACCCTTATGGGGTAACAGGGATTTTACCTAATAAAAGCAGAAGAAAGGGAAGAGGTAAAACAAAACAAAGCAGTTGAGTGACTCCTGTATGGCTACTGTTGTGCAGTGTCAGGTGTCACAATGTAATGAGAGGGTTACACTTGTTGGGTGTATTGCTACATGTTTCCTATGGAAAGGATAGCTAAGTCAGTGTTGCGATTTCAGTGTCTACCTGTGGGAAGAACATGTTTGTTGAATGTTTTTCATGGTAGCTGTGTTTAACTTGTGTATGTTAGTGGTACAGTGTAGTGTAGTGCATATACTGCATGTATACTGTATGTATGTCAGATCTGTCTCAGTCTGTTTTGCTCCCCCCTTTTGCTTGATGGTTAAGCTTTGATGGCCTTGTTGCATCTTTGCCTTGGAAAGGGATCTTCTGTGATCTGCTGGGGGTCAGTCCAGTAAGGCAGGAAGTTCTCTGGCAGACATTGGGAGATGGTTTGGCATGGATGCGTGAAGCTGTAGTGCAAAAGTGGTCTCCTTTGTTGCCTTCCTCTTGTGATGCCTTCTGGTTGTGACAGACTTTCTGACCTTCTGTGCTTACTGTCATTGCTGTATCACACACATGGTTCTTGAGTTTGGAGCTTAGGGTGTGATGGGTAACCAGGATGGTGTTTTCTGGTACCTCGGGGTGTTTTCAGTGGTTGACTGTGAGAGACCACTTTGTTCTGAGTTGTTGTTTGAACAGGTGGTTGTCTCAGGAAGGTGTACAAGGTGATCACTGGTCTTCTGTGTTCAGCTTGTCTTTGATGAGCACTTGCGTCGCCTCAGTAGTTGGCTCCATGTCTTCTGAGGGGAGACTGTCGTGTTCTTGGGCACACTCAATGGGTGTTTGGCTGAGTGGTGCGGAGGTGGGTGTCGTTGTCGCTTACCCACATAGAATGCTTTTGGATGCACTCGTTGATTCCATTGTTTCCTTCTGGTGGGTCCCATGACTTTTCCATGTGGTTGGAGTGGTAGCTGTCATCGGCATGGGAGTCACGTTCTCTGTGCTCCTTACGAAGGACTGTGGTGTTGTCATGCCACTGGGTGTCTTCCAGTGCAAGGCTTGTGTCTTGGCTGATGGAGTTTGACACTGTGGATGTTTTCAAACCTTTCTTTGAGGACATCTTTTGTTTGATGTAGGCCTTGTGTGTCAGGTCACGTAGCTGCTGAATTGTCATTGTGCCTGGGCAGGCCATGATGCCAAGATGATGACTCAAACCAGGGTGCAGGTTTCTCAGGAAGAGGGTTTTGAAGTTCACATCCTCTTCAAGTTCAGGTTTGTTATGTCCACCTAAATAGGCTTGTCGAAAGCGGCTGGTAATAGGCTTGCGGAGTCTCTTGACGACATTGTTTGGTTTCCAAGGCGATTAACACACCGTGTTCTGACTCTGGACCTGTGAATTCTTTAATCATTGTCTCACGTAGTAGCTGGTAGTTTGACATGACATTAGCAGGTTGTCGGTCTAGGAAGCTTCGTACCTCTGGACTGGATGTGGATCTGAGGAGGTAAAACCTGTCTCTGTCAGTCATATGGGGTCTCACCTCGAGGTTGAAGTCGATATCACGGAGGTAGGCCTGGATGTCGGGACCCTCTGTGGAGTTCGGGTTGAACTGAGTGATATTCTTAACCAGCTGGTTGAGGTCTTTAATGGTCATCCCGTGTGCAGCTTTGGAGTCTGCCTGGATGAGCTCTCTTCGTTTGTTGGCAGTGAACAGTTCTGTGGTGAAGGCCGGTGACATTTTGGGTTGTGGCCATTCACTTCTTTCACTGTATGCCAGTTCTTGGATGGAGGACTCTGTTCTGCTCAGCAGGGGTGATGCTGAGGGAGGTCTCTCCCTTCTTGGCTCTGGTTTCTGTTGGACAATGTGCTGGAGTTCATCTCTGACCGCGTAGAGCTCGTTGTTGGCGTCGTCTCGCTGTTGGATCAGGTGGTCCAGTTCAACGCTGCACCTTTGCAGGTGGTCTTCCAGAGCAGTGATTTTAGAGTTCTTACTTTCAATGTCAGCTTTGGCTTTCTCTAGCTGATGTTCAACAGCCTGGAGTTGGTTCACCAGGTGTTTCTGGACAGTCTTTGACTCTTGTTTGTCACGTTCAGTGACTGCAAGGGCTTCTTGGAGCTTATCAACTTGTGTCTTTGTTTCTTGCTCCGCTTCGTCAGACACTTTGAGTTTGTCTTGAGCTTCACCTTTGAGCTGGTCTTTGCAGTGTTGAGTGTGCATCAGCTCTCTCAGGAACTCGGTGGTCTTGGAGTCATCCTGGACTTTCACTTCCAGCTTGTCTATGCGGTTCTGGGCACGTGTCAGCTCCTCCTGTAGGTGGGTGACGTGCTGGTGGCTTAGGTTTAGCTGGGCTGTGAAGGCATTACTTAAGGAACAGGTTATCTTGGTTAGTTCCACGTGGTTTTGGTTCTGGCTTGAATCATGTGTCAGGAATCTTCTCAGAATTATGATTATTATTAAAAATAATAACAGTTCAATTGTCTTTGGTGTGAGGCAGTCTGTAATGCCTCTGAGCCAGGCGTCCACGTCTTCCCGTTGGGCAGTGGGGTTTGTCGTCCACGACATGTTGGCACGCTTGGTGAAGAGACTGACACAGATCTGTGTGTATAAGCCTATATGTGGTTGAACGGCTAAGTGTCGTTTCAGTAATTGTACACCAATAGTGAAGTGTCGTGATGACTAAGTGTTGGTCTAAGTGTACACAGTGAGGCTAGTGATGCGAAGATCTCGTCACTCAACTGGGTAAATGAAAGAGAGAGAAAAAGGTTAAAGCAAATCTCAATGGAAGGAAACTTTTTTTTTTCAATGGGAGAAATATTTTTATAAATATTTTCTATCAATGAAAAGCTGGTTTCAACTCGTGGGGTGAGGACTTAGTCGCTCAACTGAGTAAGGGACAAAGAGAGAAAAGTTAACAACCAATTTCAATGAGGGACAAAAAAAACAAAAAGAAAAATTATTAACTAGGGGAAGTATTAATTTCTCATAAATGTTTTTTATCAATGAAAATCTGTTTCCAGAAAGGTAAACAATATTATTGCTTATGTTTGCGAGGAAAAATAATACAATAATGATGTTGATACCTCTTCTCTGAGTTTGACAGGATTGACACCACACACCTTCAGTTCGACCGCTTACAGCAGGGGTTACAGCAGGGATGCTGTGAAGGCGGAGTTTGCTCAGCACTTGTCTCTGTTACTTGATCTTGGATAAGGTGTCAAAGTTTAAATTGCGTTTACAAATGCAGGGAGAGTATGAAGAACACAGGAGGGTTTGATTAAAAATCAAATATCTAATAATCTGTTTGTTGGGACAGATTATATTTGTCTCTTTTAGAGTCGATTGGTGGTTCTTCCAGGTTTGTTCCTACAAATGTGAAGAATAAGATGGAATAAAGCAGGACAGAACAGGAAAGACGTGATGAGGAAGAAATGAAGCAAGGAGGTTGGATCCCGCTACCTTTACGTCTACCACGAGTATAGAATTGATAGTTGAGGAACAACTAAACACACAAATAAATTGAAGCGTCCCGAAAATTAATTAATCAGAACAAATATAGTGGTTAAGTTTATAACCAACGCAAGGATAAAACGCAATGACAATAATGAGCAAGTCTGAGTCTAACACTATTTTTGTAATAGTAATAACAACTTTCAAATTTTAACTTTCAGAGTTCAAGACCTATTCACCTAAAGTGATTAGATCTCAACGAGAAATTTAGAAATTATGAAAATTATGAAATTAGAATTATTAAAAATAAATCTAGAAATCATTAAAAATGACCTGTCTAGAAAAATAGAATTTCAATTTTATTTTAACATTTCCTTGTTCTTCAAAACATATTCTAAATTTGACAATTAATAATCATAAACCAGCATTTTCTTTTTCAAGTAAAATGCAGGTAAAGTAATTAATAATTGTAAACCAATATTACCCTTTCTTTAAAATCAAATTCAAAATTGACAATTAATAATAGTTAACCAGCATTCTCTTTTTCAAGTAACATGCAGGTAAAGTAATTAATAATTGTAAACCAATATTTCCTTTTCCAGTAAAATATAGGTAAAGTAAAAGAGAGAGGTAAAAGAAAAACGAAGAAAAGAGGTCTAAAAGTCGAGGTGTTTAAATGGTTAAATCAATTTAACTTTGTTCAAACAGACACTGTAGTTAACTGCTGGGGTTAGTATTGATAACTGATGCTAAAGGCTTTAGCACAGACCTCAATGTGAACAACTGCTCAGGTTAGCTTAGCTTAGCTAGCGTTTGTTTACACCGAGGGTTGGGTCAAAGTTCACCCGGAAACGTTTGGCCAAGACTTCCGTGTCACGATCGTAACTATAGCGACCAAACGAACGCTAGTGGGCGAACCGGGAATTGCAGACAGTTGGAAAACAATTTGTTACAGTTCCATGCAATATGGGAGCATTTCAATGTCCACAGAACATGCATGTACAGTAACAATCGATCCTATTACGGGAAATGTCGGCGCATTTCACACTGTTCAAATAAGATACACCACTCGTAGCTGGTTTTACGACGTGGGGCTTCACTCAGTTTGTCAAGAGTGATATTAACTTTAAGCAAGCGACAGCTTTGCGTTATAATAGATGTAATTAGGACGACCTCGGCGGATCGTCTCTGTGCACGTTTATCTAGGCACATAAAACACTAACTGTTGGTTCAGTTTCAATGGCAAGCTTTACTTGATAACGAATTTAAATAACCACTATTCAAATTACACTCGGACATGCGCAATGTTACACGAGAATTATTTGAACGGACACAAACAGATAAGATTAGTTAAGCCTCGCTGTTTATCACGGGGATCGCAGTGGGACACGCACTGAATCAGATAAATAAATATAAGGCTTATGACTAACTTAGATGAGGAACACGCTCATCGCTCTGTGAGGAGAATATTAGTCCTTATAACGTTAGGGTTATTTTAATTACTGCAGTTTGATTTCGTTCAGTTCTCTAACTGATATAAACACACACACACACACAACGTTACAGCTTTCCTGGAAGACTCTGGAACACGCAGAAATCGAACAGCTCTAACGAGGTATTTCTGGAAATGAGGAACACGCTCAATTCTTACCTTATCGTAGTGCGAGGTTTCATATCTTATTTACTGCAGTTAACAAGAGAGCAAATAGGGCGGCAGACTAGTCTTTTTAGCTTTCTCTGGGAGCTTCACTCACAGATAACAACAGCAGCAGCAGCATTCATTCAAACGGGGCGCGCGCTGCGCGCGTCACACACAGACTCTCAGAGGTTCGGATCTTGCATCCGAAACAAAATGAAAAGATAAATCTTGATAATATGCTTACAAATTTAGGTTGAACTGCCCGCATTCTCCACCAAATAATGTAGCGAACCTACATAATAATAATATACATAAAATGTATTTAAGGGGGCCGGAAGGCCAATTTAGCTCAAAGGGAATGATTCATCGATTTGCAATGAATCATTGACCGAATCACTATGAACCGAGCAAATGACTCGTTTAGAGTTCATTTGAACGGGCCGTAATTTTAACCTTGGCAACAGGTATTTATCCAATTTATAGTGAAACACTATGTATTAGCAAGGTAACTTTAGATCGGCAGTACAAGACATTAAATGTGTAAGCAAAACACAAGACAAATATCTTTTCAAATATATGGACGACTTTATTAACTATTCTAAACACATAAAACTAAGGTCTAAACACAATCACACACACACATTCATACAAGGCGCAAAGGAAGAGAGAGAAAGAGTGAGTTTTCAGAGTGAGAGGCACTTGTAAGACATAAACCTGAACGAACCACCAAGCATTAATTTAAACCTTCGTTTCTTAGACAGGTTATTCAATTTACATACAAAGGCACCAGTTCAGATCGAGTCTGGAGTACTTGCTTGTCTTTGCGTTGCTTATGCCAGGGAGTTTCCTTTTTGCGGTGCTTCGTCAAAGGTGTTTCCCGGGTCCGTTATTTGGCTGGTCTCCTCGTGTGCCTGATAGATCTTGGACGGCCAGTCACGTGGGGTGTTGGCGCGGATGAGTGAAAGTCTTTGAAGTTGGAAGCTGGTTTTGTAGTTGAAACGTTAAAACGAGACTTTACAGCAAAACTTAACTTAGAACGAGACTTTTAACGAGAAAATAAAATACCACTAAGAAAAAGAAAGAAAAGTGAGACGAAAAGTTTGATGGCTTGAATGAAGCTGTTTTAAACTCCGATCTTGATGAGTTTGTGTTTGTCTGCTGGTCTAATTTGGGTCTGGTCGATGTAGAAGCGTACGAACATGAACACTCTCTTGCTGTTTGTCGAGAGAGGCACAAACTTAATTCAACACCGAACCGAACTGCCGAACTGAACCGAACCGAAACTGAACTGCTCTCTGGACCGAACTCTGAACTGAACTGAACGGCTTTGTTCGGGTCTTTAACTTAAAGTTAGTCCAACCTCTTTTGGAGAATTCTGGCCAATTGGACAATGGCATCATCTTAGGAGGTGGACCTCGTTCCTTCTTATCGTAAATCAGGCGTTATGTATGATCTGCTTGCTCTCCAACACTAGCAGAGAGAACAAGAGATCACAGTTTAAACATTATAGATTATTATAATCATACAAAGCATTTTACACAGATTTCAAACAAGCCATCTTATGAATTAAGGGCATACGATTATTTTGATTGGAAGCACGATGCTCGTTCATTCATGCACACAGTTATAATCATCATTACATGATTTATATGGAATCTAAGCATAATACAAACATGAATTGTAGGAAAAACAAGAATTATGATGTTTGATTATGAGTCCACTGAGCATTGTTCTGTGTGAGTTGTTCTCTGCAGAATGTGCAGAATTAATGTAGTTTGATATGTAAAGTGTGTTGGTGTGTAAAGTTTCTGGGGTTTAAGAAAGACATTCCAATCTGAGGTCACGGCAAGGTCCCTGCTGAAGTCTGCTCTGTTCATCTTCTCATGGGACCTTGCTCCTTAAGAAAGACGAGTCTGTTAAACATCTGTCCTGCTGCAGCAGTAGTGGTGCTGAGGCAGGTCAAAGGTGGTCCCTGCGGGCCATAAAATCCTTTCTGAGGGGTTCTTTTATGGCTATTTGGAGCCAGTTTTGTGACGTTGGAATGTGTTCAGATCTGGATTGCTGAATCACATTTGAATGAAGCCCATGAGAGATTAGAAAGATTAATTTGTGTTTGGTTCATCCGTAAATTCTCTACAACCATCATTAATTCTATGAATTTATGTTCAGAGTGTTTATTGTGTGAACACATTTCTTTAACCAAATCCTTTAACCAAACAGATGCTGCGTCTGAAATCGAATGCTTCCCTACTTCTAGACCTGAAGAGTACCTCAAATTCTGAAGAGAGCATTCGACTTTAAGTTAAGTCAAGTCAGGTCAAGTCACCTTCATTTATATAGTGCTTTTTACAATATTGTTTCAAAGCAGCTTTACAGTGATGATAGGAAATGAATGCAACAAAGATTGTTTTGGCTGTACAGCAGCTCTAGAAGAAAGTCATGGTCTAGCTTAAGGACATTTTTAATTAATTAATTTCTGCTGTAAAATGATTAGTAATTAACGTAGGAGCTGCTTACACAACACCGTTTTCAACTGAAAACAGAATTCTGGCCGTTTATTTACACAACACTGGCGTTTTGGTGGCCTGAGAGCGCAAACCTGAAGTAGGTTTCAAAGTGCAAGTAACCCATGATTTATGAATGGCAGTGATGCTGTAGTAGTGTACAGAAGCATGTAGTACATCAGAAATTCTTTCATACAACCCATATTCATACTTTATACTATAGAACATACTTCTTTAACGGATGAAGTAAGTTCAAATTAAAATGTAGTACCTACTCAGACAGTATGCGATTTCCGACGCACCGAGACTCTAATTTTGTATTGTACTTTATTGAAGTATGAGTAGATCATAGCTTTTATAATACATCTATAGCACTCAATGGCAAATAAGTATTCAACATCTTGCTTTGCCTAATGAAGAACCAATTTAATTGCTCATCAAAAGTGCATTTAAAATAAAGGACAATTATGGATATAAATAAAATTCAAATAAAAAAAGAGTACACTTACTCTGAATATAAGCACACAAACAAAAGTCTCATATTTATTGGACCAAATACTCAGGGCCCCTCAGGGCCTTTGTCCAGGCAAACAATATAAGAGGGGGAAAAATAGAGCCGGATTTTTCCGAATAATCTCCAAGGACAAGGGCCTGATCTCATCTTCCACTCGGCTTCCACACAGCCTTGACAGTCTGCAACAAGACAACACAACCCTGTAAAGCATGACTTGACAAGAAGCAAAAGTAGCTCTCAGTGACATTGTAGCGATGACGGCATTGGAAAATAAATAGCTTGTTCGCACATGGTTATGTAAAACCATTGCTTCTGAGAACTGAACAAAATAGAAACTGAGTCAGAGGAATTGTTTGAGGAGAAGAGACATCATGCAAGTCTCCCAGCAACTAGCATTTAAAGGTCTTGTCTTTATACTCATCTGTTCGGCCTGACTAATAATGCTAATGGCAAACTAACTGCCAATCAATAAAAGCGAGAACAATGTGGCAGATGACCTACAACCGCGTGGGCTAGTGTGATAAGCCTGTGAGAAAGCAGCTTGTCTGATTTGATGGTTCTGCAGTTGTGCAGACAGAGGTGTTTATTTTAGTGCATTTCCCCTCACTGGGGTTTTGTAAAGTCAAGCGATGACAGGACAGCTAGCAATTTATCAAGAGAAATTACCTGAGGCTAAAGCTTTAGCGTAAAGGTGTTGACTTGCTGAGCCTGGAAGGACTGTCAACATTTGCAATGAGCAACACGAATGCACTCATAAAGTTGGAACAATCTGGTCAAATGTAATGTATTAAAAACAAAACCTGAACAGTGGTTCTTATGAGGTTAAATATTTAGCCTAAATGTAAGATATACTATATTTGAATAGCAAATAAAATGCATTTGAATTACGCAGTTTTAAAGGAACACTCCACCTTTTGTCATATTAAACTATGTTATTCCCTTAACTAAGACGAGTTGATACATACCTCTCTCGTCTCAGTGCGTGCGCTCAATCGCTCTGGCGCGCAGCGACACTTTGAACTATAATGTATGCGGAATAGCTCTTGACAGCACTTCGGCTCGGCGCAGTAATATCATCACTCCAGGATCATTCAAATAATCCAGGATCATTCAGGAGTGATGATATTACAGCGCCGAGTCGAAGTGCTCCCAAGTGCTATTCCGCCATATAGTTATCCATTTTACTCGCTTAGAAAAGTGCCACATTTTATTTTGTGTCACCATGGTTGTGTAACTGTATTTAAATAGGGAAAACGTGGAGGTGTTTGGTCGCTGTTTGGTAGATCCTAATGAATGAACTGGGCTATCAAAGTGTCGCCACGCGCTAGAGCGATTGAGCGCACGCACTGAGACGAGAGAGGTGTAGTTAAGGGAATAACATAGTTTAATATGAAAAAACGGTGGAGTGTTCCTAACAAACTAATAAACTTAATGTGAAGTATATTTGTCAGACATACATGAACATGTATGTATGAAACAGGTAAGAGTCCAGTTTCTGTTTTGTTTTGTTCGATTCTATTTAAATCATTAAATATTTTTTTTTTAAATTGCATTTATTCAAAAGGCTTAGAATCAGCATAAACCAGTTATTGTGAAAGTGATTTATTCAGTTAAAAAGTATGAACATGTTTAAAATAGGGCTAGTTAAGAAATAAGTTCAAATGGATGATCGACAAATATGCATCAAGCGTAGCGTTAGTTCTGGCAGGTCACGTTAGTCAAGCTCGCATCATCAGCTGACTCTCAGCTGATCCACGTCCACCTATAGGAATACGACGCCTATCACCGTATATAAGCTCCTTCAGTATTATCAGATGCTATCGCGTTTCTCAGGAGCTAATTACCCTCCTCCATCCCCAGCTCCTCCTCTCGCCCAGTCAGGATCTGGCATTCTGAATCAGAATAAATTCTGGAATTATTTTGTACTTTAAAATCTTGAATTAAATATATTTGCATACATTCATGTTGGTTCTGTTCTGTTTACCCTAAGGGGGGTTATTGCTCTTATCTATGCTAGGCTGCATGGATGCGCAGGGAGTTCTCGTCCAGAACAGTAATATATACCCATAGACAGTAAAAGAAATGAACACAGTGACCACTGATTTAAACGGAGAAGACTGAAGCCCGATTATTGCACTGCCTGTCTGATGGCTGAGCAACTGCGCAGGCTCAAACTGAGCGTGACGACAGTCTGACAGTTGTAAATCTTCTAGTAGCGGTGGCAAGACAAATCTGAATCACCTAATTCCTCAAAAACGTTGTTGAAATATTTTGTCCCATTGCTTTTATGGACTCTCTATCTATGGGGTTCTTGACTTTATGCCTCTATGTCCCCCCGATTGCCTCATAGACAGTAAAAGATTGCATGCGAGCTTCTCCTCCTGTCTATACAGTAATGTCTCTATTGTGCGCCAGAAAGTCGCGTGGTTATGATGCAATTGTTAGCCTATTTTTTACAAAACGGCTTCTACGGGCCATAAGTAAGATACACAGTAATGGAGCTTTTTATACATTGTCGTGTTTCTTTAGAAATAAATAATGGAAGTCTTTGGACGCCTCAGATGTAAAGTTATTCGCTGTCAAAGTGACGCCAAAATGGATGGGAGTCAATGTAATGCTAACAGCAGGTGATAGTTAGCTACAATGGCGGCTCCCGAGAGGCTTCAACTTCCGGCTGATGGATTACCCCCTTGAATATACCGCCAATCCGAACTGTATGCTAATTATCAATCGTATTTGACGATAGTGGTCCTGGCAGAAATCACATTATGATTATTATTAGTTTATGTTGAATTTATGTTAAACTGTGTAATCCACATAGGTGGGAAGTTTATGCAATTAAAATGCATAAATCTTAAATCTAGCCCTATATTTATTTGAGTAGGACTTCTTTGGAAATTCAACACTGAATAAATTGTTTCACTGCACAAAAGTAATTTAGTGCTGTTTCCTTCTGTAATTCACAAAAACATTATCATACATCCACATTTTATTTTGCCTTGTGTAATTTTGTTTTCTTTACAATAAAGCAATGTCAACCCATCCATGTTGGAATCTGTTTCTTTGTTGTTGTTTGTACATAGTAAACAGGAGACAGGAAAGAGGTAAGAGAGGAAGAATGAAATCAGGACATAACCTGACTTGAACCTGCGTCCCATGAGCCAACAGCTACGTTCACACTGCAGGGCTTAATGCTCAATTCCGATTTTTTTGAAAAAATCCGATTTTTTTGCAAGGCCGTTCACATTTCCAATTAAATGCGACCTTTAGTGATCTCCTGTGTGAACGTGAAATGACCCAGAAGTGACCCGCATGCGCAGAAGAGTACTCAAGGTCAACGACGTCACTTGCTGTTTGCGGAAGTACCTAAACATGAATGTCAACAGTGGAGCTCGTTTAGCAATATTAAAGTTATTTTCCCAACAGAGCCAGCACAATTACAATCTTTTCGTTTTAAGAAGAAAATTAAGAAGGAGGAGAGCGTTTGAGCGCCTTCGATTAACTCACGGGAAGAGACACGTCTGTGGCGGACCATAACAGTGCAACACGTTGGAGTGTATTGACAGGTGCGTGCTATCGGTGCTATCGTACGATAGCTAACTTGTTCATTTTCTCATTCCCGCCTACTTCAACGCAGAATTATGACGTTTGTCGCATATCAACGGCGTGCGGGTCGGATACATGCGACCTGGCCGTTCAGATTGAGGTCGCATTTCAAAAGATCGGATACGTATCGGATTTGGACCACATACCCAAGTGGCCTGGGTCGCATTTGAAAAGATCGGATCTGTGTCGTTCAGACTGTCATGAAAAGATCGGATACAGGTCGCATAGGGGCAAAAAAATCGGAATTGGGTCGTTTCAGCCTGCAGTGTGAACGTAGCCTAACATGTCTTCAGCATCTGCACAGTTCACTGAGTCAGCTCGGACAAAACACGGTATAGAGTTTGATTGGACACACCGCCTTTAACAACAACAACAGCAAGCATTTTCTCCACTATAAGCCTATTTATGTGCTATCACAACTATGCATGATTATGCGACCCATTTTTGTTATGAATCATTGCCCTAGATGGTTTAAAGTACTGCAGCTGGACTACATCCCCAAAACAAAAAGAAAGACTATATACACATCCAATAATGAGAATTTTACAATGACGCTGAAACATGTTCAAAAGCTTTCAACTGAAAATTAAACTTATAAACTTGTTATATGTCAAACAGACATGTGTTGTGAATATATTGTGTTCCATCTTATGTATTTGCATCTACACTACTGTTCAAAAGTTTGGGGTCGGTAAGATGTTTTAATGTTTTTGAAAGAAATGTATTAAGCTCATCAAGGCTGCACTTATTTGATCAAAAATACATTACAATTAAAAATAACTGATTTCTGTTTTAATACATTTCACAAATGTAATTTATTCCTGTGAGGGAAACTCTAATTTTTCAGCATACTTACACCAGTCTTCAGTGTCATATGCTGATTTGATGCCCAATATTCCTGATCATTGAACATGTTGAAAACAGATTTACTGCTTAGCCTAATATTTTGAGAAAACTGTGATACATTTTGATAAATAAGCACAGCATTTATATGAAGTAATCTTTTTGTAACATTATACATGTTTTCACTGTCACTTTTGAGCAATTAATGCATCCTTTCTGAATAAAGGTGTCAAAAAAAACAGTATATATAACATAAAGACAGAAAAGAAAAGAAGGGTTCATCAGGTCCATGTTTCAATTCACAGACCCAGGGTAAAATAAGGGTGGACCCCAACACTAATTTTTGGTCC
Organism: Chrosomus eos; assembly: GCA_036326025.1. Lineage (NCBI taxonomy): Eukaryota > Metazoa > Chordata > Actinopteri > Cypriniformes > Leuciscidae > Chrosomus > Chrosomus eos. Next base: position 4,750,021 of record CM070829.1, on the reverse strand, counting down.
TCCCTTATACAGGCCCAGCTCGAGGTTTGTGGTTGTCCTACTCCTGATGACAGCATAACCATCACTCATGAAACCTAGAACAGCTAGGACATCGAGGGCATCAGGGTCAAACCCAGATAACTCCAAGCGACCTCGGAACCACTGAGTCTGATACTTAAAAAAGCTGCCTGACCTCTGAACGAGCTTACTGCGGGACTGTTATTCCTGTGCGTTTCCATTCTCAGGAGGCTTACATGGACATGAGCAGTGAATATAAGTCTGCAACACCACTGTCACTACACAGACCACCTCACTATCCTATTTCCGCCCGGATGATAAATGCCACATATACATCCCGCACTGCTGGTCTTCACTAGAGCTGGAGGGTATGAGACGGTATCTGTGTGTTTCATGCTTGTATGACACAGATTGTTTATGTTTTCAGTACGATGAACGAGAATGGGGTGTCAAACTGCAAAATTGACAACAAGGTCACCATTAAAGTCGGCATGAAAAGGAATTTGCTATAGTCTTTTCTTCCTTATTGTGATATTTCTGAGTGAAACGGCTTAAAAAAAAGATGAAATCTAGGGTGGGACTTGATTTTGTCCAATCAGGAATTGATTGGATGGTTGTGGTTTGCTATTGTGACGTCATGTGAGTGACAGGTTGTCCCGCCCTCACGCCAGTAAACACATCATCAGAGAAGAGATGTTGCTTCAAGAGGGAGGGGAAGCTAGTTTGATCAAAAACTACAAGGGCACATGACATTTAAAAAAGATAATGATGTGCACAATCAATTTTGAATCAATTATGATAATTGCAATATTCCATTAAAAACAAAAACAAGAATTGTCGATTTTGATTCATGGTTAAAACCAGCTCAAAGTAAATCCATATGAATTGAGTGCGTACGTTTTCTGAAGACATATGATATCTATTTAAATGACATATGTGCATATTGAATTATGGCATTTCAAAATGTGTCAGTCACACCAGGTTTGACACCAATGATGCTCATCTTGTAACTCATCATGACATGCATATTTGCATATTTAAATCACACATTTTTTATTTTATTTTCTATGGTGGATTTTTACTATTTCAAATTTTGTTTGTTCCTCACACAAAGCAAGACTTGGGATATAGAACATGACATCAATGAGATATATCATTATAGAACAGCTCATCAATTTTCAGTGCTTTGAATCTTTTGTTTTTGAAATTGTATATTTTGGTTTGCATGAAGTCCAAATAAAATGAGAAAATCAAAAAAATCTAAAATATTAAATTATATCCTTTAATTTCGATAGATTATCAAAACATATTTAATATACACTACTGTTCAAAAACATTTTTTTAAATAAACTGATACTTTAAAAAGGATGCAGTAAATTGATCAAAAGTGACAATAAAGACTTTTACATTGTTGCAAAAAAAATTAATTGAAATAAATGCTGCTCTTTTGAACTTTCTATAGCTATATCAAAGAATCCTGAAAACAAAATGTATCACAATTTCCACAAAAATATTAAGCAACACAACGTTTTTCAACATTGATAATAACAAGAAATATGTATTGAGCAGCAAATCAGCTGTTTTTAAAATGATTTCTGAAGGATCATGTGACACTGAAGAATGCCATTGCCATTGCAGGAATAAATTACATTTTATATTTCACAAATGTGTTTTTTAATAAGAAGCATTTAAAAAATCTTAGTGATCCTCACTTTTAAATGGCAGTGTGTATGTAAATACCATGCTATTTGAGTTTCAGCAAAAATAACTATATTTCGGAAATTACATTACAAAAGCTTTTAGCCATACCACTCATCCATATTTTCCTTACTGTATGATCATGCCATGTGACTGCAACATAAATGATCTATGGGACTAGCTCTTGATTTTTGAGGGGGTGTAGGTCAAGAACTCATAACTTTGTGGTGGGTGTACATAATAAATCCAGCTGAACATACTGTACCTTCACTTGCCATTCCCATAACTGTCACACAGCTGTGAAAATATATCAACACTGTGCATATAACAGACATATACATCTTTGAAACGACAATGTTGTCAAAATATTGTCTCTCAGGATCTTCAAAATAAATATGAAAGCACAAAAACTATTTTCTATATTTGAGTTGTTCTCAGTCCAGGCATCTTTTGTTTGATTCTGAGTGCACAACGCGAGAGCCACGATCACACTGTTTTGACACGGCTCTATTGTGCCGTTTCAGTACCAGATATGATCAAGCTTTTTTACAGCTATTCCCTGAGCAGAATCTGAGACATTAAAGATAGTCTTTCCCAGGAAAAAAAAAACTCAACTCTGTTCTAAAATATGCAAACTGCCCCACTCTCTACTGCCTATAAAAGCGCATGACGCTATAATTAGATGTTGATAAGTATGACGTGGTAACCTAATAAGCATAGAAATATATAGAATACACAAATATTAGTAATAGTAAACAATCAATTTTTAATAATATTGAACTCTTATTAAATATATAACTCTTATTAAATATATAATGCTGATTATAAACAACTGAAATTGTACATCTGTATTCTGTAGATATCAGTGGATTAGCCATTTCACGCTGTGAAATAACTCTGTTTTGGAGCTGCTGATTGTCATGGCTAATTAAAATAAAAATAGATTTTACACAGAATATCTGAATATTCATAAAAGCCTAAGGTTCAAAACACCAATTAAGTCATCATGTACAACAGCAGGACATTTTTTACTTAGATTTCTGTGCACATCTGACAATGGTTGCTTAATCAAGGTAATCTGGACTCTCTAACGCCATGTAGTATAGTTATATGAACAATTAAACTTGTTCCACTATTATATTTATATGGTATTCCAAGGTATTTCAAAGAATACTATGGTAGTATGTCCAAAAAACATGGTAATAACATCCTTGTTGCAGTACAAATCGTTGACAAGCAGCAGACACAGTGACCTGCAGACGCAGATATTTATAGCCTAAATACTCGCCGCTGTCTTTGTTCTCTAAACAGTTCATGAGTGTTAATCCGCTCTAAACAATTCAGCGCATTCGTGAGCTGTTCAAATGATTCCGGCTGATTAAGCAATAGCTATAAATGAAAAGTTGCTTGACTGAAAAAAACAAAACAAAAAAACCCTACTACCTCAGCTTCACCAGTGAGATATATGGCTAACTTCACTATTTGAAGTGACAAATTGGAGATTCAGATTCAGTGACTCGATTTTTTTTTTGGGTTGATTCTATCTACAGGTTACACTATGGTTACTTTAGTAGGTGATAATGAGTGATTATCAATTTGTGCATTCATATTACAGAGTACTGAATCTGAGTGCATCAAAGACCGAAATAAGTCTTATTAGTGTTTATTCAAATTTGCATGTCTACAAATCTAAGAGACTCCATGCTGATAAGCACCAAATGTGTTTTCCCAGAAATGACAGGAAAGCAAATCTTTATTTTCATTCATATGCTAAGCATGACTTCGATCAAGCTATAGAAAAAACAATATTAGTCTAAATAAAATTTGAATTTCCATAATGTTCTTACATCAGTTTTAATTATGGACGTCAGTACGTTTTACACATGCTTTTAAGCACTTGAAAAGGGACATTTCATGGAAGAGAAGAAGAACATTTATACTGCCCAACAATTATGAAAACAGCTGAACACCATATGGGAGCCAGCTAAACTAGCTAAGAAGTTTGCATTTTCAGCTGAGTTACTCATAGCAAACATTTCTACAGAAAGAATTAAAGGCCCACTGAAGTAACAAGTAACTTTAAATAGTCAATATAGCGTTTAATTTATATCACAGCTCGGCCAGAGCCATTGAGCTTGGCAAAGCCGCTTTTGACAGCCACAGTCTAATAGATTCCCCTTTTAGATTTATTATAAAACTGTTACTAAAGCAAAACTGTGAACAGTCATGCTGAGGATTTGTAAGTTTGAAAAGTGTGTAATTTATGTTGGTACATGGCACCGGTGTTATCCTTTCTACTCATCAGTGCTGTTTCTAGTGCCGAGTCTGTCTAACCGTTTCTCCTCCTAATCTCCTCCATATCGCTTTAAAATATAGCATTCTGTGAAGAATTCAAATGGTTCGATTAGTTTTGTAGTCGATCGTATCTCTGGACTAGACCAGACTGTGTGCGCACTGCCACGGTTCACGTGACACTAATGTGAAACCAGACTTCATTCACCCCACTGGAAAGCACATACTGTACACCTGAATCGTTCCCTATACCCTATAAAGTGCATTACGTGCCATTCGCCATATAGAAAATAGTAAATGTGTGAATCCGAATCTCAGCTGCAGCTTCAGCATCTATTTATAGTGTAGGGGGGGGGGGGGGGGGGTGCTTTAGATTCTAGAGAGCATTTGATTGGACAGAAAGTCTGAAGAGAAGCTGAAGCAGCAGAGTGATGTCATCAAAATGTTAATTGTGAAAGTGAGAGACTGTAAGTTTTGAATGCTTATATTTTCTAAATGCGAATTTTGTCATTGTTTTGAAGCACACTACATTATAGAGAACCTTAAGACTAACAACTTCATATTAAAAGCCAAAAAAACGTAATTTTGATTTCATGGGGACTTTAAGGAGGATTTAATGCCATTAATGCTTGAAGGAACAGCCATCACACTACAACTATCAAAGAGCTCCAGCTGTGTCAGATAAAATGGCTCCAAGCATTCCCTTTTCACATACTTTCATCTACTGGTCTATCTATTCCACCTTAGACCTTTGAAAATATTTGACTGCAGAATCCCTGCATCAAAATTCTTACATTGTAGTTGATTTAATTGTTAAGGTCTAAATGAGGTCTGATTAAATCAATTCAACTGGTCACTCGTTGGAATAATCCAACACCTTCCGACACATCTGTGCATGGAGAACAAAGCCAATTAGCGCTGCATTACAGCGACGTCTCCAGCCATACCCATAGCTATCAAAGCTGTTTACTGCATCACATCACATGTACGGCCAAAAATAACACAAGCCAAGTCACATCCAATCATCTACAGAGGATCAGATACATATGTAGCAGCAGCAAATTGAAGATGAACTGTAGGTTAGCTGGACAACAAAGGTTTTTTTTTAATCTGTGCCTATTAATAGCAGATGCCAGCCGCTTGAGGGCAAAGCCCATACGTGTGGGCTAGAAGAACAAAGCACAGATTACATGTGATTCATCTTCTCATGTTTCATAAGCAGACCTTGGTTCCCTGCACAGTGCATCCCCGGGGAATGCTTTTCCCATTGGCTATCTGCCTCCCCAAACAAAGATCGTGCTCAATGACGCAACATCAATGTGCACCGGACGCTGCTGAAATACCAAAGAAAGGCAAAGTGGCATCAATCAGATTTGACATTATCCAAATCTATATTTGGACTGATGATAGGGAGCATCAAGCATTCAACTATCATTCCATTTTATTTCTAGGTTTTTACAAGCCAGTTGCAACCCAATCATTTCATCTGCAAAATTGTGACAATCACATATATCAGAAATGGCAATGATTTTTGCACCTGTATTTTAAGAACTGATTGCAGTGTTGATTGGTGTGATTAGTTGTACCGGTACTTGCACTCTAAAAAATGCGCTAACGCTTCAGTCCTGTTACCCATGTACATACTGTACTTATTATAGTAATTACAATTACTGGGTAATAACTAGTACTAACTCTGAACCTACCCCTAAACCTACCCCTAACCCATGTACTTACCTTATATTAGCCATACTTTCTACACTGTAAGTACACGTAAGTACTGTACCGTAAAAGGAAGCGTTACCAAAAATGCTGGGTTGTTTTAACCCAATTTTGGGTCAAATATGGACAAACTCAAACATTGGGTAAAAAATGTAATTTAAAAATGTAACCCAATGGCCGGGTTTGTCCATATTTGACCCAAAAATTGGTTAAAACAACCCAGCATTTTTTTAGAGTGTGCCAAGGCAAGCATCACTATTAATATTGCTTATACCTTTAGAGATTTCATTGTACTATTTGTGATACGAACATGAATGGTATCTCAAATTGTGCAGCTGGTTAAACAAAACATGTGCTATTTCTTATAATCACCTATAATCAATCTAACTTACAATTTTTGACTGCAGATGATGGCCAAAAATCTCATTGGAGGGATCTAGAAACCAGAACATTTTAGGCTCTTTTGATTTAACCGAGACAGTTAGCAAATCCCCTAACAACCACTCCAAACACCATAGCAACTGCCTAGCAAACAGTAAACAATTTATTTGGCAAACTGAACCGAGACTACAAGCACCACTCACATTTTCTTCATAAAAAGGTTAGAATCTAGATACAAAACAGTGCAGTAGCCTATTATAAAGCATTAGAACAGTCTCACAGGGATATTCCACTGTGAAAACAACTTTTTTTTCTTTGATCCCTTTTTGTAGAGCAATTTTCATGCATCTTAGGGGTTTGTTTTGCTATAGCTTCTTTTAACCGGCTTCAACCAACCATTCTGCTGACTCCAAAGTGAGCAATGAAACAAGACAGGCAAGGCAATAAAGTAAATGGACTTTCTTTCTTTCACAGAACATTTAAGTGAATCTGCATGGGGGAGATTTCACAAAAAGCAGCCTATAACAAAATTAAATCAATCAGGTTAATTTATCTAAATCTTTATTTTGCAAATCAATACACTTAAATGCTCCTAATCATTAAATGTCCATGTTAGCTTTTTTTTAAAAAACAATTCATCAGCCTGAGAGTCAGTTGGCTCTTCGCTATTGCTTGGCACAGATGTTGATGCAGCTACCCCTATACAGCATAAAAACACCTTTAAAAGATTTATGACAGTCTGTATAGAAAATGGCAAGAAAGGAGAGGGAGCAAAACTAAGACTGGTCAAAAGAAATGCAGCCATTAGGAACATGCACACATAGACACTTGACCTTCATTCAAGAGCCCTAAAAATGTTCCATTAGCGGGGAAATATTATCAGATAACCTTATACCAAATATGGAAATTTATCTCATTTTTGCTTTGTATTATGGATGGACAATTATGAGTAGGCAATGATGCCTCCTAAATCCTAAACTTTAAAGGGATACTCCACTTTTTTGGAAATAGGCTAATTTTACAACTCCCCCAGAGTTAAACAGTTGGGTTTTACCCTTTTCGAATCTATTCAGCCGATTTTCTGATATTTAGAAGAATATCAGTAAGCAGACAGTTTCTGGTCCCATTGACTTGCTATAATATATATTTGTTTCCTACTATGGAAGTCAATGAGACCAGAAACTGTCTGCTTACTGATATTCTTCTAAATATCAGAAAATCGGCTGAATGGATTCGAAAACGGTATAACTCAACTGTTTAACTCTGGGGGAGTTGTAAAATTAGCCTATTTCCCAAAAAAAGTGGAGTATCCCTTTAAGAGCCTGTTCACAGTTCAAAACGACCAGAAATCGTTCATTATTATGGCTGGGAACAGATAACTGACTGATGCTGCTTTTCCATTGACAAAAATATATATATAAATATTAATAAAGACATTGGCTTGAACAACGTTATATGAAGAACTTTTAACATCCATGGAAACTTTTCATTTCACAAAAGGTTTTTTTAATAGTGAAAAAGGCTTCTTTAGATTATTAAAAATGTTCTTCATAGTAAGCAAAAAATGGTTATTTTGAACACGGTTCACTGAAAGGTTCATTGGGGAAGCCAGCATGGTATGGCATTACTATGAAAACTCCCTTTTGGAACCTTTATTTCTTTTTAGTGAATCAACACAACCAGTGTATTTCGACTTTCAAACTATATGACTATTATGAGCCGGTTCTTAAATCAAAAGCAAACAGTGCAACAAATAACTTTAACAAATGATTCCCATGAGCCCGTCTTTTTTAGAGAATCAAAACAACGAAACCAGTATTTAAGTCTGAATCAACATAACGTCCATTCACAACTACCTTTGAGAGTTTTGGCAGTATTTTATACAGATAAAGGAATGCAGTATGTTACCATATGGTTTGTTTGTTTAGTATTTATCAAATATAAGGCCAGTTAATGGACTGCATTTATGCTGTCCGTAATAAGACTGAAAAGTCTGTCCTTTTTTTTTACAAATATGTATTCCTTAGGCCTACAACTAGAATCATTAATGTCACGCTCCATTATATTCCTACTTATTTATCAGTAAGAGAAGCCAATTTCTAGCGTGATCGCAAATCGCTGTCAGAATGTGAGTGGGGCTTAACACAGGCATCATTTGGTTTAGAAAACTCATTTAGCCAAACACAAAATGTAAAATTTAAGACCGGTCTTTCAAAACAGCATTGATTGTATTTTACAACACTTCCCCGTACACCTAGTCTAGGCTTATGACACAAATAATGTGCCATGCATAAAGACACTGTGCTTTGATAAATAATTCACATTTGTGAGGGTTGCAGTGTACGATCGATAAGAGCTCCATGTGAATGTGACCCCTCATTCTCCCGTCACAGACAATTTATCCCGGCAAACACAGGCACAGGGTTTATTTGACAGAAAGTGAGAGCTTTACAACAACATGCAACAATCTGTTTTATTTACTTGACATATGGTACACAGCTCAGAGCAGACAATAAAATAAGCTGTTGTCTTGGTGCAAGACATTTTGACAGTTAGCCGGGGAAGATCAAACTCAAAGCCAGGATATCTTGGTCCCTAGATTGTATTTTTAGGTCCGATGTAATGATGCGCTTAAATCCGGCGATTTAAGATAACAAATAACAGATAAGAGTGAGACCCCTGGCACTTTATAACACTCCGGTGCCAGATTTGTATACAACAAGCCCTGCTATATAGTAGAGCCTATAAGATTAGGCCTTATCACTAGAAAACTGTGTGGTCTTTAGGAACACCACATGATGGACCCCATATGGTGAGATGAATAAAAGCCCACATGTTAGCAATGTGCACCTCTGAAAACTACCGCTGATCCATCAGTGTCCCCTGCCGAATACACAAATGCACTCACAAAAAGGGGTAATACCAAAAAATTCATGTTATATGTAAATTATTAATTTGCCAGAGAGCAAAACAAGGTAAAAGTCTGTAAAAATGATATGGTAAAACACTGTTATGGTTAACAGTAAGTTTACTGAACACAAATGAACACAAATTTCTGTGCATTTCACAATTTTAAAGGGGTGGTTGATTGCGATTTCACTTTTTTCATTTTACATAGTGTGTAATGTTGCTGTTGGTGCATGAACATTATCTGCAAAGTTGCAGCGCTGAAAGTTCAATGTAAGCAGAGATATCGTCTTTTAAAAATCAGGAAGTGTAAATGCCTACAAAAACGACTCGATTTGGACTACAGCTGGGTTTTAGACGTCACTAACCCATACATTTGCATCAACCCTCCCTCCGGAATACGCAAAAAAGGACATGACCATATTTCTGCGGCTTTGCCGAAGAGGAAGAGTTACAGGGGAGAGCTAGCCGTGCCGTCGAAAGTGTGTTATTTCCATCCAGCTGTTAGGTCTTCTGTGTTCGTGCTTACTACGGACGCTGTAGTTCGTCAACAGTGGCTACAATTTATGTTTGATTATGTTTCTGACGATTACAATCGTAGTTTAGCTCTTTGTGCGGCACATTTAACCGAAGAAAGCTTCCTGAATCTCCAACAATTCAATGCCGGATTTCACAAGAAACTATTGCTAAAACCTGAAGCTGTTCCAACGTTAAAACCAGAGGCAGCAGTTGTTGGGCCACAACCTGTAAGTAAGACTTAATAATTGTAAACGTATTTGTATAATTTTAGACGTGGTTTCGTTTTATCAAGGACGTAAACAAATGCCAGCGCTGGCTTTATAGTCACTTGTTATGCTATTGTGTTTCTATGGCAAACGCGTACAAACATTTTGGACCTGAATTTGTAATCATATAGATTTTGTAAATGTATTTGCCATGTATAGCTACTTTATGACGTAGTTTTTCGATTTGATCATGAATGTGATCAATGTCAACAGTGTTTGTTTATAGTAGCCAGTTATATCGATGCTAAGAAAATGATACACAGAGTAAACTAAGTTTTGTTAATAGCTAAACGGTTGTTCATTATATCGATACAACAATAACTTTAAAAAACTGTATTACTCATGTAATCATTTGTTTAAAATGTTTAATCAAGATAAAAACGTATCTCAAAAAGCTAACAAGCAGCAGTAGCATTTTCAATTATAACAGGCTATCAAACTTCTTATGTAATAATAGAAGAATAGAATAATAATAATTCAAAAACGTACCATTCAGAAACGTTTTGTAACAGCCCTACTTGACTCTCTTCATCGCCGCTTTCTGGGTCTGATTCTGGCTCAAACTGATACGGCAGTATCGACTCCATTGTTTACATGGAGCACATATGAGACTCATGCCCATAAAGGCAAGGGGCGTGGCGGTTCCGGACAACGTGCGCTACGCAGTTTAGCCAATTACAACACACCGGCCCAAACTAACCAATCTGAGCCCACTGCCTGTTTCTGAGGGAGTGGTTTCATAGAATCAGGAAGTAAACCGGTCGTTCAAATGACAGAGGAGAAAGCGGCTTACAATAAAGGTGAAATTTATGAAAAATAAGACTTTTAAAAAAAGAAAAACTACGAATACATGTTATATTGCACCCCATAAACACAATCATGCAAAGAAAAAAAGCAGTAAACCACCCCTTTAAAATGAACTGTGTAATTTCTGTGCCACTAGCAGAATTTAGTTGATTTGCAAAAAATAATGATTGTTTTTAAACAATCTGCCATTGGTCGGATACATTAGATAGGGTCCAATTGCGTTGACTATAAGTTGTTTCAGTATTACATAATGTCTATAAATGTCATGTAACTGTGTGGTATTGTAAGTTGCACTGGGTATAAGTCACTGTTAAGTAATAACTATCTGTGATTGTTTGTGTTGGATGGTGCAATGTTTTCTTTTGTTTGTTTACAGGAGAATATTTATGTAACGCATGGACCAATTGGTGGAATGAATGGAGCGTTGAGCTCTCTTGGGATCTCGCCAGTGAAACACTTGAACAGAAGCTGTCATGCCTTTCATAGAGCAGAGCCTTGATGATCCTCTGAAGGAGGCTGAAACAGAATGAATATCAGCTGTTCAAAGAGAAAATAAAGTCTGCGCTTTTTTCAAGGCTAAATTCTGATCTGTTGCATACTCTGTCAGTGTAAATATTTTTAAATGCCTGCTCTAAAAGGGTTACAAATAAGCACCTGAAGCTCCCAATGCTTTGTCGTAATAAAATGTTTAAATTTATTTGAATTTGTTTAATAATCCTCCTCAAACTCCTGAGGTAAATGTAAAAGAGAAGAAAAATGTAAAGGTGAAGTGTGTAATTTTTACTGGGGGCCTGCCATTGGTCAATAAACAGACAGACCCGCCTTCAAACTCACACCATTGGTTGAGCTTTTAAGTTGGCGTGGCTGGGAAACAGAGCATAATAATTGAAAAATGTATTGAGGGAATCAACTTAAAAAATGCTTTTAGGTTTAATATGCAGACACATCTATAAGATTATTTTAAAACAAATAAAAAACAACAACATTGGAACTGCATTTTACTGCAATTACATCACGGCTCAGTTTCATCACTCTCTATGATTTTCAAGATATTTCCCATTCAAAAATGCTTTATATGATCCATAGAACAACATACCACTGTCACAATCCTTTCATATAATTAAATTATTTCTGGCTTGTGATTTTCTAACTGCAGCATTTTGTCAATTTTTACATGTTAAAATAGCCTAAAGAAATAAAACAAGAAGTCTGGGCATTAAATCTGCTTTTCTTGTGTAATTGCTGGACTTCTGACATGTGTGAAAGCAGACGAGCAAGTGTGAACGTGCAGCACCAGCGGTAATGAAGAAAATAAACTGTGCCAAACGATCCCGTCAAGTCCCATGAGCACAATTAACTTGCAGACACCGCTGCAAAGTTTCTGTATCATCAACAAGGCCAATTAAAAATAGATTCTCCATGGGCGGCACCCAGCAGGAGATACTCTACTGTACCATGGCACGACACACACACACACACACACACACACACACACACACACACACACACACACACACACAAGGTGTGACCGAGACACATTCTGATGTCAAGATAGATTGATGTAAAGGGCGGCTTCTAGATCACAGCAATTTATCATGAGATTTGATGTATGCTTTTCATAGAAACGTCTATCTGTTTTCAGTATAATTCGGACAAAACTGCCCAAGCAATTAGAAATCATCTACTATTTGGATCCAGAGAACAGAAGATAACCTGTATTCTAAGGCTATTATTATATTATTAAGTGTGCTGCAATAAAATGACAGCCTTTGCACCAGATCAAGCCCTCTATCAGTAAATCGTGTCAGGGTTATTGAGTTGTTTTGGGGAAAGATAGGACTTATAAATGTAATTTCATGTGTGATTTAACCCTGCTGGAGGCTCATCTATTGTCACAGTGCAGCAATATGACAATCTTTTGTTTTCAAGAACACCATAGCATACAAAAAAGAGACAGCACCCATAGCAACGAACAAAGGGCCCTTATACCAGAATGTAAATGCAAAACTCGTTATAGTGGAAAGGACACGGTGCCCGTTTGAGTAAATGCTTCTAGATGAGAAGATAATGAAACTGCTGTGTCTCCTAGGCAACTTTAACCACCTTTAACTAAGCAACTAAATGATCATAAATGTCACAATATCAGATCTGCGCATTCTCTCCATGCAGAGCTTTTAAAGAGGAAAATTCATTAATTCAATTAAAGATTAAAAACAGAAATGAAAAAGAAATGTTCACTGTAAAAAATTTCCGTAAAAAAACGGTAGATTGAACCATATAAATTTGAAGGAATTTTCCGTATTTGTCTTTTACAGGTCATTTACCCGTATTTTGAATTACGCGTTGCATTGTGGGAACAAGAACCTGGCGCCGCGAAAAGTGAAAAGACGCAACCGCCATTACACACGCAGATGACCGCAGCCAAAGTTGCTTATTAAAGTCGGATTTCGGGTGTGTGGACGCCATTCTGACACTTCTGTGGTAAAATACGAAATTTATGTTTTGCTAAATGTCAAATAAGCTATTGACGTAACGTTATTTAGTTGCCATCTGGCATGTTAGGCAAATGAATGTCGGAGCCGTCGCGTTTGTCATTTTATGCATATCGTCACACATTAAAATATTTAACGTTAGTTTACACTCGTGGAGGTTCCCTGATATATGTGTTATATTGTGCCCTCGTTGTAATTTGGTTTAATTACTTTTATTTGTCGAAAATGCGGTTTATTTCTTGACTAGCGCATCCGTTAACCAGCTGTGATTAAATGCAGTAAGTTAGCAGCTAACGTTACTAACGTTAGTTTTTTTCGGAGCAATTTAATGCCTTCAAACAAAAGCTACCAGAGGAATCGTCAAGAAAAGTAAAGGCCATTAAGACTTGCTTGATTTAAAAGGCATGAAGATACAACGTGAAGATGCTGTGTGTGAAGATGAAGTAACTGTTACAGCTGGATCATGGAAAACACCACCAGTTTTTCTGCCAAATGAGGTAAGTTAACGTTGTTTGCGTTAGACTTTCGACACACACAAACACACTCACGCGCGCGCGCGCGACTTTAAACCACAAATAATGACCACGAAATATTAATTTACGTTTTACATGACTGCTGTCTACTCTTCTGCCTGTAACGTTAGTCATTCTTAAACGTTACCATATCCCTCCTCAGTTTGTTTCATTCATAGTTTTTCTGTTGTTTTCTTATCTATTGATAGGACATTGCTGTTGTAGTTTGCATACCAAGCACCACCTGCATGCTGCTTATGGGTTTGTATTTTGTTTTATTACCATTTTTTTATTATTAATTACTACGAGTGTTCAATACGGGCAACACACATTCAAATTTAAAGTCTGAGGAAAAGTGTTGATAGAAAAAGGTGGTTGCTGAATACCCCCTTCAAAGATGTGTATGCTTACATGATCAGTAGAAATACAAATTGTATAGTGACGATTTAAACAACTATGTTTAAAGGGATAGTTCACTTTAAAATGAAAATTCTGTCATCATTTACTCACCCTCAATTTGTTTCAAACCTGTATGAGTTTCCTTCTTCTGCTGAACACAAAGATATTTTGAAGATTGTCAGTAACCAAACCATTAACTGAAGCCATTGACTTCCATAGTATTTTTTTTTTCCTACTATGGAAGTCAATGGCTCCAGTTAACGGTTTGGTTACTGACATTCTTCAAAATATCTTCCTTTGTGTTCAGCAGAAGAAAGAAATTCATACAGGTTTGAAACATCTTGAGGGTAAGTAAATGATGAAAGAATTTTAATTTTAAAGTGAACTACCCATTTAAAGCAGTTTTCTGAAGTGATCGTGTAATGTAATATCTTTATGATTGTAATATCATTTTGTAATATCTTTTTTGTTTAAGGTGGTGGACAATCAGGATTGCTGTCATTCAAGAAGTTATTATTGACCACATCTCTACCCCATTGAGGCAGTGAGCTACAAAATACCTGAAGAAAATGCAACTACAACTTTTCCTGGAGTTCATATAAAGGTAAGCAACACATTTTTAATTAAATGATTTATAGATTGTTATTGTGTTTCTGTTTAGTTGAAAATAATTAAACATATTATAATGTATAGTTGAGCAGACAAGCTAACATGACATGCAATTGGAGTCCACTGAAAACAAAAGTCTTAGCATTGTATATACAGTGTTTGAATTTGAAAGGATGGCATTAGGGATGGCTGATTATTTATAGTTGATAATTTTACGAACGTAAAATACTGTACAATTGTTTTCCTCAACCTGGTCTGCATAATATTTTGTAGTTAATTTTCCTTCATTTAATTTCTTGTGTAGCTAAAATATATATTTTTTTTCTTCATATCCAACTTTTCTGTGCTGAAATCCTGAACGAAGGCCGAAAAGACTGAGATGAAGGAAACCAAATGTCTACACATTCCTCCAAGACTGCTGAAGTTCCTGTATGAACAACTTTGAAAAACAATGTAAAGTATTAGCTTTTGTCAAATCTCAAAATGAGACTTTAACTGAACATACCGATCACTCCTTCATCTAGGCGATAGACCGGGATCAGCACTTCCTCATCAAACAGATCCAGGATAATCTACCTGATGAACATCTACGTCCAGCCCTGAACCCTCTACCTGTGTCGGCACGGAGAGAACAACGACAACCTGGAGGAACAGCTGGGCCGTGATGCAGGCCTCTCGCCGCGAGACAGACAGGTACGGTTAACCGCAGACAGAACCATTACAGTACACGGTAACTAAATTTGAAACATCATGATGGTTTGGCCACATACTGTTCTCTCCCCTTTGTAGTTTTTGGTGGCTAAACCCAAGTTTGCAGTCCTACCAGGACCTGGTCCAATCAGTCCGGTGGCTCTGAAGAATTGACTACACATTTCTTGGTGAGTGAGTTTTTCCCACCTAGAATCTTTGTTTTCTTTGTTTTGACACATTCTGTATGTCAGTAATAGTGTTTTGTATTTCTTTTACAGCCTTCATCTTACCTGAAGACAAGAAGAATACACTTTTCCCTTTTGTGTTTTTTTTTTCCTTTTATATTTTAGTTTTCATGGAATTGTTGTAGATCTATAAGTAAATAAAAAATTTTTTTAATCACAGAAGATTTGTTTGAAATGTTTTCAACAAGAGTTATCATTACACTGTTAACTAACAGAAAAGTAACAATTCTATTTGCTGTAGGTATATTGCCTAAATTCATCTGTTTTATTTTTACTGTAGGAAATCCATTTTAGGTTTGATGGAAGTGTCCGTAAATGGTAAAGAAAAAGTCAGGTAAATCTACGGAAATATCTGATAGGGTTTACGGAATTGTCCGTACAATAACGCAAACATTTACGCAAAATACGGAATTTTCCATTTTAGGTTTAACGGAAATGTCCGTCAATGGTACAGAAAAACTCATATAAATCTACGGAAATATCCGTTTTGAGGTTTACGGAAGTGCCCGTACAATAACGGAAAAAGTGCTGGTAATTAATTACCAGCACTTTTTCCGTTTTTTAACGGAATTTTTTTTAACAGTGTTCATGATAGAAAAATAACTAATTGTGGTCTATTTGTGTTTTGAAATAACAACTTTTAGAAGGAGCCCAGACACTAACTTTATATTGACTTTTTGTTAAGCATTAATTTACAACCATGAAGCATTGTAGATTAATCATTTACATTCAAATTAATATATTACAACTGTAATAATCCAGCTGGAAAATCCAGTGTAAGTTGTTTTGAAACATGTTTCTAGCGGGCATTAGCAGGTTGAAAAAAACAATTTGACTGACTTAACCTGCATGCCCACTGACAGCCAGTGTGTTGCTCCAATATGATCAGCATGGACCGGCAAATAAGCATCTCAGATCAGTTATACCAGAAACCAGCTATAATAGAATACATTCTGGTGTACAAGACTACATCTAATCCAAGGTCAGTGTGAATTCAGACATATCCGTCAAAAGAAAAAAAATGAAATCAAAGAGAAAAAAAAAGAAAATAAAGCCTATTATAGTTCTGTTCTAGCATTACCTTTTATCATTTCATTATAAAAACCTTTCGTAAGCGCATTCATTAAATTGCATTGGTTAAATAAAATTTAATAAAAAAAATCTTACAATAGTCAATTTCTTCATGTGTCAGAGCGTAGGCTTGGTATATTGCATGGTCACAGAGAATATGAACTGGCAGATGACACTCGAACAGGAACAATAGATTTTCCCCACGACAGCTGGGATTATTTAACTACTATCAATACACAATCATAACACGTGGTTCATTCATTTACGTACTACTGTCCTTAGGCGGCATGTAAATAAACGAATAGTTGTAATGCATCAGTGAGCATCTGGATATATCAGCGCACATAAAGAACTTCAAAGCGCGCAGTGATGCTCTCCACATACATCTCTAACCCTCTCTGTCTGTCTTATGACAGTCCTGCAACAGCGCGTTTACTCACTCCGAATACGAAGCGACTCCTCGAAGCAGAGTTATCCGGGACAGCACTCCGAATCAGTACCAACAGAGGCTATCCGCGAGGGGAACTCCGCATATTGAGAAGATGGTCTTCGTCGTGATTCTCCTTCTCTGACACGGAGTCCAGCGCGAACGAGCACAACTACCCCGCGCGCTGCTGACATCACTCGAGAGCGCGCATAGCCAAACACTGCCTGTCAGACAGAGAGTATGTTAATTTGTCTATTCATAGTGTATATGAACTGGCAGATTACACTCGAATGATATAGGCTATAATATAATATAATATATAATATAATATAATATAATATAAATAATATAATATAATAATTTTTGGCACACACATTATAGGCTATTTAGTGAATGGGAATAATTATGCATATTCAAAATTGATCAAAAAATAAAAATAAATTATATATATATTTATATATATATATATATATATATATATATATATATATATATATTATATATATATATATATATTAGAATGCAGAAGGCTAATGAAGATTCAGCTTTGCATCACAGAAATAACTTATATTTTAATGTATATTCAAATAGAAAACCATTATTTTAAATTGTAAAAATATTGTACAATATTACTGTTTTTTCTGTATTTTTTCAACCCAGCCGTTGGGTTACATTTTTTAATTAATGCTTTTAATTAAAAACTGGTTTGTCCAATTGACTCAAATTAGTTAAACAACCACATTTTGAGTGTGACACTAAAAAATATAATGTTCGACTTCTTTCAATGGCAAAAGTGTCCCAATTTACCTGAATTCACCCCATATATTATATATATAATATAATATAATATAATATAATATAATATATATAATAATATAATATAATATAATATAGCCTAATATATTTTTACCAGACACTAACTCAGTGATGTCACGGTTTTGATGTGTTTAGTTCTGTTTTGTGATCTTGTTTTCCCCTGTCTTTTATGATTTTGGTTCAGCCCTGTTAGTTTTCCCTCTCTGTCTGATTACCAATTCTCTGCACCTGTTTTCAGTTAATTATCTCGTTTGGTTCAGTTCATTTAAGCCCTGTGTTTTCCCTCAGTGTTTGTTGGTCGTCGTCTATGAATGGTTGTGCGTTTTTCTGAAGTCCTGGAGTTTTGTTCTCGTTTGTTTTTGGAAGTTTAAGTTTTGTTAAATAAATCTCAAAAACTGCAGTTTTCGTGTCCTCGTCTTCGGCTACCTGCACACAAACCCTGACAAGTGACCTACACTCTGTCTCTTACTATACCTTAAACACCTTATGTAATCACAATCATCTCCTTTAACAAACAAAACGCTAACCCTCTGAACTGAGGATAATCACCTGTACTATCCTGCTCCACATGCAGCGACTTCATCCCATTTGTCAATTCCAAAAATAAAATGAACTCTGGTGGCCCAAAGGCATGTGTTTAATTATGAAGGGATAGAGGATGTCTGTAGACCAAAAGAGTATTGATCTAAAAGACTGACAAAAATAGATTATTTTCTGAAAGATTTATGAAGGGGTGATTAACTGTGAAAAAGTCAACTCAGCTCTCTTGAGAAAAGGCAAATGGTGGAGGAACTAGAGGGAGGAATTACAGTTACCGATCTAAATTTGACTATTAAAGCAATATGACTACCTTACATGTCTTATTGCTTTGCATAATCCTGATTTTGGTTTGCGTGGTATGGTAATTTTACCTATTTTCAGACAAACAACAGGATAAAACCCAACCAAAGCTTTTTAAGCCAAAGTTGTTCAAACAAATGACCAGATGCACATACCAAAACTAGTATTAATTAGAATGAATTTGGAAGAACTAAGTGATGCTGTTCAATTTTTATACTCCCCACACATGTTGCATGGGGCCAACATAGAACCTTTTGATAAACCCACTTACAACCCAACCTTTTAGTAAACCTAAAGCTGGGGCGGGTCTTGCGCATGTTGCCCAGTTGGGGCCCGCACCTGTTGGCAAGTGCAATCCTGCATGAAATCCATGTGGGCAATGGGGCCATTATGAACCCACTAACAATCCCATATAGAGCCCATTTCTTCAGCCCATTTCAAACCCAAATGGGCCTCACATACAAATGCTGGCTGGGTTTAAGCTGGGTTCTGATGTGATGGTGACATAGCGGCTAGATTAGAATGTCCTTAATCTTCCCTGAGATCCATTAATATAATTAGCATCATCTACTTGGAAAACAGACAAGGAGTCATTGAAGGAAAGCATTGTACTTAATGAATGTAAGCTTTAAAATGGAAAAGATCAGATTCCAGAAGTACACATTTGCCACTTGTCACTTTTCCTGGGATGGGGAAATGACTGATCATGTGTATTACAGAACGGTGGCCCTTTCATAAGACATTCTGGGCCAATTACAGCTCTTATGTAAATGATCACTTCTGCTTCATCCCACAAATAAGCCAAAGTCATTTTTAAATTGGCTGCATGAAAAAAAGAAAATATGTTTAATCCTTACAAATAACTACTAAAGAGACAAGATTGTGTTGACTTAATGTTGAGAAACATAATCTCTGTGGAATTTTACTGCCATTTAAAATGATGTGCTGTTCTAATAATAGTGCATGCAAATCTGATATTCACATCATGACCAATAACATTTCCCTGATCACATTTCTCAGAACACAGATATTCTAGACCTCCATCCAATTACCTGGATTTAGCAACAGATTGACTTCCATGACTGTAGCTGTTTCCATGAACTCACTCCAGGTTTTCTTGGTTTCTATTTCATTACTGAATTTATTTTGATGAACTAATGTTTGATTTCACCATAAGAACTTTAAAGAGGAAATGTGACCAAACGTACATATTGCACAATTTCTGATCACCTTGCTTTTACATTATTAAGTTATTAACCCTTTGGTGCTGTTTTTGGTGCACATTTTTGTTTATTTATTATTTGATATTTCTGTATTTTTAGGGGATTTTGTGGTACTAAATTATATTTATGCAATAGTTATAATCCATTTATTCACTTTTTGAGCATGGACCTGAGAGTTAAATTTCAGTCTAAATTTCATAAACAAGACATAAGTTTGGTCTCTTTTTAAAGACGACACTTGGCAGATTATTACTGATGTGAATAGAAGTAAAAAAAAATTACTTGAAAAAAGTCATAAAATGTTACATCTTGTTATGAAAAATGCACAAAAATAATTTATTTTACATGAAATATATATTTTCCAAAACAAAAAATCCAGATCCAGATCCAGAAAATCAAAGCTATAAATCTAAACAAGCCGTGTTTTAAATTTGAGGTTGATCTCTCAAAAAATAAGCTTTCAGTAAGAATTTGTTTGTGCGCAATACCAAACGTTTCCAATAGATGAAATTCGTCCCCAATTTTTTTCCAAATTAGGCATTTTTGACTGCGAACAATCCAAGAGTGACTATTTTTTTCAGGAAAATTTAACCTATTCAAATCATGTCCATGATTTTTTTTGTGTGTGTGTTCACACCATAGACTGTATAATTTACACAGCAAGTGCCAAAACCTTTACCAAGTTTAGTACCATTCCGATAAAATAAAACATTAAAAAAAATAAAACACTTTTTTTTTGGTCAAAAATGTCCCAACAGCACCAAGTGGGTATGCAATGAACAGATGTTCATTTTTTATTTTATTTTTTTTATTTACAAATGAAATATCATGTAGGGCTACCTCTCAAGATTTCAAAAGTATAAGCTTAGTCAAAGATAAATAGCAGACATATATGGTTCTATTTTAAAAACTGTATTAGCTTAAACTAATTCTATCCTATTTTATTCTTATGTAATCCTGTTTCAATGAAGACAACAAAAGTGTGCTCTTTTTGTATGAATGTGTAATTTTTTTTAAATATGTTTTAAAATTAACATGACACCATAAAAATGATAAAGATAGATTTCAATCCCCTAATGAGCATCCTACAAAACAAAGAAGAACATAAACCATGAATATTAAGCAAGAAACAATAATGAATGCTGTGAAAAACAGGCTGGAAGTTTCCATTCTTAAAGTGACATAAACAAGGTTTGACCTGTGTGTGAAGGGAGCTGTTCATTTTGTAGTCCATAAACCGATAAAAAAGATTCTCTATTTCATAAAAGGTTTTGAATAGACTATAGCTTTATAAATAAAATTAGGTCTGTGGTTAACTTTATTTAAAGAGATAATGAAATGGGCTTTCATTCATGTTTTGTTTACATGTAACTTTTCTATCTATCTATCTATCTATCTATCTATCTATCTATCTATCTATCTATCTATCTATCTATCTATCTATCTATCTATCTATCTATCTATCTATCTATCTATCTATCTATCTATCTATCTATCTATCTATCTATTATCTATTTTGTGACTTATTAAATATATATATATATATATATATATATATATATATATATATATATATATATTATATATATATATATATATATACATTTTTTTATATATATACATTTTATATATACATTTTTTTATTATTATAATTTTTTTAAATAAAGCAACCTCCTAGTAATTATTTTGTCAGCGTGAAAGACCGACGTTTTATTTTGAAACGTTGAATTTTTAATGAATGTGAAACTGACCTGTAGTTTCCGGCTTCATCCGTCAGCGGAGCAACATTGTAAACACACCGCGTCCATTTTCAAACCAGTCCAGAGAAACGTCGCACATCACCGCTGAACATGGGGGCCGTACTCGGGCTTTGTTCCATGGCCAGTTGGGTGAGTTTACATATTCATATACTGCTGGAATCTAAATATAATCGTATGGATGTGCGAAGAAAAATAACTAACGTTATCGGGGTTTCAGCGAGTTGCGAGCTGATGACATCCGCATCGGCAAAGAGACACAAGAGAAAATGGTGTCTGGGCCTTTCGCGATCGCCTACATTAATAAAACCCACTGCACCTGTAGAATAATTACCAATAATGACACATAATATCACATTCATTCATTTTAATATGTTTTAAGCGTGATTTAAATCAGTTGTTTCTGCTTTACGAAATGTAACGTTGCAGTGTCATATTGGGTGGTTCCCTTGTTGTGATGAAGCAGAAAAAGTATTTGTGTTGTTATGTTTTGCTTTTGCGTGATTTTGGATCACCAAACGTATGTATTTCTATTATTCTCGTATTTGCAGGCAAATAATTGTAGATGAAAATGTTTTGTACTATGCTCCTGTGATCATGACAGCTGCTCGTTTGATATGAATTTTTGGATTTTGACACATGTCCCCCACACGTGTAATTTGGGGGTTTAAATGGGGCAACAACACACTTACAGATGATCTGCTACCATAACATGAGGTTTTCGAAGAAGGTCACATGTTTGTTAGGATTTCAGGTGTTGCGACATCAAAACACTGATCAAATGGCAACTTATGAGTCATGACAGACACACACATACTCTTACCACTGATCTATATAAATGATGTTCTCATATCAGTGTCTCTTACACATGTGGTTTACGGGGATTCTCCATAAGCGTAATTGTTTTTATACTAAGCCGAATTTTATACCCCCTCAACCAAACCTTCACCATCACAGAAAACGTATGGCATTTTTTGAATTAAAAACAAAACACTGTCTAGTATGTTTTTTTTTAAAGCTATTTGATTTAAGAATATGAGAACAGAGGATCCATGTTTACGTTGTAATACCCATTATACACATTTGTGTCCTCATAAACCACACACGAGAGAGAGAGAGAGAGAGAGAGAGAGAGAGAGAGAGAGAGAGAGAGAGAGAGAGAGAGAGAGAGAGAGAGAGAGAGAGAGAGAGAGAGAGAGAGAGAGAGAGAGAGAGATTGGAAAACATTTGATTCTGAGGCTATGTTGCAGTATGAGTATTTACTATTCAGTATCACTTTCACTTCATAATAGCTTGATGAGACACGTGTATGTATCCATGTTATGTATGTATACATTATAATTCAAAAGTTTGGGGTCAGAAATTAGATATAAGATAAAAAAATAATACTTTTATTCACCAATGAATGATGTAATAAATTGGTCAAAAGTGACAGTTAAGATTTTTACATTGTTACAAAAAAAACCTAGGCTATTTTAAATAAATGCTACTCTTGAATTTTCTATTCATCAACATCAAACCATCCTGAAAAAAAAATATTACATGTCTACAAAAATATGAAGCAGCACAACTGTTTTTAACATTGAAAAAAAATAATAATAAATGTTTCTTGATCAGCAAATCAGCATATTAGAATGATTTCTGAAGGATCATGCGGCTGAAGACTGTAATGATGCTGAGATTTCAGCTTTACCATCACAGGAATAAATCGCATTTTAAAATATATATAAAAAATGCTCTTATTTTAAATTATAATAATATTTTACAGCATTGTATTATTGTATTTTTGACTTCTTGCAAAAACATTAAACAATCTTAATGTTCTTAATCTTAAGTAACTACTCCAAACTTTAGTAGTGTAAACATATATATATATATTTTAATAAAAAAAAAGGTTTTATCCAGACATTTATTTTAAGAAGAATTTAATGTTTAAACTAATCAAATCTAACCCCTCTGTGTTTGTTATGTAAAGCCAGACAAATTTAGGCACAAGCTTTGTCTGGTTTG
This sequence comes from Chrosomus eos, assembly GCA_036326025.1. Taxonomy (NCBI): domain Eukaryota; kingdom Metazoa; phylum Chordata; class Actinopteri; order Cypriniformes; family Leuciscidae; genus Chrosomus; species Chrosomus eos. The sequence goes on along the minus strand of CM070829.1, from coordinate 4,726,344 downwards.
TACCCTGTGTACAAGTGAGGGATGAGGTCTCTTTCATTAGTCTATTCTTTAAGCACTGATATGAGTCACTTTGAACTCACCGTGTTTATGCGTCACCCAGCCCGGCTCATTTTGCAGAATAAAGCTGTTTATAGCTAGAAATGATTTATCTACATCATCATATTGCTTATCGGCTATTGCCACTTTTGTCTTTATTATATTTTTAATTGTATGTGTCAAAAGAAATATCTTCCCATCCTTATATATTATATTATTGTAATGCCTAAATTAATTTGCTGCTAGATCTGGATTGGGAGTGTGTGTTTGATGTAATGTTAAACTTTGAATGTGTGTTTTTTCTCGTGTGTAGATTCCTTGTCTTTGTGGCAGTGCTCCTTGCCTGCTGTGCGGATGCTGCCCAAGTGGGAACAACTCCACCGTCACCCGCTTGATCTATGCCTTCTTCATGCTGATGGGTGTGGGCATAGCTTGCATCATGCTCATGCCAGGCATGGAAGGGCATCTGAAGAAGGTGGGTGAAAAAATTCTTCTTTTATGCCTTATTTGATGTGTAGGGTTGCGACTGAAAAGCATTCTATGTCAGTTGAATATATATATATATATATAATATATATATATATATATATATATATATATAATTTTAATGTCACTGTAGATTCCAGGCTTTTGTGAAGGAGGAATGGGGACGTCCATCCCAGGGGTCGAAGGTCACGTGAACTGCGATGTGCTGGTTGGGTATAAGGCTGTGTATCGCGTGTGCTTTGGAATGGCCATGTTCTTCCTGCTCTTCTCTCTCATCATGGTGAAGGTCAAGAGCAGCCAGGACCCAAGAGCCGCTGTGCATAACGGGTTAGTGTGACCTAGTGGTTAAAGTCTTGACCTGTAAAACCAAGAACTATCACTTACCGTAATTCCTCAAATAAAGACCGGGGCCTTTATTTACCTGAACTGCAGATGGTAGACGGCTTTTATTTGAAGCAGGCTTTTATTAGAGGCAGGCCTTTATTTCTAATTCGCGATCCCCGCCCGCCCGTCAGCCAAGTTTCCATGGTGACGCGTCATGCTTGGCACGTGTTCACCACAGCCACAATAGCGCTGTATGACAGATGTAGCGCTTTTATTTCTAAATATTAACAAACTTGCTTACCATGTCATCAACTATCTTCTATTCTGACTCTCAATTCAGTGTAAGTGAGTTTGTTTTGTCGTTTAAAACCCTTTATAATTGATCCTGATCTGTAACGTGAGATCGGCACCGCAGTTCAGAGATTCCTGTCTGTTGGATTTGTACGTTACACAGCCCGTGAATTCTTCAGTTTCTCCCGAAATGCATGAAAGTAAGTGGCCGGTGAACTGGGAGAAGAATAGAGTAAACTTTATACTTACACTGTGTATCTGATATGAATAAAACACGTCGCCAAATATATTTGAATGGATTATTGCTGCTTCCATAGACACCATTGTGTATTTTACAAACTATAAATGTATTGTTTTGCTATAAATCTTATCTATTTAAATGTCTGAAACCTAAAATAAACGTGGTTAAAAACACTGAATAGTAGTTGTGATATATGACAAGCGCTGAGCGCGTCCGTCTTTGAGTGTACACTAATTTTTCCCCGGCCTTAATTTGAGACCAGCCTTTATTTGTCCGCGTTGGCCACGCACCCGGCCACTATCAGAGGCCCGGCGTTTATTTGAATACCGGTTTTTATTTGAGGAATTACGGTATTATTAATTCTTCTAAATATTCTGATCTTCTGCAGGTTTTGGTTCTTCAAGTTTGCTGCCGCCACTGCTATTACAGTCGGAGCTTTCTTTATTCCTGAGGGCCCTTTTACTACTGGTAAAGTCTTACTTTATCATCTTAAATATGAGATATACCTGCAATTACATAAATACAATGTATGTGACTTTATATGTCCACTCAACATTGTCAGTAGTGACATAATTAAACACTAAATGTTAAATGTGTGATATAGTTATACATTAAATATACATATACATTATACAATCTGCAGTGGGCTTTATCGTAAAGAGTGTTCCCTGAATGATCTAATGATGCTCTTCTGCTGGCCTTCTTCCAGTCTGGTTTTACCTCGGCATGGCTGGAGCGTTCTGTTTTATCCTCATCCAGCTGGTGCTCTTGATCGACTTCGCTCACTCTTGGAACGAGTCCTGGGTGGAGAAAATGGAGGAGGGAAACTCTCGCTGCTGGTATGCAGGTATGTATTATGAGAACTTGATTTGTTTTGCCACCCCCTTTTTTCCCATTAAGCAGCTGTTTTCAAAAAATTTCAAAATGTTTGGGGTTGTTGAGATTTTTCAATGTTTTTGAAAGAATGCTCACTTAGGCTGCATTTATTTCTTTAAAAAACAGCCAAAGAGTTATCTTTTGAAATATCATTACAATTTAAAATAACAGTTTTCTATTTAAATATATTGTAAAATGTAATTTATTTCTGTGATGGCAAATCTGAAAAACTCCAGTCTTCAGTGTCACATGATCCTTCAGAAATTATTCTAATATGCTGATTTGCTGTTCAAGAAACATTTATTATCAATGTTGAAAACAGTTGTGCTGCTTAATGTTTGTGATGAATTTTTTTTTTTTGTTGATGAATAGAAAGCACAAAAGAGCATATTTACTGTCACTTCAGATCAATTTAATGTATCCTTGCTGAAAACAAGTAATATTTTCCTTTTTATTTTAAGTTACTGTCCCCAAACTTTTAAATGGTAGTGTATTTTTTACATAAATATAAGATATATTGCCCCTTTTATGTTTAGATATTTCTTGTGACGCTGGTGTATGTGCAATCACAAAGTAGATTCTAACCCATTTTTCTACCGCCCATAGCTCTTCTGTCTGCCACAGCCCTCAACTACGCTCTGTCCCTGATGTCTCTGGTCTTGTTCTATGTGTATTACACTCACTCTGATGGCTGCACCGAGAATAAAGTCTTCATCAGCATCAACATGCTGCTGTGCGTTGGTGCATCCGTCTTGTCCATCTTGCCTAAAATCCAGGTAATATGTAACACATCAGAGGGAGTTTGTATGACTAGTGCTTTAAAGTGATAGTTCACCCCAAAATGAAAATTCTTGATGAAATGAAATGAAAAAAGTCAGTAATTCCTCACCCTCATGTTGTTCCAACCCCGTAAGACTTTCGTTCATCTTCGGAACACAAATGAAGATATTTGTGATTAAATCTGAGAGCTGGATCACTCCTCCATAGGCTTCTAAGGGATTGAAACTTGCCGGCTCAGAAACGTTATTAAAGGAATCGTTAAAATAGTCCAAGTGACTACAGTGGCTCAATCTTAAATTTATCAAGCGACGAGAATACTTTTTGTGCACAAACCCCCCCAAAAAAAACGACTTTAAAGGAAAAGCTCACCCAAAAATGAACATTGCTGTTAACCCTCTGCTGTGACGACGCCACACATCACCTCCGAGAAATTTTGATATAACTCGGACACATTTATTGATTTTCTTACCGTTTTTCCAGCAGAAAGCTAACGAGCTAGCCGTCACGGGGGTGTCTTTGGTGTCTTTCTAGCCTTTACAGAAGGTTTTCTATCCAGCCTGGAACTTGTGCATACTTTCGGAGTTTTTCAGCAATAAATCCAAACGTTTATATCCAACTTTGATACACTTGAAGTCCATTATAAATATTCCGTCATTTTCCGTCGTAAACATTTGTGTGCGTCATTGGGTCATTACGAGAGAGAGCGAGAGAGCGAGAGAGCGAGAGAGCGAGAGAGCGAGAGAGCGAGAGAGCGAGAGAGCGAGAGAGCGAGGAGAGAGAGAGAGAGAGAGAGAGAGAGAGAGAGAGAGAGAGAGAAGAGAGAGAGAGAGATCACAGAGTAATAGATGAAATCGAGCGCTGGATGATGGATTTTCAGGAGAACAGAGCTTTTTGACAGATGAGGAACTAGATTACCAGGATAGACCCAGCTGAAGTGCCATTTTATTTACTGTAAAAAAGTATTATAGTAGTATACATGTAGTATAAAAGTATAAAAAGAATAGAATAAATAAAATATAAATGCAAAGCCTGTGATGTGGCCCTCTTTGTGATTGCTGATAGGAACTGTTTTGAGGCTTGGCACCAGTGAATTTCATGAAAACGCCTGGACTTCTTTTGGAAAAATGTAAATAGTTTTGGTTCTGTACAAGTTATAATGTTTATTCCTGTGCTCCAGGACTCCAAAGACATGAACAAACTGTTTTCCAGAAGAAATTTGCTTAGCTTTTATTTATTTGTGTGTGATTTCAATAAATATTTGAGTGATTCAATTTCCGATTTATTTTTTCATTTGTCTTTATGGTCCCATAACTTATTTTACATTCAGGTGACATCAATGTAACACAAATATGCTGAAAGTTCAATTTGTCCTGAAAAAAAAAGGTGTGTGTCAATTGTCTGTGCACAAAAGGGTTGATGTTTTACAAGCTTTTTTAGTTAATAACACAAGATGGAAAATTTATTGTAAAAATACCCTTAGGTCTCTGAGGGTTAATTTACCATCCAAGATTCAGGTGACTTTTTATTCTTTAGTAGAAATGTAAATAAGATTTTTAGCTGAAACCGTGCTCCTTAATGATTCATAAAATGATGCATACATGCTTCAGATGAGCATCACATTTAATTTAATTTCTTTATGAAATTTCGTCATTCTCTCTTTGCTCTCCTCCAGGAGTCCCAGCCCAGGTCTGGTCTATTGCAGTCCTCCATTGTTACCCTGTACACCATGTATCTGACCTGGTCTGCCATGACCAATGAACCTGGTAAGCATTGTGAAAGATTTGTCTAAATGAAGATATTCTGTTGTTCATAATATCGGTCTAAAATAATGTTTTCTTTTCCCAAAGAACGCAGATGCAACCCAAGCTTGCTTGGCATTATTGGCCTCAACAGCACCAGCCCTGCTGGGCAGGACCGTGTTGTTCAATGGTGGGATGCCCAGGGCATTGTGGGGTTGATCTTGTTCCTGTTGTGTGTGCTGTACTCCAGGTAAGAAAGCTTGACATTTGTTAAAAAGAAGTTGTATTTTTTATGCTATTTTTCAACACTGCAGTCAAATTTTCTTTTATCTCCTCAGTATCCGCAACTCCAGCAATGCTCAGGTGAACAAACTGACCCTCACCAGCGACGAGTCCGCTCTGATTGAGGATGGTCCCGCTCCAGAGAACTTCGAAGTGGGCGATGGCTCCAACCGTGCCGTTGACAACGAGAAGGATGGAGTCACCTACAGCTATTCTTTCTTCCACTTCATGCTCTTCTTGGCTTCCCTGTACATCATGATGACATTGACCAACTGGTACAGGTATGTGTCTATGTGATGATGGTTTTTCATCACTTTCATTTCACTATATATTGGTGACAAGTTGGTATCTGTAAATGATCTGTCTGGGTTTGATTAGGCCAATATTAGAAGTAGATCAAGCGCTTATTTAAAAAAAAAAAAAAAGCTGTTTTCCTGACAGGATTCTAGTGTATATTATAATGTTTTTGTCTCATGTAAAATTCTGTAAATAAAAATATAGGTGTAGTGAATTATAATATTGAATCTTAAAAGACTGACATTACTGTAATTAACATTGTATCCAATATCTACTAACAACTAGGGATGCACCGATACCATGTTTTTCAGAATCGATCCGATCCGATACCCAAAATTCTGAGTATCGACCGATACCCGATACCGATCCGATACCAGCACAGTTTTTTAGTAGAATTTCTATAACTCTGTGTGTTGAACTGATATTCACTCTTTTGTGTGTTAAACACAATCTACTTAATACAGACAACTTCATTATAAAGAAAAAAAAATATGATCATAATCTATGACAAAAAATGCTATTATAAACTAGATAATTCAGCAATAAAATGTAGTCTAGAAAAATCATGAGTGCACAATTATTGTATAAAATCTGAACATTTAGTGAAAAAAACATTTAGTGGGGAGCAAATAAGAGACAATCAGTGTAACAATAAATCTGGTAAAACGTTACACATTGCTCTTTGTATTGTTGTAAAATACATTAATGAAAAACAAGATAACAAAAATCAAAAAGATATTTTAGATATAGCCATACTATAAAATTGAGAAATGTTTTAAATGTATAGCACAGCTGTTTAATGAGGCAGCAACATATAATAGATAGGACAGAACAAGAAAAGCAATTCATATAATAATCTTTTTTTATTGCGTCACTGCACTATGATATGAACGCACAAAGCGCTTATGCGCATCTCGAGCGCAGAATGATGAGCTTATGCGCATCTCGAGCGCAGAATGATGAGCTTATGCGCATCTCGAGCGCAGAATGATGAGCTTATGCGCATCTCGAGCGCAGAATGATGCACTTGAAGCAACATGGAGTCACAGCGCCAGCGCGTCGAGTCCGCATTGAAAGGTTCAAAGCACAAAGGAAATACATATCGATGCGTAGTGTATTATACAGTATCTACTTATGGAATAGTTTATTCAGCGGTTTCTTTTAACAGTTTTAAATTTCAGTTACTGTCCGCGTTAAGAACAATGACAGTGCTCTGACTCTAGCCTACTAGTGTTGTGATCTAACAGACACCCGGTAGAAAGTAACATGATTAAGTTACAGCAATAAAGTCCAGCAATATAAAGTTGTTTTATGCGAAACCATAGAGCTTTATCTACAGATCAAGTATAATAACAGTAACATTGAATCATCTTGGAGTTTTATTATTGTTGACTGTCGTACCCGAACGCGACGTGCTGTTTGCATGTTGAATGGAGAATGACTGACAGCCGCAGCGGAGGGAAAAGTTTACGTGATCTTGAATTTAATGACTTCATTATTAATTTCTATCTCACATTATACTATATAATGGCTTCAGAACACTTATAATAAGAGTGCACGGAAACTTTATGGTGCTTTAGAACGTTTTTGTGCCGTTTGTGGGGGTTAACAATATCACAGAATAGTAAACGCACAATATCGGATTTGGATCGGCCTCATCTGATCGATACCCGATCCGACAAAAATGGCAGTATCGGAGCCGATATCCGATACAAATATCGGATCGGTGCATCCCTACTAACAACCTTTAATAATACACAATGGATTATGAACTGAAATTGTTTATTTACCATTATGTATTTAAATTGTTTTGCCATCATTAAACTGTATTTTTAATATTTTAACTATTACATATTAGCATTTATTGTCTAACCATTTTCATAATGACTGTATAATTATATAATTGTATTTATATTATACTCAAATATACACTACCGTTCAAAAGTGTGACTAAGATTTTCTTTTTTAAAGAAAATACTACTTTTTTTCAGCAAGAACTCTTTGAATTGATCGAATGTTACAGTTAAGACATTTACATTGTAAAAAAAAAAAAAAAAATTGGTTCTTTTAAAGTTTCTATTCATTAAAAAATCCTGGATAAAATTGATAAAAATAATAAGAAATGTTTCTGGTCCCAGATGTTTGAACAGTAGTGTTTGTATATTTTTATTGTATTTTAATATAATATATATTATATTAATAACTTGAATGAAAGCTGTTCTATTAATAAAACCATTTGGAAATGACATGACAATAATGGTCAGTTATTGCTATCTGCCATTTTGGTGTGTCACTATTTATATTGAAATGGTTATGGTTGGCAAAGTGAATAATCTCTGATTTTAATAAACTCTGATTCCCCCTCCCCCTGTCAATTGTATAGCCCTGACTCCACCTATGAGACCATGACCAGCAAGTGGCCCTCTGTGTGGGTGAAGATCACCTCTAGCTGGATCTGCATCTCTCTGTACGTGTGGACCCTGGTGGCTCCACTGGTCCTCACCAACCGTGACTTCGACTGAGAGGATGGAAATTAAAGCTTGCAATTAGAATCCGCCATTACTTTTGTGAATATCCACATGTATAGGGATAGGAGGGTGTAAATGTAAATACTGTGACTGCTTTGTTCATTTAGCTAACCCTACATGAGTTTTTTTTTTTTTTTAATCTAGCATGCTTTTATGTAGGTGTTTATTTGTGTATGTAAGAGACACAAAAAATGAAGAACATGGCTTGAGTTGCCTGTGATGTGATGTTAATATTTCCTTCAAAATGTGTGTTCTTCAATACTAAGGATAATGTAATCTTGTTAAATAATCTCTGTATGGTTTAAAAAATAAATCAAATGTATTTAAGTTATTTGTGGGAGTAGTGAAAATGCAGGTAATGTTTTCCCCATAAGTCAAGACATTCATAGTTTCCTATAGAATGTACAACGTACAGTGTTGAATTAGCATTTGAAAAAATTTACAGGTAATTGTAGATTTTGTCATACGTTTCGCTTCTCCATTATTTGCACCATGAACATATGACTGTAATATTGACTGTAACAGTGCTAACCCATTGCAACTTGCACATGTTAGTTGTTTGGCGCAATACTAATTTCATGCTTGTAGCCAATGTGTGTGTTAAACAATGTTTTGCACTGAATTTATCTTTGCTGATAAAACTTAAATAGACTTTATCCTCCATTGTATTAGGCATAATGGTAATTTTATTGATGCCAGTACTTGCATACCCTGTTTTTTTTGGATGTCAGTGTTATTGTTTGCCATTTGACGTGCATTGTAATAACTCAATTTCGTCTTATTAAAGGTTTAAAACCCAATTATGTCCTGAGTGGAGTTTAAAAATTGCTAAGGAACTATGAATGCATTTCCTAAGGTAATTAAGTGTTTACAGCTTTCCACGATTATGAGATGAGGCATTTCAGCTGTAAATTATCTCTTAACCAAGCCATCTGATGTTCATGTTTATTTTGTGCTATAGCTAGTAGTGATTTTAAAAATGATAATTTCAAGAGCTCTTGGTTGATGCTGCTTCACTGGAACTGAGGCGCCGTGCCATTCAGGAGTGTCAAAACGGTATTTTATATTTTACTTTCATGACAAAAATGTCAGAATATATATATATTTTTAAAAATAATTTCTAATCAAAAGTATGGGAAAAAAACTTGGTTTAAGTTCTATTTACGCATCAACTAAATCAGTAATGATTAAAGGATAGGACCAATATTGTTTCGCTAAAATCTATATTTTCCACTCCGCTCATTTTGAAAAAACAAAAACACCAGGATTGACCTTTGAGTTTCTTTAATGCTACTGCAAAGCTAATAATGAAAAAGCTCACGGTAACAAGAAATCACTGTATATTGCCCAACATTATGGGCCTAACCATATGTCTTCACGTTTAATTATAGTGACAATAGGATATCAGGCAGGCACTTCTATACCATATACATAAAGGATAGCTATGACATTTTTTGAACTGCTCAATAACAACACAGGAAAACACACGTTTAACAAAACAGCTGCAATGTAAACCAGCAACGCAGCCCAATCTCCTGATGTGGAGTGTGGAAAGGACAATAGCAAGTGAACAGTATGTGTATATCTATCTATCTATCTATCTATGTAGTAGTGAACAGTAAAAAACAAATCCGTGAAATGAAGGAATGTCAAACTCAAGGATAGATGGTACCAAAAACAAATATTCTGGCAAATAAATATCATCATTTTGATGAATATTTACAAAAAGGTCCGGTCCCTGCTTTCTATGCTAATTCGCTTTCAGATATCAAGCTGTGGCGTGTCGACACATGACAGGTCAGAGTTCAGTTCGCACAGGTAAAACAGCGTGGCCTCGCTCGCCTCCGCCTCTGTGAGGGGCTCCAGACGGATCAGAGAGCTGCGAGGAGTCTCCAGGGCCTCGTCCAACAGGTCTGTGGGCTCCTCAGGGCTTTGGGGCAGGCTTAGGTTTTCAATTGCAGAATCTGATGGGGCCAGAGGGGTGCATCCATCCAGGAAGGCCAGCAGAGGGCAGGTCGTGTACTGGATCAGCTGCTTATCTGAATAAAGAAACCGACAGGCTAGTAAATGCAGCACAGCGATGGATGTTGATTTACAGAGAATTATGCAACAATTACCTATGTCTTCAGGCTCAGACTTCCCTTTGTTGTCTTTGATTATGTTCTCTTTTGTTCCCGTTTCCTATTAAAGAAGAAAAAAAAGCTTTATCAAATATATGACAACACAGGTTAAGATTTAACAGGTTATCATGAAATGTCATTGAAAATTATTAAACATTTTTTGGGGCTGAAAAAGTACACAAGACACAAAGAGATTCCAGAATCTCCAAACATACCTCTAAGATATCTGTGTCAATGCTGAACTGTTTTCCACACAGCATGGCCTGGAAGTCTTCCAGACTACAGTCAATACTGTCCAGATAGTCCATCAACTCTACTCTGTAGTGATTTAATTTACAATGAAATATTTGAATATATTAAATACTTAAAGCAGAAATACCGATCAAAAAAAATACAATATGAAATATTAATTAAATAAACATGCTTAAAGCAAAGGCACCTGTCAAAAAAAATAATACATTAATTAGAGAGAGAGAGCGCTTGATTTTTTGGTTGTTGAACCAATTGTTTGGTAGTTTAAAGCTACACTGTGTGATTTTTACCCCCATCTAGCGGTGAAAAGGTATATGACCATCCAGTGAATATTAGTTTCTGTTCCTCTCAATTCCAATTTCGTTTTAACTCCTACGGTGGCCAATGTAGTCCAAGATTAGTCCAGTTCGACCTCGTCCACATTCGACACGGTGCCATCGAGTGTTAAAACGCGAAAGGCAAAGCTTGAATTAACGGGTATGTCCCTCTTTGGCTAATGTACTTTCAAGATGGAGGGGCAATATCTATGTTTCACACTACAAGAGAGTTAACATTTGGAAAAGCATAAAAGGGGCACTTTAAATCTTAGCTTCCCTTATTTTTTAAATGCGCAACTTAAGCCGACTTACTTGCCAAGAAGGTTGATGTTTTGTGAAATGGCGCCATTTTCACGGAGAATGGAGTCCATCAGCTTTACTGGATCCTCTAAACTTAGACCTGAAGGTTTGTTCAGTTGCAGAGAGATATTAGTCTGTGAAATGTCAGGGCTGCTTTTGGGTTCTGCTTCTTGCGGAGTGGTTGAATCTGTTACAGTGCCGTTTGTGCTGTCGTTTATTACAGTCGGGCTGCTTTCATGCGCGGCTTCCGCGATGTCAGCATCCCTGAAGGAAATTGAGAAGAACACTCATTTCTAATTTCCCTCCTGCAAAAGACTTAGAGGTTCAACTGTTTGAATCAACTCCTGAATACTTACCCTTGGTCAACCGGTACAGATAGGCCATCTGTAACTTCTGGATCTTCGTCTGTGACATCACAGATGATGACGTCATCAGAAATGTCGGAATTGTTCTGTAGTCCATTGAGTCCATTCACTGCGGACTAACAGAGAAGGCACGGGATAAGCACCTGACAAACAGATCTTCCAAGTTTCAATATTAATGAGGAATATCATGTTTATATAAATAAATCGGTCCCCCACCAACGTGAATTTAACAGACGGTGACTCTCGCAATTTAATCCAGGGGCAGGACACTTTCACACAAAGTGAACCCTGCCTTAAATCTCATCAAGAGAGAAAAACGCAAGATAATGAATGGCAACATTACGGCAACAAAATGACGGACAACAGCACGTTTCTTTCGAGCAAGAAGAGACACAAAGACATAAACCAAATCGCTCACGGATGCTTCTACACATACTTTGCTGTGGTCCATGGATTCCTCGAAGAATTGTTGGATGAATTTTGACTTCTTTCCATTACTGTTCAGTGCAAGCGGCCTGTAATCAGACAGCAAGTAAGGTGCATATTAATAATAAGGTAAGGACATGTGTTTTTAATTTATTAAACAAAGTCCAAAACTAAAATTACATAAAAAAATATATTCCTTCTCTCTCAAAATTACAAACAGAATCCTAAGGAATTAGAAAAGAAAATTCTTTTTTTTACAATTCTCATCTTTAATAGCAAAGATACTTGGTCAAAAATAGCAATGGTCAACAATATGACTTTTAATTTCACTACTGTTCAAACGTTTGGGGTTTGTAGGGTTTTTAAAGGGATACTCCACTTTTTTTTGGAAATAGGCTCATTTTACAACTCCCTCAGAGTCGTTTTCGAATCCATTCAGCTGATTTTCTGATATTTAGAAGAATATCAGTAACCAGACAGTTTCTGGTCCCATTGACTTCCATAGTAGGAAAAACATATATATACTATGGAAGTCAATGGGACCAGAAACTATCTGGTTACTGATATTCTTCGAAATATCAGAAAATCAGCTGATGGATTCGAAAAACGGTAAAACCCAACTGTTTAACTCTGAGGGAGTTTAAAATTAGCCTATTTCCAAAAAAAGTGGAGTATCCCTTTAAATGTTTTTGTAAGAAGTCCCTTACGTTCATCATGGCAGCATTTATTTGAACAAAAGTACAGTACAATTATAATTTAAAATAAATGCTTTCTATTTGAATACATTTTAAAATGTAATATCCCTGTGATAAAGCTGATTTTTCAGTGTCATTACTCCAGTCTTCAGTGTCACATGATCCTACGGATATCATTGTAATATGCTAATATCTTATCATTGGTGTTTTTCTGTTTGTTGGTAAAAAACCGAACAGGATTTTCCAGGATACTTGCATCCTTTCTGTATTAATTTCTCTCTTTCACAAAAAAAAAAACCCAACAACCCCAGACTTTTGAACAGTGGTTTTGTACTTTTGTCAGATGTAGGCACATACTTCTTGGTCTTACCTTTTGCGTTTCAAATTTAACAAACGATTGTTCTGAGCCAATGTGAAGATGAACTGCACCAGCTGGAAGGAGCAATGCAAAAAGTGGCATTAGAATTCAAGCCTGTACATTGGTTTCACACTGTTGCACGCTGATACTGAAAGTCAATGCTATGGAAGTCAATGGGGGCCATATTATTCAAAATATCTTCTTTTGTGTTCAGCAGAAGAAATAAATTAATACAGGGTTGTAATAACTTGAGGGTGAATAAATGAAGATATATTAATATATTAAGTAGTAATATATTAAGAATCTAAATTATACAAGACACAGAAAAGACTAAATGATTGAACACATTCTATGCTTTCATTTTTATGTTATTCCCTAGATCATTATTTATTTGGTGTATTTCATTTAATGCTGCTATGGCTGTAACAGTGAGTATACGGTGTAAATCCTCTGTATATTTCTGTGTATGCGACATTCTTGTTCTGCAATAAAAGTCAAACGACGACTATTGTTTTTTTTTTTTTTTACTATGGGAAAAATGAAATGGACAGAGTCATATTTTATTCATATTAAGTATTTTCATGTTACATGGCAAATTTTACATCCATAAATGCAAGTTGTCTAAAAGGAAACCCAATATTATCCAGTTGATGACTAAAGTTAAGCTTTGCTTTGAAACATTGCAAGGACTTTTTAATTGGACATCTACAATTACTTAAATCCCTCACTTTAATTTAACTATACATGCATGTCCTCTTATTTACTTGTGAATTATTGTTGGTTATTTCATGACTGATCACATTTCATGTTAAATATTCATGTTTTAATAACATTAAAAAGTCTTCATGTATAAATATATGTATTGTAATATTAAAAATAGCAGTATTTATTTATTATGTTATGTCATGCTTATCAAAATAAAACTGAAATGAAAAACTTTTATTCTTGTACATACAGGCGCTGGATTAAGCAGCACATACAATATTGAATGAAAAGCCTTTATGTTGCTACATGTAAACGTCTAAAACGTGTTCATTTGACAAATACATCTAATCAACTGTTAAAGACAACAAACACTGTGAGAAAAGAGCACGACTTCAGTGCTCCATATTCAACTCCTCCCTCGACTTCAAGCGGCAAATCTCGCCGATCGGTAAGTTCTTTTGAGATCTGCCAAACGTCTCGCCGTGAATGTAGACAAAAGTATGCAGCTGACGTCATCCTCGAACTGTATTTGTGGAAGATATACAAATACTGGGTGTACTCCATTCGAGTGGCGCTAGTACTCCACTATGCTGACGGAAGTAAGAATACACCGCTTCGTTTCAAAACGGAAGTTGCGTGACGTCATGTGAATAGGGCCTATTGCACTGGTGGCAAAACTGTAGTGCACAGGTAGAACGTACCTCCTTTATGACCTGCTGTTGCTGTGCATGTTTCTGTCTGAGGTCTGACAGCTCCGTCCAAAGAGCCTCGTTCTCTCTGAGGAAAAGAGAACAGAAACGTTTTTGTAGTTGTTAAGATATTACGAGTAGTTTTTAGGGACTGACCAAAAAGTTTAGATACGACTAGATTAAACGATACTGCTCCTAGTCGTTTTGAAAATACTAGTCATTTACAAAAAAAATTCCTTTTGCCCATTTGATGTTTTTCTTTATATTTTTTACAAAGGCTATACTTATATTAACGTCATGTAAATGTCACATCTTAGACTTGAAATTAATATATTTTGAACAGACATGTATATCTGCAGCGGAAAACAAAATCATAGACTAGGTTAGACTAGTAGGTTGCAAAATTTCCGTTTAAACGGTTATGAAATTAGTTGTTGCAAGCCATTATTAAGCACAACTAGTGAATAATCAGTCCCTTAACTTCTGGATAAATGCACACAGATAAAATGAGATAATACAGGATAATTTAAAGCACAAGCATAAATTATAGAGTATTTCTTAACCTTTTCAGTGTGGCAAGTCTAGCATCCATGGTTTCTTGCTGCTCATGGACATTCTGAACACTTGTCAGAATTTTAGAAAGATCGTCTTGTCTTATTTTGCTTTCTTCGGGCCGTGCATTGGACACCTAAATCAAGAATAACAACAATAAACTTAATCTTAAATTCTTAAAAAAAAAAAAAAAAATTGCAATTTTTTTCAGGTCTTCAAAGCATAAAAAACAACAACTAATTTTTGTATTTCTTAATTTTCATCATGAAGATGTCTTGCCTTTCTTTTGATGTTCTCTAGCAGGTCATCTTGACCATGTTTGAAGTATGGATGCTGGAACTCAACTGGTCCATCCCGCTCTTGCTTCACTATTCCTGCATCAATGTGCATCACTTTCCGAAAACCATCTGTTTGTAAGGGAAATCAACAAAGAAATGAACATTGACTTCAGATTACAGAAAAACAATGAGGAAGGAGGCGAATTTGTGGAGAAACCACTTACACATGTTGAGCTGTCGGACAAAACTGGCCATGTTGTTGTGCTTAAAAAACTTTGGAAGAATCTCTTTTGAAAACCTTTGTTCATCTAGTACAAGGAAACTGTTCCCTTCCTATAAAGAGAAATAAAGAGCCTTGTTAAAGAAAGAAAACAGACTTCACAAAGAAATAAAAAATAATTAGATTAGCATATATATATATATATATATATATATATATATATATATATATATATATATATATATATATATATATATCGAATCAAATCAATGGATTATGCAATTATGGACATGCAATTAAGATTGCAAATCAATGCAATGGATTAATTTAATTGCAAGAAACATTGGAAATCGTCTAAAGAACTACATTTACATTTAAGCATTTGGCAGATGCTTTTATCCAAAGCGACTTACATTGCATTTCAAGGTACATATTTTACATTATTATTATCAGTTCTCAGTTCACAACAGTGATTCAGCTTATTGATCAATAAGTGAAAAAAAGAAATAGAATGAAAACAATTAAGTTAATTGTATGGTAACGTTACGCATCCAAACATTTATATCACAGACAGCACTCTATCATATGATCTGACACACATCCATCATAATAAACAACTGATCACACAGGACCCGGATAACAAACAACTGTGTCACTGAAAGCTAAGCTAAAATGCTAACATTTAACGTTAGGTCTTTTGCTTTTATTTACCTGGCTCCAGCAAATAAATTCATTTGTATCCGAATCCTCGACGAGGGTCCAAAGCTTGGTGAGAAATGCGGGGACGTTGGAGTTATGTTTCATATTTGCTGGAATGAAAACGAAACGTTGCAAAGTATAAATAGTAATAGTGAGTTAGATTTTTCCCCTCGGGTTAGACAAAACACGAGTAACAGTGAAAAATAGCGACGCAACTACACAACTTCCTGTTGGATTTCAGAGCGCTGATTGGTCCGTTGGGGTCTTACGTAAGTTTACTCACGTGTATGGCCATTCGTGTGTTGGTGTTAACCAATGAAAACGCTCCGCTGGGAGGAGAGAGTACGGATTGTTTACGTTTTTGCCCAAGAGAAATAAAACGACGCCAGGGGTGTATTCCAGAAACCAAGGTTAACTTACCGTCAGATAAACCTTGAACTCTTGGTTGATTAACCCCAAACTTGCTTACTCTGGGTATGTCGGTTCCAAAACACCTGTGAGGAGTTAGTTTAATCAACCTCCTATTGGTAACCCAGAGTTAATGCGCGCACACGGCGAGTACATAAAGACATTTTCAATGGATCGCAGATTTCAGGAGTCACCATGGAAACCAAGGGACAAAAAAAGTGAGCGACATACTTCGGTGAAACTGAGTTGGAGGTTTTAATGCTGGCTTATGAAGACTACAAGCCCGTTAAAACTAAAAAAAGCAATACTGATAAACGGATACAAATAATAATAATAAAAAAATAATAAATAAAAAAAACGGACAGAGTAAATGCGTGAGTTTAGAAAATTATAAACGGGCTATTTTCCCCTGTCATTAGCCAAAAATTATTTGGGGCATGTAAAAATAGACAAATAGCCTATTTACTTGTTGGCCTCCATACATTTCTTAATATTACAGTAGTAATGCACATAATTGGCTAGTTATATGTTAGGTTCTTATAAGGTGTAATCCTTCTGGAGCCAGAAGAAGTGTGAGCCAAGTCAAAATGAAAATGAAAGTCAAAAACATTCTCCAGCAAGGTAATATTTTCTAAACTTACTAAACTTGTTAGTGACGCCATGTAATTTAGTATCTAATGTAATTTAGTGTTCTATGTAGCCAATAGAAAGAAGGCCGAGGCCTGTAAAACAGGTGGGGGTCCTCCACCTCCCCTCACCCCAGCTGAGGAGCTGGCACTGACCCTGAATAAAGGGTGACCTGTGGGCGATGGGATTCCAAGGGGCCGTTCATCAGACTCAGCTACCAAGACAGGTGGCTTAGTAAAATGTAGTTGAGCCATATTAATACTTATTGATTTATTGATGTTTTCACTGTTTTTGTCAGTATTTTAATAAAGAAAATCATCATCACTGTCACCATTTTAAAAAGGCATTTTGAATGCATTTTACAGTCATTGATTCATTGTGCAGTGTGCATGCTGCTTTGACTGCATATGCTGTATACTGTAATCTTATTACTAGTACTCTTAGATGTTCCTAATGCCCTTCTTTATTAGTTGTATTTGTTTAAGAATATACATTGAGTATTGAATATGCATGATTATCTTGGTTTAATTATCTTGCAGTTGCTGATGGCCACATTGTATTATTGGATCATCCTGCAACACCACACTCAGTCACAGTTGTAAGTGATGATCGTCTTTAGGTATCTGTTTGCTAGCTAGACCAAGCATCCTTCATTATTTTCACTGTAGGATGACGATGAAGAGACCACTTCTGCTGTGACAGAAACAGAAAATGTGGGGAGGCCCATAGAGGTATGATATATACAATGCATTCCCCCTTTTTTACATAAGAGAATAAATAAATTGCCATTGTCATTTTACACAATATGGCAGGAGATTTTAATACAAATGAGGGTCCATCTACCTCCACACAGAATCTTAGCAGTGTAAGAAATGTTCTGCAGTTCTCCTTCCTCATTTAAATATTTGGTCTGTGTTTGTATTACAGTCTTTTTCAGTCTTTCTAGTTGCCTGCCAAAGAGCTGTATAAGGTCCACCTTAAAAGCAAATCAGAAAAAGTGACATGGAGATGGACCTTATACAGCTTCAAATGGAGGAGAAAAGGCTTAACCTAAAAAAGGCCAGACTTGAAATTGAATTGCTGGAGCACCAGCTTAAGGTGGGAAACAGTATGTGAACATTAATCTGTCATTTGTTGTTGAATGAAATCTAAAGCAATAAATACAAGTGTCTTTTGTTACAAGAAATAAAGAAACAATGAACAACACTTGACTGTTAACTGGTTTTAATTAAAGTGATTTTGGCAAATCATGTCTTGTACCACCCTGCCATCTCTTTGGTCTACTGGGTTCACTGGGGGGGTTCCTCTTTGCCACATATTAACTAGTTAGTGGGGACCAGTAATGATGTTATATGAGGAGTTATATCATTAGAAACATTTCATTTTTTTCGTTTTCATTTATATGTTTATTTTACAGGGACAGTGCTCATTAATTAACAGTAAAATAACTGTAAATGAGCCAGAGTTAGCTCAACAGGCTAATTTTCATCTGTTGTCCCTGGCCAGTTATTATAAGGGCAACCTAAAATCAAGATATAAAAACAAAAAATGACTTTTTACAGTCCACACATAATAACAGCATAAAAAAGTAATGATAAGACAGATACAACACACAACAATAAGTAACGAGCAACATCATCACACAACATAGGCTAAAAAATGATAGATAACCAAGTTTGACACAAGACAATCTGCTAGCAAGCAACAATTCTCAGTAGGCAGTCAGTAGTCTAATGTGCACATAATTATTTAAAAATTATTTAATAATTAAAAATTATCGTGACTGTATAAAGTAGGGATATATAGTGCTAATTAAAATGGTCAGGGCACGCCTTGCTCTGTCACCTCTCTGAAACAAACTAACTCTGCAACATAACCTGCTCCGGAGCAGGTTATGTTCAGAGAGTGAGTTGCTATGACTACTAACATACCCTGAAAGTTACCTCCGTTTTTGGAACCGAAAGTTGAGGTTATCCGCTTACTTACTCTTAAACATACCCGGGTATGTCACATAACCTGCTTTCTGGAATACACCCCAGGGCACAAAATGAACTGCGTAGTTCTAGTGTTCTTTGTGTTTTTTTACTGCTATGTGTTGCAAACCACTATATTAATTCTCAGAAAGCATTAAACAAAAGCAAAATTGTTATAAAACTTAAATTAGAATATTTTTGATGAAGTCTGTTTTCTTCGATTAGATTAGTAAACACAATAAAACCACAGTAGCAATAGCATACATTTGGTAGATCCAACTGGCCTTTTTTTGTACACATGTGTCGGAGTGAGAGTCTGCGTGGAACGTGAAATGGAAAATCCGGAGTAAATCTAGTGCAGAGTGATTACAGAACGCACTGAGGGAAATCAATAGCTCCGTTCCACTCGTTTACGTGATTCCATAACGCATTTTAGCCTGTGGGTTGTTTGCTTGATGTTGCTCAAAGATTGATGCTTTGGCTTGTTTTGGAACTAATTTCGTTGACGGAGAAGAAACGTACGAACTAATTGTCCATTTTTTGTTTAACATGTAAGTTATTTTTATATGATTTACTTTTTTTGCACTCTGGTAGGCCTATTAAAAAGATACAGTTCCATGAACACATTTACATGCCTAATGGCCACAGCTGAATCACACCGTGCATGCATGCAGATATTCACTTTTGCTTGTGTGATGTTGCTTAATGTTACTTTGAAATTTTTGTTGCAGAAATTCATTTTTTTTTATTATTTTATAATTGTCAATTCTTGAATAAATAGGCTGTTTGTGACAACTTAATGCCAGGTGCCAAACAGTGCCCCTCAAAAGATCAATGTAGAGTATCAATAAAATGTATCTTGTTTTTTGTTTTAAGGGCAATAATGGTGCAAAGGTTTAGTTAATTTTTTTATTTGAAGCCACTAGCCAAAACTTCAAATGTGCATTCATTAATTTTGCTTTATTGTGAAGTTGTATGAACAGTACATGTTTAAAATCATGTTCACTCACATGACATGACAAGACCAGTCATATTTGTAGTAGCATCAAAGTTTATTTTAGATGGAGTGGGTTTCCTCATGGGGGCAGACATATTGAGATCACATGACCAGCTGAACTCCCTTGGTATTGGATTCATTCTTGCTTGTGCAGTAAATTATTAAAAGGGATTTCATCAATGGCTTCTATAAAACGGAATGATTTTGCAAGATTATGAATCCCTGGAGCTAGTTAAGCCCACATGTCATACTGACCGGCAAAAAAAATAAACCTGTAAAAAATGTATATTGGAGCAAAAGTGTGACAACTAACCCGGTCTCTTATTTTAACAGCAGATCCAGTTTGACATATTGCAGTTTCAGAACATACAGTTTGCACAAGGGCAGCATGTGAGTATTATTAAACTTATGAATTTTAAGATGTCACTGTTAAGTTATTACAGTTTGCACAAGGGCAGCATGTGAGTATTATTAAACTTATGAATTGTAAGATGTCACTGTTAAGTTACATAACAGTTTGCACAAGGGCAGCATGTGAGTATTATTAAACTTATTAATTGTAAGATGTCACTGTTAAGTTACAGTAAAGCATTTGGGATTGGTTTACATTTTGCCATTATAAAGCCTCTGTTATGTTAACAATGTAAGGGAATAATTGCCAGCAACATGTTTAACAGTGAAGTAGATGGAAAAGTATTTTGAATGACTAGGGATTTGAGGATAGAAAAACATTTATGATGCATTGTATAAAAGAGTCAGTTGGCTGAGTCCAGTGCTGTATTCTAACACTAGAGGTCAGCATCACACAGCATTGCGTGTACTGATATCAATCTGGTCTGAAAAGTTCAGAAACAGATTGATTATCTGTTGTCATTACACTTGTCGAGGACATTCAGATTGTTCAAGTATAGTACATTAAATTACTAAATGCATGTAGTAATATAGACCAGAATGCAAGACGTTGTAATTAAGGAGTTAAAAGGCCAGCGTTCTTCAACAAACATAAGCACATGTGGGCAAAAACATGTCAAGATTAAACTGTTGTCCTCATCAGAGCCCTTTAGTCTGTTCTAAAGAGGATTTTACCTATGCAGCTGCAAAAAAAAGCCTTCAAATGCGGCCCTCCAAAGCCCAGCTCTCTCTCTCTCTCCGACACGTACACACATGTGATAGTAATTTCAGTTTTACCTGATGTTATAAATAACTGAATATTGTGCTTTTTAAATGCTTAGCACTTGATTTAATTTGTTAAGCCAGCTGCAAAACAAATTGCCTTCTGAGAGAAATTAAAGGCTGTATTTAATTAACCAGACCTGATGTTGGACAGAGAGTAACTGTAAGTGGATGTACAACACTATGGGACGAACATTAAGGTTAGTGTAACAGAGAATGAACTTGACAAGCCTGACTAATGAGAGCAGACAGTAATATCACATCAAACGATTATATCAAAGAGTCTTTCCTAATAGCCATAATTACAACATTCTTTGATTCTTGGTAAGAGAGATTATGGACATGACAAGAATCAGTGCAAATTATAGTTAGACAGGTGATAGGAAAGTCACTACTGCATAGTATTGAAAATTGCAATATAACACCTGAACTCTCTTTTTCTGTCTTTCCTGATGAACAGATTGTATTATAATGGCTTTATCTGAAGTGTTTGGTATTAGGTAGTTATTATCTTAACAAAGAAAAGGTAAATATTTGGATAAATGGATTTTGGAATTAATCTGATATGAAGTATGACCAATTCTAGATAATAACTGTTTAGCAGCTCTACTGTAGATTGGTGAGATTTACGTTAATGCTGAAGCTATATCAATGTCACCAAACAGATTAGCAAAAATAATTACGTAACATTTATTTGGGACTAATATACTTCCATCCGCAAGCTCCATTTTGGTTGTCAAACAGAGCTAAGTTTTGAAAGTGCCACCACATTTTACTTATAATTGTATTTGGAATATATAGCTGTGATATGTGCAAATATTATAGCAAAATGAAACCTTTAAAGTGCCCCTATTATGCTATTATTTTGGAGGTTTGCAACAACAGGTTTACGTTCGAAGATTCAGTCTCTTTAAATCCCTCATTCCATCAACCTAGTCTTCTCTGGGTTGTGCACGGTGATATGAACAATAATGATGGTGTCGGTTTTATTCCATCAATTCCAGCGCGAGTCCTCATGTCATCCTTTTGAAGTGCATGCAAAGTGGGTTCACATGTATCGCTGAAAACAGCGACAACATAAACCAAACTCTTCCTGGCCGCATCTAGAATGGTTTGAGGGCGGGTCAAAGTAGACGTTGTTTGTGGGCTGGATGCAAAAGCCAAGATGTGCTTACATTTTAAAAATGCACACACAAAAAAACGTCGGATAAATGTATCTGATAAGAAAACATGCGCATAAACTATGTAAACACGTTTACCTAATAAATTCCTCAATGACATCTAAAAGACTCTCTTTGCTATGGGACGGCATAACTGGACCAACCAGTGGCCCGATCTCATTGCACAGCATCCGAAATGCTGTTTTTGTTCATTCTGAAATGCCTAAGCAAAGTCTGTCGTCAAAGTGGTTCAGTGTAATTTCCTCCCAAAACTGTTTCAAACAACTTCATTCCCAAACAGCAGGCATCTGCCTCAGAAAGCAAGTTTAGTGTTTTATCTGCGCATTCTAAGGAGTATATTATTTATACGAACATTATATATACATACACTCACCTAAAGGATTATTAGGAACACCTGTTCAATTTCTCATTAATGCAATAATCTAATTAACCAGTCACATAGCAGTTGCTTCAATGCATTTAGGGGTGTGGTCCTGGTCAAGACAATCTCCTGAACTCCAAACTGAATGTCAGAATGGGAAAGAAAGGTGATTTAAGCAATTTTGAGCGTGGCATGGTTGTTAGTGCCAGACGGGTCGGTCTGAGTATTTCACAATCTGCTCAGTTACTGGGATTTTCACGCACAACCATTTCTAGGGTTTACAAAGAATGGTGTGAAAAGGGGAAAAACATCAGTATGCGGGAGTCCTGTGGGCGAAAATGCCTTGTTGATGCTAGAGGTCAGAGGAGAATGGGCTGACTGATTCAAGCTGATAGAAGAGCAACTTTGACTGAAATAACCACTCGTTACAACCGAGGTATGCAGCAAAGCATTTGTGAAGCCACAACACGCACAACCTTGAGGCGGATGGGCTACAACAGCAGAAGACCCCACCGGGTACCACTCATCTCCACTACAAATAGGAAAAGAGGCTACAATTTACAAGAGCTCACCAAAAAGACTGGAAAAAATGTTGCCTGGTCTGATGAGTCTCGATTTCTGTTGAGACATTCAGATGGTTATAGTCAGAATTTGGCGTAAACAGAATGAGAACATGGATCCATCATGCCTTGTTACCACTGTGCAGGCTGGCGGTGGTGGTGTAATGGTGTGGGGGATGTTTTCTTTGCACACTTTACGGCCATTGTGCCAATTGGGCATCGTTTAAATGCCACGGCCTACCTGAGCAGTGTTTCTGACCATGTCCATCCCTTTATGGCCACCATGTACCCATCCTCTGATGGCTACTTACAGCATGATAATGCACCATGTCACAAAGCTCGAATCATTTCAAATTGGTTTCTTGAACATGACAATGAGTTCACTGTACTAAAATAGCCCCCACAGTCACCAGATCTCAACCCAATAGAGCATCTTTGGGATGTGGTGGAATGGGAGCTTCGTGCCCTGGATGTGCATCCCACAAATCTCCATCAACTGCAAGATGCTATCCTATCAATATGGGCCAACATTTCTAAAGAATGCTTTAAGCACCTTGTTGAATCAATGCCACGTAGAATTAAGGCAGTTCTGAAGGCGAAAGGGGGTCAAACACAGTATTAGTATGGTGTTCCTAATAATCCTTTAGGTTATATATATAAATAGTGGCTCCTCCTACTGCATCAACTTCCATTTTGTGTGATATGTATCACCATTTTATCAGGAAGTGGCGATTTTGTTTCTTCGACTGACTGGATAGAAATAGTGCTTTATTCTCAAACGTTTTATGCGATATTCCAATTTTGAGCATAAAGTAAATTCACAACTCTGGAAGGAAACATAGCTAATGAGACTGGCATTATGCAAGCGTGTTACGTTGTTTAGTAGTTATGTAACAGGAAGTGAGACTGGAATTGCTGACCACTCGTTTCTACAGTTCAGAATTAATTATTTATTTTAGGAGACAATAACTTTATTTGTCATGCGCTTTGATCTTTAAAGTGGAAAGGGGATATTATGTTAGATATTTTTGTTGTGTGTAAACACATGCCATGCACAATTGCAGAATTATGTCGAATTGCTCGAACGTAAGGTTCATGGCATGCTCATAATGTAAACAAACAAACAATCATAAACAAAAAACAGATGTCGGAGTCATCCGAGGGGGACTGACACACTGTATCATTGAACCCGTTTGCTTGGACAGGCTTGGATGTCTTCAGGTAGGTACTGGATGTGAAGCTGTACACTCACTTTCCCTTGCCCTTGCCCTCTCTTTTTGTCTTTTTTTTTCTCTTTTCTTTTTTCCAACAGAGTTGGACCAAAAAGCCTGGAAGGAATTGATATTTTCCATTGGATGTAGAACTTGGACCTCTGTTTTATAGTTGTTGTTCCCTCTCATTATTTGATTAATCCTGAAGTCTAAGAGAACCGAAATGAAACAGAGAAAAATATATTAGTGCTGAGCTCAGCAGATTTATTTTTTACCTAATGAATAGATAAGTTTGGATTATGCCACGCAGAGTTGCCAAGGAGACCATTTTTATTGCCGTTCGAAACATCTTTGATTAAGCGAAGCTGAATAGTTTTGCCTCTCTGTATTAATTGGTGCAGTATTTCCATATTCCACCACACAAATTTAAATCAAATGATCTCATCATACAACTAGTTCCTGTTCTAGAGCCAATGTTTTAAACTGCAACAATAAAACACACCTTACCAGTTGGATGTCAGGGAGAAAAACTTTTTTTCTTGACTTTGAGGAAGTTCTTTTTAAAGAGAACATAAAAACCATTTCGTTTCTTTCAGCCCGGTGAGACTTGGAAATGGTTATAGACGATATGCTAGCCAGGGGCAATAAAAGGTATGTTTTCACATTTAGCCTCAGCATCAAGGAGTCGCCACGTATGACCTCACGCACGGAGCTCACAATCGAAGGTTAAATTAGGTGAAGAAATTGTTTTTCTCTATTTTTCTAATAAGGGAGGTTTTAATGTTTGAATGACAAGTGTTTTTATTATCGCACACCACTCTGATATGTGTAAATGTTGAATGAATTAATAATTAAATTAAACTAATGACAAAACTATGCACTTTCTTAATGGTGTAAAAATGAAATATGGAAATAAAATATATTGACTTTGAATGGTGTCTATTCAAATCATCTTTATTCATGGTATTTTGCCTGCAAATATTGGTTATGATGTTAGCCTTTTCCCAATGCACCCAGCTCTTCTGCCACCTCATTAACGCATTAGTCACTATCAAAGAGGGGGAGACGTTCACATCTGGCCTTTGTTTCTTCACTTTTGTAGGCCTATTACATAACCTGAAGCATTTCAGGCCTTTGTTTGAAATCCCTAAGCTTTTACAATTTGTACGCCTGACAATCCTGGTTTCCATTTAAATAACTTCACTTTTCTCAAAATGTCTTTCCCGATTCACCTCCATGATAACGAAGCAATGAAGCAATTTAGTCAGCATGTATTCTGTTTTCACTCCATCGGGGGTTTGCATCATAGCATGCCAAGTGTCATAAAAGTAAAGAGATAAATAATGCAGCCAAGCTCTCTGAACCACCTGGCATGTACATTTATATGCTTCAGTATTAACATTTTTTTTGTGTGCTTTATTGCTCAAAAAACACTTAGCGCTGTGTCATTAGGCCATGGGGATGTGATTGGCCATATTCTGCAGTTTCACATGACCCAGGTGGAATTCCATTGTGAGCGGAGGATTTTGCTACAGGTATTACAATTTAAGTGCTAGTCGCTCAGATAAACAAATCTTTTGTTCCATATCAGCTGCCTAAAGGCAAAGCATTTGGATGTATAATGCGTTTACTCCTGACATGAAAGCAGTTCCAAAATGTAGGCGACTTAATTTGGTTGCATTCTTAAATACCTTGTTTCAGGCAAATTCTAAAGAAGCATTACATGCGTCCTGGTGGAGAAGGCAATCCCATAATGCATTGCGACGAGCTATGTAGAGCATTTCAAATGGATAATTTTCTCATTTCTGGGGTTCGGAAACGCAAGTCGTCTCAGTTGGATAAACTATAGTGATAAAAAGAAATTACAACAAACATAATTTTGAGGGTTTCCATTTGCCCCAATAGCAATAAATAAATAAATAATAAATAAATAAATAATAAATAGATCCACAATAGCATTTCTATGACTGTCAAAAAGATCTAAAGATTTTAAAGGTTCCACAGTAGGATGCTACAGAAGGCAGCAGTCAACATAGGCAGCAAGTTAGCTCACTATAGGCTTAAATGTTGGACAGATGCTCAATACACTTTAGGGTGCTAAATACCCTCAAGAGAGCAAGTTATGAGGCTTTACCTTCCCAGGTGTTTCTCATTTGGGTTATAGTGAAGAAACGTGAATCCCTCTTCATTGAAAGCCCTGGTACAAAGAGTGGATTCAGAGGGAGGTATTTGATGATGCCAGGTTTAAGACTCCTGTTGAGTCTCATATGCATATTCAGCACTTCCCCATAAACACAGAGGCAGTAAATACAGAGGAACAGCCAACTGTGTACAAGTTGTAACCACTAAAATATCCCTGGCAGACCACAAACCAGGAGGTTCGACGAGCTGTGTGTGCTGAGAATGGCTTTACATGGGAATTACAATATAAAATGATCTGCCTGAGAGTGTGGGATTTCTGAGCTTTCAAGTTCTCATATCTGTCAGAAAATTCATTTAATAATACGTATGTAATAAGTAGGATAGTTCATTGATCCCTGCACTGCAAAAAGTTGTTTCCCAGTATCTAAATCTTCTTAAATCAAGTACATTAAATTGAGAAGTAAAATTACTTAAGATATTAAGTCTTGTTTGTTTAAAACAAGAAAAAATATCGGCCAATGGGCTAAGAAACAAACAAAACAATTGTTTTATCCCATTGGCAGTGTTTTCTTGTTTAAAGCAAAAACTCACATGATTTTTATACAATTTTCAAAAATAAACATATATCTTAAGTCAAATTGCTTCTCAAGTAAATGTCTTGATTTAAGGATGTTTTAGTCGGGGTTGTCCAAACACTGTCCTGCAGTTTAGCTCTAGCTCGCCTCAACACACATGCCTGGAAGTAGCATGCAAGACCTTGGCTGTGTTTAAATCCACTTTCAGACATACACTTACCCTCGCATCCCGGCCACCATTCTGAAGTGCGTTTAACTTCATCAAGTGGGCGAGAAAAGTTAAATGGACAGACCCTCGACCCCTCACTTTTGACAGAGGGAGCAAGTAGGTACACGGCAGAACCATAGACCACAATGCAACAGGATTGTGACGTCACAGCAGGTCGTGTTTAATTTCCCCCCAGCCCACACAACTCTAGTGTATGATATTGGAGTTATTTTTGATATTTAACCGCATTTTATAATTGTAGCTACGTTAAGCAAACTTTTTTTTTTTTTTTTTTTTTACACAGTTCTAGTTTATTGTATTATCATTTTCTTTTGTGTATTTTTTTTAGCGAGGGAAGGAAATACAAAATTGGAGTTAAACGCTGCCCTTGATTAGCTGGTTCAGGTTTAAAGGTGCATTGCGCAACATTTCATGTTAAAAATACCCGTTTTTTAACCCATACATGTGTAAACAATGGCCTAATGGGCTGAATGAGCCCTTCTCTGATCACTGAGATTGCCTCTATAGTCCTGTACAGTAAAATAAATAAGAGGGATTCGGGCTCGAATCTGAGACTGGGCGTGACGTCATGCGCGTTCACGCTCACCAGGCGATGTCTCGGAGGTTTGTTATTGTTAGCCGCCATTCTCCGTATCAGCGAAGACAACTCGAGCGACAAAACTTTAGTCAACTTTAGACTACTTCAAAAGTAGAAGATGGATTCAAAGAGACCGGCTTGTAGTTCATTCCAAACCCCAACGCAAACTCCACGTAAGACAAAGAAAAGAAAACTTTTGTCTAGTTATTGACCAAAATGGCCAAATTGGAGTCAGGCGTCGGAATAAGACGAGACGAGAGTCAGCATCGGGAAGGCTTTCAACAAATGGATAGATCTCCGGTCTGCTCTAGGGCTCAAACTGGATCCTCAGTTGGCTGTTTTCTTGATAAAACGGTAAGATATACCCCAGTCTCTAATGTCTGATGCGGCAAATCTATGACAACAAATGACGATGCGTAAAATGTGTAATGCTTTAGCCTAAGCTAGATAAATGTACAATCAGAATTGATTTGACTAACGTTACCATTGTCAGTGAACAGGTTCATAAACTAGGAATTGTCTTCGGAAGAATAGTACAACATGAAACATAAAACATGTCCCATAAAAGATGCTAACTATGTTTTTGTGTATAGCCTACCGGTAGCCTTGTGTTCTTTGCTAACATCCTTTGCCTGCGCTCTGCTCTTCTATCTTCTTCCATCATATTACTTTAGACTTTCCACCATAGTCTTTAAACGCCGCCGTTCTTCGTACTCCGTTATTAAGGTCCCGGTAGGCAGAACGGGAACATTGCGATAGCCTCCTCCATGCTGGTTTGTTGTTGTTGTATGTGGCGCCGCCGCCGCCGTGCTCGCGTCACTCCCTTACTCCTCGGTTCCCATGGCCACTGGCCAGTGCGAACGCAAACAGCAAAACCGAGTTTGGGTGAGAGTAGTTCTTAGAACTGTTTAGAAGTGGACAGTTCCTATAACTAAGTTCCTAACTACTAAGCGGATATAGTGCCATTTGATTGTTTATTACCTTGAGACATTTGAGTGTACTTTGTTGACCAACTGTGTATGGTATGATTATTATTTTAAGCTTTTACAAATTAATAACTTATATTGTTCATGAACGTGTTTCCATAATAATACAATCATAAGTGGATACAGTAAACGCATAAACAGTTCAACATGGAGATAAATGGAAACAAAAACTGTTTTCTTCTACCCCCGTTTTCCCCTCACACATAAGTGTGTAATTTACTCAAATGCCTTTCCTTTAATATATGTAAAATGACTTGCAGATTTATAACTTTATAACCTCTGAAGACATTATGACTGTGAACAAAAGATTTGTGCGGATGATGCTCCTTTGGTTATGAACAGCTCGTGCTCGTGCAAGCGTGCGTGTGCGTGTGCTCCATGAGCGTGCACATCTCTGGTTGCAGTTTCGCTTGTCGCCAGAGGGGGTGTAGTTCTGCAAAAACTCAGAGACCTGCGTTATGCACCTTTAATAGGGATTGGGGAAAGACTTTGCAGGACAATGGCCCGCAGGAGCACAATCGAACACTCCTGGTTTGTATTTGATTTCCTGGTGAGGCATGATAAAAGTAAACATTAAAAATACAATATGAAATAATAAGAAATATTTTTTAAAATGTGCAATTACAATTAAATGATCATTGGAGAAAGTGTGTTTTCCTTGGCGGAGTGTGTAATTACAGCATCAGAAGGGGCTAAATGCGCCTAACCATAGCCAAACATCTTATAGTTAGCATAGTCTTATAGTTTGACTCAGTTACAGTATTATTTTATTATATATTATCGACTATATTGCAAGTGCCTGAGTTCGATAATATTGATTAGTCTGTTCTAATGATCACATCCATGTTGCCTTTTATTTAATTGACTTCGACACCAAAAATGAATTGCTTGGCTGTTGTTAATATTACAGTTATATTGCATGATATTGTTGCTAAAATGAACTAACAACAGTTCCACTGAGAATGGAATTCAACAATCTGTGGCCTAAAATGGAAATAAACTAAACAGCATGCCTGTTAGATCCGCACATTGCATTTTTGGATAGATATCATTTCAACTCTCAACTCTCTGGTATAGTTGTGCACATGTGTACATGTCACGTCACTAACATCTTAACCATCCCTTATCATATCAAGCATAAAAGAACTACACACGGTTTTCAGGCTTTTAAATGTTTTATGCTTTTCGTTCAGGAATGAGTTGTTAAGCTCCAGCCACTTGATCTGGGCAAGTCTGGTCCTCCACCCACTGTCTGGATTTACTTTCTAAGCAAAGCTGTTTTTAATACAGGCTATTTGACATCCAACTCTATCCCCCGTGGTCCACGACTTGTTTTGGCATATGATACGGAGTGTGACCGTTTAGAGGCATCAACTTGGGTGTCCTCTAGGTTTAGAAGAAATACAGCCACTGCTGAACATGAAGGTATAAAACCTGCCAGTTTTTACCACCAGAACTTTGGGTTTGTTAACCCATTCAGACACAGGATCTATTCAAGTGAACATACTTTTCTTTTGTGGGCATTTTATGTTTTTGTCATTTGTTGCCACCCATGTCATTATTAGTCGGATGCTGCTAAATATAATACTATATGTTGTTAAATAAAAAAAAGTCCTATTTACTTTTGACAGTATTTTATGCTCCACCCCAAGTTGTGCTGCTTAATATTTTTGTGAAAACCGTGATCATTTTTTTAGGATACTTTGATTAACGGAAAGTTAAAAAAAAATCTGTATTTGCTTTAAATAGAAATCTTTTAACATTGTAAATATCTTTTCAATTTCATTGGTCATTGTTGAATATAGTATAAATTTCTTTCTTTAAACCTGACCTCACACTTTTAAATGGTAGTGTATCTTGCCTACAATTGTTAGGCTAGTTCGTGGCCCATGCTGGTATACTGTAGCTGTGTATTGTTGTAGATGCTGTATCATTTGGCAGCAAAATGCATATTTCTACATGAACGGCCATTCAAAATTAACTGTGCATTCTGACAATTTTTATTTGTTGCAAGCAATATCACAAGTTGTTTCATTATATTATAGTAGATCATTTTTTATCGGGCTCAGGTTTGTCACTAGGGATGAGAGATGTGCATGTTTTTTTAATGGTGCAATACACAGTCAGTGTTTTCATGATATCATTTTCAGCTGGTCTTCTCATGGCATTTATAGCTCAAGTGATTGCTTCAAAACAACCACAGAACTGAGTGCCCATACGCAATATTGGCAGATTTCAAGTCGCATACTATCAGGTACCATTTAGAAAAATAGGATAGTTTTTTTAGAATCATTGTTATGTGTTTAAAGATGTAAAAGGCGATGGAAGGGGACACACAAATACACGTGGAACGTAACAATCATCTTTAACTGATTTACAGATATTACAGGCATGTTTAGTGACATTTTATTCTATTATAGAGTTACATTTCTTACACAAATGTATACTGTATCCTACTCAAAAGCTTGGTGTGATTACAAATCAGATGGAGATGCTTCTGAGTCACGCTTTTGTTCTGTCCGGATTTCTTACAGCCTGCAGAGGACAATAGAACGTTTGAATGAATGTCATCAGAAGTGTTTCAATGTTGTACAATCGGACACAAATTAGACAAAAGCCATTAACATTTTTTTTTTTTTTTAAAGATGCAGATGATGCTTCAAATGATGAGTTTATCTTTATTTTCTCGGTTGTTCAGTTGTGTTGGTTCTGAGCAGGTGAGCATACTAAAATATTATTTCTTTTGGATTTATGTCAATAGCAATGTTCTTTGTCCATTCATTATCTGCTTTGTAGCCACCTGCTATTATCTCTGAAAAAGTGTGACAGACGGATACAGCTGAAGACGTTCTGTATGGCTTCTTTGTGTGATTACAGATACACTGACAGAGGCCTTTTCATAATCTAGCCTTGAGCTCATTAGTTTTTCTTCTAATGCGATAAATGACTGCTGGAATCCTTTGTTTGTTTGAAATAGTCTAAAGTTTAGAGGCCTAAAGACAGTACATCCTCTTATTGCCTAAATTCAACATTTCTCACCCTTAAAGGAGTAGTTCACTTTTAAAAAAACTTTTGCTGATAATCTATTTACCCCCATGTCATCCTAGATGTCCATGTCGTTCTTTCTTCAGTCGAAAAGAAATGAAGGTTTTTGATTAAAACATTCCAGGATTTTTCTCCATATAATGGACTTCAATGGGACCCAAACGGTTCAAGGTCCAAATGACAGTTTCAGTGCAGCTTCAAAGGGCTTTAAACGACACCAGACGATGAATAAGGGTCTTATCTAGCGAAACCATCGCTCATTTCAAAAATAAATAAAAAAGTTTTATGAGCACAAATGCTCGCCTTGCTCTGTTATGTGATGCGCGTTCGTGACTCCGCGTAATACGCAATTACGTTGAAAAGGTCTCAGAGTCATCACAGAACAGAGGTGAGCATTTGTGCTTATAAAACTTAAACTTTTTTATTTATTTTTGAAATGACCGATTGTTTCGCTAGATAAGACCCTTATTCATCGTCTGGTATCGTTTTCGTCAGCAAAAGTTTTTTTTTAAAAGTGAACTAATCCTTTAATGGAATAAAACAGAAAGAAAATTTAGTAGAATGTTAATGTGTTTCTTTTCACATGAGATTATCAATAAACTATGACTTATATTTTAAGTTATTTTTCCTCCCTCAATCTGTTATATACAGTACCTTCAAAAGACTTTATATAGTGTTTGGACTACTTTTATTGCTGTTTTTTGTCTTTTTTGCAGCTTGAAACCCCGATGACCCATCATCTTCATGGGATGTTAAAGAGTGTGTCAACATTCTGCTAAATGTCTCCTTTTCCATTTCAAGCACTACAAAAAAAATACTTTTCTTACTTAGTATTTTTGTCTTGTTTCCAGGCCAAATATCAAACATTTCTTAAGTCAAGATGCATTTACTAAAGTAGTAAAATGACGTAAGATATTAAATCTTGTTTTCTGGGGAAATAAATCAAAAGTAAGTGAGTTTTTGCTTAAAACAAGCAAAATGATCTGCCAATGGGGTGAGAAAAATAACCTTGTTTCTATTTGAATTAACATTATTTTTCTCACCCCATTGGCAGATAATTTAGTTTTTTTTAAGCAAAACAAGACATATGTCATTTTACTCATCTAGTAAATGCTTCTTGATTTAGGAATTGTTAGATATCTGGACTGGAAACAAGACAAAAATACTGAGTAAGAAAAGCATTTTTTGCAGTGAGTAAGTTATATTTGGAACAGCATGAGGGTGAAGTAAATTAAAACAGAAACTATTCCTATAAGTTGCTTATTTCTTTACAATCAAAAAAGAGGAATGGGCATGAAATTCGCTGATATTCTTTATCTAAGTACATGGAGGCGGCAGAGTGATACACGAGACATGAATCTAGCACAGCTATGTAGTATTAACTATAACAATTTTAACATCATTATACAAAAATATCTGACCGAGGATGATGCATTTAACCAATCAGAATCAAGGATTATGGAGAGCTGTGCAATAAAAGTAACTTAGCAATGTTAGTAATTACCACATCTGCCTCATTGCAAAGAAACAATTGGCAATACATCTTATAATGTTTGAAGCGGCACATCAGCTGTCCTCTGTAAACACACAGGTGTTCTTATCCACATACTGTAGTTATCATCCTGAGTGTCTCTCTTGGAAGCGTGACCTCGATCCTCTGTGCACTTGGGTTTGAGGAGTGAATAATCTAATCTCTCAACGTTCTTTCCCATGTTCATCTCTTGTGGAGATATTTCAGCAGTCAACACACTTAACCTCCAGCTCACATCACGCTGAAGTGGAGGTATGATCAATAGCCATGATTCACCCTGACTTGATGACTTGTTTTTGTCCTTTTGGAGAAATTTTAAAAAAAAAAAAAAAAACTCTTGACAATTATCTGGTATATTGTCAGAAAAGCCTGTTGTTGTCAAACAATACTCTTTTAACCGAAAACGAAATTGGTCCCAAATTCAAAGATATGTGCTTTGGAGCCAACCACTTGTACAAATCACAGGGTGTCAAGTATTTCAAAGCTTGTGGTAGTGAGTGTTTACTGCCACAATTGTGTATACTGAAACTGTACTAGTCTCATTCATTTTCCTTCTTTACTGTCTCACATTATTATCTGTATTAGTGTGAGGTGACCAGTGCTAAATTAGAAACAGTATGATATGTTTGATCGCTTATAAATATGTTGAATCAATGACTTACTATGATAAATCTAAGAACTATTCACTACCTATATGTTTTCCCCTGCCTCAAATCGAGCCGTTCGACCGTGTGACGTCACACGGTCGGACGGCCCTCCCACGATTGTTGATTGACAGCAGCGTTTCAACACAGACCCGCCCTGAGCGCACTGTCCTCATAGTCCGTCATTGTTTACACTGGAGCAGAATGGCGTCTAAGCGATTGTGGTGTTCTGTTCTTGGGTGTAATAACGAACACAGCAGTCATTTTGATGTTTCTAAATTCGAACCGTTGAAGACGCAGGCCGAGTTTTGTTTACGATGGGAATATTCCCCACGATCAACGTCAATGCTTTTATGTTTGCGCGAATATTTCTCACCAGACTGCTTTATAAACGAGGGTCAGTAGCTGGTTTTGCTAAGAAGCTGCTCCTGAAAAAAGGATCGATACCAACTATTCGTGTTCCTGCTGCACCTCCAGAAGAAATGAAGTGAGTGTAACGTTTTATTAACCTTTATATTAATATTTAATCTTTGCACATCGCTAGCTGCACGGTTCACAATGAATGCGGCTAAGGTTTACACTCAGGGTACATTACAGCATGTTTTCTATGTACGACGTTCTCAATAAAATTCATAATCCCACGTTTATAATGAACAACGCGTTATGGTTATTGTTTTACAAACGGTGTACGCGCAGAACAGAGGGGCGGAGTCAGCAAAGCTCATTATCATTTAAAGGCACATGCACTTAAACGGCGCGCTGAAGACAGAGCTGTTTTTGAAATAAGTGTTTTCTTACAATACTAATGAAAATTTTTAATTAAAGTATATTACAAACTTTTAGTTTAGACCCTAAATAATCATATTAGCTTGTACAAAAATGGCATTATATGACCCCTTTAATAAACCTTTGTGCTTGCATTTGGATTGTCGCTCTGTCTTATGCTCAGACGTAACAATTCTATTATGTGTATGATATTGAAACAAATTATAGATTTATTGCTGATAAATCTATAAATCTGGTTGTTGTGTATTTAAAACAGATTTAGTTTATTAATACTACAGAAATCTTATGTATGACTGAAAAATATTCGGTTATGTAAAAAAACAAAAATTGGAAATTTAAATACATAGATTTAGGCCTAAGCTTTTTGTATTGTATTTTACTAGCTTTAATATACTATTAATTCATGCATCAGGCAATAGACTAAAGAAGTTAATTACATGGTCGGAGAGGTTTTTCTGGATTAAATGAATGCATCTACAGGAAATTAGCGCTATACATTTGTCACATGCACAAAATGCATTTTAAATTCCCTCTCAAAGTCTTTTATCTACCATAAGTGGGGAAATTAAATAATTCATGATGAGCTGAATGTGAACAATGGCTTTGTTGGTCATATCAAAAGTGCAGTGTTTGCCAGATGGCAAAAATAAACCATGTCAAGTGTGATTTCACATAAATGGCTTTAATTCTGCGCCATCTGAACTCAAGCTTGTGTTAATAACAACCACCTTTTGTGAACTTGTTGACGCTTGGAAATGTCCTTGATGCACGTCAAATAATTGTGATTTGTTCTATAAACATCCTTAAACGGGGTCAAGGCTAATCAAAATCTTTTGTAGATATTGGAAGTCATTGAAGTGTAGATGATGTTTGAGCTCATTTCAGCAGTTGTATAGTCCCTATGTGACTTTACAACAATGGGACACTTTATTCCCATCACTGCATTGGCTACAAATAAAACCAACACTTATTGCCTTTCTTTTGTTTATGGCTTTTGATTAGTAACGATAAGACCACCCTTAATGGACTTTCTTATTTTTTTCAATTTCATTTGGCGAAAATCATCTATTTCGCTTGTTGCTTTTCGCTTGTAGCACATTGCTCTGACGTTTCTGCATCCACTTTTGAAACTGTAATAATAGTATTTTGGTGAAATAGATTTGGCAAACGCTCCAGTGCATATTGTCAAAGGTTTCTATTTACAACATGTTTTGCAGCATCTGTCTGTTGATCTCTTGAACACAGTGGCCTCAGAGGTGTTTAAAGTCCCCCTGTGGTGAAAATCAAGTTTTTAATGTTGTTTATATGTCTATGTGGTGTTTTTAATATGCTTTAAGACAAACCATGTGCAAATTCACAAGTCAACACCATTGCTGAGTATATTCTCCTTAAAACTGCAGTGGAAAAAAAAAGAGATATATTTTTATGTGGATATATGAAAAATCGGGTACATGTATAGCGGGTTGCATATTACGATGTTATGATGAACTATATGCCTTTCTCCGTTCTAAGTTGTTCAAAGCATTTGTACGAATGCTGATTGTTAGGCAGCTGTCTCTGAGATGTGAACGGGAACATGGTTTGTGTAATATTAGCAACACATTATTAGCTGTTTGATAATAGTCAAGCAATGAGCTAATGATATTTATCATCGTTATGTGTCCGGCGTTGTAGGGAGCGATACATTAAAAGCATTACTGTTATAATACACTGACTTGTATACAAGTCTATTGCATATTCATGGGTCCGCATATACTAATTAAAGCAAGGGTGTAGAGTTACTTTCACGCTATTTTTTTAAGGCATTAATATTTCTTTTCACAGGAACAAACATTTAAATGTGTAAATGTGGTGATCAAAGATGAGTTTTAAGGGATAACATTTTAAGTTAGAAGCTTTAAGTCAGTCAGAATCCACTCATCAGTCAAAATGTATGTTTAGTGCTGACTCACGCTAAAGAATCCTTTTAACAAATGATCATTATAACAAAGTACAGACAGTGTAAATAAGTACAGTGTAATAATGAATTTTCATAGTAAATAATTTTGTAATTATTATTTGTAAAAGTAATCTTGTAAATCGTTCACTGTATATTGCTATTCTTGTTGCTGGTGCTCAAGAGCTGTTGCTTACTCATTAAATCTGCACTTTAGAGAACCCTTACTCATTTCAGAAGATTTGATTCCGGAACCGTTGCTATGGGGTTGCTAGAGTGTTTGGGGGTGTCACTTCTGAATTTATTAAAATTATATGGTTCAAAAGTCTGGGGTCGGTAAGATTTTTTTAAATGTTTTTGAAAGAAGTTTATTTAATCTAAAAAACAGTAAAAATGCAATATTGTGAAATATTACAAATAATTGTTTTTTTTTTAATATATATTTATTCCTGTGATGGCTGAATTTCATCCAAATATGCTGATTTGCTGCTCAAGAAACATTTCTTCTTATTATCAATGCTAAAAAACATGTCAATTTATGCTGTTTAATAATTTAGTGTAAACTTGTGATTTTTTTCAGGATACTTTGATAAATAGAAAGTTGAAAATAACAGCATTTGATTTAAATATAGATATTTTTGTAACATGTAAAATTCTTTACTGTCACGTTTGACAAATTTTTTTGCATCCATGATGAAAAAAAGAATTAATTTATTTAAAAAAAAAAAAATTACTGACCCCAAACTTTTAAAGGATAGTGTAGTGAGCAACAGATATATGGTGGCTAATTAAAATAACATCATGTATTTGAATACAATATTTTTTTTAATGGCCATGCTTGCTGTTTGTTACACTGTTTGCTGTAATATAAGTTGCCTAAAGTGTTCAACACTCAGGGTTCAGAAGTCCACACAACATGTATCTCTTAAAGAAAATTGACACTGATCCTTATGGCTTTCGTGTATATCAACCATATGATCCCAGAGGAATTTTAATAGTTCATCCACTGTGTTCCCGTCACCACATTTGAGACACTTCTAGTGCAACATGTGGTTATTCCTCCGAATGGGATTCTCAAAGAGGAAAAGAAAATGTGTAAAAAAAGGAAGTGCTTGGATCTTAAAACTACAAGTAATTGCATGTTCCTGGCAAAAAGTAGCACTATGTGCCTGTTTAGTTTTGTGTGTGGTTTGCTTGTTTTATACCAACCAGCCGATATGCACACAAGCCTTTAACTTGTGTGCACTTATCAAATTGTAAACACTGGCAAGCAAGCCTGTATATTGATGTGGCAAGACTGGGGAGAGCAAACATGAGACTACAAGCTGTCCAACTTCAGATTCCTGTAGCTGGATGTGATAATGTTTTGACAGAAAGACACTTCAACCAAACTGTAAACCGTGTTTATGTGAGGACAGATGTGAGGAGGATTTGTCTGTCTGTCTGTCTGTCTGTCTGTCTGTCTGACTCATTCTTTCTATTTATCTGTCCGTCCGTCCGTCCGTCTGTCTGTCTATCTGACTCTTTCTGTCTGTCTGTCTGTCTGTCTGTCTGTCTGTCTGTCTGACTGACTCTCTTTCTATC
This sequence comes from Chrosomus eos, assembly GCA_036326025.1. Lineage (NCBI taxonomy): Eukaryota > Metazoa > Chordata > Actinopteri > Cypriniformes > Leuciscidae > Chrosomus > Chrosomus eos. Next base: position 4,687,962 of record CM070829.1, on the reverse strand, counting down.
TGTCTGTCTATCTGTCTGTCTGACTCTTTCTGTCTGTCTGTCTGTCTGTCTGTCTGTCTGACTCTCTTTCTATCTGTCTGTCTGTCTGTATTTCTATCTGTCTGTCTGACTCTCTTTCTATCTGTCTGTCTGACTCTTTCTATCTGTCTATCTGTCTGTCTGACTCTCTTTCTATCTGTCTGTCTATCTGTCTGTATGTCTGTCTGTCTATCTGTCTGTATGTCTGACTGACTCTCTTTCTATCTGTCTGTCTATCTGTCTGTCTGACTCTTTCTATCTGTCTGTCTGTCTGTCTGACTCTTTCTGTCTTCTGTCTGTCTGTCTGTCTGTCTGTCTGACTCTTTCTATCTGTCTGTCTGTCTGTCTGTCTGACTCTTTTTGTCTGTCTGTCTGTCTATCTGTCTGTATTTCTGTCTGTCTGTCTGACTCTCTTTCTATCTGTCTGTCTGACTCTCTTTCTATCTGTCTGTCTGTCTGACTCTCTTTCTATCTGTCTATCTGTCTGTCTGACTCTCTTTCTATCTGTCTGTCTGTCTGTCTATCTATATGTCTGTCTGACTCTCTTTCTATCTGTCTATCTGTCTGTCTGTCTATCTGTCTGTCTGACTCTCTTTCTATCTGTCTGTCTGTCTGTCTGTCTATCTGTCTGTATGTCTGTCTGTCTGTCTATCTGTCTGTCTGACTGACTCTCTTTCTATCTGTCTGTCTATCTGTCTGTCTGACTCTTTCTATCTGTCTGTCTGACTCTTTCTGTCTGTCTGTCTATCTGTCTGTCTGTATTTCTGTCTGTCTGTCTGTCTGTCTGACTCTCTTTCTATCTGTCTGTCTGACTCTCTTTCTATCTGTCTGTCTGTCTATCTGTCTGTCTGACTCTCTTTCTATCTGTCTGTCTGTCTGTCTGTCTGTCTGACTCTCTTTCTATCTGTCTATCTGTCTGTCTGACTCTTTCTATCTGTCTGTCTGTCTGTCTATCTGTCTGTCTGACTCTCTCTCTTTCTATCTGTCTATCTGTCTGTCTATCTGTCTGTCTGACTCTCTTTCTATCTGTCTGTCTGTCTGTCTATCTGTCTGTATGTCTGTCTGTCTGTCTGTCTATCTGTCTGTCTGACTGACTCTCTTTCTATCTGTCTGTCTATCTGTCTGTCTGACTCTTTCTATCTGTCTGTCTGTCTGACTCTTTCTGTCTGTCTGTCTATCTGTCTGTCTGTATTTCTGTCTGTATTTCTGTCTGTCTGTCTGACTCTCTTTCTATCTGTCTGTCTGACTCTCTTTCTATCTGTCTGTCTGTCTATCTGTCTGTCTGTCTGACTCTCTTTCTATCTGTCTGTCTGTCTATCTGTCTGTCTGTCTGACTCTCTTTCTGTCTGGCTCTCTTTCTGTTTGCCTGACTCTCTTTCTGTCTGTCTGACTCTCTGTCTGTCTGTCTATCTGTCTGTCTATCTGACTCTCTTTCGTTCCGTCTATCTGTCTTTTTTAGGTTGTCTTCAACAATTATTAGTTGAGCTTTTCTTCATAACCTGAATGTGAGGATGGTGCTGATCTTTTGGTCTCCGTCTTAATAACTGGTTCCTCTTCGCCAAATCTCCCTGATATGAGCCTTGACTTTCAAAGGGATTTCTTTATTAGTAGTCGAGCAGCAGCATAATCACCAGCTCCCAGGGAAAACCACGGAGTTAAATAATCAACTGTAAACAACCAGGGAATGTTAATTATGCACTGGCTGCATCTTTAGAGGACAAAACATATTTAACTTGCAATTTTGAACGGCGGAGAAACCCCACACATGGTTTGTGTGGACCACACTAAATTCCACGTTTTCATTGCATTCAATGACATGTCTACAGTGTAAAGTGATGTTTTGGACAATGGCATAAGACGCTGGCCTTCCTCACTGTTGTGCCTTTTGACAAGAGGTGTAATTTTAGAGAGTGAATTGCCTCCTCATGCAATTTAGATCCTTTGAGATTATAATCAAGATTGTTTTGCTGAAATACAGTCACAGCTTTGACCATATGCATCTCTAAAGGTCCACGTTTTTACCATTCTCTCACATCGCTTGAATTAACCGAACTGCTGACAAAAGCGGTATTTCTTGTTTGCAGAACCGAGACAAAACAGCTCTACAAATGAATGAAAAATAAAACAGCGCTGTAAGAAGATTGTCACTCAGAGACAGACATCTGGCTCCTCTGTAGTGTTTGGAGGTCTTAAAACATCACCCTGTGATAGCCAGAGGGACAAATGAGACTTAAAACAGCATTTAAGTTTGAAGACAGTTTGTGCTTATATTCGTATGATAGACATCAATATGGTAAATATCATCTGCTCTTAAATTAAAATAAGCTGTTACTGGAAAGTCACAGATTTCCTAACATGTCGTGTAGGGCTATCTTTTTGATCTCATATGAGAACACTTAAGTGAGATCTGGTACAAAGCAAAATGTGAGATCTCACAAACATCACAGTGGACATTGTCACGTGTTTTCCATTTGTCACACGTTATTTGGTGTCCTCTTGTTAGTTTGTGATGTCCAAGTCAGGAATGTCCTGAAGCAACTCCCTGTTTCCTTGTGTTAAAGGTCCATGGAGATGCGGACAGAAATGAGGAGCTTCCAGCAGAGGTCCTTCTTTTATCAGTTTTATTGTGACAGGTTACCATGTGTTGGGACAAACGGCTTTATTGTGGACTTCGGCACATCGCTTTTATATCACATAAGAGGACACAAACACATGTTCTACCCATCTGCCCTTCATAAGATCTTTGTGAAAAAGAAAAAGACAGCAAAACAAGACCAAATACAGCAGAAATTGAAATGATTTAGAAACCAGGAACACAAAATGAGTATAACCACACTGTAAAAAAAGTTAACTCATTATTTTGAGTTATCTTTTTGCATGGGTTTTTTTTAGTTTAACTAACTTATTTCGATAAGTTGAGGACAAGAAAACTTAAAATTTCTTGTTGTCTGGACAATCTAGTTAAAAAAATAAGTTGAAATAACTAAATTGCTAAAATATTTTTTACAGTGCAGCCACTAAAAAGTGAAAATAATAAGGTAACACGTAATGATTTACCATTGTAATTATTTTAAACTCTTTTCTTTTGTTTCTTTGTGGTGCTTTTCAGATTGCATATTTTTCTTTCTTCTGTAGATATTTTGACATCTTTTTATTTGATCATTTTAACACGTTATTTTATATTTATATTATATGTACTTATAATAACAGGTAATAATTAAGTAACAAACCCTAAACCAAACCCTAACCATAACTTTATAGTACATGTAGTTAATTAATTTTACTCAGTACTTATTTCGGGAAAGACAATGACAACCTTAAAATAAAGTGTAAACTTTAATATTTTTTATGTTGTCTGAAATGTATATTTTTCAGTACAAGGGCACAACTGCAAGAATGATAATGCTTTTATGCAAGAGGTTTTTACATACAAGATGTTATTATACCGAGTAACTTGCAATATGACTATTTTATTATATTTGTAAAAGAAAAAGGCATTTTCGCTTGAGGGCCCACTGAATCCTCTTTTATTTATAAATGATTTCCTGTACACTCAAGTCAATTATGTGGCATGACAAACAACAGTATTATTCTCTTTAACCATGACAGGAAAACTCATCAATGCATGATCTATTCTAATGTTCTTTCCATGTATTTCAGGTTTCCATGTTCTACAAAAGTTTTGAGCCGATGGGTACCTGTTTTTTCATTTCCTGTCGAGGACCAAGCTGGGATTCCTCACAAATTCAATAAGAGCAAAATAACCCTGTGTGATAAATATCAAAGCTGCCACATTTAAAAAGGAAGGACCATATGATGAAAAAAGAGGGTAGGTTTGCATGCCTCAACAACAACGAGAAGAGCATTTTTTGTTGTACAGTAGTTTGATGGTTATATACTATAAAGTAGATAGTAATATGTATTATTGACTTCCACTACTGAGTAATGTTGCACTGATAACTGCAATTGATGATTTTCACTCATATATAATACTCTTAGCTGTCACTTTATTAGATGTACGACCCCTCATTAATGCAAATATCTAATCAGCCAATCACATGGCAGCAACAATGCATGTAGACATGGTCAAGTTCAAACTGAGCATCAGATTGGGGAAGAAAAGTGACTTTGAATGTGGCATTGTTGTTGGCGACAGACGGGCTGGTCTGAATAACTGCTGATGTACCAGGATTTTCACGAACAACCATCTCTAGCGTTTGCAGAGAATGGTCAGAAAATGAGAAACGAGAGTGACTTTTCTCTGGGTGAAAATGCCTTGTTGATGTTAGAGGTCAGAGGAGAATAGTCAGACTGGTTCAGCTGATAGAAAGGCAACAGTAACTCCACATATAACCAGGGATGTAGTGGAGGCTAAACGCACGTAAACGCCGTTTATGCACCTCCCAATATTCGGATATAGCGTTTATCCACCTCCAAAGTGCGTTTATCCACCTCTAAATTGCGTTTATCCACCGCTAAATAGCCTGTAGTTCCTAAGACATTTTCAATTAAGCTCATGTCGTTTTAGTTTCATAATGTTCATTATTAGTTTCATAGGTTGTTAAACCTAAGACGAACTCTTTCATATTGCGCTGCATACTGTCAGTGTTGTTGACTATTACTGACGGTAAAGTTGCACTGTTGACGCTCGCGCAGCTCTCGAGGAGAAATCTACACACATGAGCGCAGCACACACACACACACTCAGTTAACAACATACTGCCTATAAAAAATCTAAATGTGGAGTTTTTATATTTGTAACATATGTTAAGCAACCTCAAGAATTTTTCCTGAACACAATCACGATTGAAAATGTGATATTGATTTCCTACAACAGTTCAATAAACAGTTAAAATTAAGTCACTTACATTTTAGATGCAATATTGGCTGTTTATGTTCTGTTTCAGCAGCGAAAATAGTTCCAAACAAAAATCACAGCAGAACCACGGCGCATCACACAGGAACATCACTGTTCCCCTTCAGTCGCTCACGTTCGACGTGACGTCGACGTGACGACGTTAGGGGATCACTTCAGGGAGCCCTATCAACTTCGAGTATCTAAAGAACAAGCCAATGAACGTTGGCGTGCGTGAAACGCGTCACGCGCCCCGCCCCGCAGTGCGGGTATAAACAGGAAGCGGACGCACGCACTCATTGTCTTTCGCTTCGGAGCCGAGCTTTGTTTGACTCTGAGTTCTACAGACTGCTGAAACGTTGTATCTATCGACAACTAGAGGGAGAAGAGAACTCTGCTGCAGTGCTGGTGTGACGGCGCGATCAGTGGTGGCCGCGAGCATCTTTTACCACAACTGCCGTTTTCACGGCACTGTTTATGTGTGTGTGTGTGTCGGTCTCGTGGGCGTTCCTCATCTGAGAGTGTACCCGATTACACCGCGGCTACCCCTGGGTGCTTCAGCACTAAAGAGTCTATTTCTTTCCTCTGTTTGTTATTTTACTAAAAGAGCAACACAAGCGTGACCCTGCGTCCTTTTCAGGATGTCATTCCGCTTGTGCGTTTCTGGATGCGGTCGTTCCCTGGCGCCAGCAGATGGCCACAAGAGTTGCCTCTCGTGTTTGGGCATTCAACACGCTGAAGCAGCTTTTGTGAATAGTTCATGTTCCCATTGCGGGAATATGACTATGGCAGCGCTTAGATCGAGACTCGCTTACCTCACGGGAGGTGCAGTCCCCTCGCCTATGCCCCGATCTAGTGCTTATTCTGCCCTGCAGAATAGGCCTACTTCTGCGCATGACCAGGGTGATCTGAGGATTACCGTGAGGGCTTCCCCGTCGAGGCAATCTCCGCGGGCCCCTCACGCCTCTCATGCGCTGTTGCCATCCGCGCCCCTTTGCGATCGACTCGGTCCTTCTCCTGAACGGCCGGTCGTTTCCTTTGGGGCGCCAGCTGACGATCAGATGTCGATCGCAGCATCGGAGGGGGAGCTTCACTCCTCTGGAGATGACGACTCGGCTGCGTTGCCCCCGTCTGGGTGTGTAGCGTTGTCCGAGCCGGATCCAGAGTGGGCGCCTATGCTTTCCCGGGCCGCCGAGAAGGTCGGGCTTGTGTGGAATCCTCCGCCACGTCCCGAACCTTCTCGGTTGGACGATTGGTTTCTCGGGGCGGGCCGTGCTGGTTCTCAGTGCGCCGCCCCGGTACCTTTCTTTCCGGAGGTGCATGAGGAGCTTTCTAGGACGTGGAAGGCACCGTATAGTGCCCGAATCCGTTCTAGTAGCTCCTCCCCCCTCGCCACCCTCGACGGCGGGGCAGCTAAGGGGTATGTGGATATCCCCCCGGTGGAGCGGGCTGTCGCGATGCAACTGTGTCCGGCGTCCGCCTCCTCCTGGCGGGGTAACCCAGAAGCAGACGGAGGCTATCCGACACATCCTGCCCCGGCGGACCCCCGCTGCTTCCTCCCGTCCGCCGGCCGCAGACCCTCCGTCCGCTCGTCGCCGAGGCCGTCCTCCTGCGGCGTCCTCCGCTCCCGCTAAGCCTCAGCAGCAGCAGCCACCATCCAGGCCTCAGCGTGGAGCAAGCCGCAGGAAGTCGGCCACGCCCGTCCAGGCCGCTACCAAACCAGGTGGTAAGCGCAGGTGCAAACGACCCTGAGACGGGCGACCCAGAGGTGGATCAAGTTGCTCTCCAGGAGACGGTGAAGGCACCGCTCCTTCCCCGGTGGAGGGCCGTGTGGAGAATCCTTTGTTTCTTTTTGTTCCTTTTCCGCCACTGCCTTCAGTGGTACCCACATATTCAATAAAAGAGCAATTTCTGAAACCTCTGGGTCCCAAGAGAGCGCGCTTGACGGTCGACGACGCTATGCCTTGTCACCCTCGAGCCCCTCTCTCATCGCCAGCGAGCAGCAGTGGCTGTGTTCCGGACGCTCTGCCGCCTCCACACACTCACTCTGCCCTTCGACGGAAGCAGGTACGTGTTGCACCACACATTCAGACCCCACTCCGGGCCGCTGTGCCGTCCGAGTCGGGTCCCTGCGTTCCGCCGCGCTGCCCCACCCCGGGTACGTCTGTGGTGCCGTTGATTCCGCTTGCGCGGTGTCTGGGAGCCTGGCTAGCGCTTCCCAGCCCGTCTCGCTGGCTCATCCGTACTGTCAGACTCGGCTATGCGATTCAGTTCGCCCGGCGCCCCCCTGTATTCAGGGGCATTCTGTTTACCCGCGTTTCGCCGGACAGTGCCCCTGTGCTCAGGGCAGAGATCGCAGTCCTACTGGCGAAGGACGCGATCGAGCCGGTCCCTCCAGCCGATATGAAGACCGGCTTCTACAGCCCGTACTTCATTGTACCCAAGAAAGGCGGTGGGTTACGGCCAATCTTGGATCTGCGTGTCTTGAACCGGTCCCTTCACAAGCTGCCGTTCAAGATGCTTACGCAGAAACGCATTTTCAAGTGCATCCGTCCCCAAGATTGGTTTGCAGCGATCGACCTGAAGGACGCGTACTTTCATGTCTCGATTCTCCCTCGACACAGACCGTTTCTTCGCTTTGCGTTCGAGGGACGGGCATATCAGTACAAGGTCTTACCCTTCGGGCTGGCCCTGTCGCCCCGTGTCTTCACGAAAGTCGCAGAGGCAGCCATTGCTCCCATGTGCGAGCGTGGTGTTCGCATTCTCAACTACCTCGACGACTGGCTTATTCTCGCCCAGTCGAGAGAGCAGTTGTGCGAACACAGGGACATGGTGCTCAGTCACCTCAGCCACCTAGGGCTTCGGGTCAACTGGGAAAAGAGCAAACTCACCCCCGGGCAGAGGATCTCTTTTCTCGGTATGGAGTTGGACTCGATCAACATGACAGCGCGCCTCACCGAGGCCCGCGTCCAGTCAGTGTTGAACTGCGTGAGCACGCTCAGGCGCAGAACAGCGGCTCCACTGAAACTGTTTCAGAGGCTCCTGGGGCATATGGCATCTGCAGCCGCGGTAACGCCGCTCGGATTGCTTCATATGAGACCGCTCCAACACTGGCTCCACGATCGAGTCCCGAGATGGGCGTGGCAGAGCGGCTCGTGCCGGGTCCAAGTGACTCCGCACTGTCGCCAAACTCTCAGCTTGTGGTCAGACCCTTCGTTCCTGCGGGCAGGTGTTCCCCTAGAACAAGTGTCCAGGCACTCTGTGGTCACCACGGATGCCTCTGCCACCGGCTGGGGGGCCACGTACAACGGGCATGCAGCTTCAGGTCTGTGGACGGGGCCTCAACTGCATTGGCACATCAATTGCCTCGAGTTGTTAGCAGTACATCTTGCATTGGGCCGCTTCAAAACGCCGCTTCGTGGCAAGCATGTACTGGTCCGTACGGACAGCACTGCGACCGTTGCGTACATCAACCGTCAGGGTGGTCTACGCTCCCGCCGCATGTCACAACTCGCCCGCCATCTCCTCCTTTGGAGTCAGAAGCATCTGAGGTCGCTTCGTGCCATTTATATTCCTGGCCTGCTCAACTGTGCAGCCGACGAGCTCTCACGGCAGCAGGTGCTACCGGGAGAATGGCGACTCCATCCCCAGGTGGTCCAGCTGATTTTCAGGCGCTTCGGGACCGCACAGGTAGATCTGTTTGCCGCCCCGGACACGTCTCACTGCCAGTTGTTCTATTCCCTGACCGAGGGGACCCTCGGCACGGATGCCCTGGCACACAGCTGGCCCCCGGGCCTACGCAAGTATGCGTTTCCCCCAGTGAGCCTTCTTGCACAGACTTTGTGCAAAGTCAGGGAGGACGAGGAGCAGGTCGTGTTAGTTGCCCCGTATTGGCCCAACCGGACCTGGTTCCCCGAACTAGTGCTCCTCGCGACAGCCCCTCCCTGGCCCATTCCTCTGAGAGAGGACCTGCTCTCTCAGAGACGGGGCACCCTGTGGCACCCGCGTCCGGACCTTTGGAAACTCCATGTCTGGTCCCTGGACGGGACGCGGAGGTTCTAGGTGACCTACCCCCAGCGGTAGTTGACACCATCACTTCAGCCAGAGCCCCCTCTACGAGGCGCCTCTATGCATTGAAGTGGAACCTATTCGTTGAATGGTGTTCTTCTCACCAGGAGAACCCCCGAACTTGCTCGATCAGAGCCGTGCTTTCCTTCCTGCAGGATGGGTTGGAGCGAAGGCTGTCTCCCTCCACCCTTAAAGTGTATGTTGCTGCCGTTGCCGCACATCACGATGCAGTTGATGGTAAGTCGTTGGGAAAGCATGACCTGATCGTCAGGTTCCTGAGGGGAGCAAGGAGACTTAATCCTCCTCGCCCACTCTCTATACCCTCTTGGGACTTGTCTCTGGTCCTTTCGGCACTTCAGAGACCACCCTTTGAGCCTTTGCAGTCAGCTGAGTTAAAAGTTCTGTCTTGTAAAACAGTACTCCTGGTTGCATTGGCCTCCATCAAGAGGGTAGGGGACCTGCATGCATTTTCGGTCGACGAATCGTGCCTAGAATTCGGCCCGGCTAACTCTCACGTGATCCTGAGACCCCGGCCCGGATACGTGCCCAAGGTTCCTACCACTCCCTTCCGGGACCAGGTGGTGAACCTGCAAGCGCTGCCTTCGGAGGAGGCAGACCCAGCCCTGGCTTTTCTCTGTCCCGTCCGCGCTCTGCGTCTGTACGTGGACAGAACGCAAAGCCTCAGGACCTCAGATCAGCTCTTCGTCTGTTATGGAGGCCAGCAGAAGGGAAAGGCTGTCTCCAAGCAGAGGATGGCCCACTGGATAGTGGATGCCATCGCCTTGGCTTACGAAGCCCAAGGCATGCCCTGCCCGCCCGGGTTGAGAGCCCACTCCACTAGGAGTGTCGCTTCTTCTTGGGCGCTGGCACACGGCGCCTCGCTGACAGATATCTGTAGAGCTGCGGGCTGGGCGACACCTAACACGTTCGCTAGATTTTATAGCCTACGTGTTGAGCCGGTTTCTTCCTGTGTGCTCGCTTCAACCAGCCGGTAACACCGAAGTTTCCGCTCTTGTGTCGGCTTGCTGCGCCACTCCCCTCCACATGGAGCGGATATGTGCGCTTTTTTGCTCCAGTCGAGTTCCCCACTCTGGCGAACCCTGTGAGTTCCTCCGCACCCCTCCGGCAGTCGGACGTTGCGGAGCGTCCGACGCCAGGCCTAGTGCTCGTATGCCTGTGTAACTTGTGCTAGGCTGGGTTCCATATGTGGTGATTCCTGCGGCGATCCCATATGAGTATTCTTCCACGACCAGCTCCCTGCGGTGAGCCCGTGTCTTTCCCTTGGCAGAGTCCGCTCTGCCGTCACTGTCTGGTGCTGCCTCCCCCTCCTCAGGCTGGAGCCACCCCAGTGACATTCCATATGTTGCACTGCCCTTCTGGCCAGTCCATATGTGTATTCTCCACATGTTACCTCCCTTTGGGCAGGATGTGGTTTCCGCAGCGTCCCTCTCCCCTGGAAAGGCACGCTTTCCCAGTGTTATCCAAGAGTTCCACTGTGTGGGTTAACGGAACAACAGTGAACTCCCTCTACGCAGGTCTTCCGCCCCAGCCATTAGGGGTCTGAGAGCCTTCCGTAGGGCGCTGGATGTGGCAGCAACCGATGGCGTCTTCCATGGGATCCCCTAACGTCGTCACGTCGACGTCACGTCGAACGTGAGCGACTGAAGGGGAACGTCTCGGTTACTAATGTAACCCTCGTTCCCCGAAGGAGGGAACGGGAGACGTGACGTCCCGCTGCCACAGTTGCTGACCATCGCTGTACGGCCGTCTCTATCTCGGCTCCTCAGCGAAAAACAATGAGTGCGTGCGTCCGCTTCCTGTTTATACCCGCGCTGCGGGGCGGGGCGCGTGACGCGTTTCACGCACGCCAACGTTCATTGGCTTGTTCTTTAGATACTCGAAGTTGATAGGGCTCCCTGAAGTGATCCCCTAACGTCATCACGTCGACGTCACGTCTCCCGTTCCCTCCTTCGGGGAACGAGGGTTACATTAGTAACCGAGACGTTTTCATTACTGAAGATTCAGCATTTTGAACGAATCGGTTGAGTCAACGATTCAATGACCCATTCATTAACATCCGTCTCATTTTTGAATGAATCAACCGTTTAAACGAATCGTTTGAATTAATGAATCAATGACTTTAGTGTTATGTTTAAAAGTAGTATCATTCTTTACATTTCTTATTTGTATATTTAAATCAATTTCAATCGTTTGAATTAATGAATCAATGACTTTAGTGTTATGTTTAAAAGTAGTATCATTCTTTACATTTCTTATTTGTATATTTAAATCAATTTTATTTTCAAAACATTATTTTATGCAATTGTAATTGTTCAGTGTAAATGATTTAATTTGATCCTCCCTACCTAGGGTAACAGCCCTATAGTGTCTTATTATTCAAAATAATTGAATTTATTGATAAAATTTAGGAAATTAAAATGAAAGATGAAGCATACATTTAATAATATTGGGGGAGGGTATGCCCTTTAAAGGTGCAGATATTACAATATGCCGATTTAAATATCAAAGCTGATTGAACACTGATGAGAATATAGTTTCAGAATAAATTAACACGCACAACAACAAAAAAAATCTGGACAAGGAACTTTTTTACTCGGACAAGTGAATGACTGATTTACTTGTCCGAAGGACAAGCGTATGAAAAGGCTTAATGTCGAGCCCTGCCTATAAGCAATGTCATCGATACACATACACCGGTAGGCAGTGGCCCACCTTACCGGGTGACCACGTCGTGGTCCACTAGAATTTATAGTTTACCCACCTCTTTTTTTTACCACTACACCTCTGCATATAACCACTCGTTACAACCAAGGTCTGCAGAAGAGCATCTCTGAACACACAACACGTCAAACCTTGAAGCAGAAAAGCTACAGTAGCAGAAGACACACACTTCTGTCAGATAAGATAAGATAAGAAGCTGAGGCTACAATTCACACAGGCTTACCAATAATGGACAATAGAAGATTGGGAAAACATTGCCTGACCTGACGTGTCTCGATTTCTGCTGCAACATTCAGATAGGGTCAGAATTTGTTGTAAAAAGTGAAAACATGAATCCATCATGCCTTGTATTAATGGTTCAGGCTGCTGGTGGTGTAATGGTGTGAGGGATATTTTCTTGGCACACTTTGGGCCCCTTAGTACCAATTGTCATCATTTAAACGCCACAGCCGGAGTATTGTATCAGACCATGTCCATCCCTTTAAGACCACAGTGTTCTCATCTTCTGATGGCTGCTTCCAGCAGGATAACGCGCCATGTCACAAAGCTCAAATCCCCTCAATATGGTTTCTTGAACATGACAGTGAGTTTACTACACTCAAATGGCTCCACAGTCACCAGATCTCAATCCAATAGAGCAGCTTTGGGATGTGCTGGAGCGGGAGATTCACGTCATGAATGTACATAATCTACAGCAACTGTGTGATGCTATCATGTCAATATGGACCAAAACCTCAGAGGAATGTTTCCAGCACCCTGTTGAATCTGTGCCATGAAGAATTAAGGCAGTTCTGAAGGCAAAAGGGTCCAACCAAATTGTTTGATAAAAAAAAATCAGTAAAAACAATAATATTGTGAAATATTACAACAATATTTAATATATTTTATAATGTAATTTATTCCTGTGATAACAAAGCTGAATTTTCAGCAGCCATTACTCCAGTCCTCAGGGTCACATGATCCTTCAGAAATCATATATCGATTAATAATAATAAAAAAAATTATTCCAAACTTTTGACCAGTATGTAACCTAATATATTATGCGATATTACATAGGTAAACAGATTTTTTTTTGTGGTCTTTACTTTCTGTCATTGTTTTCCAGAGCCCCTGGCATGATTTCAACTTCATTAGAGTGCCTATTTGTCTCCGGTTATATAACACAGCATCAGTAAATAATGTTTGGACATTTCTAGCACCTTGTGTTCCACATGTTTAATTCATGAAAAAGTTTCTAACTGGAATTTTTTTGCAGAGGACAAAGCAGTTGCTAAGCTCAGGCCTTCACCCACAGAGAAATGCGCTAACTGTTCTCCAGCCCTCCACTGGAGACTCTCTCAACATGCAGGAGCGTACCTCTGGTCTGCCCAGCTTTATAACACTGTCTTGGCCTGTTGCTAGAAAACCGTCATTATGTGTTGTGAGGACTAAAGCCTCTGTGGACCATGGATAAAGAAGCAGAAAAGGGGAGCTGGATCCAGACTCTGTGAGGAGGAGCAGGCATGTGACTATGTTTTGACCCCTCTCTTCCATCAAGGTTGCCCGAGTTGGCACAAATGGATCAAAGTGTCATTGAAACAAAAGGAGCATTCACAGGATTCTCCTTCTATCCCAGGCAAGCACAGGTGTTTTGCACAGTGCCATATGGTGTTATAGTTTTCTTGCTCAAGTATATGATGCTAGCTATAGGTTAGCTAGTCTACACCAAGTCCTGACTTTCTGATTGACTTTCAGATTCATTACAAAACCTGAGAGGCATTGATCACATTAAGTTGTATTTGTGAATTATGATGGCAGTTTAGTTTGCATGCATTTTATTGATAAATACGTTAAATATTACTCATTTAGCTGGCTTATGCTGACAGGCTTGCATAACACAACTACACTTCCCATAATTCTCTTTGGTGGAATGATAAAATAGACAAGCAAGCAATCAAAAACGTGGCAGATGTCCAAAATCATATTAACAGTATAGGATTTGTCTCATAAGAATCAGTCCAAACTGTAATATAATGAATAAAGTGTACTGTCCAAAAGTTTGGGGTCAGTAACATTTTTTTAATAGTTTCATTTAGCAAGGATGCATTAAACTGATCAAAAGTGACAGTAAAAAAAAAAAAAAAAAAAAAAAATATATATATATATATATATATATATATATATATATATATATATATATATATATATATATATATATATATATATATATATATATATCAATGTTATTTTGAACTTTCTCTTCATCTGTGAAAAATGTCAGTTTCAACCAAAAAAAAGTATTGAGTAATAATAATTAAGAAATGTTTCTTGAACATCAAATAAGCATATTAATGATTTCTGAAGGATTATGTGACACTGAATCAGCTTTGCCAGTCAGGATTGCCAACACAGGAATACATTACATTTTAAATATATACAAATTGAAAACATTTCTTTTAAATTGTAACAATATTTCACTATATTACAGTTTTTGCTGTATTTTTGATCATAGAAATGCAGGCTTGGTGAGTATTAAAAAAAGTACCAACCTGCAAACTTTTGAACAGTAGTGTATTTGCTTTTTATTTTGTAGCGAGGGATAACTGGATAACAAAACCATGATCTTGTTTCATCATTTGTGAATATTTCGTATTATAAACATACCTGAGGGTACGTTTACACGACAACGATGTACTGAAACGGATTTATTTTCCTTTGCGTTTTTCGCATAGCCTACTAATGACACCATTGTCAAAATGTACCCCATTCACATGGATCCGCGAGTACACTTAAAAACGTTTTTACAAAGTAGCGTTTTTAGACGATAATCGTATCATTTTCAAAAAGTGTACTTTGAAAGCCGGTTTCAAATGTTTGTATTTTCAGGACCCCAAATATAGCCTGGCATGCCAGACCTACATCAAGATGTTAGGTCTGGGAACTCTCCATTGACATGCCTCAATCCGAGGGGCGGGATGAACGGCTGTCTTTCAAAATCCCTCTGCACGCAATAGGACAGCACTACAACCAACCAGAGCAACGAACGGTTGTAGATGAGTGAGTCCCATGTGTTTTTCCACCAGCGGAGCTATTGATATATTAAACTTTTGCCGTATCAGGTCGGCAAAACTCCGAACACATCTTCCTTTTTTAAGAATGACTTAAGTGACGTTCTCTTAACTCCAAGTCCTCCAGAGTCGTGGCCGAAGCCGATTCGAAAGACCGCTGCATCTTCATTGTTTTCAAGTAGCAGGGAAATCACCAATGGAAATCACGCGGAACGTCATGAACTGTGCCGTCATTGTGTTAAGCCCGCCCGCTGACTCTATACACGATGTGATTGGCCTGACCAGTTTTTGGTTTTTCCAGCTCAAAAGCCTATGGAGAGTTGCTAGACCACACTGGCAGCGAAATAATTTTCGCTGCCGCTAGGGTGCGTCTAGATTTCTAGGCTACCCCAAATAGCCACTGTCATGTAAATGAATGGCCAAAACGCATTAAAACTTTTACATTTTTAGTTGAAAACTGTGTCGTGTAAACGGCCCATGAGACGAATGTTAATTCCTGGTGTAAATAGAGCCAGAGACTGGCCAAAATACATTTATTTCAAACCCCCCTCATCATCATCATCATCACCTACGCTTCATCTGCTGAACCTAATGTGGATCATCATGAGTCATGTGGGAAATATCTTACCTGATGAAATGAGATTATTGAGAACTGAGGCAAAACCACAGGAATAGTGTTAAACATCTCCCAGGGCATTATACTCAACCAATAGTTAAAGTAATGTGGGTGATGCATGTCTAATTAAGGACTTCATTGTGCTTTGAAGCATATACAAATGTCTAAAAGAACTAAATGATGATAATATCAGACACATGTGTATTCATTCTGTAATCAAGTGTAAACCTCTGCAGCACACAGGACACAAATCAAGCAATGATGTTACTTAAAGAAGACAGTTGGTTACTTCATAAAATAATCTTGATTAGGATAGAATGCGCATGATAAACATACGTCTAAACCAAAACAATATCAAACTTTAATTTCAAGTAAACGTCGCTAAACTCATTATTGCTCCTCTATTAATACTGAATCATGTAGACATTAAGTTATTGACATTAAGAAGACAGTGACTTCTTTGGTGTTTTGTTTTTTTGCTTTGTTCAGAGCCGATAAGATCAGATAGCTGGTCTACATTGTGTTTATTATCTTTTGTCATGTGAAAAGATCTTTAACAACAGAACGTAGTGAACTTGAAGGAGGAAAGGGTACAGGAACAGCTTCACACCCTTGGTCTGACAACAGAAGATGTCTTTAAGGAGCTTTTTGAAGTTATTTGTTCTTGTCTTGCGCATTTGTGAAGCTAGATATCCAGTTACTTTGGTCAAAATCTGACAACAACAATTCCTGTGAAGTCAGGCCAAGGGTCTCTGAATTTCCCAATAGTTGGCAATAACACCTTAGCTTACTTTGGCAGTGGCGGGTGGAATGTCTTGCCATAGGGATAAAGATGATTACATGATATGAATAGGTAGGCTATGTGTACACTAACGTTCAAAAGTTGGGGGTCGGTAAGATTAAAAAAAAAATGTCTCATGTTCTCCAAGACTGAATTTATATGGTACAATTACAGTAAAAATGGTAAAATTGTGAATTGTTATTACAATTTAAAATGGCAAAGCTGAATGTTCAGCATCATTACTTCAGTGTCACATGAAGATTTTCTGCTCACGAGGACATTTCTGATTATTATAAAAGTTGTCAGTTGTGCTGCTTAATATTTTTGTAATATTTCTTTAATATTAAATAGATTTTTTTTTGTATTTACTGTCACTTTTGATCAATTTAATGCATCCTTATTAAATTCTTTCTTTCAAAAAAGTCTAACTAACTCCAAAGTTTTGAACAGTAGCCTTTACATTTTGTCCAGTTGAGAATTTGAAGTTTATTTATACCTCAAGAGTAAAAGTGATGTTTTATCTTATTGCCATTTTGAATCTCCCAATTGCAACTCACAATAATTCTGACTTGATTTCTCCTGATTGCAACTTCATAATTCACAAAAGTGACTTTTTCTTGCAATTGCTGCTTTTAAAGGTTTTGCTTTAATATAAATCAGCAGCCTGGTCTCATTGTTAATAGGTAGGTAACGTATAATATGGACGTATTTGCAACATTTAAACGTATACATTATTACGTTTTTACAACTACAAAACGTTAACTATTTACGTATATTTTTCATATCATAAAGATATGTATATCTTTAAAGATAAACGTAACAAGATCCCTTAATCCTACTCCCAAAACCTAAACACATCCATTTTATACAGAATATAAAAAGGATAAAACGTAATGGACAGAGATGTGTAGGTAAATGGCAGTTTTATTAACAATATAGCATTAAAATATTATTTGAGCCACTAATCCTACTCCTAACGTTACCTCTAAACCTACCCATAACCATTCCATAAAACTACGTAGGCTAACACAATTATGAAGAAAAAAAAACATAACAGACAGACAAGTATACATTTCACAATAATTTATTTATTGCGAAAATATGTCAAAACCGGTCACGTTAACATTACCAAAAGTCGTTCACATGATGATGCGTTGCAGTCGCAGTCCTCTCTGGCAGTATTATAGTAGTTGTGTATGAGATACAGATCAGAATTTAAATTATTAACGTTAATCCATGAAAATGTTAATCCGATTCCGGTTCGCTCTCTGAATGCACGCGCGCTTCTCCATTTCAAATGTACTACACCGACTGAAACACGGCATGTCGCAATCTGTGACGAAGCAGGCGAGAGCCAATGAGCGTTTGATATCACGGCCGTAAAACATGTCGTAACGCTTCTTGAAGGCGCATTTTTTTAATTTGAATTCATCCCCAGCGCGGGATACGTTTGCGGTCGCTGCTGAGAAATGAAGATGAAGATCTCTGGATAAAAGGCTGAATTTGGATCTGTTTCTTGCAAACAACGTATGGATTCTAGGATTTGGATTACATCAAGCTAATAAAATGTGTGTCTTTTGTGAATGTATCAGTATGTTGTGTTTTATTGGAGAAAATGCTTTTTGTGTAAATACACTAAATACTACAAAATGGTTAAACGATTAAACAAGGTATTTTTAAGGTTAAAAGTGTATTCCTTTTTAACACCACGCAGGCTAATCCTCCAAAACGAGTTTGTTGCAGAAGGCACGAACAGAGCGAAATGTTAATATTTATGAGTAACGTTCTTAGGCCTATTATATTAATAAATGCGACTGAAAACGTAATTGATAAGACAGTTGAATGCAATAGAGTCAAAACATTAATGCCAAGATTATGCATAAATACTAAATAGCAACACGTACAAATGTCTACGTCGGTAGATTTGTTCATACGTAAATAAATTACGTTTTTGTGCTGTCAATACGTAAATATTTTTACGTTTTAGTGCTGTAAATACGTCAGTATTATACGTTTCTGCGTATATAAAACGTAAACAAATGTACGTATGATAGAACTACACTTTACGTAAAAATACACACGTATTCTCATGAGATCACGTTGCAACCAGAGATGTACGATTCCCAGTCCAGAATAGATTGTAAATGTTTGGTTTTAAAGAGCCTTTGTAATCATAAACACATCTGAATTGTTTCAACTTTTGTTTCGTTCAATGAGCTAAACCTCTATGATTAGCTATTGCGGCTTTGATTCATAATCTGTAACGGAATGTGTAAGTGCGAATAACCGTTTCTTTCATCTACTTTTAAAATAGTTTTTTATGTTACTGATATGATGGACATGATGATGCATTAGTCGTGTGAGTTCAGCAAATATTCACCATACATTTATCCCAGTTTAACTGGAACAGAAAGCAACAGATGTGGTTAAGGCCTGGTATAGTTGTTGTCTAATATATGTCTGAATGCTTAGGTGGTCTATCTTATTCAGTAATGGGAGTTTAAGATTAGGAAATTCCACTTAAATGCAGCAAGAAACGGCAGCAAAGTGCCTCCCGCAGAGTGATGCTGTCGACTCTTTGGAAAAGGAAAGTTTATCTTTTTTTATTGAGGCTATCATTGTATCAGGCCACACAAAAAGAGCACTTAATGCCTCTGTACGGGCCCTAGCAAACATAAGGCATTTATTAATATGGATTCCTAATGATTAACAGGGCAGTGCTGAAGAAGGCGGTCTGGGTTTAGCTGGGAGCTGGAGGAGGGAACGGGCATCAATCCGCTCGTTTCCCTCCGCCCCCCGAAGGCTCTGTGGCAGGTGGTTCACATTTTATACGCCATATAATTGAATAATAATAATAATAACACAAATTCAGTATGAAATGGAAAATTCATCCTGGGAACACAAGTTTCCATCCTTGACTGAACCTCATGACACCATGTACGTCAGGTGAGAGCTGGAATGAATGGGTGATAAATCCCAGCACTGTTTTATAGCTGACATGGAATTTTTTTTAGGACTGCGCTTCAATATAATGAAAGCGTTCCTATCTTATCATTTTCCTTTTTTTAATCCTTTTTCAGATTTTGGTGTTAACTTGGCATTTTAGAAGTCGGTCTATTGTTACTCTGACTAGAGGGAAGTATTACGCTTATTGTAATGAACTTTAAAGATTTTCTGAGCATGTAAATGTAGAATTAACAAAAAATGGACTGGAGCATAAAGGAATGGATTGAAAAAATTATGTATTTCTTTTTTAGACCCAGTTTAAACCCCTGGCAACAGTGGATTTGTATGGAATTCCAAAGTTGACAGAATAATACATAAATAAATACATACATACATAGAAGAAATGTAATAAAAAAGAAAAAAAGAAATACATAAAACAAATATACCAAGAATTTTTTTTTTCACATTTCTTGGTATATATATTTATGTATTTATTTATTTATTTTTCTACATTTCTTCATTTATTTATGTATTATTGTTACGACCCTTCTTTGGCTCTCAGCCGTCTAGGAGTTTTTAGAAGTGGAACATTAAGCCAGTTCAGACACCCGTCACCATTGAGCACTGAATGAAGTGAGAAATAGGAGAGCCACGACAAAATTAAGTGAACTTCATTTAATAAAGGTAAAGTAATTAATATTTTACAAATGAACAAAGCAAAACAGAAGGAACAAAGGGGAAAATTGGATTGTGCCAAACAAACACTCTAAAAAATGCTGGGTTGTTTTAACCCAATTTTGGGTCAAATATGGACAAACTCAAACATTGGGTAAAAAATGTAATTTAAAAATGTAACCCAATGGCTGGGTTTGTCCATATTTGACCCAAAATTGGGTTAAAACAACCCAGAATTTTTTAGAGTGAACAAAAGTAAGATAATCAAAAAGGAACGAACTAAACCATTTCAATCTAATCCTGAAAAAAAAAAAAAAAAAGAAAGATCAAAGAAAAAGTCTTCAACGTCCGTGCACTCTAAAACCTGCTGGGTTGTTTTAACCAAACTTATGGTCAAATATGGACAAATCCAGCTGTTGGGTTATATTTTTACATTACATTTTCAACCCGACGTTTGGGTTTGTCCATATTTGACACAAAGTTGGGTTAAAACAACCCAGCATTTTTTAGAGTGTGACGTCGTAACTAAAATAACTAATTAAAAACAAAAATACAGTGTATATAAACAAAAATCAAGATGTATATGTCACGTGACGGTCTACATCCCCGATCCTATTTGGACACTCAAAACAAAGGGCAAGATTACATGACAGACAAAACACTTAACAAAAGCTACACTGTGTAACTTTTTTAGTTTATTCTTAGCTAAAAACACTTAGTTCTTTCAAAAATATATGTGCTCATTAACCCGTTTAATCCCACCGGTCACAATTGTGACCGCAACTTTTTTCTTATTTCTAGAAGCTCTAAAAATGTTGTTATTGGCTTTGGGCAAGAAATTCAACTTTTAAATGAAAAAATAGATTGTCTTCATTAAAATCCATTAATGTCATGTGACTAGTGTGAAAGGTCACATGACCAGATCAGTTTACTTCTTGCTTGCACATCTGGAAGAAGATGTCTTCCTCAGACTACTAAAACAAGTACTATGTAAAACATCTTAATTAACAGATAGAACTATAATATTTTGTACATATATTCTTTAAAGGGTCTACTACTGATATATTTTGAGAATTATACTCCTGCATATATATTTTGTTCGTAAGACGTGTAAATTTGTTTACGGTCACAATTGTGACCGGTAGTATAACACAGTATTTCAATTGAAAATACAGGTTTTGGCTGTTAATCCTACACTGAACGTATGCCACACCTGTGAGGTGGATGGATCATCTCTGAAAAGGAGAAGTGCTCACTAACACAGATTTAGACAGATTTGTGAACAATATTTTTGAGAAATAGGCATTTTGTGTACATAGAAAAAGTCTTAGATCTTTCAGTTCAGCTCATGAAAAATGGGGGCAAAAACAAAAGTGTTGCGTTTATAATTTTCTTCAGTGTAGTTATCAGTATCCCAGAAACTATCAATGTGTTGGACCTTCTAGAGATAAGTGACAACCCCCCATCCCCCACCCAAATTGAAAGTGACAGTGATAGTGAGGGCTCAGATAGTGAGTACCAGGGTGAAATGGCCCATTTGCCAGGCATTAAATGGCGATGCAGAAGTGAAATATTTGGAGGATTAGGCAGATGTTCATGACAACCAATTGGTGTGCCCCACACATGACCCCAAACAACCAAACAACCCTTTCTACAACGTACGGCCCATCTTCAGTGCACTGAATGAACATGCATCTCCCTAAAACTGGCATAGGACAGGGCCCAAGTGTAGTCATGGTCTAGCCCATAGGGGTCTAGCCGAACAAGCAGAAGTTCCTCCAGGGTGTAACTTTGTACATGACAACCTTTTCACCTCATAAGCCTCCTTCATGAAATGAAAAAACGAGGTATTGGATGTCTTGGAATGTATTGTGTAAATAGGTCTAATTAAAGAAATTGTATTAATTCTGACTATGGTGTTTCCCACCGGTCACTATTGTGACCGAGTATAAAACCTATTTTTTCACTAACTTAACCAACATAAAATCAAAAAGGGCATACAATTTGAGTGTTAGGGAGGTCTAAGGAGTAAAATGCATGTACTCAAATTGCAAGAAAAAATTTGGGATTAAACGGGTTAATGTATATTTACTTCGTTCAAGTAATAAAGTATTCTCGTGAGTGTATAATAGCTTTGGAATTCCATACATTTGGGGCGTTTGATTATAGAATCTGATTGGTTGTGAAATATGGTGTGTTGCTTCTTTTAAACATTGAGAAACATTGTAGTATACCAATCAAATTTCCTTTTTTTCTGGTAATGTTGTTGTTAGTAGTTGTCAAAACTACTTTTAATGGAAGTCTAAGAATAGCGCAGTTTTACAAATTCCCATCATATGCACAAAATTCATATGAAATTATGTATTGTTCAGAGTGCAAATGTGTTTTTTTGGCCTTACATGAAATAAGCAAGGGCCCAATAAAAGAACCTGGTGTTCTCTTGTAAAATTGTGAATAGCTCAATAATTAATCATTGAATCAATTTTATTATGCCCACTGCATTTTACAGCTCAGAGTCTGGATGTATTTGCAGTTACTGGAATCAAAGTTTTATTGCAGAGCCAACATACTGTTCCGGTTGTTTGAAAAAAAAGAGCCTTGGTAGTTGGTACCTTGTAGGCATTATACAACAACATATTAACAGCAATAGTGAGACAATTAAAGTCCATGTGTTCAATTTTTTCAGGCTAGCAATATTTTTTGAAATGTTCTTAATGATCTGCTGTTGTCGGATTTTTGCAACAAACTAACAGTGTCTTTTGCAGTAATAATATCATATTTTGAACAAAACATTTACCTGATAAGCAAAATTGCATTAGTTAGCATTAGTTAGCTTTATACAAGTAAATATTATTTGCCAATGTGAGAATAATACACTTCTATCAAAATCACTGAAAGTTAATAAGTTTGCATTATGTTGGGTTATTTTAATGTTTAGAAACTGATGTACATTTTTTAAGCATTCTTTGATGAATGTTTAAAAGAACAGTATTTATTTGAAATTATAAATGATTTATATAAATTATAAATTACTTTACTTTCACTTTATTGCATCCTTGCTGAATAAAATATTGACTACTGTATGATAAAGAACAATACTGTACATTTTCAGATAACAAGTCTTCATACCAGATACAATTTTTCTTTCCAATATAAGGGGTTTTGGCTCATTAGAATAGCCTGTTAGCTCATATGAATACAATATATTCATATTTTGTTAATATTAATGTAAAGGCTAATTGCTATACCGTGTGTGTGCTTTCATGGTGTTGTCATAACATTGAGTGATTAGTCACACAGCCCTCATAGCTCAGGTGATTTGTTCAAAAACCAGCAAATGCCTATAGATGAATGGGAATGCCATCAGATTGCTTTCTCTAGGTATTGTAGACCGCCTTGCAGGCTTACTCAATTAAAAGTCACTTGTGTATTGGTGGACTATGTTACATGAGTTGAAGCTTGCACAGTGCTTAAATCATCTTATGCATTAGCATCACATATTTCTGAAAGTCCCCTTCTTTCATTTTTAGAACAACAAAGCTCAGAACTCACTTTTCACTTTGATTTAAATAAGCGTTTAATTTGAGAGGCCCTCTGTGGTTTGGCCGCCTGCTGCTGTTTGTGCAGCGTAGTGGAGATGCTTACGACGATAAAGCACGAGAGAAGCTTTAGTGCACTGCATCACCAAATGACTGGTGTTCTGGAGTCTGCCAAGAAATACTATAAAATCGATGTGGTCACCGGTGAAGTCGTGCGGCAGAGAGCTGAGGGTTTGGCTCTTTGCAAAGAGGCAGGCATAAAGAAAAAATGACTGAGTGATTCAATGTGGCAGAGTCACCATGTAAAAGCTGTGTGTCAACCCCGGTGACCTCTGTAAAACTCGACTCCATGTGCCACTCACATCCGACCTCAACACACAGTGAGAGAAGCTGTTTAGCGGGTGGTCTCTCGCTCTCGGGCCGTTGGTGGGAGAGGGAAGCTCATATATCAAACAGGTTACATCCAGTTACACTGCAAAAAAAAGTCGTTTTTGTCTGTTGTTATTTTGTTTCCAGTGAAAATATCAAAATATATTTCAATATATTTCTGTAAAATAATTTTAAAAAATGTATATCAAAAATGTATTTTTTTCGCACCCAACCAACATTTATTTATTTAATTTTTAATGTATTTAATTTTTAAAATTTTGCTTAAGTTGTGTTTGTTTGCTTATGCTTGAAAGAAAAGGACTTTGTTGATGGGATAAGAAAAGTACTAAGATTTTCTTCTCTTAAAACAATTCTTAATATCCTAATTTTGCTTAATTATATGTACAGTATATTATAGTGCTGTCAAATTGATTAAGGTATATATAATATATATATATATATATATATATATATATATATATATATATATATATATATATATATATATATATATATATATATATAAGGTGTGTATATATATATATATATACAGTGGTGCTCAGAATTAATGGTACCCCTGGTAAAAATGATAAAAAATGGCTATAAAAAATAAATCTGCATCGTTTATCCTTTTGATCTTTCATTAAAAAAATTGGTAAAATTCTAACCTTTCATTGAGGTAAAAGAATTGAAAGTGGGGGGGAAATCACATTATAAAATAAATAATTTCTCCAAAACACGTTGGCCACAATTATTCATACCCCTAGAATTTTTTATGAATAAAATATCTATGAAGTATATTCCCATTAATATTTACCTTTTTTAGCACACCAGGGTGACTAGGAACATGAAATTGTCCAGCTATGACTTCTTGTGTTACAGGAGTTTAAATATGAGGAAGCACAAAGGCCAAATTCCCTTAATCATTCATCACAATGAATAAAACCACAGAACATGGTTCTGATGTGCATCTAAAGATTGTTGAGCATCACAAAATAGAAAGTGGATGTAAGAAAATAGCTAAAGAATTGAAAAATCCCATTTTGACCATCAGGGCAATAATTAAGAAGTTATAATCAACTAAAGATGTTACGATTCTGCCAGGAAGAGGACGTGTGTCTATATTTTCTTAATGGACGGTGAGGATGAAAGTTTGA
Source organism: Chrosomus eos (assembly GCA_036326025.1). NCBI lineage: Eukaryota > Metazoa > Chordata > Actinopteri > Cypriniformes > Leuciscidae > Chrosomus > Chrosomus eos. Next base: position 4,663,149 of record CM070829.1, on the reverse strand, counting down.
GTGGCCAAAGACTCTTCAAGGATCACAGATAGAGAATTGCAGAGATTAGTTGAGTTTTGGGGGTCAGAAACCTATTAAAAAAAATCAAACAACCCCTACATCACCACATATTGTTTGGGAGGGTTTTAAGAAAAATGCTCCTCGCTCCTCCAAATACAAACTCTAGCATATTCAGTTGTCAGACACGACTGGATCTTCAAACAGCACGGGGTTCTGTGGTCAGATTAAACTAAAAAAAGAGCTTTTTGCCAGCAAACACGCTAGATGGGTTTGGTGCACATAAGGATAAAAAGTATCCCATGTGTACAATTTAATATACCGTTGGATCTTTAATGTTGTGGGCCTATTTTTATGCTGGAGGTCCTGGACTTCTTATTCAGACACATGGCATTGTGGATTCTATCAAATATCAACAGATAAAAAATCAAAACCTGAGGCTTTCTGCTAGAAATCTTATAATGGGCCGTGGTTGAATCTTCCATCAGGACAGTGATCCAAAACAAACATCAAAATCAACACAAAAATGTGTTAGGGAGCACAAAATGAAGCTTCTGCCATGACCGTCCCAGTTCCCTGACCTGAACCATATAGAAAATGAGTGGGCTGAACTGAAGAGAAGAAGCACCAATATGGTTCTGGGAATCTGAAGGATCTGGAGAGATTCTGTATGGAGGAATAGTCTCTGATCTCTTGTCAGGTGTTCTCCAAACTCATCAGGCATTATATGAGAAGACTCAGAGCTGTTATCTTGGCAAAAGGAGATTGCAAAAAGGTATTTAATAAAAGGGTATGAATAATTGTGGCCAACGTGTTTTGGAGAAAAACATTTAATTTATAATGTGATTTCCCCCCCACTTTCAAATCTTTTACTTCAATGAAAGGTTAGGATTTTGCCAATTTTTTGAATGAAAGATCAAAAGGATAAACGATGCAGATGTATTTTTTATAGCCATTTTTTATTATTTTTACCAGGGGTACCATTAATTCTGAGCACCACTGTATATATATATGTGTATATATATATATATATATATAATATATATATATATATATATATATATATATATATGTGTATTCACACACTTACAGTATAGGCTATTATGTAAACAAAAAGTTTTCTAGATGCAATTTATCGCAAATTAATCGATTTGACAGCCATTAATCGAGTTCATGCCATTTCTTGAAAATAGGGACCATGGTTTACTAACCTTGGCTGTGTGTTTATGTGTTGTGGATCATCCAGAAAAGGCCTAGGGGACTCTAAAAACAGCGACACTTACTCATTTTATAAGGACTCGGTGGGGTTGCTGTGTTCCACTTCTGAACCTGAACCTTGACCAGAAATAGCTTTGAGAGATGCTATAAAAAAATGCTCCTTTTCTGCCATATGAATTTCATTCAAATAACAACAAAAATCTGAAACACAAGGAGAAAATAAGCCCCGAGTTTTTCCATGACAGAGGATAAAACATTTTCTGCCACACATGCACACAGTTATGCTAATTTTAATAAGAAAAAGCTATTTTGTTTTTCAAATGTATTTTTAGGTATCGTTGCAGACTATGATGGGCCTATATTTTAAAAAAGACATGCGTGAAAGCTGTTGACTCTTCTGTCAGACAGCTTAAGTGCCTGAGAAAAGTGTGGTCCTGATTTAGTAGCATTTAGTAGCATTAAAAACGTATCCAAAAATGAACATAACTATTTCAAAATTAGCATTTTAGCTATGTGTGTGTATTTTACGTTGTAGAACGTCTCGCTTGCATATGGTAACCCTCATTGAGGAGGGAACGGATACGTATGTCGTGACCGACGAATAGGAATCTCGCTAGAGAGGCCAATCTACTTTGAGTGAAACTAAACAAGCCAATGCAGTTTTATGCTGAGGAGCCAAGCCTGAAAAGCTGGTCGCCCCGGCGGGCAGCAGTAGATGTGGTGACGGGACGTACGTCTCTGTTCCCTCCTTCAGGGAACGAGGGTTACCATATGTAACCGAGACGTTCCCTATCAGTCGGTCACTGATGTACGTCTTGATCGACGAATAGGAATCCCTACCAAAGCGCCACAGCTGCTGACCCAATCCAGCGCCCTGTGCAAGCCTCTGCTCCTTCTTGCCTGGAAAGACGATAGGAGAGGGCTTATACTTAGTGTACCTGTCACTGTTGTTCCGTGATAACCCACACAGTGAGATATTAGATAACACTAGGAAAGCATGCCCTTTCAGTTAAGGAGAACGCTGCGGAAGCCACTTTCTTCAAGGAGTTATGTGGGGAATACACATAGACTAGCCCGAAGGTTGTACTACATATGAAATACTGGGTGACTTAGCCCAAGGGAAAGACACAAGCTTCCGTTAGGAGCAGCCGTGGAGAAAATATACACATAAGGGATCCCCGTAGGGTCACACATATGGGACCCAGCCTAGACCCAGTTCTCAAGGATTCAGCGGATAAAGGCTTGGCGCCGGACGCTCCACCATGTCCGGGCCGAGGGTGTTGGAGGACTCAACAGGTTTTTCTCTCTGGAGTAATAAGGGTGCACAGTAGGGTGCAGCAAGCCGACAGAGCCGGATCTCTCGGTGCTTCTACCCGTTTAGGGTGAGAACATGGTAGGAGACCGGCTACACGTAGGCTATAATATCTAGCGAACGTGTTAGGAGTCGCCCAGCCCACAGCTCTTAGTTTCACTCGAAGTAGATTGACCTCTCTAGCGAGATTCCTATTCGGCGGTTTATGACGTATGTCAGAGTGACCGACTGATAGGGAACAAAACATCAAAGTATAGTCAAGTTATGTTTACCACATGCTTTATTTTACACATAAATTGTAAAACCCCATTATAAATCTTGTAAGATCTAGGGGTGAATTATTCGTATGGGTTCTGACATCATACCTGCGCCATTATGTCACTGCAATTATTCTAACAGTTATTTTATATTAAGTTAAGGAAATAGAAGTCTCTCACCACAGAAAAACGAACTTTCCTGTCCTATCAGACATTTTACTGTGCTAGCGCGCACTCTTTGATTGCATGCACAATGCAGAGGTGCCCGTTGTATATTACGTCACTATAGAGCAAATAAATTACGAGCATGCAACTTAGTAGTTACATTGTAAAAACATGAAATTACCCAAAAGTACCAATCAATTATGTAACTTTGTGTGTTATTGTGAGGTATGATGCTCATTCTAGTCTTTAGGATCAGTGTCCATAATATGTTTCATTAACAGTTTTATTTACATAAACTAGTTTGGGAGTGCTATTTAATATCCTTACCTTATAGCCTACTGTTAATTCATCAGTATTAGTCATATTATTGGAATTTGTGTGTGTGTGTCAACCATTTCTGCAAAATAAATTTGCTTGGTTTTTATATTTTTTTAGGAATTAGGTCAAATTTCTAAAAAAAAAAAAAAAAAAAAAATTGGGTCATGGACTCGTGGCCTAATGACCATCGGAAAATGTGGGTCCCATGGTCAATCCAGTTGAGAACTACTGCTTTGGACCATCATAGGATTGAGTGATTCAGGTAATAATTCTTCTCACACCTGTGTACTATTACAAGATTTACATAAATATGGTTTAGGACCAATAATTGGGATCACAAGGAACAAGATTGCTATTTTTAGAAAAAGGGATATATTTAAATCATCGTAATGTTCAATAAAATGCACATTACCTCTTGTGACTAACCACGAGGTGGATTTCCAGAGGTATGTGTCTGCGGGTTGAAAAATGTTAAGCAGTCTCACATGGTTTAGAAGATAAATGGAGGGCATGAAGGTCTCTGGAAAGTGTGAACTGGGATAAATTAGTATTGGATCTTAACTGCCAGTTAGGTGGCATGGCAGCATTCTTGCTTAATTTATTTTCATCAAGAGCTTTTGGGGCTTAAAGCATGTGTCATTTTTTTTAATGCACTGCCGTTCAAAAGTTAGGGGTCAGTATGATTTTTTAAATGAGTGTTTTAAAAAAAAAAGAAGTCTCTTATACTCACCAGTACATTTATAATTTAGGCAAATTTCAAAAGGTAAAAAATATAATTAATTGCTGGATTGTCAAAGCTGAATTTTCAGCATCATTATTCCACTCTTCATTGTCACATGATCCTTCAGAAATCATCCTAGAATGCTGGTTTGGTGCTCAAGAAACATTTATTATCAATGTTGAAAACCGTTTTATGGCATACATTTTTTTTTCAGCATGTATTTAAAATAGAAAGTCTTTACTGACACTTTCGACTAATTTAATGCATCCTTGCTGAATGTAAGTATTAAGTATTTCTTTAAAAACCCCAAACTTTTATAATACTGTACTTTCTCCCCCGCAAAAATGAAAATGATGTCATTATTACTAACCCTTATGTTGTTCCACGCCTGTATGTTTTTTCTTTTCTGCAAAAAATAAAAGAAGATATTTTGAAGAATTTTGGTAACCAACGGAAGCCATGAACCGCACCGTAAAAAAAAAAAAAACATCTAAAATTACGAGATTAAAGTTGAAATATTTCGAGAATAAATAAGGAATATTTCTAGATTAATATGGAAACATTACGAGAATAGGTTACAGTCTTCTGTAGTCCATTTTTTCTTTTCTTTTTTTTTATAAAGAAATGCGCTCGTGAAGTCGAACTGTCGCGGACATGAATCTAACCAATAGTAGCTTTTAACTTTTGTCTGGGCTTTCAACAAAAGGAAAATCTACTGGTGCTAACCTACCAACATGGCATTACCATAATAGATGAGCCATAATATGCCACATAAAGTTTGGACCAGGATTGTGGTGCTCGTCTATAGGCAAGACATCTGGGTCAAGAACACAGTACTGTCTCCCTCTTCACAGTCAATCCTTTCTGGATACATTTTAAGAGCATAATTCTGTATCCAATCATTTGGCCGGATCCTTTGATTTCCTCAGATATAAAGCTGGATAACTCCATCCAGTCTGAAAAAAGTTTTCGCCTGTAAAGTATCCGGCGCAGTAGCCTATATTTTATGGGTACCTATATTTTGCCTGACAACTTTCCCAGTATTTGAATAAGGTGTTCTGAGTGGCTGTGATGTGATTTCTATGCAGTTGCAAAGGTGTTTCAACTTTTAAGTGGTTTCTATAGGTTCACACAGAACACATTTTTGCTGTTAAAAATGCAAGACGCAGGTCAGTGGAAAGGAAAAAAAGTGCAAGGTCTAGAGATGCGTTTTTAAAAGTTTACCTTATTTTAACGCAACGAGTGCATCGGTTAAAGACGTCTGTCTAGCGCATGTTTACATTGAAAAGCAATGAAAAGGTAGCGCAGTGGAATGGAAAAACACGTTCCACTGTGAATAAAGCTGTTGCTTACTACCCCAAGTCAAAAGACCTAATCATCAAATCATTAAGATGTTTTGATTCACTATATTGCCAAATTGTCCAGTATTGAGACACTCATCCAAATCATTTAATTCAGATGATCCAATCACTTCCATGGCCACAGTTGTTTAAATAAAGCACCTAGGGATGCATCTAACATTTAAGATAGAATGGGTCGCTCTCAGGAGCTGAGTGGATTCAAGCATGGCACCATAATAAGTTGCCAAGTGCAATGCAAAGCATCAGATGCAGTGGTGTAAAGCATGCCACCACTGGACTCTAGAGCGGTGGAGATCTGTTCTCTGGAGTAACGAATTACGCTTCTCTGTCTGGCAATGGACGAGTCTGGATTTTGCGGTTGCTAGGAGAACTGTACTTCCCTGACTGCATTTTGCCAAGTGTAAAGTTTGGTGAAGGGGGTTAAATTATGGTGTGGGGTTGTTTTATGGTTGGGTTTGGTTAGAACACATGGGGTTAGTTCCAGTGAAAGGAACACTTAACTCTTCAGCATACCAAGACATCTTGGACAATTTTATGCTCTACGCATCAGTGCACGAAACAAGATCCATAAACACATAGATGAGTGAGTTTGGTGTGGAGGAACTTGACTGGCCTGCACAGAGTCCTGACCCCGATATTACAAATTTGGGGATGAATTAGAGCGAAGACTGCGAGCCGGGCCTTCTCGTCCAACTTCTGCGCCTGACCTCACAAATGCACTTCTAGAAGAATGGTAAAAAAATCCCATAAACACACTCCTAAACCTTGCAGAAAGCCTTCCCAGAAGAGTTGAAGCTGTTATAGCTGCAAAGGGTGGGTCAACACCATATTTAACCCTACAGATTAATAATGGGATGTCATTAAAGTTCATGTGCATTAGGGCTGTCACTTTTTATTCGATATTCGAATATGCATTCGAATATGACGTGAAATAACCGAAATCGAACTATAAATAAACTATCCGGTTTTTAAAGTGCCATGTTTTGCGCATTTTTTACAGTTTATCATTTGCTATTTATTTATTGTTTGCCATCTCATCCAGTAGCGGCCGCTCTAAACGTATTGTAGCGTCGGCCCATGAGTCCAAATCAAGCGAATAATAGCCAATATAGCCAGCTTGTTTTGTAAATGGAAGATAAAGACAAGACGAAAGAAACCGCGCTATAATTCCTGCCTATTACACACACACACGACCCACAGAAAAGACGCGTGTTAAGTATCGAGTTCTCTTTCAGGCTTGAACAAACCATAACACACAAATTATGTCAAATGAATGTAAGAGCAGTCTTTATTTAAAAATTATTTAAATAAAGCCTTAAATGAACGTAGAGATTTGCGAGAAAATGGGACGCATGTCAGATCCATCTCTGTGTGGTCAGATCGCGTCTCTGTCAGCAACAACGGTTGGTCTTAAAGTGTCAAAGAACAAAGGTAAGAGAGTAAATTACTCACCCAGACCCGGCGAGAGGAGGATTATTATACTGGTATGAATGTGTGTATCATGAATCATGAATACTCCGCTATCTTTTAACACATCTCCGGCGAACGGCTTCTTCACGCAAAAGAAAAACTCTTCATGAAGCACAGTTAAATTCAGCGACCATATGTGGCGTTTCCAACGCTATCTCACGACCAATTCGTACGAATTTGTACGAATGATTAAAAGGTGGCTAATTCGTACGAATTCATACGACCTCACTCGTACGGATTCGTACGATTTGTCTAAACCCACGTGATGGGTAGGTTTAGGGGCGGGGTCAGGAGTAGGTCATTCGTATAAATTCATACGAATTTGGAATTCGTAAAATATGTACGATTTAGCAAAAATCCTACAAATTCGTACAAATTCGTACGAGTGAGGTCGTATGAATTGTTACGAATTAGCCACTCGTACAAATTCGTACGAATTGGTCGTGAGATCGGGCTGGCGTTTCCTGGTGGATCGAGGTTGTTCATTAACTTTTACATTTTACTCGTAGATATTCGAATATATTCGAATATATTGCTTGATATTCGATATCCGTTCGAATGTGATTTTTCTCAAAAGTGACAGCCTTAATGTGCATGTAAAGGCAGACGTCTCAAAACCTTTGGAAATATGGTTATGGGATTTTTTTTGATGGTTGTATTGCCTTTCAGAATGATCCACAGATCTCAATAAGCTATGTGATTTTAGCATATATAAAAGGATACAATATGAGCAATAATATGCCATAGCAATATTCTAAACATGCTTCCCAAACAATCATACTGCCCCTTTCATGTCCCATCTTTTATTGTCAGGTCAAACAAGTAGTCCTGCCCTAAACTCATGCCATTGGTTGAATTCCTGGATGTTAGATTCCTCAAACAAACAGAGATGTTGAAAGTGTTTACAGCAGTCAGTCATCCTATGAATGGCTCACTTGTAGTTGTCTCTCCATATTGAGCTGCAATTGGAGAATTATTTTAACATAAAAATAAGTAAATAAATAGACAATTCACCTTTAAGTACTGCATGGACACTGACAGACCTTTGGAAGTCATGCATATGCTTCTAAACATTACAGTTGTGGCTTTTAAATACTGTGTAAGCCGATAGGATTCAGATTAGATCCAACGTGGCAGTTCATTGACAAAGTTTCAGAAGGCAGGGTTGGTACAACTTTGAGACTTGCACAGTGAAGCAAGAGGGAGAGAGAGAATGCTTGTTTGCTAGGAGTTTTTTTGGTAAATGGACTTCAGCAGCACTGTAGAAAGGGAGAAGAAAGTAATTATTGTCAGTCTAGGCATGTTTTGTTTCCTTCTCACATCCATTTCAATAAATGTCCCTGTCCCATCAGCCGAAAGAGCCTTAGCAACAGCAGGAGAGCTGGTTCAGACGTTGGCTCCGCGCATACAAATGACCGTAGTGCTTCTTTTCGGACAAGTTCAGGGACAGTTTGTGAATTTCTCAATGTTCTGATATCAAGGCTAATGTTTGTCCCCCACACAAGTATCCGAGGACAGTCTTGTTTTCAAGTTCTCTGTGGTTCTGGACTTGGATGGTAATTCCTCCCAGACAGCTGAGCCTGCATGTGGACCATCTGTCCTTGTTCCACCTCTCCTTTAATCAGATCATTTGGACTGTGTGGCGTGTCCTTCCTTTTTAAAATGCAGTCCGAGTGCACAAACACAGGCCTTGCTGTATCACGCATCATGGTTTCGCTCACCATGCCGCCTTGCACGATGGTTTATTCTTAGTAGGGGGATTCAACCCAAGACACCACTCATTAATTTTAGAGCACATCCCTTTGCCAATTACATGAGGTTTAGTAAGTGGATAAGTAGATAATGAACCGGTCTTTAATGCCTTGTCTTTCCTCAGACCTCTCTGCCTTCTGCGAATGTGCATATGCCAAGCTTTCAGCATTTTTTTGAAAACATAGTTTGGCTTTTTGGGGTCTGCTTTTCATTATGAACTATACTGCTTTCAACATGCTTTGTCAAATCTCACTGAGATCTTGAATGCTAATAATTTGAGTGATGTACATTACTATAAAGTTACTATATTGGAGAAAGTATTGAAGAAAAAATGTTCTGTTGTTAATTGTATTGGAAACAGATTATTTTGTAATAATCAAATTTACATTTACATTTAAATTTTATTTTACTCTCCCCAAATTAAGGGGAGAGTAAAATAAAATCTACAAATCAACACAAAAATTGAGACATGCACCAGTGCTCTGATTGTATATATTCTCAGTGGTGCAAATTCAAACATATTCCATTGCATTGGCAAATTATTTTCCAAACTTTAAATAATTTTGGGTAAAACAAGTTTACATTTTGTGTTTTGTTTAAACTATTTATCCGTTCTTCTGGATTAGTTCGTTAAAAGAATCGTTCACCCGGAAATGAAAATTCGGACTTTATTTACTAACCGTCATGTCGTTTCAAACCCACATTTCTTTCTTTTTTCCATGAAACATAATAAGAGAAATTCGGAGGAATGGTTGCTATTTTCCGTGCAGTACAATGAGTGGGCTATGGGGCTCTCAAACTTAAAAAAATATGATTATTTTGCTATATTATAAATCTTCTTAACTCATACAGTTTTGTGTGAGAAAAATACCAAAATTAGTAGTCCAATAGGTGTTCTCATGTGAAAACTTGCAATGTCTGATTTGTGAACAAATCGTTCTTTTGAGTCAGATCTTTTTTATGAAAAAAATGTATTTAGTTCACAAACGAATGATTCGTTTGCAAACGATTCTTTCTCTCTTTCTCACTGAAGAGAAAGATTAACATTTAACAACAAATTACATTTTATATTTTCCTCAAACTCAAGTCACTTTTATTAATATTCAAATATGAGACAAATTCATATTCTTCCGTAAAACAGCTCTAAAAAAGAATAGTATCATTCAGCTCAAGTCAGTTTAGTGTTGATTCAGTTCAGTTCAATAACTGTGTAAAGTTATAATTAAAGGGTCTATGTGTAGTTTTTAGCGACCTCTAGCGGTGATGTTTCTGATTGAAACCAATTTTTACAAGAGCGCTCGTGCACATGATCAAACTCAAGAGCGAGCACTCATGGTACCGGCCACACGAGACTGTCAACACACCGGAGAAAGCATCACAGTAGGAATGAAAGCCAACTTCGGGTCTGTTTTTATACCTAATATATACCTAAAACAAAGCGGAGGTCTCTCCATAATTCAAACGCTCTGCCGATGTTGATCCGTGTTTTCGTCCGAAGTTGATCCAATTCACGTTTGGCCTGACGAGCTGATAAAACTTTTTTTTTGTTTTTTATGTGGAGTTTGTGTTGGAGTGTGTGTTGTGCTGGAGGCAGGTCATTGTTTGGTGTTATCAGACTCGTGTAGTTCGCTGCAGTGCGGTCACATAGACTGTATATAAAGGAGAGAGGCTCGGGAGCGCGCATGCACGTCACATCCGATGGATTTCGCGGTAAATCTGACCCGGAGACTTCATATAGAAATAGGAATACTGGCCTTCAATGGTAATAGCAAAACCCGACAAGTGGATCATTGTAATGTGTGATTACAACCCCTTTACACACAGGCAATAAAAAAAGGATTCCTTTTAGAAGAAATGCTACATATGGCACCTTTAAGAGATTAGTGATTTTAGATATAAGCAGCACTACAGAAGGCAGTGGCGTCATGTTGAATTACAGTAACTCAGTTCAGTAACAGTGTCAATGTTGGAAAATTCATCAATTATGAAACAAAGTCGATTCAGCTATGGAGCTCTACAGAAGACAATAGTGTCATCATCCAGCTCAATTCAGTTCAAGTTTTGCTCTCATCCCACAGTGCCAATGCAGTGAAATGATATATTACTGACAATTATATAGAATAAATGAATAACCCCAGTTTCACAGACAAGGCTTAAACTAGTCATGTTTGAGCTGCTTTAACTGAAAGCAACTTGCACTGATATATCTTAAAATATGCCAGTGCCGTTGTTTGGTCTCAAGATGCACATCAGTAAGGTTTTTTCTAAGGCACGTTTATAAAAGCTACTTAAATGCCCTAATTGAACTAAGTCTATGAAACCTGGTCTAGGTGTCTTTTCTTGAAAGCCTCAGTCCCCATTCTTTGCACAGTGACTGCATGGAAATAAGCTAAGTATTCTTCAATACTTCTCATTTTGGGTTCCATGAAAGAATGAAAATCTTACAGGTTTGGAACATCATGAGGGTAAGTAAATAATGCCTCTTTTTGTAATCTGTTTGTTTCTATACACCTCTCAGCCCTTGATGCACGAATGAATGCATTCCTCTGCTGTTCACTTCTCCATGGCACATAACTGCCCATCACATCACAAGGGCCAAGCATCTCTCACCCTCGCGCTAAGCAAAGCTGGGCTAAGTTTAGATGCAGTCTATGTAAATCAAGCCTGAATGAAAATCCACCTTTTTTGTGGTCTCACCTACAAAGTTGGGCTTTTAGTGAGAGTAAAGTCCTGGTAAAAGTTAAAGAGAAGGGGCGAATGCACTTTGCAACCCCTTTAGGCTGCTAAATATTCTGGACACTGGGCAAAACTCAGCTCAGAATACATTTTCAGAGTGTGTTTTCTCTCGCCTTTTAAAAGAAGTGGTCTTGGAGGTGTTGAAATACCTCGCATTGTCATGTGTTGTACAGATGTTGGGTGAAGTAGACAGAACTCAGAGCCTAGAGAAGGGATTAAGGCTGACATGTATTTATCCCATCTACCTTTTTTCAAGCATTCGAATAATAACAGATATCCGTAAGAGTTTTTAGTCTGAACTGATGTCCATCTGTAATCACTTTCAACAACATATTGTTGGCTTTCATTGATGATGTGGGCCGAATTAGTTTGTGTTAGCAGCGTTTACAATTTCTCACACGCACCTTTGCTTTGTTCCATTTCTTTTCTGTGTGTGATTTTTTTCAATGATGTGCGTAGGTTCCGAGCCATAAAACTGGAAAAAGTTAAAAACAATGAGGATAAGATGCTTGCCGCCGGGACATGGACTTGCGCAGAGAGCACTGAAAATAGAACGCTTCGCTATGGTCGACTGGGCGCAGCCAGTACAAGATGCAGTTCACCAGAGAGCCAACAGGGACAAATCAACACCAGAGACGAGGTGCAATGTTCTGTAGAGGCCAATCGTCTTGTTTATTTCCTAGCCCGTGTTTTGCACAGACAGATATGTAAATGTTTACACGTGCTGAAGACTGTAAGGCTTGGGGAGACGAGTGAGCCGAGCCCCTCAACTCTGACCTCGGGTGGGTCACCATGTTACTGTATGAACCCGGAGCCCTTTCTGCCTGGTTTCAAGCACAGATGTTCCTGAGACATCGCCTGAGAGCGATAGATCAGGTTCATTTGTCATTTTCTTAATCATTATGTTACGCCCATAGATTTCGTCTCTGAGGAAGCATCACCATGGAACACACACAAACAGAGACTGCGGCCCAAACCCGAATGTGGTGACAAGCTAGACGGCCTTTTTTTGCGGAGCTCCAGACTAGAGGTGTTGCATATTCCGCATGCCTGAACGCTCACAGGATTACCAATGGGGCAAATAATGGGTTTTGGCCTCGCGACGACAGGCTATTTGAATAGCGATGTCGTGCATCAGTCTTTCTCAAACAACTCTGTGCTCCCAGCGTTAATGTTTACGGATCGCTCGCTGGTGTTTTCCTCCCGGCTACAGACTTTATAATGAAAACTCTGCTTCTGGCCCTGTGCTAGTGTGTATGATTAAACATCTGCCCCTTTGAAACGCATGTCTGCGAGACGAATTATTCGATACTGGAGGTCGAGGAAGGAGGGGAGCGGAATCTAGCACGGCTGGATGTAAACACTCAGCTCAAATGCCCGGCCGTCCTTCTCAGGCGATAATTATTCCACTGATAGATTGATCGAGTGATGTGTTGTTTGTTAAGGAGCACAGGTCGGAACTGCGTGACGTGAGTTGGAGTGGGAATGACAGATTGTTGGACCTCTGCGCTGTCCTGTTCACAACATGTGTTTTTTAATATCTGCATTCTCCAGATGACTAACTGCTTTTGGGGTGGTCAGGGTTCGCATCGCACGGCAGCACGATTCAGATCATGTGTGAGGGAAATCGGTTACATCCAAACAGACGCGGGGAGAGAAACATGATTTTTTTTTAAACACTTATGTTCTACAGTATGTAATATATAAATATATAATTACTATATAAATTACATTCCACTTTGAGCAAAATTTGGCTACCACAATTAAAGAGGAAGTACACCAATTTTTTTAAATTCTGTCATCATTTAATCACCCTAAAGATATTCCAAACATGAATTTCTTTCTTCTGCTGAACACAAAACATGTATACAAGAGAATATGGATAACCAAACGGGAGAAAAAAATCAGGTGCAAACACGTTTCCGTTATACAGTTTATGCTAATTAGTGATGTAGCCTGATCTCATGAAATGGCGTATGTATGACACGCCAATTCGTATTTCCATTTTTGGCGTGCTATCAACACGCATAATCGCTTTTCAGCGTGTTTATGAACGCCGTTGACTTAACGTTACATTACTGTATATATAAATATATGACCTACCCCAACCCCGTCCCTAAACCTACCCGTCACTGGGGTTAATACCATTAATAAGTGTTCCCTACCATCCTAGGACAAAAAATATCGCTCGCCAGATGTAGATCTAGGTTTTTCTTCGTTTCGCTCGGACATTTAACGGCGTGTACATACACGTGGAATCACTCAGACATTAACGGCGTGGATATACACGCATACACGCGGATAGCTCAAAATGCATATAGATAACACGCCACTTGACTTGAAAGTGGCGTGTATGTTTATGCAAAAGTCATGATGTCTGTTGATTAGTTCAGTATTTGGCTGCCACAATTAAGTTCAAGTGAGTTTATTGTCATTTCCCATTGACTTCCATAGTATGGGGAAAAATACTATGGAAGTCAGTGGTCTATGGAATACTATGGAAGCCACTGTTAGTTTACTGACATTCTTCAAAATTCTTTTGTGATCAACATTCAACAGAACAGGTTTTAGAACAACTTTAGGGTGAGTAAATGATGACAGATTTTTTGGGTGAACCATCCCTTTAATGATTACAATACAGATGCTGTATTTATATTTGGTATAAAAAAAAGAAAGAAAAGAAGTGCAAACACATTCTAGAGTATGTAATAATTAATAGATAATTTAGATAGATAATCATAGATAATTTTCTATGTGAGTTCACTGTAGATGTATATGTATATGTAGGTTATGTGTTAGCATGTCCAGTGAGGCACTTTTTTATTCCCTTGTCTCTACTTATGACAATCAATAAAGCTCACTTGAACTTGAACTTAATTGTGGCAGCCAAGTACTGCTTTCACAAAGAAAGCAAAAACTCATTTACATAACTATTTAATATAAATAAACACTGTACAACAGAAGCATTTGCACACTCTTTTTTTATACCAGATTTAAATACAGTGCATCTTTAGTGTAATTGTTAATTGTGGCGGCCAAATAGCACTTTTGTGAACAAAGAGAACTTGATTTCAACAAGTACAACATGTTCCTGGGACAACATCTTTGTTGATCTTAGAACAATATTCCAAACAACCATTCAGATTTCAGGGACAAGTTTACAGTTAGTCAAGTTTAGGCTTACAACCAGGGTTAGGTGCTTCTACATCAGTGTTATTCACCTATCATTTCCTTCTGATTTTAGGGATAAGTTTTGGGTTCAGGTTTAGGGGTAGGGATAGGATTATGACTAAATTTTCAGACAGAAATATTGTTTCAGGATCAGCAAAATATCCAGGAACATGGCAAGAAACAGTGCTTACAGAGACAGTGCACGGTGAGAGAAAAGTAATTAAAGTGTCCAGTGCACAACAGGGAGAGATGAGAGTATTACCAAAGCTGGAGGGTTTGTAAGGCATATGAGTAGCCTACTCGCTCAAATATTGTTGCACATATGAATTGCACATAAAAATTGTAAAACATTTTTTAAATGAACAGTCCTTGGGGGACAATAGCAGCAAGAGGTTAAGTGTCTGGTAGGGTGGGTGTTGAAATGTAACAATTACACAACATATTACACATTTACATTTGGTAAAAAAAAAAAGATTTTCTATGTATATTTGATTTCTCTGTTTATGAATGCCACGATTAACCGTTACATTACATATGCACTTGGTTGATATTTGGTGAAAAAGTGCAAACTTCTGTTCATAAATAAGGCAATTTTTCTATGTATTTATTTTAGGTAAAATTTTTCGCTATGTTGGCAAATGCTCTATTTGGCTGCTACAATTGACACTATTACAGCCAGCACAAAATGGGTGAAAAACAAAATTCTTTTAATGGAGATGTTTTGTTGAACATGGTTCAATATATTTTTTTACTGATCACAGTTCATTAAAGGTAGGGTAGGCAATTTTGGAGAGGCAATTGCAAGCTAGCATTGAAAGCATATCCCACCCTCCCTTCAGAGTGTCTCCAAAGCCACACCTCCTCCAAAAGACATGAACACACAACAGCAGAATCTGATTACCTCATGTTACCTCATGTCTCAAAGCACAAAACATTACAATAATAATGACCGTAAACAACTTACAGAGCTCTTACTTGTACCACCTGACCGCTGCAGTTTCATTTCAGCATTGATAGTGTTGACTTAGAAATGCATAAATCTGAGTCTGAGGACGTGAACGTCTCCAGGTAGAACGTCACCGGTTGCCATCTCGTAATTATGGTTATGACATGGCGTGAACGCAGCATAAGCTTGTAGTTTTAGTTCAGGAGGAACTGTAAAACACGGTTGCTGTTTGTTTACTGCATTCGGTGACTGTCCACAACTCTGCATAGCCTTACCGCGCTAATGATATGTGATGTCTGAGCGAGCAGGGTGTGCGGAGAGATGGAAATACAGATGTTGACAGGCAGGTAGGACATCGGACCGAAAGCAACGATTGGACGAAATATTTTTAGACCACATCTATCATTGATCGCTATCAGGATGTGAAAAGAGTTTTAACCAGTATAACAAAAAGAAAAACTCACCCTACCTTTAAAATGATGATCGAATGATAGACAAGAGTGAACGGTGCATTAAAAAAAAAACTGAATGGTTCAGTGTTATTTATCTGTATATATATAATTTTTGCGTAGTGCCCCCTCAGTGTTATCAGGTCCACAGATGCTGCATTAGCCGCGTTTCCACTGTCGGGCCAGGGCTAACAGCGAGCCGAGCCAGTGGCCTCGGGCCTTAAGCTCCGGGCTTGCGTTTCCACTGCCGGGCCAGTAACTCCGCAGCGCTGCCCTAAACCCCGCCCCTAACACGCCTTTCTGGATCAAACGTCATACAACCCAACCCAATTTATTTATTTTCTAAGTTAGGAAGATAGCATGTATATTAACTCACCGGCCGTGGCTGCAATAGTGTCCCGATTGTCTCGCGAGTCGCCACTAACAGAGGTACGGTGACCCAGCACACCGATGGTGACCCAGCACACGTCCATCAAGTCGACCCATGGAAAGTTCCTACTCTGGGCTCTGCTTTGTCCATTGTGCGTTTTAATCGCCTTGTACAATACTGCGCCCGCAACTTTTTTATTTTTTCCCGAACTTGAAGCGTTGTTCGCTAAATGCTTAGCTTAGAAAGTTCAGCATCGATGTATTTTATAACCTCCTCGTTTCTGCACACGCCGTCAAATTGACGTTGTACCCTTTCTTCTGCCCAAATGCTCAGAAGAGCTTTGGTATCTTCGACAGACCAGTACCTACAGGCGATTCTCCATTTCGAGCAGCAATTATTTTGCGCGATATAAAAAAGTGAAATGTGCATTTTGCCGCAGACCCTTCCCCTAACACTGATAAACTCCAACCTTGCCCGAGCTGGCCCGCTTTGGCCCAAGGTATTCGACGGGCCAGAAATCCTGGCCGTTGGCCCAGAGTAAGCCCCGATCAAGCCCCGGAAGTGACAGTGGAAACGCGACTGGCCCTGGCACGCACTAGCACGGCTCGGCCCTGGCCCGGCAGTGGAAACGCGGCTATTGATATCACATGCAAATGCAACTTTAGTTTTGTGGGCAGCAAGTTCCCCCAAACAATTTGGCTAATAGAGGTCTATTAGTGGTGGGTCCGCACAAAGTCATCGAGTGTGGAACAGGAAGTGTTAACATCTGGGCAGCTGGCTTATGGCGTGGCAGTGAACTGCAGCACTGAACTCTCTCTCTTTCTCTCATGTTGAGTGAAAACAAACATAACTCTCATGTTTTTGCTTGCTGTATCAGGGTTGAAGAGGTTTGTCTGGCTGCTCTGTGATCGAGCTGCAACACGCTTTGCCTCTCTGACGACCCAGTCTGGATATTGGGGGTCAGGAATGCACTGTGTTTGTTTGATTTGCATCACATTGTGTTCCCCAACATGAAACGGAACTCATTTGGAGACTAATGTGGCGGAGAACTGTCATGCAATTCGACTTGACTGGAAATTCGTCTCAGCTGAGCTACATGGACCAAATAGGCTAAATCAGCCATGACTGTTATTTCTGTCGGTGTAATATGACTGATTAGTAACATTTAGAATAGGTGTACTTTTTGTCACTTTGTTGTCTAAAATAAGTGTTTTTACTGTTTCGCTTGATTTAGTTGTCAAAACTGAACACTATTTGAACACTGAAGTATCACATAAAACTGTATAAATATCAATGCATAAAACATCAGACCAATTTAGGACAAATATTGAGCTAATTTCCCCACTGGGATCAATAAAGTAACTTATATATCTAAGTGGTAACTGCAAACAAACAATGCCAGAACTATTCTCAGAACTAACTTCTCTTTTTGACGTGTGACTTCATTATCAAAGTACTTTTTAAGGCCGTTATACATCAGATGTGCTGCAGTTGACCTCGACACAAATTGGCTAAAATTCATTGTTGTTTTGTAAATGTACCTCATGACTAGAGTTACCCTGTAATTGCTATTGGTCAAGTCCAGGATTGGTTTAGTGAAAGTATTTGGCATAATGAAGCAAATGGGAAAAGATTCCATAACAAGCATTTAAATGGCTTTTTAATAATCCAGTTAAATGTGGTCAACCACAGTGTTTATTTTAGAGAAATTTTAAGAATTTTTATATTCCTACATTCCCTAACATAAAATCGTCTCGCTGTCGCTTGTGTTTAACTTGGATGCTTTAAAGTTCCCTATGAAATTGTTGACGAGTGCAGTTTTCTTTGCTGTTTTGACAGGTTTCGTATTGATCCTTTCGTATTTGACATGCATTCGTAATTTGTTAATTTTTTATGCAACTTCAAGGTTGTAAAAAAGTTTTTTGTTGTTGTGTGATGTAACTGTATATGTTTCAAATGCTTAGCAACGCCCCCAAAAAGTTGCTATCAGGGTACACAATCGGAGTAACTGCCAACAGACGTTAGATTTAGCCTAAGATGTAGCCTTACAAAAAGAGTCTTTAGCTCAATTCCTGGAAATCCTTGCCAGTTTGATGATTAGCGTTGCAAGGGTGGGACAGCTTTACGTCTGACCCTTTTAAGCAAATAACAAAAGCATGACACTGATTAGATGCCATTACCCTGATGATATTGTCAGTGGCAAGCGTTTAATGCGTTTATCCCTAATGTTTGCTGTGCACAATAACTCTATTTTATTAGTAAGAGATGAAATCACTACATTGCAGCCACTTCACAGTTTATTATTTAATACAACAAGGTATTTTTTGGCAAAACAAAAAGTGAGTGCTTTGTCACAAAATACCAAGGTTCATAAACATACAGTAAACTGTTACTTATATCTGGTTGCATCACTTGAGTGCTGGTCATAACTCTGCAAGATTTAAAGGTCGCAATGGGTTTGTCTTATCCTCACAGACCACCTGATCCGAAATGTGTGATTCAGAACATAATGGAAGGAATTATGGGTGTTGTGGGGGTCTGCGTGCATCTAAACAATGTAGTCATCCCAACTCAGTTATCTCACTAACTTGCACTGGCCAAAATTTACAGCACTGGCCAAGATTAAATTTCAGACACCACATGCTCACTGTAATAAGGATCGCTTGTTTTTGTTTAACCACGTTGACATTAACGAGATACTTTGTGCACTTGATTTCCATCTTAATTCGGTATCCTAATTGTGGTCACGGTCAGCCTTTTTAAGTATAAGAGCACATATATGCAATGTGCCCTGATGATTTCCTCAGATTTTTTGCTATCGTTTCATCCTTTGACGACCAGTAGAGGGCAGTGTGACGCGAGACCTTCACATTCAGTCTTGACTCTTGATTGAGACCCTGAAAGTACTGAAGTATCTGCACAGTTCATTCTAGGAGTAGAGAAACGTAACTTTCATAGGATATTAATTTCATTATTTTGGAAGAATCTTACATTTATTTGCAACTATTTTTTTAGTAACACTATTTTACAACTGATTCGTTTATTAATGCCTTATACTGGCAGTTGTGCAGTTCACCTGTAGAGACAAGCTATGAAAATCAAGTGTCTCCCAGGGATTCCTGGTATTTTAGTCTTGCCCTTTGAACGCTGCATACCCATGTAGACCATTGGAATCCCCAACATACCCATGTTTTCTTACCAGAATCAGGAAATAAACGCTGCACTGGCTTCACTGTAATCAACCAGTTATGTACACAAGTAATTTAGTTATTTCATGGAGTGTTTAAAGGGATTTTGCATTCCAGACAACCAGTAAAAACAACCAGTCTCCAATAATATATCCACCTTGTATTTTGGAATATGATAATCAGGCTGGTCATTATATTTTCATTATATATATATATTTTTTATTTGTTATAGAATTATTGATTGTATTTTTGATTGTTGCATTTTGCTTTTTTATTTAATTTATTGTATTATTGAATTGTATTTAATTTTATATTTGATTGTTAATATTTCTAATTATGAATATTGATATGCACAATGCCTTTGAGTCATTGTGATTCCATCTTCTAAACATGGGAAATGAATAATTTCCTCCAATTTTGCGACCACATTTAGATGACGGAGTGAGTGTGCATAACCCGAGTAATATGTGAATAACTCCCTGGCAACCTGCGTCTGATAGAGCAGAGGAAAGGGAGGAGCGGGCGCGTGTCTTTTTACGTAAAAGAGGAAGACCCCACCTCCCCTTCTCGTCCCTCTCCTGTCTGACGGTGCCTTGGACACTCTTCTTCCTGTCTAAAGAAAGGGAGGATGAGAAAGACGGGGGTTAAAACTTGAATTGAAAGACTGTGAGACTAAACGAATGCTTTCTTCTAGCTCATCTGACCTTTGGCCCAAATAAAAGGTGTGATAACTGAGGCCGGTCCAGTTTTGACTGAGGTTAATGTGAAGGGACCCCATGGCTTCCACATGTCACGTGACGCCAAGCAAAGAGTAAGTTTGAAAAGTTTGAAAGAATCTTTCTCAAAATTGCTGACCATGCGTTTTTTAGGCTAACAGGAAAACTTGCTAACAGGATATCCATAATTATCTGCCCATGTGGGACCAAAATAGAAAGGTATCAGAGTAAAGGTGTCTATTGTGTATCCTGTATTCTACACTGCTCAAAATGGTGTTCTTTTGTGTTTTTGTCCCATTTTCTAGTACAAATATCTAAAAGTTCTTAAAGTCCCCCTGTAGTCAATAATTTGATCACTTAAAACTCATCTTTAATCACCAAAATGACATTTTTAGATGTTGTTTCATTGAAAAAAAAATCTTCATGCCTCACAATAGCTTGAATGTAACTACACCCGTGCCTCGTTAAATATACACGGTTCTATGAATATTCAAATGAGCCCCGCCTCCACTCACTCACACCAGATCCACTCGTTGACGATCAAACATTGAACTGATTGGTTTCAAGGTAGTTTGTGACGTCAGAAACACAGCGATTTCAAACCGTGTATTTGAGACTGTCTTTGGTTCACTGCAGTTTTAAGGAGAAAATACTCAGCAATAGACTCATGAATTTACACATGGTTTGTCTTAGAAACACCACACAGAAACAACATTAAAAGCTTGATTTTCACCACTGAGGGACTTTAAAACAAGAAACAATATCTGCCAATGTGGTCTCAAAAAGAATATTGTTTTCCTCTTGAATTAGGATTATTTTTCTGACCCCATTGGCAGATATTTTCCTTGCTTTAACTGTACTGGAAAACAAGGCAAAAATACTGAGGTAGAATATCATTTTTTTTTGCATTGTAAGCCTTTGTATAGACCAGAAGAAAGGTTTTAAATGGATGCCCACACCAGAGGATTGTTTGTGGAAGCCCTTCCTGTTCAAACGCCCACTTATTCTGCCTCATCCTGTTCATCATAGTGAAACAGACCACGTTTGTTTTAATAGTTAGTGATTCAGTACTTGGAAGAACAAATTCCCTGCCAACTGCCATCTGAAAAATTCTGTCTACGTGGGGATTGAAAACCAACATCGCCATAACAGAATTAATCACTTCCCACTATAGTCCACCAGTATTTTCAGGGACATTGGGCATTCGTGAACTTTCTGAAAGTTAGTGAGACGTATGTTAAACGTTACCCGCCCGGGGATGCCTTGGTACGTAAGCCTTCTAGGGTCTGCAGGCAATTAGGAGATGTTCTTTAGAGATTGTAGCGTGGCCGCTGCCTCCCAGCTCAGGGAACCGATGACAGATTAATTTGACTTCAGCTCGGCAACTCCGAGGCCCAGACGGCTGGAAATGGCTAGCGTGGGAGAGAGTGGCAGTGTGCGCGGATTTCCTGCCATGCTCTTGCCTCCTGGAGAACGTTCTCCCAGGAGAGGAATGAAAGACGAACTGAGCTGAGTGCTTCCTCTGTGCGGGGTTGCAGCTGCTTGACTGAGGGCTTTTTTTTCTCCGACAAGTGCTTTGTCAGCATGCCACAACGGCCCGAGTGGTGTGAAGGGTTTGCAATGACAATGGAAGTCCGACTCGGGCCAGAGAGCGAATAACACTTGAGCGTGCTCTAAGCGCTCAGTACTAACATGTCTTTAACTTTAAGAGGTTGTACAGTGACACAAAAGAACGAATGAGTGCTCTATACTGAACAAATGTCAGAAATGTGAGAAACTGTATCTCAAAAGTTGGTTAAACTCGGGAAGTCATGTCGGTTTTTGCTGAAGGGCGAAATATTAAATGGAAGTATCTAACATTGTATGTGGTCTTAGATGGTTGCGTCTTTTGTATCGTGGTTTGATGGTATTGCTTATGCCTTAATAAAAGGCTCATTTCTCAAACTTCCCTTGAGAAATGAGCCAATGGAGGTTTTGCTTCTAGCATTTCCTGTGATGCTAACCACAACATTGATTTACAAATCACAAACAACCACAAATCACAAAGTAAATCGGCATCGTCTGGGTTACATGCATGTCTTTTGACCAAATTTGTTTGGAAACCCTGACCTAAAATGATACCCTTCGTTTAGTGCAGGGTTGCATTTTGCATTGAAATGTTGAATGTCAGCTCTTTAGTTGTCTTATGTTGACTAAGAAGATCTCTCGGTTCAGTCAGTTTGAAGAAAAAAAATGTGTGTTACTGTTCAATGCATATGCAAGAAGAACCAGGGCTTGACAAATGTATTTAAATTTTAATTGAAATATATTTACATTTTATATATACAGTCATGCCAAGTCTGTTTGTTTCATACAAAATGGGAATTTATAAAAATATCTTGTTCAAAAGTTGACATGACATGACGTGACCTGAATGATCCACAACTGTTTGTTTTTGTGTGATGGTTGTTCTTGAGTCCCTTGTTTGTCCTTAGCAGTTAAACTGTCCAATCTTCTTCAGAAAATAATCCTTATTCTTTTCTATAAGAACCAAACTCTTCAGTTTCCCAGCATCTTTTTCATATTTGAACCCGTTCCAGCAGTGACTGTATGACTTTGAGATCCATCTTTTCACACTGATGACAGTTGAGGGACTCAAACACAACTATTAAAAAATGTTAACACATTCACTGATGCTCCAGAAGGAAACACAATGCATTAAGAGCCGAGGGGTAAAAACTTTTTGAATTTGAAGATCAAGGTAAAGGTCTTCTGTTGCTTCCGAAGGGCAGTACTAATTAAAAAAATTGGATATTTAAAAAAAATACGAATAAAATTGGACATCTTCATCCTGTTCAAAAGTGTTCACCCCCTGGCTCTTAACAATGCACCGTGTTTCCTTCTGGAGCATCAGTGAATGTTTGAACCTTTTTCAATTGTTGTGTCCCTCGGTTGTCCTATATTGCTTATGTGACTAATAGTCTTTTTCTATTGCAGTACTTTCAGAAAACAGAATGGACTGTACTACGAACCAGTGTCTACGATTATCTCAAGCTATTATCTCAAGCTGTAGGACATTGTCCGTGAATCTCTTTTAATAGATTTGTCAGTTTTGGGGGTGTTTGCAAAAGAGAATGTTGCAGTGTAATGGGATATTTTATTAAAGGGTAAGTTCGGTATTTTACACTTTAAGCCCTGTTTAGATCGTTAAAGATCGTTTCTGATGAAATAGAACGGTTAAGATTAAAATTTGGACACATGCTGCTGTCCCGAGAAATTTCGGTTTCTGTGGTCGCACCCCCCCACCTCTACAATGGTTGCATAGGTGCACAGAAACAATCCTTCATAAAACACATTAAACTTTAGTTTACAAAGAGGTGAAACTCACCGAGTGGTCAGGGGTGTTTACTGATATGCTCACACAAAAATCGCTGCAAAAGATGCTTTCCAACAGGTTTTATCGTAGTTTTTGTCCGACTCCATTTGACTTGGACAAAAACTACAATTTTATTCTATGTGTTTTATGAAGGATTGTTTCTGTGCACCTATGCAACCATTGTAGAGGTTGGGGGGTGCGACCACAGAAACCGAAATTTCTCGGGACAGCAGCATGTGTCCAAATTTTAATCTTAACCGTTCTATTTCTTCAGAAACGATCTTGAAACAGGGCTTTAAGTGTAAAATACCGAACTTGTCCTTTAAGAAGTTGAACACTTCTCTAAATGAATACCTGAAGAATGCTAGAACCAACTACTTCTCTCAGCTAATATCTTCTAACAAGAAAAACCCTAATTTTTTATTTGATACCATTAATTCTATTGTTTCTCCATCTGTTTCTCCAACTACGGTGCTCTCTTTGACAAATAGCAATGTATTTCTTAACTTCTTTGTTGAGAAAATTAAGGATATCAGAGCTACCATTTTACCCCCGCCTGCACACAAGGCCTGTACTTTGGGTCTTTACTATCCGTGTTTCTCTTTTAAACTTGTGTCATTATTCGATGTCTCTACTCTATTAGATAAGCTGAAACCATCTTATGGCCAGAGTGATGTTCTTCC
Organism: Chrosomus eos; assembly: GCA_036326025.1. Classification (NCBI taxonomy): domain Eukaryota; kingdom Metazoa; phylum Chordata; class Actinopteri; order Cypriniformes; family Leuciscidae; genus Chrosomus; species Chrosomus eos. The sequence continues at coordinate 4,638,964 of CM070829.1, read as the reverse complement.
AACTATGCTGTTTAAGCAGGTTTTTGATAGTATTGGCCCCTGCGTTGTAGAAATGATTAATACTTCACTTTTCACTGGGGTGGTTCCTGACTTTTTTAAACATGCGATTGTTGAACCAGTTCTTAAAAAGCCCAGTTTGGATCCATTGCAACCCTCGAATTACAGGCCGATATCTAAACTCCCTTTTATGGCTAAGATTTTAGAGAAAGTGGTAGCAGAGCAGCTTACTACCTTCTTAGAGAATAATGATATTTTTGATAAATATCAGTCAGGTTTTCGTAAAAAACATTCTATGGAAACTGCACTGGTGAAAGTTTCAAGCGATATCTTGATGTCTGCTGATTCTGGGAAGCATACAGTGTTAGTTTTGCTGGATCTTACATCTGCCTTTGACACTATTGACCACAATATTATGCTTAATAGACTACAGGCTCTATTAGGAATATCTGGATCAGCTCTGAAATGGTTTTCATCTTACCTTACTGGTAGAAGTTTTAGTGTTTATATAAATCAGAACATGTCAGATACTGCAGGTTTATTGAGTGGTGTTCCGCAGGGTTCTGTCCTGGGACCGATTCTTTTCCTTCTGTATATGCTTCCTTTAGGACAGATTATAAGCCAGTTTCAAGATGTCTCTTATCACCTGTATGCAGATGACATTCAGTTATATTGCTCCTTTAAGCCCACTGAGTTATTTAAATTGTCATCTTTAATGAACTGTCTGAGTAGGATTAAGCAGTGGCTAAATGACAACTTTTTAATGTTGAATTCAGCTAAGACTGAAACTTTAATCATTGCCCCTGAGCAGAGCATCCCTCAGATAAAGAAACACATTTGTGACTTAGGTTCGTCTGTCCAGCCCAGTCTCAGGAGTCTGGGAGTTGTTTTTGATGCGGCCATGTCTCTGGAGAAACATTCGAAACATCTTATTAAAAACTGTTTCTTTCAGTTAAGTAACATTTCTAAGATAAGAGCCTTGGTGTCAAAAGCCGAGCTAGAGATGATCATTCATGCTTTTATCTCGTCTCGCTTGGACTATTGCAATAGTCTTTTTATTTGCCTTAATAAGAAGGATCTTGGACGTCTTCAGACTGTCCAAAATTCTGCTGCTAGGCTTTTAACCCACACGAGTAAAAGGGCACATATTACTCCAGTTTTAGCTTCACTCCATTGGTTACCAGTGCTATTCAGAATGCACTTCAAAATTTTGGTCCTAACTTTTAGAGCCCTACAAGGACAGGCACCCTCATATATCTCTGACCTGATACAGCTGCGTACATCCTCACGTAGTCCGAGATCAACAGGTCAGAAACTATTAGTTGCCCCCTTTGCACATTTTAAAACTAGGGGGGACCGTTCATTCCAAGTTGTTGCACCCAGGTTGTGGAACGCTTTGCCTCCTTCCATACGCTGCTTGGATTGTGTGGAAAAATTTAAAAGTCAGCTGAAAACTTTGCTTTTTAAAGAGGCTTTTGATTAGTCTGGAGGATGGTCGAGGCTGGTCTAATGTGTATGTGTATGAGTGTTGCTTATTTTACTTATATTTTATTTTATTTTGTTCTGTGATTGAAATGTATTTATGAGAGCTGCTAATGCTTCCTTTTGTTGTGGAGCACTTTGTGATCTTCATCTGAGAAAAGTGCTATACAAATAAATTTTACTTACTTACTTACTTACAACTATAGAAATTGCATTAGTTATTGGTGTTGTCTTTGACTTGAACTTTTGTAATCGTACTGTACAACTGTTTTAATAGCTCAACCAATCGTTAGATCGAATAAAGTGGACCACAATGTCTTAACATTTACCTGACAATCTAATCTGGCAAAATAAAGCGTTTTCTCCCTACATGTTTGCTTGTATGACTCATTTAGTTCTGCAAAAGTCCAGATAAAGGTTAAGATTCTGAACCCTATATGGACCTTTCGCGTAGATCCAGTATGGGTGACATAATTGGAATAACAACAGCCCATTTTTTGGATGACTATGTCATCAACACTTCGAGAACACCAGCACCAACAGAATTTTCTCCACCTGAGCTAAGAGTGCTGATTTTAACATTTTCAAACCCAACAACCTCTAACAGGAAGTACATTTATTCCACACCTATAAAACCTGTTCCCATGTGTCACATGATATAATGAATGGGTTAAGAAAAGCATTACAACTCCTCAGCACCATCAGTATGGATGCACTGAGGGATGTTTGAGGAATGCAAGGGTTTTAAACACTGAACAGATGACCGACAACATGTGTTTGTGCGTGATGAGATGAAATTTAAACTACAGTGCTTAAACAAAAGGAAAAAATGTTTATTGTAAATGTGAAAATGCTACCTATATAAACCAGTGAAAATTGGATTAGTTTGTTCGTTGAAAGAGGCAAACAAAACTGAATTAGACTTGGACCGGCACAACGGAACATTTGAATAATCCCGTATGGCTCAGTGTTTACCTGTTTATGCTTTCAGATAATCTCAGGGTTGTTTAGATCAGTAGTACTCAAGCATTTTGTATGTCTGATGCAGTGGGCTACATTGGACTTTAATTATGAGAAGCACAAATTTATATTAAACAAATCTTTTTTTTTTTTTACATTGTACATTAAATATGTTAATTATTAAAAATTTGTAGAATGATGTGACCCGCTAGCCTGGTTAAAACCAGACCATTCTCACTAGTAACTGAGTTATGCCCTGGCAAAGCTTCATAGACCCATCATTTCCACCAACGGACGTCGCTCAAATGCCTCTGGGCGCAAATTGGATAGAGCTAAAACCAATCAGAGCGATGAAGGAGATGACATATGTATGCAGAGCGACCGAGAAACATCGAGTGTTGTTCTTTGCTCGGGTTTTAACAAAAAGGAAACATTCAAATCGCTTAAAGCTACACTGTGTAACTTTTTTAGTTTATTCTTAGCTAAAAACACTTAGTTCTTTTCTTAAAAAATATATGTGCTCATTAATGTATATTTACTTCGTTCAAGTAATAAAGTATTCTCGTGAGTGTATAATATGCCATTGAAAATACATACGGGTAAGGGGTTCTAATGTTGGTCGCCATGTTGCCCCTCCATCTTGAAAGTACATTAGCCAAAGAGGGACATTCAAGCTTCGCCTTTCGCGTTTTAACACTCATGGACGAGGTCGAACTGGAAGCCATGTTAATCTTGGACTACATTGGCCACCATAGGAGTTAAAACGAAATCGGAATTGAGAGGAACAGAAACTAATATTCACTGGATGGTCATATACCTTTTCACCGCTAGACGGGGGTAAAAATCACACAGTGTAGCTTTAAAACAGACGCGATAGCTGATTCGAACCATTCGAACGAGTGCTGTTCCACGGCGGCATTCATCTTTGTAATGTACACAATCTGCTTCATCGTCGCTGCGCTGTCGTCATCGTGTAAAGCCCGCCCCAACGTTTCTGATTGGTGTCTCGATTTCGACGGATTAGAAATGGGCTTGAATGAGCTTTTTGCCAGACTTACTTGCAGAGCAAATCTAAATTTGCCGGAAGTTGTCTGGGTTTTCCCAGGCAAGTGTCCCGCCACTGTTGGTACAAGTGCAGTTTGAGAGTGATAAAAAACTCTTTGTCTTCTCTTTAAAACGAATGAATTTGCTCACAGATTTGTATCAATGATCTAAACTACATGTATGCCATTGTCCATAACTCAAAGTGATTACAAAACATGCTATTAATATTTAACGAAAAACCAGAGAGGATTTGCTTAAATGGGTGGATGCCATGTGACAAACCAATGCTAAAGTTCACCAAAAAAGCCCCTTTGGGCCATTACAAAGATTATTTTATATGCACATCATTATTTCACAGGCACAGAGGAGGTTGTCTTAATTGCATTTGTAATGTAGCTGGAATAATCACTATTTTTGGAAATGGAATTCTAGTGTCACTTTTCAGTTTGGATAGGCAAAAAAGGTGCAATGTGCTGGCAGACCCCTGCGGCATTTAAGTAAAAGCACCAAATAATCAGACTGTTAAAAGAAATGGGATTTTGGCAAATGCACTCTGAATTCATTCCCTCTCCCTGTCACATCCAATAGACTTTAATGGAATACTGAGAGGTAGAGGAATTCACCGAGGTTCTATATATTAATTTTAAATTGGGTATAAAGAACAAGTTTACTGCATACAGTACCTAACAATGCTATTCTCGGGCTGTTAGCGTATTACAGCATGTGCTGTGGGACTTCTGGAGGGGGCTAGATCTAGGAACTGGAGAATGGTGCTGTTTTCAATTAGCATGCCAGTCTGAATGGCATGTTCGGCTGACTGGGCTTTACAAGCGGCGAAACACAGGGGTCTATGGGAGTCGTGCGTGCCTGCCTCTATCAGCACCCCTGCAACCTGTTCTGAAAAAGAGACAGTAGCAGCGCTCTGATTCTCAAGGTCCCTTATTAGTGTTCACTGCTCCCTACATACTCCACAAAAGTTCAGTTCACTTACAATGACCCTGGATCACAAAACCAGTCACAAGGGTACTTTTTTTTTTTTTAAAAATTGAGAGTTATGCATCATCTGAAAGCTGAATGAATAAGCTTTCCATTGATGTATGGTTAGGATAGGACAATTTTTGGTCGAGATACGACTATTTGAAAATCTGGGGGTGCAAAAAAATTTAAACATTGAGAAATTCACCTTTAAAGGTGTCCATTTATGTTCGCGATTGTGCTGCATTCACTCACAAAAAAATATATATTTTTTTATATTTGTGGTTTGAAATTTACAAAATATCTTTACTTAATAACCTAATGCTTTTTGGCATAAAAGAAAAATTTATCATTTTGACCCGTACAATTTCTTGTTGGCTATTGCCACAAATATAACAGTGCGACTTGGGACTGGTTTTGTGTTCTAGGATCACATATTGAGGATGTGGATGTGATGGGATGGATGGAGGGATGGATGGATGGATGGATGGATGGATGGATGGCTCTACTACAAAGCCAGACGTCTCATTCCTGCTGAAGTGAATTCCAGGAACAAATAAGGCAAGTCATACAGTTCATTACCAATTAGACCACTTTATTATACCCCTTTAAAATCCAGATTATTTATTCTATAGATTGAGTTCCGCTGAGCAATGAGCAAATAAACAGAATTGAAAACAGCCAGACAAGTTCAGCGTCCAGCTGTGATAGATTATATAAAAATGTGAGCATGGAGATAAATGACATTTTAACAGAGCTGATTTACTGTGTTGCCATGATTCTCAAAGCTTTTACAACTTATATAGTTTGTATAATGTCATCTGAGCAATATTGTCAAGTGCTGAAAAGCCTTTTTATTTATTTTAATATGGAAGATTTTTGCTTTGTCTTACATTGTTTGTCTTAGATTGATTTTCTTTTGGTTTTTCAGAGAAACGGCAAGGTGTCAGATGCGTTATGGTTAACATGATAAAAACATACTGAATTGCTTAGATTTTTTCATGCCCTAGCACTTCTCTGAGAGAATTTACTTACCAGCACATTAGCCTGGTTAATAACTTTTACCATCATCCCCGGAGCCAAACACGCTTTGGAGTCTGATTCCTTTTCATAAAGCAAAATACTTTGATTTGCCAGGCTTTAAAGGGGCTCTGAGGAAAGAGGAGGCCCTGCATGGTTGTTTGTGAGAGGCAGAATGAGCTTTTTATCCCAGTTTTTTTGGCAGCACAGCCAGCAATAGAGGCCCTCAAAAGAGTCCATATAGAAGCCCAAATGCTCAGTAGGCTCTTCACATTTTCCCAGGCGAGAAATCCTGTGCTACTTTTGTTCCATTCGTTTGCGCAACCCGGGCAGGACGAGTGAACTTCTTTCTGGATACAGTGTTCATCGCTGATGACAGAACACACATGATTGACCATAATGTTCCAGATTATTTGAAGCAATTGAAACGTGGCCAAATCACTCGGTCAAACAGTGCTTCTTTCATGTCTATGTTATAGGTCATTAACCCTGGCAACAAACTAGTTAGTTGTTTTCATCAGTGAAAACTCCAACAGAGGCTTGAAAACCTGTTTGTCCAAGTTTATTTTCTATTAAATCATTTATTTTCTATTCTAGTGTCTTATCTCACCCGAGTAGTGAACTTGTATAGCCAGAGACTGTATATTGTATGTTGGTAATCCGTTTTTAACTGCAAACAGCAAAAAATAAATCTCCATCAGTGATATTGAATGTTAGGTCAGTGCTGAATGTATTGATCCAGAAATCAAATAATAATTTGATGGCAAAATGTCAGACTTAAGGGCAGCTAGCCTAATTACCGGACACTTCTGTACTCATATAATGTATTGACCTTCAACAGTGATATTGTACAACTATATGTAAGTTAGAACTGAGTCTGCTCATGAAAAATGATGATGTTTGTCATATGCACATGTAAGGAGATTATAGAAAAGCATAAAAAGTCTATTAAAAATATTTTGGTCGCTTTAGCAAGCCCTAGAGTTAATGCATTATTGATTTAAATTAAAAGTCGTCACGAAATGAAAATTTGCTTTATATATTTTCTTATTGTAATTGACCATGTAATTTTAATCAATCTCATAACTCAATCGTCCAGTTGAACGAGTTTCTCTCTGGTGACCAATGGCAGACTTCTCCAATTATTTTGTCCACTTAAACCCCGCCCCCTGTCTTACGATCATCTGCAAGCATCCAATCAACAACCAGTGGATATAATTAAATCCCACACTACAAAGATCAGTTACTACTTCTTCATTGTGACTTTACCAAAAAAAAGTGTGATTTTGACCAGTTTATTCAGCATCTCTTAAACCTCATTCTAAGCATGCAGATGTTCTGGTACTTCAAAATGGCTGGCAATGAACAGACATAGATTTGGAAGTAAGCTTGAGTAAGTCCCTAATCGAGGTAAAAAATAATTTGCTCATCCATAATTCGACAGTGTGTATTTTGTGCTTAGACATGGCTTTTACTACCTACAGACCAAGTAAAAACAAGGGGGAGTTTTTTTAAAAAGTGACTACCAGTGCATGAACTTTCTTCTTCTCGTGCTGGTCACTATCCTACCATTCCCGTTTCTTGTAAATTATTGTTTTCCGAAAAAGATTATAGGTTGACTCGAATGATAGTTCATCTCTTACTGGAACTCATTTCCACTGACGTGATCATTAGGTCACCTCGCAGGTCAACTTAAAACAGAGTCTTCAGGCCTCTCATGCAATATCTAAGCTGAGGACAGTAGTAAACCTGACACTTGTTCAAGTTGTTAAAGAAATTACTTAATCTCCAGGCAGGGGTGACTCAGTCATCTATGAAAGAGTAACATGGTGCACAAAACAAAAGGCTCGGACAGGATTAAGCTGTCAGTCTCTCATGCTATGGAGCTGGGTGCCGCTCCAGACTAATGACCTGTAACTGGGACTCAGAGGAGAGCTCTTCCCCTGCCCCAGGAAAACCAGTCTCAATTAGACAAAGACCTCCTCTCCGGAAGCTTGCAGGACAGAGTTTACCAAAACATTTACTTCCTTCCTTCTAAGTTGCATCTTCCTCTACTTTACAAACTGTTTACAAAGGTACAGAACATGAGTGATCTTTTTTATCTCTTAATTATTGTGGCGTAATATGATCTCAGGCTGTCGAGAATAGGTTTATTGACTGATAAACTGGAACTAGGGGTGTAACGATACCCTTGTGTCACGATTCAAATACATATCACGATACTGAACTCACGATACGATATTATTGCGATACTCCAAGACATATGATAAAAGGTTACAAAAAATGTACTGTTGATTAAAATGCTAACTTTGATATTACATTGTGGGTTTAAATGAATAGGCTTGGACTATGTGCTTTTAACCCAAGGACAATGGTGACACCAGAATAAAAATATTAATGATTCTGAAGCTGAAAATACAGAATTATTTTAGACGAATATTCTTGCACTTTTTCACTGACTAGATATATTTCAAATAATGTTGGACACTTTTTACTGGTCAGGTAACAAAAGACATTTGGTATTATCAGGACCCACACATATTCCCCCATTGCATTATTATACATTATATTCAACATGTAGTACTGACACTAAAACTCTTAAAACTTTCATTTTTTTCTCACACAGTAATTTTTTGTTTTGGGAGGGGGGGGGGGGACTATCCACGATACATATTGTCACTATCCACGATACGTATTGTTGCATTTTTGTATTGCGATATATTATGGCACGATATATTACACCCCAAACTGGAATGGAATTATAGAAATGCTCACGAATGCAATTGTCTCTTAGGTTTGGACCGAAAGCTTGAATCATGGAATTCTGCAGTCTAGCAATATTATTTGATCATATTCCTGGTCAGGCCGTTATTTAAATTTCCAACCAACAAACAATTACGAGTTATCAAGCCGGGAAACAACAGACTAATGATGTCAGTGGAAAAGCTGTGGCCAAAAGCTAAAACACTGCGGGATATCGGTCAGCTCTTGGATTGTCACTGTTGAATAGGACTCCTTCATGACTGCACGAAAACTTCTGCATTATTGCTAACAGATGGAGAACAGAAGAAAAGCTGCAATTCTATCTATTTATCATATCATATCTATCGTTCTATGGTATCTATCAATATATCTGTCTGTCTGCGTTTGATGAACTATCTATCTGACTGTGTAAAATCTTGCATTAAAATGAAAAGAATCACAACTATGCATTGCTAAAATAGAGAGCTACTTTAATTGAGAGTTATAGAAAGTGAGCAGCGATGCATTGTGGGTAATTGTTGCTTATGTTATGCTGAAGCCACAAAGTAGAGCCTCTTGTGGATATATCATTAATCAAAAATTAAAGTATATCATTAATCAGCTAAAAGAACTAGGCACCATTATCACAGGATCTTTAGTTTTAAGAAAGGCTAAAATGTCATCTCGAAATACCAAGAAAACAATGGGATTGGAAATATAGTAATATATGCAGTTAATGGACTACTGTGCATGTATGCATGTCTTGACTCTGCATTGTAAATTCCATGGGCCTATTTAAAGTATGTTTGAAGTAATTGCCAGATGGATTTGTGATCAAGACTATTAAAAAACAGAACATAAAAAGCCAAACATTTGTGCTGTAAAACAAAGACTGAAAGGGAGAACAGATGTATAGCAGATACTTGGTGTTGAATTGTTTTTAAATTAGAGCAGTTTCTTTGTGATCTTAGCAGTAATTATCATCCTAGCATCCTTCACGTCTGCAACCAGCTCACGTAAACATGTTTGGCTTATTCTTCAGTTGAGGGAACTTTTCTGATTAGAATAAATTCCTTTCTCCAGATTAGAAAGTAGACAAAGTACAATCACCCACATCTCATAAGGTAACACCAACATTAAAGTTTATATCATCATTTAACACTGGCTTTACTGCATTTATCTCCGGCTTGAAATTGATGTACTTTGCTAGCCGGAGTTAGCAAACAACATGTTAGTGGATTTAATCCTCCTTAGTGTCAGGGAGAAAAACTAGGCCTATACTGTATATCTTCTTCTTCTAAACCACATTAATGAATCCTTGCCTTATAACTTAGTACAGAGGCGTGCTTTGAAATAACTGTAGAAGTAAAAGGAGTTATTAATAGTATAATATTAATAATAAAAACTGCCCGTACTCTCTGACTTGCAAGTGTACTGTGTTATATACAATGTTATATAGCTTGTGAATAAATATGGCTGTGGTCATTTAAAAAACAAATCATCAGTACTGAGCAGATTGTTCCAGATTCGATACAGCAGATCAACCAGTAAATGTCTCTCAAATCAACTAAAGGAAAATTAATCTCTTAAAATAAACAAAGTAACAAATGTTTAAAAATTCCCTTATTGTAATTTCCCTGTTAATAAAGTAAAAATGGTGCAAACGTCTCTGCCTCTCTCTGCTTTTAAAGTCTACCATTAGTTGCAAATATTAAAAAGATTTATTATGTTCCTTCCTCTGCGTCACCTTTCCTCACCTCTTCTCACCCAAAGCGTTTGTTCTGTCACTGCATGACATAAAACATATGCTAAGAGAACCGAGAATCTGGGGCAATGTGAGATATTATTAAAATATTATTGTCCAGGTTGCACACATATTTCATATTTAAGTACTGTAATTTATGTTTTTTCAGGAAAATCCTGTGATACATATGTGGGAAATGCACTTCTCATCATCTATGAGTAAGCAAAAGTATATTTTAACTCTTGTAGTCCTCTATTAATGGGGATTTCATTTTATTCTGCTTTTGTAATATGCTTTAAATAATAAAGGCATATTTCAGTGAAAAAGTAAAATTCATAAAAGTTATTATTTACACACCCTTATTGGTAACAATTCACAATAAGGTTCAATTAGTTAACATAAGTTAATGCATTAACTAACAATGACCAATACATGTGTTACAGTATCTTATATTGTTAATCTTTTAAACATAATCTGATAAAAGAAATACAACTATTCATTGTTAGTTCGGGTCTATTAAAAAATGTGAACAGATACAACTTTTGGTAGCAATGTGATTTTAATACTTTTTATAGTTAATGTTAATTAATGTTAACAGTGTGTGTGTGTGTGTGTGTGTGTGTGTGTGTGTGTGTGTGTGTGTGTGTGTGTGTGTGTGTGTGTGTGTGTGTGTGTACGTACATACAGTATTAAGGTAGATAACATGCAGATAAATTACTGCAGAATTGAACTATTTCTTTAGTATATGTCCAAATAACCTAGACTTGTTTTTTTATTTGACCATATTATTCAAGCATACCGTAAATGTGATTTTATCACCGAAAAGTTTGAATCATGGCACGTGATGAGACATTCTGCTCTACATTCGGGCCTGTGTTTGATAGCCCACCCATCCGACGGCTGCCAGCTCTGTAAACATTTACTCATGCTATTAACACAGACCACTGAATTCAGCACTGTCTGACCACATATTACATAGCAGCTATAGTTAGAATATAATGTCTGACTTGTACTGGGAGCATTGTAACATACACAACCAATTCATGACTCATTGTAAACAACACAGAAACAAATACACAACAGGGACGGGACATATTAAGGCCCTTTGATATGTGAACAGGGCTCCATGTTAAATAAAACTCTGTTTACAGATCCAAGAACCAAAAACACATTGGCTGCTCTCCCATTCCCATGCGTTGAGCACAAAATAAGCTGTGAGATATGCATAGGATGTGGAATATAATGCTCTGGTAATTACAGGAATCTACAGGAGAATGACGGCACAACTCAGTCACTTCATAGTTCGCTACTATGTCTAAATTAAGATCTGATGAGTCAGAAAGACTGGTAGAGGAGACCTGTTAACATTGAGGTTACATCTGCCTCAAAAAGGTATTTGGACACTTAATTCATGCTGACAAATATTGTTATTATATTATAATATATTATATGGTATGTATTGTATCGTCATATATCATATCTAAAACACCCCATTTATCATATCTAATTTGTAAAACACCTCATATATCATCTCATATAACACTTTAAATATCATATCTTATACATATAACACCTCATATATCATATCTAATATAACACCATATATATATCATATCTCATATATCATATCATATATTTTTTTTAAAGAAATTAATTATTTTATTCAGCAAGAATGCATTAATTTGATTAAAAAATGACAGTGAAATACTTTTACATTGTTGCCAAAATTTTAGTTTATGTGAATTTTTTTATTCATCAAAGAATCCTGAAAAAAATACATCATGGTTTCTACAAAAATATTTAGCAGCACAATCATTTTCAACATATAATGTTTCTTGAGCGGCAAATATTAGAATGATTTCTGTAGGATCATGTGACTGAAGACTGGAGAAATGATGCTGAAAATTCAACTTATTTTCAGTTAATTTAAATAGCAATAATTCACAATATTACTGTTTTTAATTTTTTGTCAAATAAATGCAGCCTTTGTGAGCATAAGACTTCTTTTAAGAAAATATAACTGCGAAACAGTATAGCATACTGTATTTATTTAAAAAATGTATCTAATATTAAAATTATCTAGACGATTTTAAGTGTAATCTAAGTGTCTCAATACATTTTGTGGACCACTGCATCAAACCTGTAGTTGCTCATGTTGCTGTTGTTGTGGTACTTTCTTGTGTAATTAAAAAACTCGGTGATTTTTTTACTATAAAAGGCCATTGTGTATTGTATAGGCAGAACTAATGATTTCTTGATGTAGTTTCAACAAGGCAGAGAGCAATAAGCTTCTGAGATAAAGATGGCCCGATTAAATATTGATTTATCATATGAGATTTTTTTGCAGTGACCAATCTGTTTTGTTTAAAAAGAGCGACACAAATACAGATGTCATCAGTTTCATGGATGTGATAATATCAGATAATCTTTCTTTGAAGTGAGCCTACAGCTCTGGATTGTCTTAAAAGGGAAGGTAACATCAAGAGGACTACATCATTATTTAATCATCTGATTTTTATTTTTGGAGGTGAACCTTTTAATAGCCGATCAAAAAGCTTTCCGATGAGCAACAAAACTCAGCTGTGAAACACACCTGCGATTAGAGGCAATATTTTGTCATGGGAATGAAACAATAAAATCCAATAGGTTTCAAAAGCTAAACTAGCCAACTAGATTTTTACATGTTCGAAAGAAACTGAATTTTTGGTGCAAAACAAACCATGGTGATGTAAGGTATTCTGGGTGGTTGCCACTGAGATGTTAATGTGTTGCTAGGTGGTTGCTACGTCGTTTCTGTAGTGTTCTGGATGGTTGCCAGGGAGTTGCTAGGTTGTTGCTGTGCTTCAGGAGGGTTTGTTTAAATCCCATACACCAAAGGATTGTCATTCTTGCCTTAAAGGGATAGTTCACCCAAAAATGAAAATTAAGTCATTAATTACTCACCCTCATGCTGTACCAACCCCATAAGACCTTCGTTCATCTTTGGAACACAAATGAAGATATTTTTGATTAAATCTGAGAGCTGGATCACTCCTCCATAGGCTTCCTAAGGGATTGAAACTTGCCGGCCTAGAAAGTCATTGAAGAAAATATTTAAATATTTAATGTGCCTACAGTGGCTAGATCTTAAGTTTATCGAGCTACGAGAATACTTTTTGAGCGCAAAAAAAAACAAACTAAAATAGCGACTTTATTCAAGTATTCTCTTGGGCCTGGAGATTTCACGTAGTGTTATTGTGCAACGCTTCTGGTTGAACGTCACATGCATCATCACACCATGAGCAGCGTCGGCCAATAGTGAGCCTACGTGTGACGTATAACACAGAAGCGCTGCGCTGTTACACGACGTCAACAGCTTAGGAGAAAGACACGGAAGAGAAGAGATGGTTGAATGGTCGTTATTTTAGTTTTTTGCGCGCAAAAAATATTCTCATCGCTTGATAAACTTAAGATTGAGCCACTGTAGCCATTTGGACTATTTTAACAATGTCTTTAATGACTTTTCGGGGCTGTCAGGTTTCAATCCCTTAGAAGCCTATGGAGGAGTGATCCAGCTCTCAGATTTAATCACAAATATCTTCATTTGTGTTCCGAAGATGAACGAAGGTCTTACGGGGTTGGTACAGCATGAGGGTGAGTAATTACTGACTTTATTTTCATTTTTGAGTGAACTATCTCTTTAACAAACAGCACTAGTTAGCAAAAATCTCTCCTCCTTGCACAACACTGTCAAATGCATTTAGAGAGAGAGGAGAGAGAGAGAGAGAGAGAGAGAGAGAGAGAGAGAGAGAGAGAGAGAGAGAGAGAGAGAGAGAGAGAGAGAGAGAGAGAGAGAGAGAGAGAGAGAGAGGAGGGAAATAAATATAACCACATGCTACTCATTACAGGTCTGTTGCATTGTATTGGAGGAGGAGATCTGAGGGGAATCCTTCACCTGTGGTTTAAATGCTTCTCTCAGACAGTTGAAACTGTACCGTTTCCCCTCGTTCTGGCCTATTTTGGTCACATGGTTTGAAAATGCACTATTCTGATCTTAGTAAAGCACTTTGAATCGATGGTGAGTGTGACCAGTCCTACTCGCCCCGCTCCGAGCTGGATTTGAACCTGTGTCTCCAGCATGGAAGGCGACCGCGCTAAAAAAGTAGGCTTAAAGGGATAGTTCACCCAAAAATGAAAATTAAGTCATTAATTACTCACCCTCATGCTGTACTAACCCTGTAAGACCTTCGTTCATCTTCGGAACACAAATGAAGATATTTTTGATTAAATCTGAGAGCTGGATCACTCCTCCATAGGCTTCCTAAGGGATTGAAACCTGACGGCCCAAAAAGTCATTAAAGAAAATGTTTAAATATTTCATGTGCCTACAGTGGCTCCACTATAAGTTTATCAAGCGACGAGAATACTTTTTGTGCGTAAAAAAACCCCAAAATAACGACTTTATTCGACTATTCCATTACTTCCTTGTGGGCCTGAGACGAGAGTTCAAGAGATTTCCAGGACGCATGCGCGAGAACTGAGATGAGGATGTTGTAGAAGTAGTAGAAGAAGAACGTCCTCATCTCAGTTTTCGAAGATGAACGAAGGTCTTACGGGGTTGGTACAGCATGAGGGTGAGTAATTAATGACTTAATTTTCATTTTTGGGTGAACTATCCCTTTAAACCGCAGTCTCAGGCTTCAGTCGCTAGTGCACCTCTTGAGGGAGGTTTACTCGCACTTACCAGCTGGCTTCCGTTACATGAGGACTAAAGACAGGCTGTGAAATTAGCGATGAAGAGTTTTTATGAAGTACATGAAATCTAATAACGGTTCCGTGGACAATGCCAATCACACTGTCACGAGAAACAAAGCAATTAGATCTCACCAAATACATAATGTGTGAGGGCGTAGGTCTTGTTATAATTGCTCTCACTTTAATGTGTTAATTTAGCGAGGTTCTTTAACGTTTTTAAAATAATATGCAGTTAAATTAATCTGTATCATGTAATTAATTTGATTTGGGTTTTTTCGTTATTGAAAGAAAATGTGGATTTTTGTGTGTTTGAAAGAAGATTCTTATGCTCACCAAGGCTGAAATTATTTGATCAATAATGCAGTAAAAACAAGAATAGTGTGAACTATTATTACATTTTAAATATACTTCTATTTTCTATTTCAATATATTTTAATAATTTATTCCTGTGATGGCAAAGCTGAATTTTCAGCATCATTACTCCAGTCTTCAGTGTCACATGATTCTTCAGAAATCACTATAATATGCTGACTTGCTGCTTACAACATTTCATATTATTATCAATGTTGAAAACAAGTTGCTACTTAATTTTTTTTAAACAGTGCTAAAAAAAAATCAGGATTCTTTGATAAAATATATACTTTCTAACTTTAAGAATTGTTTGATCGATTTAATGCAGTCTAGCTGAACAAAGCATCAATTTCTTCAAAAATAAAGATTCATAGACAAACTTTTGAACTTTTTTTATGTGTTATGCACATATGTACATATTTAGTAAATCCTTGTTTTTGGCACAAAGGATTTTACAGCGAATTCAGACATTACTAAGCAGCTTTTAAAACAATCAAATCTTTCTGTAACAGGTGCAGAAACACACGAAGAATTTAATATTGCTATGAATCAGAATTTTGCGAGAAACATTTACCACTGCATTTATGTATTTCCAGGAGAGGGATTATGGGAAAGTGTTGTTTGTCCTAATCAGATTCAGTCAAGATTTGAGGGGCTTTAGCTGCGTTCTGAAGAGTAAGTCTCTCCGTGACGTGAGTAGACGTTAAGGCGTATTTTGCATTCTGACAAATTATGTTTAAACCTCACTGATACTAAATATTTTGCAGCTGACTGTGTGTCTTTGGCACAGTGCTTGAGACTGATTTACAGCGAGCACGTGTGTTTGTTTACTTCTGGGAATGGGAGAGAGGGCCAGAACGGGTGAGCATGAGGGTCTCGAATATGCAGCTTCGCCCGGGCCGACTCTGACCCGCTCTCACTCTCTGTCCAGAAACATTATGCTTGGAGCTCGGCCCTCCAAAAAGCCTGTTTCATGATATTTATTTAAAGTTGCATTCAGGCTCTTCCTCATTCCAGTTGATTTAGACTTTATAGTGACACCTACTGGTGTGGATGCATGAAGTTGTTTACTAGCTGCTGCCATGACTGTCGTGTGTTTGTCCTCTGCGCTTGACATCCTGACGTTTAAACTCGGTGGCATGTGAGCTGCATCGCAACTTTTTCCAGCATAGGGAAACTGTTTGTTTGGACATTTTATTTTTCCACTGGACTGTCTGGTTGCACACATGCCAATACATCAATCCAGAAAATGCTGTTGACTCAGGCTCCGTTGTTATGTTGTGTCTGTGGTTTGTATATTGTATATGATGTTATATTGTTTGGTTTGCTTGTTCTGTTTAGATGTACTTAGATGTTTATGCTTTGTAAAGCGCCTTGAGCGCTGAAAGTGCTGTATAAAGCAAACATATTGTTGTTATTAAAACTAGCAGGTCATGTGATCTCAACATGGCGGCGCCCATGAGCTGGTGACCCGCTACATGGAGGATAAAACTGAAGACTAAAATGACTAGGGTCTTCATCTCTTGTAAGTATATATAATTTAATTAAAAATACTTTAATTTAAGTATTGAAAAAAAAAAAAAAATATATATATATATATATATATATATATATATATATATATATATATATATTCACAAAAATGAATGAGTGCACCTTCACCAACTAAATCTTATTCTTTAGTTAAATCATACTGGACATTCTTAGATTTTTCTAGTTTATAAATACAGAAAGAGTGATGTGCTTATTTATTCAAAGTTGTACACCGCAAAGCACTTTGCACGGACATTTAAAGAGCCTAATAAGTGATTTGAAAAGCTTTGGAAGGAAGACTCAAGGTCTCGCAGTGATTAACAGCTGTGTTTAGAAATCGAAGCACACATTTCACCTCACGTGCCTCATAACCGAAGATGAATTCTCTTCAAACTATCTACAGCATGGCGACGTTTTATAATTATTCATGTTTATCTTTGGGCAATATCCAACAATTTGTTTTTATACGGCTGTTTCAAATACAAACAAGAACATTGATTTAATATGCTAAGCACTAACAGAACTTGCACCCAAAGCAAACACGCTTCTCTTATTAAATTTTTTTTAAACAAATGCCCACTTTACCACCATGGTGGCCAAGAAATGCAGGAATTATAATGGAAGCCTTAATGTAACACTATGTAGTTTTTCAACCTTCATAATATATTTCCAAGACCCTTGTGATGGTACATCGACTTAAAATAAGTTAAATGATACGTCTGCCATAGCCTGACGTGGTCTGTATCGCTTTTACTGGCACTATGTAACTTCGGGTTTGGGGTAGGAACCCGTGCACAAAAAAGAACTACAAAACTCGACTGCTTTACGTCAAGCGCTACAATAGTCATTATTTAGTTTTTCTTCGTTTCTGATGTCGCAATACATCATCCTTTCATGAAATCATGTAACATACTCTACCTTGTCTGTGGACATCGTTCATTCTAAAGCCGGTGCTGGATAAACAGCGAGCGAGCGAGCGTGCGTGTGATGGTAGGCTAAATTATTTACGACAGCGGTAATGGACAATTTCGTTTCCAACCAGTAGGGCGACCGAAGAGGAAAAGTTACTTGGTGTTTCTTAAAAAGGGATAGTTCACCTCGAAATTAAAATTGTCATTATTTGCTTACCCTCATGTTGTTTAAAACCTGTTTGACCTTCCTTTGTCTGTGAATTTTTTTTTTTTTTGACAATATGCCATTCTTTCAATTTACTCTTTTAATATAATGAAAGTTATTGAGGACTTGAGCTGTCAAGCTAAAAAATTATGAAAAAGTTCTTTTGTGCTCTTTTCAAAGCATTTAGAAGTCAATTATTTCTCTCGGTGTGAGAAAAATATGAATATTTTGGTCAAAATAATGAGAGTTCATGAGAGATATGTAAACCCCGTTTTATCACAGAAAGCGATTATTTCTAAAAACTCCGGCCAAATAACTTTAGGGACATAATCATGTCTTGGTTTGAGGATGACCTTGGAGTCATTAGGCCCAAACTCAAGGCACGACGCGCTAAAAGAAAGTGCGTGTAAGTCACCCACCAGCTTGACTGAGGTGAGAGCCACCAGAAAGGCGGTTTTCAATGAGAGATACTTAAAGTCCACAGACTTTAGAGGTTTCGAAAGGGGCACCCTTCATGGCCTCCAGGACCAAGGAAAGGTCCGAGGGGGGGCGAGGAGGGTTCATCCTTCTAGCTCCCCTGAAGAAGTAGACTACAAGGTCGTTCCTACCCAGTGACTGGCCATGCGAATGTTTGACAAACGCAGCAATAGCCACCACATATACACTCTAAAAAACGTTGGGTTATTTGTTTAACCCAACCGATGGTTTACACATATTGGGTCAATGTATTGGGTTATTTTTCCAAAATATTGGGTCATTTATAAAATCGTTGGGTTATTTTTAGAAATAACCCGACGGTTGGGTCAGATAATCTTTGGTTTCCGCAGCGACGGTTCAAATTTTAACGGACGTGACAGAAGTTAGTCAACAACACAGAAGCTGCTGCTGCCTGCTGCATCCTGATTATGAAAGGTAAGTCATGTAATTTTTATATAACATCAAGTATTGTGTACTGAGACATTAAATATAATTATTATAAAACTAAATTTTATATTTTTAAAAAACGAAGTTCCCTTAGTCCGTTTTCCGGGAGTGAGATCGATTGGAAATTAATCCTAGCTATCCCCGTTAGCTCGCTAGCAGTAATAAAGTTATTAATTATAAAATTATACTAGCGAAACCGTTTACTGATGTACTACCAGTAAATTACCTAATGTTACTACAATAAATTAGCTAAGTAGCTAACGTTCGGCCTAGTCTGAAATCACTATCTAGCATTACGCCTGTTTTGTACGCCTGTTTTGGTAACTTTATTCGTTATAGCAAATGTATTAAAGGCACTTTAGTGATGCTCTGTCCCAGCTGAAGCAGTGCTCTAGACTACTATGTGTACAGGTGAGACTGCAATTGTCACTAAATGCGTGACGAAAGAGCTCTACTCATTTGAACCGTAGTGCACCGGGCATTTATCAGCTTGGCCCAGCGGCGCGAGCTCAGACATCGGCCACACGACACCACAGCAGCGGTGTGAGATGCAGTGAGAACCGTTTGAGTTCGCTGAAATCTCTGAGATGAAAGAAAGATGAAAAAGTGCAGATATTCCCAACAACATTCATTGAAGCGTAAAACATGAAACACAATGAATGCGTAAAACACAATTGCACATTGTGCAACAAATAAACGATTAGTTCATGATTAAGAAAGTTTCTTTTCCAAAACACAGTTTACCTTGATTTACTGTAACACTTTAACTATGGTATTTTGGCAGAAATGTGGTAATTAATGTTGTTGTATGAATAGTCATGTATGTGCATGCAGCTGTAGCTGAAGCATCCAATTATAGTATTTTTTTTTCTTATGAAGTTTTTGCCTTTTATTTAAATGTGTTGCACTAAATGTGTTATATTTTTGTTTTAGACAAATGGGTTAATTTGTGAAGCAGACTACAACAGGCGATCTTCTGCCTTTTAATTGAAACCTTTCAAGGTGAGTAAGCTATTGAAATAAGTGATATAAAAGGGTTTTTACAAACTTATTTTTAAGGACTAGCTTACTTTTCTGAAAATATTTCTAATTTTCTGCTTCATTCTAGCACAGGAAGGAGTAAATGAAAGTTTTACACTGCTGGATGACAATGGTTCTCAACTCTGGTCCTGGACAGCACGCCTTCCTTATCTGGCACGAGTCTTGGAGTCCCTCTACTAACAAGCTGGTAAGTTGAATAATGATTAGAGAGACCAAATGTGCAGTGCTGGGGCTACTACAGATCCAGTTAATTGCTTATGTTTGTTTGTTTTTTTAGCTGTCTTCCCTCATTTTAATACAGTATGTTTTCATTTCAGTAGAGTCTAAGCTGTCTGATGACTGACAATAATGTGGCAAAAAGAAAGCAAGAAGTCCTCACAGCCAAGTCCAGGAGTTCATGAATTCACACACCAACTCAACAAACTGCAATGCGTGGAATTGATCCTCTCGAACAAAAACTATCGAAGAAATCATTAGAGAACATCCCAGACTTCACAGTTTTCTTGGAATGGTGAGTTTAATTATGTTCAGAATAGAGAGTATGCGCGTGACGTCACCTTTGAGTGGCAGAATGACTGCCGTGGAAAAAAACACATAAAAAATGGGAAAGAGCTTTAAGATTTATTTGTACAACTAGATTTGACAAGAAATCTGCGGTATATTTTTACTGACTGCCGAAAGCTACTGTCAGTAGTAGTGGGAAGTTCAGGAAATTTTACTGACTCGGATCTTTGAATCTCTTTTTTTCAAGTCATTTCATTAATTAGACTCGAGAGGTGAACTAATCATGTATCTTTCCGGTACTGACAGCATAGCCTCTGAGACTGACGGGAAGAATGAAAGATTTGGACCCGAACCCAAACACTCAAGAGATCTACTAATCAATTCTGTTTCCAGAACAGAACTTATAGGATGTTGAATAGGATGTATAGGATGTCAAAATGAAAGAATCGTTTTATGAACCGACGCGAGTGCTTTGTGCAAAAAAATCATAATTGTTGTGTTCACGCTCTTGTCGTCTACTCTCGCATTTAACACAACACGCATGCGTCGAGGTGCTCTCGTGTTTCAGTTTAATATTTTGCAAATAAAGTGGTAAATTTTTAAGTTTAAGTTTAAGGAATAGAATATACTCATCATGCTTCATAAAATTGAGGTTGAACTCGCATGGATTAGGCCTACTTTAATGACGTCTTTGCTACCTTTCTGGGGCATAGTTGCATAGCTGTCAATGAAGGGACAAAAATCTCCCAGAGTCTTTATTTATGTTCCGAAGATTAACGCAAGTCTTACATGTTTGGAATGATATGAGGGCGAGTAATTAATGACTGAGTTTTCATTTTTGGGTAAACTAACTCTTCAACAGCAGGTGTAATGAGTAGAGTGACCATAATTTAATTCAATACAGCACTGCTGTGATGTAACGTTTTCATAATTTAAACTGTTGATGTTGTCACAGTGCATGCCCAACTGAACTTTATTTATTCTTTTAAGGTTGGAAGTGGACCTGACATGGTGCCTATCTGAACACTGAGACATGCCCGGATCCACGTGACGATGCTTGGGGACAAAGAGAACTTGCAAGTTTTTATCATATTCAGTGTGAAAGCAGTTGAACAGAAGACTTTATTTCAAGCAATGGATCTGTTTCAAAAATGTTTAACATCTATGACATAAACTATTTCAAGACCTCTGCATCCATTTGGGAGTTTTTGTAGCATGCAAACTTTAATATATCCGGAGGAGTTCCTTTAACACATTGCTGCCTCATCAAGAACTTTGATCATCATCATCATCATCATCATCATCAGGTCCAGTAGTCAGCATATGTATTTTTAGTTGTATTACTTAAAGTATGTTTACAACAATACATCAATGCATTCAGTGCTCAGTTGAAGACCTTTTAATAAAGTTGTGATTAGGATTTAATGTTATTCATTTGTGTATTTTGTCCATATTTGTATAGGTTTTGAATTTAGTGAATTTTGAATTTTTGTGTGCTGTGTGTATATATTTTATGTATTTGTACCCTATGTACATGTTTGAATTTGTACATATTTGCATAGGTTTTGAATTTATTATGTGTGTTGTATGTACACTTGTGTATTTTGAATATATGTACACTATGTATATTATACATTAAATGCTAGACTCCCCAATATATAGTTTGTAATTTAAAAATATATTTGTTGAAACATATGTATTGTTTTATACAAATAAACAATCTGTATTTGAAAACAGTGCATTTTATTTATTAAAATATGGTAATAAATAAAAATAAATATTTAACTCAACTGTTGGGTTATTTTAACCCAACTGGTATCTAACCCAATACATTGGGTTAAAATAACCCACAGATGGGAAGGTGCTATACCACCCCATAGTTGGGTTATTCGTTGGGTTATTTTTAACCCAACATTTTTAAGTGAGTACCTTGAGCATGGATGGGGATATACCCTTATCCAAGAGCTCCTGTAGGACACCCCACAATCTTGTGGATCCAGGTTGCAAGCTGAGCACCAACCTGAGAACACTGACCACTTGGAAGCATAAAGCCGTCTAGTAGAGGGCGCTCTAGCTTGCGTAATCGTGTTTAACACTCCGTCGGGGAGACTGACGGGTACCCGTTGATGGCCCACACATGCAGAGCCCAAAGCTCGGGTCGTGGGTGCCAAATCGTACCCCCAGCCTGTGAGAGGAGATCTCTCCACAACGGGACAGGCCACGGAGGCAAGCTCTGAAGCTGCATCAGCTCCGGAAACCAAATTGGTTCGGCCAGAACGGAGCAACTAGAAGTGCACAGGAACCGTTCTCCCTTATACGCTTGATTACCTGTGGTAACAGCATGATCGGAGGGAAAGCATAGAGAGGGCGGCTGGGCCAGTGATGGGCCAGCGCGTCCTTGTTCTTTGTGAAGCATATTGGACACTGAGCGTTGTTTTGAGACGCAAAGAGGTCGACTTTTGCTGTGCCAAAGGTGTCCCACAACAGCTGAACTGTCTGAGGGTGGAGGGACCATTCCCCTGGGGGAACGTTGTCCCTGGACAGCCTGTCTGGACCCACATTAAGATGGCCGGGCACATGCGCCGCTCTCAGCGAGAGTAGGTTGCGCTGAACCCATACAAGGATGCGTTCTGCCAGTGCATGAAGGTTCAGTGATCTCAGACTGCCCTGGCGAATTATGTAGGAAACCACCGACATGTTGTCCGTGCGGACAAGGACATGGTGGCCCTTCAGAAGGGGAAGGAAGAACCGCAAGGCATTCTCGACCGCCTTCATCTCTAGACAGTTTATGTGCAAGCTCTTTTCTTGGTTTGACCACAGGCCAAATGTCAGTCTGCCCTCATAGAGGTGCCCCAGCCTGAATTGGAGGTGTCTGTCGAAACCACTATCAGTTTAGAGATAACTCCCAGGTTTACACCTGTCTGATACCAGTCGACCGCCTTCCAGGGCTCAAGAGCTGTGACACAGTTCTGAGTTACCTTGAGATGTAAACGACCGGATGCCCATGCTCGACGCAGGACCCACGTCTTCAGCCAGTGCTGTAAAGGGCGCATGCGAAGCGCATGGACTCCTTGACCACAAAAATGTACCCGTTGATACCAAATTTGTCATTATAGCTATAACAGAAGCAAAGATATGGGCCTCTGAAGGATGGTCGGCGGCTATTTTTAAAAAATGTGCATATATAAGATACAAAATGTGATCTCACTTGTGTTTTAGGATCAATTTATTTCTATGGCCCTAAGGTACTTCCATACCAAAGGGGAGCTTTGCATCATGACTTGAAGTCAAAAGTCACTTAACCTCCCTACTAAAAGTGGAGATTTCTGAAAATGCCGGTTATGTGTTGCCGTGTCAACAGGGAGAAACAGGGTTATAGGTTCTCTCTTGTCAATTCTGAGGATTCTGATTGGCTTGCATGGCTTTATCCTTCTCCCTACACTGCCGCCCATAGGTTTGGCATAGTTATGATGGCGCTCGCGGCGTATTTATGCGGGTTGTGTGCACGATGTTATTATTGAAAATGTAGGGGGGGGGGGGGATATTTGTTTCTCTAAATACCCGGCCAAGTGTCACATCGTTAAAGAAATGATTTCTTTAATAACTTTTCTGGGCCGGCAAGTTTCAATCCCTTAGAAGCCTATGGAGGAGTGATCCAGCTCTCAGATTTAATCACAAATATCTTCATTTGTGTTCCGAAGATGAACGAAGGTCTTACGGGGTTGGAACGACATGACGGTGAGTAATTACTGACATAATTTTCATTTTTGGGTGAACTAACCCTTTAATGCTGGCACTCATAAAGTGGATAAATGTGAGATCTCACTTGAGCTTTGCAGATGTCTTTGTGGATGCAGTGTAAGGTGTTAACACAGAGCCAGCTCACAGGTGTTTGGCCAAGACCTCGGTATTTAAAAACTCCTCAAAAATGGAACAGAAAGTCTAAAATATCAGGCACTGTTTTCATTTTGTAAACCTGTAAAAGTAGGATAAAGACCTAAGCTCAGTTCAGTAATCACCCTGAACAAATGGAGGTCAGCTCAGCATGATAACATGCCTTTCACTTTCCCAGAGTTTCTACACTGACTTCTGAGCAGTTGCCACGTGGCAGGAAAATCTGCCTTTAGTAGGTTAGGATAAAAGAAATCTACGTAAACATCATGAATGTCAAGCACTGCTCAAGTATAGAGGGGATCCAAAAGCCTGAGATCATGTTGTTTTCTTATTTAATACATTTTATGTGTCTGTCAAAAAATAATAGAAAAAAAATTCTAAGATTTTCAATGTGGTCTTTGATAATGAAATGTAATTTACACTGTAAAAAGTGAACAGTTGGATCAACCTAAAAAATAATTTAAGTTGAGAAAACTTAATTTTTTTAGGTGTTACCAATTGAAGTAATTTTTTTAGGTTGATCCAACTGTTCACTTTTTACAGTGTAGCTATACATAAAGGAAAATGGCTTAATTAAGCATATTGTGTGGATTTCACATTTAATTAGTATATAATTGTGGTCATTTCTAGTCAATCAACAGCTGTTTAAAATCTTCAAATCTCCTCTGTCCAATGGCGCCAGGCTTTTAAAGCCTATGATTGAGCTAAAGCCTATGTTGACCCACATAGTGTACATGAATGTCATGTGAATGTAAATAAGGTCTAACTGAAGGCCCAGGGTCAGTATATTGTCTCACATTTCTCCAGCGCTAGATCATTAAAGCCTCCTAAGCCAGATAGGCAATGCTTTAGGAAGGGTTTCGCTAGGGTTGGCCCCTGGTCGCTCTCCAGCAACCTGACAGCCCTACTCCACTCTCTCTAATACATGTTAATTGCATTCCCTCTTACTCACTAGATGGGAAAAATGCGCATGTTATTTCTGCACCAGGGACCATCAGCAGATTCCAGCACTGAAAGTAAAAGAAAAAAAGGCTGCTCAGAAATGTGCAGGGAAGGTACACTATGAAGCACAATGATTTTTTTTTTTACCTCTGAAATTAATTGAGTGGACTTTCCCAATTCATTCTTGCAACATATACTGTGTGTGTGTGTGTGTGTGTGTGTGTGTGTGTGTGTGTGTGTGTGTGTGTGTGTGTGTGTGTGTGTGTGTGTGTGTGTGTGTGTGTGTGTGTGTGTGTGTGTTGTGTGTGTGTGTGTGTGTGTGTGTGTGTGTGTGTGTGTGTGTGTGTGTGTGTGTGTGTGTGTCAAATGAGGTGGTCATCTTAGAGAGTCAAAGAATGGCATTTATTATTTTAATTATTCTGGCCATCATTCTAGTACAGGTAAAACTATCTAAAAAAAAGTTGAGTGACATAATCGTCTTTTTATGACATGGCAATAAATTAAAGAACGATAATAAAAGTTAGGAAAAGTTTGTTCAAAAGATAGAAATTTCATCATCAACAGCTTTTCACTCTCTCGTATCTTTTCAAAACTGCTTTTTTCTCTGAAAAATATTGTACAAAATATTAAAAACATTTAGTATATCCAGGCTGCTCTGAAGTAATTTTCAGTGTTATAATATATTATATATATATATAATATATATAATAATATTATATAATTAATATTATATTATATAATAATATAGCTATTAGGCTTTAATTTTTAAATTTCAGTCTTCACACTTATGACTTGAAGAGACTTTTATGGAACTTTATTCACTTTCTTTATAATGTAAAAAAAACAGTGTCATTATGTGTCAGTGTATAATGTCATTTCTTTTATTGTTCATTTTTTATATTTTGTTATTTATTGTTATTATTAAGTTTTAAAGTTATTATCCACATCTTTAAAATAATATTTTGATATTTACTGTATGCATTACCAGATCTGACTGCTTGACCAGTCTATTGTCGTTGCTTTCAACATTTCAGCATATTGTCAGATTTCAGTTTATGCATTGCCTCTTTTTAAAGGAACTTTCTAGGATTTTTTTTTCTAAATCATAGATTTTTATTTTTTTTAAGTGCATAAGGACATCAGTTCAAGTGTGTAGATCCAGGGATATTGAGCTTCACAGCACAGGGATTTTCCAGTTATTTAACACATCTGGTTTACCTGACTCATGTGCTTTTTTCAGTGGCTGGATTTACAGTAAAAGGTTTAAAGATCAAATTTAGATCAAGGGATAATCATGCCGTTGTTGAAGCTAGGCTTATCTGGTAAAGGAAAGTGTAATCACAAGCCTTTGTGATGTTAAGGCTCGCCAACATTACCATGTTATCATGGCTCTACAGATAAATCACAGTTGACAAAGGGGAAACAATTATTTGTATAGGGTTTTACCATTAGACTGAATCCCACTGGAAAACACAGGATTTTACTATAGGATGTTCAGAAGGAGGTCAGTCAGTCACTAACTCGTTATTCTAGAACAGAGATGTGGACTCAAAGCTCTTGACTTTGATTGATGTTAGGCTTGTTATTTGATGACTTATGGCTTAGCAGATGCTAGAATACTTCAGACTGATATTGAGTCGACAACTTTTCTTTGAGGGAAGGGGGGATCCTTTTATTTTTCTCCACATTCTCCACCTATAGCATAGTTCGTTGAGTGTTTCTGCAATATTCAAATAAACACGTTAATCATGACACCACTGTGACAGATACAGCTAATGCTGGCACGGTTAACAACTATTAAGGTCTCAGTTTTATTATTTACAGTTCTGTTGTTGCTAGCAATCAACATTGCTATATTTAATATTTTATTAATTTACACACCCGATGTCATAGATATGGACTCCATAAATCAGTGTATTATTATGAACTGTTAATGTTTTCTATTTAGTCAACAGCAAGCCAGAATTTTCTGTTTTCTCTTTTCTTTTCCCACTAATCTGT
The DNA here is from genome assembly GCA_036326025.1 of Chrosomus eos. NCBI lineage: Eukaryota > Metazoa > Chordata > Actinopteri > Cypriniformes > Leuciscidae > Chrosomus > Chrosomus eos. The sequence continues at coordinate 4,611,960 of CM070829.1, read as the reverse complement.
ATTTTCCCGAAACCTTTTGGGATGTTGCTGAATTATCTGTGTGTGCCTTATTGATACTTAAAAAAAAAGAAGAAAAAAAAGAAAGTCTCTTATGCTCACCAAGGCTGCATTTATTTGATCAAAAATACAGCAAATAGTTAGATATTGTGAAATATTATAACAATTTAAAAGAACATTTTTTTTTCTTTAAATTCTATAATGTGATTTATTCCTGTGATGGTAAAGCTGAATTTTCAGCATCATTACTATCAATGTTACTATCAAACATTATTATCAATGTTGAAAACAGTTAAGGGGTATATTTTTGTGGAAACTGTGATATATATATTGGATTCTTTGATAAACAGAGAGTTCAACAGATTTACATTTATTTGAAATATTTTTTTTAGTAACAGTGAACAGACAACCAAATTGCAGGACCAAATAGTCCTGCCCCAATAATGCTGTCACGTTAGCATACAAATAAGACACTCTTCACCTTTAATGCCTTAATTCTAGACATTGTAAAGAAAATTGTCATGAAATTGTTGGCAAAATAAAAAGTGAAGCGTCGGGGGAACCAGTGATAAAATGCTACACCGACAGAAGTCAACATAACTCTTATTCTGGAAGGTTTAAGATAATTGCTGTGTTTGGCTTTCTTGATTAAGTTTCTAGTTTCTAATTATTTCTTATTTGGTCTACATGGTTTGGCTCTCATCATCTGCTGATTTGTCATGTCAACAGGATGCGGCAGGGTTTGTCATGTAAAAAATAGATAAAATTGATTTGCAAAAGATGAGGACGTAGCGATGTAATAAACACAAGGAATAAAAGGATTTCTGGTAATAAATGTCAAATACACACACTTGACTCCCATAGTAAAACAGTCTTGTGCCTTTGGTGAGCATGCGGCATATTTAGTTTTTAGTGGTCCAAGCTTTCCTCAATAGCAATTTGTCCAAACGCAAGTTTCATATTTTATTTTAAGCGAGTCTAAATTACAGACTGGTCACTGGTGCAGAAACAAAAATGCTGTTTTTTGTGCGGTAGCTGCTTTTTCCTCAAACCTCGGTAGAAATGCATTGCAGTTTGTCTAATCTGGGATCTCTTTGCACTTTCTCCAATCATCTAAGTTGAGTGATTTGTAAATATGCCAGTTCATTCAACTTCCCATGAAAATGTTTAGCGAGCCATTGCTAATCTTCACAGTAAGGTGAGCGAGCTTTATTAAAAACTCGGAAAAAATCGGTCATGAAACTTGTGAAGGAACATATTTGCTGCTATATCATCCATGGATGATTTATTATTTTGTAAAAACAGAACATGATTATCTAATGAGAATTACGGCAATTTACGCACATTGTGATTACAATAATCATTCAAGAATGTTTCTCAAATCAAAACAAAGCCATTGTCTGAAGGCCTGCTCAAACATCCCTGATAGCTGAGTACATTGTTTTCATTGCATGGATTTGTAGGAATCACAGCGCTGAACCTCTTCTTAGGAGAGAGGATTAGAGGAAAAATGCGATGGCATTCCAGAGGTGTTGCCGTGGAAACCGAGGAGTTGGCCAGTGTAACGGGTCAGTAGCTTCTGGACAGGTGATGTGCTCACCCAGCAGAGGCACATTGAGACTCCCAAAGCACACCTACTTCTAACAATGGGCCGCAAAGTCACGCTTTTAACACAGCACCCTTTAACGCCTCTTCGCTCCCAGGGGTGAAGGACTCGGGATCACAGTAATGTTTAATAATGCAATCGCAATGTTTGATTTGACGGTTGTACCTCCTTTTGTTCTCTGTAACCGGGTGAACTCTGTGAACTAGGGGTTCTTTTATGTCCCGGGGTGGGACACCACTTTTTCGTTTTGTTTTATGATTGGCATCTTGGTAACATTTAACCATGCCTTCAGCGTTTATTTTTGTTACTTTTTAAATGTATATTTGATTTAAACTTTGTATTTAACATTATTTATTTAATTTTCAGGTTTTTTTATATTTTGCTCTTGACCCAGATACAGACTTTCCATCTTAAATTTGGGTTGTTTTGGGTTCATTACACACACACACACACACACACACACACACACACACACACACACACACACACACACACACACACACACACACACACACACAACACACACACATTTTGTATATTTACAAATTTTATGTTAGATGCGATTAAAAAAATATATATGCTGGTTTTTCATATTGCGCTGTCAAATCAATTAAACTATGATAATCTAAACAAGGATCATAAACCATATTATATTTATTTTTGTATTATAATATCTATTATTAGTTTAGTTTTCCTCCAGTGAAAATGATGTATAAAGAAAACAAAGAAAAAAGGTAAGTATAACTTGTGAACAGAATATTTTTATTGTGCATATATTTCCAATCATTCAGAATATGCTTCAGTAAAAAAATATGTGAGAGCATTATTTAAATCTGTGTATTTTAGATAATTTTAGAAATTAGATGTAGCAAGACAAAAAAAAGTCTGCCATTTTATTATAAAAATATCAAAGATATAAAGATGTGTTGAAAAATTAAATTTGCTAATAAAATAATCTGGGATTATTGTAAAGATGAAGGTGGGGGAAGCAGTTTGGAGTTTTGCACAGTCTGTCCGTTCTGGGAATTAATATGGATTGTGTGCATGGTGATTCCCAGTATTGTGCTCCCCTCCAGAGCTGGAAGATTAAAAGTGTCCTGCTCATTCAGCTACCGCTCAAGAATCAAGAATAAACAGAGTAACACACAGCTGAGTCAAGAAGAAGGGGGGAAAAGAGTGATTACACTTTTATGGGAACACAACTCTTCAACCTTTTGTTCTCACAATGAAACTTGCCTCCCAAGGTCTGTACCTGGGGGCCCGAGAGAGACGGAGGGAGGTACCTGGAAAAAAACCCAGTATATCTTGGCTAGAAAAACAATAATGGGAAGTCCAATGAGGTTGTCCCTGTGTGGGGTCTCTCAGTTATTCTTTTTTACAGTGCTAAAGACGTGAAATAACAGAGGAAGAAAACAAACTTTCGCATCCTTCCTGGTGACAGTTCCATATTCACGCTAGATTGATTTGAGTGCGAATACGATTCATAACAGTGAGGGCAGTTAAAACAATGCTCATTTACTGGAATTTGCAGATGGGCCAACAGCTCTCAGGAAGCCAATTGAGGATGTTTCGACAGCCACTAGAGAGTTTATCGACTGATTCACCATTCCCACGCGGTCAAAAGCTTAGAATTAATCTGTGTTCATAAGTACCTTGGCCTTGGCGTATTGCCAATGATTAATTTTGTGTTTCAGGGATAGCTAAATAGATATTCTTGAAGATCAAAGGTGAAATGAAGGTTGAATGCTGCGTTTGCGAAAATCCTTTTTGCCGAGTCACATGGCAAATGTGCCAGTGACGTCCGGATCGGAGCTCAGGGAGCACGGGTGCGGTCGGGCCTGCTTATGTTTAGCTTCCTCCGGAGTTGTCTCGATTGTGTACTCATAAACATGTGCTGACAAATAGTCTTGGCTCTGGACACGTTTATGGGCGGTTTGTAGCATTTTATTATAAACAGATTGAAGACGTTTCTGTTAGATCAGGCTAAAAAAAACTTGCAAGACCTAAAAGAGATGCACATAAATAAGGTTTAACCTTGGCCTTGAGATTTATTATGCAGCGGCCCAAAATGTATTTCGACATTAAAGGGATAGTTCACCCAAAAATGTAAAATTCTGTCATAAATTACTCACTCTCATGTTGTTCCAAATCTTCAGAACACAAATGAAGATCTTTTTGATGAAATCTGAGAACGTACTGTCCCTCCATTGACAGCTGCACAACTGACACTTTGACACTTCAAAAAGTTCATAAAACTAACCCATATGAGAGGTTTAGTCCAAATTTTCTGAAGAAACTCGATCACTTTATATGATGAACAGATTGAATTTAGAATTTTATTTATATACAGTATAAACATTCATCAACTCACACATCTGTTGTGGTAAACAGAAGCTCAAGCATGTTCACTTGACGTGCGAAAACCAATGAGGTTAATTATTGCGTGTTATACAACACCAATGAGGTTCATTCTCGTGTTTCGCATCACGTTTGAGCTTCTGCAAGAACCAATGAGGTTCATTCTCGTGTTTCGCAGCACGTTTGAGCTTCTGCAAGAACCAATGAGGTTCATTCTCGTGTTTCGAATCACGTTTGAGCTTCTGCAAGAACCAATGAGGTTCATTCTCGTGTTACGCATCACGTTTAAGCTTCTGCAAGAACCAATGAGGTTCATTCTCGTGTTACGCATCACGTTTGAGCTTCTGCAAGAACCAATGAGGTTCATTCTCGTGTTACCCAGCACGTTTGAGCTTCTGCAAGAACCAATGAGGTTCATTCTCGTGTTTCGAAACACGTTTGAGCTTCTGCAAGAAACCAATGAGGTTCATTCTCGTGTTACGCATCACGTTTGAGCTTCTGCAAGAAACCAATGAGGTTCATTCTCGTGTTTACGCATCACGTTTGAGCTTCTGCAAGAACCAATGAGGTTCATTCTCGCGTTTCGAATCACGTTTGAGCTTCTACAAGAACAATGGGGTTCATTCTCGTGTTACGCATCACGTTTGAGCTTCTGCAAGAACCAATGAGGTTCATTCTCGTGTTTCGCAGCACGTTTGAGCTTCGCAAGAACCAATGAGGTTCATTCTCGCGTTTCGAATCACGTTTGAGCTTCTACAAGAACAATGGGTTCATTCTTGTTGTTACGCATCACGTTTGAGCTTCTGAAGAACCAATGAGGTTCATTCTCGTGTTTCGAATCAGTTGAGCTTCTGCAAGAACCAATGAGGGTTTATTCTCGCGTTTCGAATCACGTTTGAGCTTCAGCAAGAACCAATCAGGTTCATTCTCGTGTTCGAAGTTGAGCTTCAGCAAGAATCCAATAGGTTCATTCTCGTGTTTCGAATCACGTTGAGCTTCTGCAAGAACCAATGAGGTTCATTCTCGTGTTTGCATCACGTTTGAGCTTCTGCAAAGAACCAATCAGGTTCTTCGTGTTTCGAATCACGTTTGAGCTTCTGCAAGAACCATGAGTTCCATTCTCGTGTTTCGCAGCACGTTTGGCTTCTGCAAGAACCAATGAGGTTCATTCTCGTGTTTTCGAATCACGTTTGGCTTCTGCAAGAACAATGAGGTTCATTCTGTGTTTCGCATCACGTTTGAGCTTCAGCAAGAACCAATCAGGTTCATTCTCGTGTTTGAATCACGTTGAGCTTCTGCAGAAACAATGGGTTCATTCTCGTGTTTCGAATCACGTTTGAGCTTCTACAAGAACAGAGGTTCATTCTCGTGTTTCGCATCACGTTTGAGGCTCATGCAAGAACAATCAGGTCATTCTCTGTTTAGAATCACTGTTGAGCTTCTGCAAGAACAATGAGGTTCATCTGTGTTTCGCAGCGTTTGAGCTTCTGCAAGAACCAATGAGGTTCAATTCGTGTTTGAATCACGTTTGAGCTTTTTGCAAGAACAATGAGGTTCATTCTCGTGTTCGAATACTGGTTTGAGCTTCTGCAAGAAACCAATGAGTGGTTCATTCTCGTGTTACGCATCACGTTTGAGCTTCTGCAAGAACAATGAGGTTCATTCTGGTGTTTCGCAGCACGTTTGAGCTTCTGCAAGAAACCATGAGGTTCATTCTAGTGTTTGAATCACGTTTGAGCTTCTCAAGAACCATGAGGTTCATTCTCGTGTTTCGCATCACGTTTGAGCTTCTGCAAGAACCAATGAGGTTCATTCTCGTGTTACGCATCACGTTTGAGCTTCTGCAAGAACAATGAGGTTCATTCTCGTGTTTCGAATCACGTTTGAGCTTCTGCAAGAACCAATGAGGTTCATTCTCGTGTTTCGAATCACGTTTGAGCTTCTACAAGAACCAATGAGGTTCATTCTCGTGTTTCGCAGCACGTTTGAGCATCAGCAAGAACCAATGAGGTTCATTCTCGTGTTTCGAATCACGTTTGAGCTTCTGCAAGAACCAATGAGGTTCATTCTCGTGTTTCGCAGCACGTTTGAGCTTCTGCAAGAACCAATGAGGTTCATTCTCGTGTTTCGCAGCACGTTTGAGCATCAGCAAGAACCAATGAGGTTCATTCTCGTGTTTCGAATCACGTTTGAGCTTCTGCAAGAACCAATGAGGTTCATTCTCGTGTTTCGAATCACGTTTGAGCTTCTGCAAGAACCAATGAGGTTCATTCTCGTGTTACGCATCACGTTTGAGCTTCTGCAAGAACCAATGAGGTTCATTCTCGTGTTACGCATCACGTTTGAGCTTCTGCAAGAACCAATGAGGTTCATTCTCGTGTTTCGAATCACGTTTGAGCTTCTGCAAGAACCAATGAGGTTCATTCTCGTGTTTCGCAGCACGTTTGAGCTTCTGCAAGAACCAATGAGGTTCATTCTCGTGTTTCGCATCACGTTTGAGCTTCTGCAAGAACCAATGAGGTTCATTCTCGTGTTACGCATCACGTTTGAGCTTCTGCAAGAACCAATGAGGTTCATTCTCGTGTTTCGAATCACGTTTGAGCTTCTGCAAGAACCAATGAGGTTCATTCTCGTGTTTCGCAGCACGTTTGAGCATCAGCAAGAACCAATGAGGTTTTTTCTCGTGTTTCGCATCACGTTTGAGCTTCAGCAAGAACCAATCAGGTTCATTCTCGTGTTTCGCATCACGTTTGAGCTTCAGCAAGAACCAATCAGGTTCATTCTCGTGTTTCGAATCACGTTTGAGCTTCTGCAAGAACCAATGAGGTTCATTCTCGTGTTTCGCAGCACGTTTGAGCTTCTGCAAGAACCAATGAGGTTCATTCTCGTGTTTCGAATCACGTTTGAGCTTCTGCAAGAACCAATGAGGTTCATTCTCGTGTTACGCATCACGTTTAAGCTTCTGCAAGAACCAATGAGGTTCATTCTCGTGTTACGCATCACGTTTGAGCTTCTGCAAGAACCAATGAGGTTCATTCTCGTGTTACCCAGCACGTTTGAGCTTCTGCAAGAACCAATGAGGTTCATTCTCGTGTTTCGAATCACGTTTGAGCTTCTGCAAGAACCAATGAGGTTCATTCTCGTGTTACGCATCACGTTTGAGCTTCTGCAAGAACCAATGAGGTTCATTCTCGTTTATTCGAATCACGTTTGAGCTTCTGCAAGAACCAATGAGGTTCATTCTCGTGTTTCGAATCACGTTTGAGCTTCTGCAAGAACCAATGAGGTTCATTCTCGTGTTTCGCAGCACGTTTGAGCTTCAGCAAGAACCAATGAGGTTCATTCTCGTGTTTCGCATCATGTTTGAGCATTAGCAAGAACCAATGAGGTTCATTCTCGTGTTACGCATCACGTTTGAGCTTCTGCAAGAACCAATGAGGTTCATTCTCGTGTTTCGAATCACGTTTGAGCTTCTGCAAGAACCAATGAGGTTCATTCTCGTGTTTCGCAGCACTTTTGAGCTTCTGCAAGAACCAATGAGGTTCATTCTCGTGTTTCGCATCACGTTTGAGCTTCTGCAAGAACCAATGAGGTTCATTCTCGTGTTACGCATCACGTTTGAGCTTCTGCAAGAACCAATGAGGTTCATTCTCGTGTTTCGAATCACGTTTGAGCTTCTGCAAGAACCAATGAGGTTCATTCTCGTGTTTCGCAGCACGTTTGAGCATCAGCAAGAACCAATGAGGTTCATTCTCGTGTTTCGCATCACGTTTGAGCTTCAGCAAGAACCAATCAGGTTCATTCTCGTGTTTCGCATCACGTTTGAGCTTCAGCAAGAACCAATCAGGTTCATTCTCGTGTTTCGAATCACGTTTGAGCTTCTGCAAGAACCAATGAGGTTCATTCTCGTGTTTCGCAGCACGTTTGAGCTTCTGCAAGAACCAATGAGGTTCATTCTCGTGTTTCGAATCACGTTTGAGCTTCTGCAAGAACCAATGAGGTTCATTCTCGTGTTTCGAATCAGGTTTGAGCTTCTGCAAGAACCAATGAGGTTCATTCTCGTGTTACGCATCACGTTTGAGCTTCTGCAAGAACCAATGAGGTTCATTCTCGTGTTTCGCAGCACGTTTGAGCTTCTGCAAGAACCAATGAGGTTCATTCTCGTGTTTCGAATCACGTTTTAGCTTCTGCAAGAACCAATGAGGTTCATTCTCGTGTTTCGCATCACGTTTGAGCTTCTGCAAGAACCAATGAGGTTCATTCTCGTGTTACGCATCACGTTTGAGCTTCTGCAAGAACCAATGAGGTTCATTCTCGTGTTTCGAATCACGTTTGAGCTTCTGCAAGAACCAATGAGGTTCATTCTCGTGTTTCGAATCACGTTTGAGCTTCTACAAGAACCAATGAGGTTCATTCTTGTGTTACGCATCACGTTTGAGCTTCTGCAAGAACCAATGAGGTTCATTCTCGTGTTTCGGAATCACGTTTGAGCTTCTGCAAGAACCAATGAGGTTCATTCTCGTGTTTCGCAGCACGTTTGAGCATCAGCAAGAACCAATGAGGTTCATTCTCGTGTTTCGAATCACGTTTGAGCTTCTGCAAGAACCAATGAGGTTCATTCTCGTGTTTCGCAGCACGTTTGAGCTTCTGCAAGAACCAATGAGGTTCATTCTCGTGTTTCGCAGCACGTTTGAGCATCAGCAAGAACCAATGAGGTTCATTCTCGTGTTTCGAATCACGTTTGAGCTTCTGCAAGAACCAATGAGGTTCATTCTCGTGTTTCGAATCACGTTTGAGCTTCTGCAAGAACCAATGAGGTTCATTCTCGTGTTACGCATCACGTTTGAGCTTCTGCAAGAACCAATGAGGTTCATTCTCGTGTTACGCATCACGTTTGAGCTTCTGCAAGAACCAATGAGGTTCATTCTCGTGTTTCGCAGCACGTTTGAGCTTCTGCAAGAACCAATGAGGTTCATTCTCGTGTTTCGAATCACGTTTGAGCTTCTGCAAGAACCAATGAGGTTCATTCTCGTGTTTCGCATCACGTTTGAGCTTCTGCAAGAACCAATGAGGTTCATTCTCGTGTTACGCATCACGTTTGAGCTTCTGCAAGAACCAATGAGGTTCATTCTCGTGTTTCGAATCACGTTTGAGCTTCTGCAAGAACCAATGAGGTTCATTCTCGTGTTTCGCATCACGTTTGAGCTTCTGCAAGAACCAATGAGGTTCATTCTCGTGTTTCGAATCATGTTTGAGCTTCTGCAAGAACCAATGAGGTTCATTCTCGTGTTTCGCAGCACGTTTGAGCTTCTGCAAGAACCAATGAGGTTCATTCTCGTGTTTCGAATCACGTTTGAGCTTCTGCAAGAACCAATGAGGTTCATTCTCGTGTTTCGCATCACGTTTGAGCTTCAGCAAGAACCAATGAGGTTCATTCTCGTGTTTCGCATCACGTTTGAGCATCAGCAAGAACCAATGAGGTTCATTCTCGTGTTTCGCAGCACGTTTGAGCTTCAGCAAGAACCAATGAGGTTCATTCTCGTGTTTCGAATCACGTTTGAGCTTCTGCAAGAACCAATGAGGTTCATTCTCGTGTTTCGAATCACGTTTGAGCATCAGCAAGAACCAATGAGGTTCATTCTCGTGTTTCGCAGCACGTTTGAGCTTCAGCAAGAACCAATGAGGTTCATTCTCGTGTTTCGCATCACGTTTGAGCATCAGCAAGAACCAATGAGGTTCATTCTCGTGTTTCGCAGCACGTTTGAGCTTCAGCAAGAGCCAATGAGGTTCATTCTCGTGTTTCACAGCACGTTTGAGCTTCAGCAAGAACCAATGAGGTTCATTCTCGTGTTTCGCAGCACGTTTGAGCTTCAGCAAGAGCCAATGAGGTTCATTCTCGTGTTTCGCAGCACGTTTAAGCTTCTGCAAGAACCAATGAGGTTCATTCTCGTGTTACGCATCACGTTTGAGCTTCTGCAAGAACCAATGAGGTTCATTCTCGTGTTACCCAGCACGTTTGAGCTTCTGCAAGAACCAATGAGGTTCATTCTCGTGTTTCGAATCACGTTTGAGCTTCTGCAAGAACCAATGAGGTTCATTCTCGTGTTACGCATCACGTTTGAGCTTCTGCAAGAACCAATGAGGTTCATTCTCGTGTTTCGAATCACGTTTGAGCTTCTGCAAGAACCAATGAGGTTCATTCTCGTGTTTCGAATCACGTTTGAGCTTCTGCAAGAACCAATGAGGTTCATTCTCGTGTTTCGCAGCACGTTTGAGCTTCAGCAAGAACCAATGAGGTTCATTCTCGTGTTTCGCATCATGTTTGAGCATTAGCAAGAACCAATGAGGTTCATTCTCGTGCGTCAAGCAAGTTTGGTTGAGCTTGATCTGTTTATGTTTGCTGATTAGTTAATAAATACCTCAATTCAATCTATTAATCATATAAAGCAATTGAGTCTCTTTATAAAATTTGGACTTAACCACTCAATTCATATGGATAAGTTTTATGATATTTTTATGAATTTTTTGAAGTGTCAAAGAGGTAGTTGCGTAGACTGTCAATGGAGGTACAGAATTAATTCAAATATCTTAATTTGTGTTCCGAAGATGAATGAAAGTCTTACGGGTTTGGAACGACATGAGGGTGAGAAATTACTGACAGAATCTTTGATTCCATCTTGTGCTCTTTTTTTTCTGGGCCAGGGTTGACTGCAGTGGTTTACAGAGCGGGCACAGCTTTTTCTTCCTGAAGGGATTTACAGTGAACTGCAGGTGTCGTGGCCCTGTGGACTGTATGGTACTATTGTGAGAGGAACAATGGCGCAGAAAGCTTGGGAACCGCTGCTTTGCTTTGTTCTCGGCTATTGTCTGTTCCCAGGATGTCCTTCAGGAAAATGACAAAAAAGGTCAAGCAACTGACAAACTGCATTACCTTCTCAAGATGAGGAAATGATTGGCAGGGGATTAAATGATCTTTAATCTTACACAGTCAAGATTTATGAATGTTGGTTTTAAGAGACAGTGATTGTTAGATGTTAAAAATGGAGAGAAAAGTACTGAAATAAAATGCGAGTGGTGTTCGCCTAGTCAAAACTTGCTTCAAGGATGCTAGGGGTTTGTGGATGGTTTTGCCTAAACAACTGAAGAAACATGTCAGTCAGATTAAACTAATGCACGTTTAGATAAATACAAGTGTTCACTGAGGTGGAAGATATTGAACCAGCCAATCATTACTTAAGCTTCATTAGGTGTTGAGATGTTATCTCTGTGCTTTTCAGGAGCAGTCAGACATTGCAAACTCAGACCAAAGCTGTACAGCAATATTGGCACAAGGTCAGTCAGTCGATGTTATGTAATTCCTTGCACATGCATGCATGGCGGAATGTATTATAAATCGAAGAAATAACTTTCTTATAACCATTCAAAACTTTCTTTTTTTCTTTTGAAAAAAATACTTGTATTCAGCATGGACACTTTAAATTGATCAAAAGTGACAGTAAAGACAGTGTTTTTTTATCATTGATTTGTGTTTTTTTGGACACAAATGCAGTGTCCCTTAGTGTGACACTGAGCATGTTTACATGCACACCAATGCGCTAATAACTCACAAATCAGCTTATTGAAATAATCTGTTGTCCCGGTTTACATGCAAACCAATTACCCGGCAATTCAAGTAAACCTCGTTTACAAGACTTTATTAATAAATCAATTTATTTCCCATTTGTGATGTCAAAACATAACCATATGTGTATCTGACTCTAAATATTCCATTTGTTATGTCTGTTGAGATGTTAAATAAAGCATTAAAAACCGAAGAGTGCCAACAAACATGTCAGCGGTAAACTTATGGACTCATATATTATCCTCTCATGCAGTTACAGATGCAGCATTTTGACTGCGGCACTTCTGCACGAAAGCACATTTTTATCATTTCTTGGGTCAAGAAAGAGTCAGAGTTTGTGATATTTCCTCCTGCCCTACAGCGCTTACATCCACAGTAAAGGCGCTTTCCTGTCACATATCACACATACACACTCCAATAAGCCGACAGTACGCGGCTTAATGCGTTTACATGCCGGGAGAAATCAAAGCTGTGTCGATTGGTTTATGCTTTTATGACTTTACTTTAATTGAGTCTATTTTCTAGTTTGTTTTGGATGAACTAGAGTGGTGGACACAGAAATGTTGGCGATGGGTCCTGTCTTGACTTTTTGACTCTTTTAGAATCGCCTCTGAGCGTTTCAGAGTGGCTGTCTATGGGCATGCACAAACATGTCCTTAAAACAACCCTTAACGTTTGTGTTCAAAACTGTGCAACTCACCGAGTGGTTAGTGGTGTTCGTTGATGTTCCAAAACAAGTAGCGTAGCGAAATACAGTTTCTGTCGTGTTTTATTTGGCATTTTGTAAAATCACATTGGTGTCTGTTGGAGGACTCATTGCTCGTTGATATCACTGCGCTTGCGCTACCGGAGTGTGCTAACGCTTCAGACTCAAATATCGAGTGGAAGTTTATACGCGGTTGTGAGGTATCTGAAAAAATAGTTCCACTATAGCAAATAACTCGGATTGAAATCATACATTGCGCCGATATATTTGTTTTTAATCATCAACGAACACCACTAACCACTCGGTGAGTTGCACAGTTTTGAAAACGAACGTTAAGGGTTGTTTTAAGGACATGTTTGTGCATGCCCATAGACAGCCACTCTGAAGCGCTCAGAGGCGATTCTAAAAGAGTCAAAAAGTCGAGACAGGACCCATCGTCAACATTTCTGTGTCCACCACTCTAGTTCATCCAAAACACACTAGAAAATAGACTCAAAGTGATAAATACCAGAATTCTCCTTTAAAGGTAAACGGGTTAACCCATTTACATGACCACATGCACTGTCTGCTTATTAAGCATAATCAGGGTATAAGAACGTGAATGTAAATGCGCTCATTGAGAAACCCTTCTGGGTGTCCCTGCTTTTGTAGTACTGAGCATTGTTAGAAGATATATATATATCTACGAGAACTAGTCCTCCATTTTTTTTTTCAAAGGAAATGATGCTTTCACTCGTCAAAGCTATTTATAATCAGGAGTGACTGTTGCATGTTGGGAAGGCAATTACAGCAGGATGTGACCCGTGTCAGCGTTTACAGTGTTACAAAGCAGGGCGGAGAGAAACACAAATTAATCAAAACATTCCCCAAAGTAACAAGTGCCTGATAGCAAAGCTCCATGCTGTAATTCCACAGAGAAATTGATTGGGGTCAGAGGTCAGATGTTCTACTAAACAACTTTAAGAAGCTCATTATGGAAGAAAATGATGAGACATCAACTTCTTAGAACAGCGGACAGCACACATTTCTCAGCATTTTAGCACAGCATGTGTTTTAAGTTGTTTATCGGTTCATTTAATCAGTTTACTACATTAAAAATATATATTTTAATTAGTATTTTGTCTTATACAGCAAAAAAACAAAAAATTTTTATCTAAACATCCTTAAAACAAGAAACGCAAGAAAGGCTTGTTTTCAGATAATATATATGTAATTAAAAAAATAATAATTACCATTTTTTCAATTAAAAATGTATTCATATATGATTAAACTGAACAATTTGTCCATGGTTAATCAGAAAATTAACTCAAGCTCTCAAGTAAACTGTTTTTGTTTAAATCATTTTTAGATCTATTGTAGAATATGAAAATTAAAGATCATATCTATACTGTTTTTGATCCCCCTACAATTTAATAACAATCATCCAAATTCTTTGTGTTATATAATGAAATGTAGTATTTTTTTTCTTGACCTTTAGCCTACATGCGTATTGCTATTGCTACCGCTCCTCAGACCGTTCTTTATTCAAGCACAAGTCATAAAACCCAAAAACAAAACAAACATGAACAGTTGTGGGCGACTGACCTTGCCAAAGTGTTTTTGGGCTGGAACAGTACTTGATGTCATTTCAACAAGGCAGCCTAAGAAACTGGATGGTGACATGAAAAGCAAGCTTTGTTTATTAAACATTTCCTCGTAGTTTATTTATTTCTGTATATTAAGTAGCGCTACTTATCCTTTCATAATTTAAAGGAACACTAACGCAACAAAAGCATAATTCCGTATGCTTCGGCACCAAATAGGTGATGGGAATGCTGGGATACGCACCTTGGTCTGAGCTCGTGTTTGTGTCTGGCTATCATCAGTATCATTACAGTGCTAATCTGGGTGTGGTTGGCAGGAAGAGACTCGGCCCAGTGTACCCATAACAAAGACTAACCCAGAGCTTCAACTTCCACAAAGCACAAAACGGCAGGGCTGATGAGTTTAATGCGAGTTTTCCCAAACATTTTCTTCTGAAACGATTATTCAATCCGAATAAAGATGCTTGCCAGAGCATGGATGCTAAGACACAGTTCCACAGTTGGCCATGTTATAAGAAAAAATGATGGTAAACCAGTATAAATGCTGAAAATAGACGGGGAGAGGAGTCTATTGCAGATGTGAGATAAATGCTATTCCTCTGAACAGAACCCATGGGATTAAAAGAGAGACATTTCTGGTTAGATGGCAGAGCCAAACCCTCAGAGACAAGAGTCTCAGAGTCTGCAGTGTCGCGCTGGTTCAGTCTTTACACTGAGAGGATGAAGTCAAATTATGAATTTAATTTGTGCAACTGGATAGAAGTAGCTGATCTGATTAGTTCTGCATACTGTACGTTTTACTTTCCAACCTCGTAGTATCATACACTTAATAGCTTACATTATCTATCTTTTGAATCAAAATCAAAAAACAATAGATTTTATGGTGAAGTTGTTTATAAAATATGTTGAAAAGCTGAAGTGTAATATTTCTGCATCGGACATGTCTTCTTATCATCCTGTTTTTTTCCCCAGTGATTTTTATTTTTTATTGATGTATGGAGGCTTGAGAATGAGGTAATTATGACTTTATTTAAACACTGTAAAATTATATGATCAATAAATTATGACAACATGTGTTTTTACATTGCTTTAACTCATCAAAATAAGTTAAGCAATTTTCAACTTTTTATACACGATTTATCAAATTTTTTAAATGTCAGTTTAGTGTAATTTAAGTTGAAATGACATAAACATGCAAGTTAGACAATTTAAGGCAGCGACTTGTACTAATTGCAACTTTGTGTCTTTATTTCTCATTCATCTCACAAATGAAACTTCATATTTCATGCTATATACACCACTGTTAAAAAATGGGGTCAGTAAGATTTTTTTTAAATAAATTGATACTTTTATTATACAAAATTACATTAAATTGATTAAAAGTGACATTTACATTAATAAAAAAAAATGCTGTTTCAAAAAATGCTGTTCTTTTGATATTTTGTTCATCAAAGAATCCGGAAAACAAAAGACCGTTGACACAGACATATGAAGCAGCACAACTGTTTTGAACATTGATAATAATAATAAGAAATGTTTCTTGAGCAGCAAATCATCATTTAGAATGATTTCTGAAGGATCATGTGACACTGAAGACTGGAGTAATGATACTGAAAATTCAGCTTTGCTTTGCCATCACAATACATTACATTTTAAAATATATTCAAAGAAAACAGTTCTTTTAAATTGTAAAAGTCACAATATTAATATTTTTACTGTTCATGTGATCAAGTATATTCAGCCTTGGCGAGTGATTTTAAAAAATCTCTTAAATGCAACATTATTTCTTCTAATTGTGACTTTACATCTTCAATTTTGATCTTTCTCACAATTTTTTCTTACATTTTTATGTTTCTATCTGAGGCACAAAGTACATAAATAAAGAAATATCTGTCCTAAAAACGTTTGGGTAACACTTTATTTGAAGGGGTGTGCATACGACTGACATGACACTGTCATAAACATGACATAACACCTGTCATAAACATGAAGGAGTCTTTATGAATGTTTATGACTGTTGTCATTAAGTGTCATTCGGTAAATTATGACACTTTCAATGCAAAGTTGACATTGTTTAAAATGTCTTTGTTATGACAACTTGACATTACCCAAGACAAAAATGTCTTGATTATGACAACTTGACATTAACAAAGACAGCAATGTCTCTGTTATGACAACTTGACATTAACCGAGAAATCATAACCTGTCAACCTGTCACAACTTTGGCCGTCATGACACCATTATAACTGTGTCATGAATATTTTACTTGTCCTCAAGTAAAGTGGAACTTTGTAAAGTAAAGTGGAACATTGTACTAGTTATAAAGATGTCATTAAGGGTAATTACACTGCAAAATGCTTGAAGTTTGATAATTAGACCTGTTATGACATATTTGTGACAGGTTGACAGGTTATGATTTCTTGGTTAATATCAAGTTGTCATAACAAAGACATTTCTGTCTTTGTTAATGTCAAGTTGTCATAATCAAGACATTTTTGTCTTGGGTAATGTCAAGTTGTCATAACAAAGACATTTTAAACAATGTCAACTTTGCATTAAAAGTGTCATAATTTACCGAATGACACTTAATGACAACAGTCATAAACATTCATAAAGACTCCTTCATGTTCATGACAGGTGTTATGTCATGTTTATGACAGTGTCATGTCAGTCTTATGCACACCCCTTCAAATAAAGTGTTACCAATGTTTGTTTCTGAGATCACAGAATATCTTGTTTTGTCCGTATAGAGTTTCTTGTAAGCTTGTGTCATTATGAGCATACTCTTCCTTTTTCCTCTGTTCTCACACAAACTCATCAACTTCATATCAGGAAGTTCATATCCTGACAAACCGGCAGTGAGCACCTCTTTCCTTACCTCTTTGTGATTGTTTTCAGTACTAGATGATAAAACATGTTTCTCTCTGCTTTCATTGTAATAACAGTGATAACTCTGTATCAACATGATAACATTGACATATTGGATGTTGTGTCACCGAGGGAGACATGAATCAGAAACCGTAACGTCCAGCTTCATGAGTCGTCTAGTTTGGAAACCTGCCCTGATGTTTCGCACATCATTGCTCATAGCGCTCATTTATTTGTCTTCATTAAAATAGTTTAGACTTGAAATTGCCTAATGGTTATGAGGGCTTTAGAATCATTTAAAAGATTTAGCGCCACGCTGGGAGAAATGGAAGAACTATTTCAGTTTGTACGATCCACTCAATGACTTTTGGCAAACGGGTGTGTTGTAAAAACAGAGCGTCACTGTGGGGTCCGGTCATGATCTGAACCTCTTATCTCATAATTACATTATTCTTAATGGGACGAATTTTGCACAATTACTGAGGAAACAAACGACAAAATAAACAATGCTGGGTTCTTGTTTATTATATTATCACACTAAAGATGTCATGTTATTGTGCTATAAACAAATTGAAAAATAATTTAATTTAGATTTTATCAGGGCGGAAGAACTTGTTTTCACCCCACTATCTCATTTCTAGCATTGTTCTGACTTTCCATTGTGATTTACACGTGGCCAGGAGGGATTAAAATGAATAATTCTTGAGCAAAAGTTCTGTTTATTTTATTCGAGTGTATTCAGAATGTGAAATATGAATGGGACCGAGGCTATTTTGTCATGGAATTTTAGCTCATCACATAACACTAGTATAACCTTTTCTTTTTGGTTCCTGTAAGGAGTGCAGTCACTGAGTTCACCTCTTATTGAATCAATACAGTTCTGATCAGCAAGAGTGGACAAGCTAAATGTGATCTTATGATTGAAAATTCAAGCAACATTACTTGACTCTAATTTATAACCATTCAATGGAACAATAGGAACAAACACTACAATGAACATTTGAAATGAATGTAATTTAAATTTAAACCCTCTGTAATGAGAACAATATCTATCTATCTATCTATCTATCTATCTATCTATCTATCTATCTATCTATCTATCTATCTATCTGTCTGTCTGTCTGTCTGTCTGTCTGTCGTTCTATCAATCTATCTATCTATCTATCTATCTATCTATCTATCTATCTATCTATCTATCTATCTATCTGTCTGTCTGTCTGTCTGTCTGTCTGTCTGTCTGTCTGTCTGTCTATCGTTCTATCATTCTATCTATCTATCTATCTATCTATCTATCTATCTATCTATCTATCTATCTATCTATCTATCTATCTATCGTCTGTCTGACTATCTATGATTCTATCGTTCTATCTATCGTTCTATCTATTATCAAACTCATTTACTAACATCATACAATATAAACATTATTTTGGTGATTTTCACACATAAACACTAATTTAATTTTGCTCCATTACAGTAACCCGTCATGGGATCTCAGAGTTGAATGACTTTACTCCGTCCCCACCCCCACTCTCTCTTTCTTTCTCTGTTTATCATCTCCAGTCAATGCCGTGGAGCTGTGTACATACAAACGGGAAACGTGTGGTGTCACACACACACACACACACACCAAACCTGGCTGAGTGTGTCTCTTTGCTGTGGCGAGGGAGCGCTGACGTGTGTGACACCAGTGTGTGAAGGCCAGTAGGGTGAGTGTCGCTGTTCCAGTCAAGTGCGTACGAATGTGGGAAGATAATGATGTGTCTGATTGGTGTTTTGTGTGTGTGTGTGTGTGTGTGTGTGTGTGTGTGTGTGTGTGTGTGTGTGTGTGTGTGTGTGTGTGTGTGTGTGCGTGCGTGCGCGTGCGTGCATGTGTGCGTGCGTGTGTGTGTGCAGTCCAGCACGTTTAATTGTCCCGAGTGCACTCTTCTGCACAAGTAAGTTCAACTTCCTGTGGCTGCTCCTCTGGGAAGAAAATAAAGTCCCGCTGCAGAAAAGGCCATGAGAGATGTCGGTGTCAGAGACAGACCTTCGGGTTGTTGGAAAAGTTGTTTACACTTGCAAAATCAAAGCCAAAAGAAAGAAAATGCTAAACATTTGAAACTGTCCTTTGCCAGTTCAATTCCCCAGTTAAAGTATTTGTTCCTCTGTTGGTGTTTTTACAAGCTTTCAGAGGAGCAATTAAAATATTTGTTTAGCCACTCAAAATGTAATTTAAAGATGCCAGATTTCTTGTACACTCTTAAAACGGATGTGTTAAAAACAACACAACCTGTGTTATATCTTAACACACCTGTGTGTCTAGTTAAGGACAACACATTTTGTGTTACTTTTAACTCAACCAGTGTGTTATTGTTCTTAACACAGGGAGTGTGTTAAAATATTTAACACACTAATGTGTCATAAATCACACAATTTGTGTCAAAGATGTGTTATTTTTGACCAGTTAAAATAAACGCAAAACAAAAAAAGCATTTAAAAAAATATATATTTATTAAAACTTTACGGCTACATTTTCATGTCATTTGAATTTCATAAAGACATTTTTAAACAATTTTATATGTTGGATTTACAGGTTTTATATCAGCAGCATTGCTCAAATTAATCACTTTGTATTAATTTGTTCTTTGGACTGCATAAGCATACAAGTGTGGGTGAAAGTACAGTGATAGAACTTTAAGAAAAACTAAAACAATTTCTTTTTCGAATTGAGAAAATGTGTAAAACTTCACCAAAGAGACGCTCCTAGTCACAGTTTAAAGCAAGTACACAACCAGTTTGAAATGTCTGACCGAACACACCAACAGACTGAGAAAAATGAACAGGGCTACATGTCAAGTTCATAGCCAAAGTCTCTCATGTTTTCAACAAACAGAACACTTTTTTCCAACCATGACTGGAAAAACATTTGGGATAGTGGAATGGTGACTTTGTCATTCTCGGCCACAATGATGTATTGCTCTGTAGAACTTGGGGCTCCTAAACAGACACAGTGAGGTTGATGGCTTTCCACCGTTGTCTGGGAATTATCCAGGAGGCTGGAGATGCTGGTTCCAGCCTGTAAAAATAAAAATAAATGTTATAAAATCCATTTTTTTGCAACAGGAATACCACAAAAGGAGTAGCAAAAGTCAGAGCGCTAGGATTTGAACTTGTACTGCTAGATCTGAGAGGTTGTATGTGCCGACTTGACATTGTGCAGCGAAACTGAAGTAAAGTGCAAAAGTAAATGTCGTAAACATTTGTGTATGTCATTTTCTTTCTGTGAATGTCATTTAACACATTTGTGACTATTAATCTTCAACTTACAATTCAAAACACGGATGTTTTGATCATTGTCTGTGTGTGCAAATGGAAGGATTCAGCTTTTCACATCAGAGCTGTAAGTGTAAATTTCAACTTACAAATACGAATGTTAAAATTACAAGTTCTGACATTCAGATTTTCAGAACAAAAATAACGACTTTATTCAAGTATTCATTTCCTTCTCTGTTGGCCTGGAGAAAGTTCACGTAGTGTAACAGCGCAGCGCTTCTGTGCTGTACGTCACACGCATCACACACAAGACCAGTGTCGGCCAATAGTGAGCCTACGTGTGACGTACAACACAGAAGCGCTGCGCTGTTACACTACGTGAACTAGCTCCAGGCCAACAGAGAACTAAACGAATACTTGAATAAAGTCATTCTTTTTGTTTGTTTTTTTGCGCACAAAAAGTATTCTCGTCGCTTGATAAACTTAAGATTGAGTCACTGTCGTCACTTGGAATATTTTAACGATGTCTTTAATGACTTTTCGGGGCTGTCAAGTTTCAGTCCCTCAGAAGCCTATGGAGGAGTGACCCAGCTCTCAGATTTAATCACAAATATCTTCATTTGTGTTCCGAAGATGAACGAAAGTCTTACGGGGTTGAACATCATGAGGGAGAGTAATTACTGACAGAACTTACATTTTGGGGTGAACTAACCCTTTAAGTTGCAAAACTGACAAACAAAAATAAAGCTAACATAAAAGGACAATTAAGTTGCTTACCTGCTTAACCCTCTGGGGTCTGAGGTGTTTTCTGGGTTCTGGAGGTGATCTGTCATGCTCTGACATTTGTGCTTATTTCTGTTACTTGTGACATTTTCATGGCTAAAGTCTGATTACACTGTATTCAGCACAAACTCTGCTACAGTAATATGTCAGCAGCATGTATGTACAAGTTTTTAGTTTTGAGATAATGACGTTTATGCGTGGTTTGTGAAAAAACAAAAAAACATTGTCACTGAAATAAGGTCATAACACCCATACTAATTATTTCTTCACAAGACTTTTAAAAATTGTATCATGTGGCCTAGAATATTTGCTTCAAAACTATGTGAAAATCATCCTGACTACTCATTCAGATAAGACAATATATTGACTTAAAATTTGTAAGACGTGTTTTGTGTAAGAAAGCTTTATGCGGAGGGGCGTTAACAACCCATTAGTATATAGTGTTTTCACACCTGAGAAAGACAAAGGCCCTCCCCTAATAGCCCTATAAGGTACTATCAGGTGCTGTCATTGTGAGAAGCCTTGCACAAAGGAGGAGGAGAGACTTAAAAAAGAATGGCTTTAAGATGGTTTGGATTTATTTACAACACAACCAAGTTATTTACAACACAATCAAAAAGATACACAACCAAAGACAAAAAAGCACATTAGTAAAACACACTGATCTAAAGACAGAGACTTGGACAGTCACACAGCTTTGTGCCATTCCTAAAACATATAGGTTACATACCTGTCATCTCCAAGGTGTTTGATTTTTCACCATGTTCATGTACAGAGACTCACGTGAATGTCAGCTGGACTCATCAGTGCTGGTCCCTGTAAAAACATTTTTTAGAAAACAAAAAAACAGCTGTGAACATGCTGATATCAGGAGAAACTATTTTAGATTTTTCTGGTTCAAATTATGAAATTTACTAAATACATACATATACTATATATATATGAACTCCCAATATATGTTGTGCCTTGTAGTTGTAGGCATATGTAGGGCTGCATGAAATAATGACAATAGCCTGTAGCAGCTAGGCAGCCTATAAATCACTAAAAAGTTCAGTAACACTACATTAGAGAAAACTATATGGATTATCATGTTACTTAAAACGTTTCCATTCGTTACAACGTTATGAGATGAGATTGTTGGAGTAAAACCATAAAGCCTAATGATTGGTTTGTTTTACTTTCCAAACCCACAGCGCGCGTGACTCAAACTCAGCGCGTGCAAACATTTACTGAATGCGATCGAGCCGGACCAAACTATGAAACGTAATATTATATAACATAGTTTTTTGGTCCGATCTCGATCGCATATTCTTACATAATTATACATATCTTCGTGTGAGCAGATATCCA
The DNA here is from genome assembly GCA_036326025.1 of Chrosomus eos. Taxonomy (NCBI): domain Eukaryota; kingdom Metazoa; phylum Chordata; class Actinopteri; order Cypriniformes; family Leuciscidae; genus Chrosomus; species Chrosomus eos. Next base: position 4,589,836 of record CM070829.1, on the reverse strand, counting down.
CAAACACAATAAACACAAGTCTAAACATTATAATATTCACAATCATACGAGCCTTCTGTATCGTGCTGTTTAATTATCGAACATATGTTTTTATGTATATACATTTAGCATTAGGCTTCATGTTTTACTCCAATCACATTTCATAACGTACATTTTAGTATGGCACCAGTTTAACTAGTAGCTACAAGTTTATGCAACAATAACATGCTACTAACAATGACATGTCTTACCTTATTAGAAATCCATCTTATAATCGAATTGTGTTCTTCTAACTCGTCTGATGTAAATCCAAGATAAACAGCACAGCACACTCTTGAAAAGTAGAGCAGGACTGAAGACTGAAGTCGCGGATTCTCTGTTTTGAGGTCGTTAACAGTTTGCGTTCCTCCACATGGCTCATTAGTATGCGAGCAGCTGTTGCGCGCGGGCGTGGTCACATTAACTTTAATGAGCTCAGGCTGGAGAAACTGTATGTCCTTGCTTTCATACGAATTACTTAAACAGAGAATATTTGTTTTTGATATGATTTACATCATTTAAAAATAGAGACTCAAAGTGTTGTAAAGACATATGTTTCATGTCACAGTGACAAGTATTAGCTGAGTTACAGGTCATGTTCTGTCGCGTTTCAGAATGAGCTTCACATTTAGAGAGACGGGAGAACGCGCATCATGTTCATTTTCTTTATTTTACGAAAAACACAACATTTTGTTTTTATTATGAGTGTACACAAATAAAAGAAGACATTTAACAGTTTTGAATGATGTATAACACTTACATGCAAGATCAAAATCAACAGAGTAATTTGAGTCTCTTTTGCACTGATGAGAAAAAAAGTGAGCAGATCACGCCCACGTGACGGCCGACCCCAGAGGGTTAATGTCCAAGAGATAAGCAAGGGCTGACTTTGTACTGCATTTGGCCCACCCTTTGCTCCTTCCTGACTCAGTAGGGCGAAGCAATGTAATAAGAATTTGAAGACCTCTGTAAGATGAATCTGTAGTATGATAGAAAAACACAAAATATAATGACATTGTTCATGGCTGGTATAATGGCTGACTTTAAACTCTTTGAACTACTAAAACCAATGGTGTCCACTGAAAGAAAAACAAAATGTTGATAGAACGAGCAAAGTAGCCTACCTTCATTCTCGTCAGTTGGCATGAGCAGAGGATTTTTTTCACTATGGCATCTTTTGCAATTTTGGACAATATTTCCTTCCCATTTTCGAAGAAAGAGGTCAGCCTTCCCAGGACACATTTTTCCAAACTCAGTGTCAAGCTACAACACAGGATAGAATACACAATTACAAAACTGTGTTTCCTCATTATGTTCAGATGTATGTTATTGAGTCTTTTCGAGTCAAGTTTATGCAATCTTAACTTCAGAGAGGCATTGTGGGCCATTCCAGGTTATGAAAAAAAAAAAAAAAAAAATATATATATATATATATATATACAGCAGTATTATGATTTTAATTAAACTGAATGAAGAAAAATAAGAGCTGGGGCTTGATTTTAGTGCATCTCTAGCTTGCAGCAGACTGATTGTTGGAGGGGAGTGGTTAAAAGATTTGCATAGATTCATTTTTCACCATATTGTGTGCTACAAAGTAAAAAAAAAAAAAAAAAACATATTAAATACATGTGGACTATCTACTTGCCATGTCCATTTGCTGACAAGACTAATTATATCTATAAGGAAAAGCCAAGCAAAACACAAGTCCTTACCATGTACAAATCGAGGATATTCAAAAATCTTTCACTAGTACAGCCACTAGTGTTTTCGAAGTGTCCTCCATTTGAAGCTGCAAAAGGGCACACAAAAACACCAATCTGTTATATATAATGCTACATATACTGATTAAGCAGTATTCACATTCATCATTTAAAAGAGTAACTTAGTTAACAAGCAGTGTAAGAATGAACAATATCTATTTATTTACGAAAATATCAAGCTAGCATGATAAACTTCAAGATATACAACACATGTATCTTTTGATCTTTGTCTCGTATTACAATGCACTCTTAAAGGGATGTTGAAAACAACACAACTTGTTGAGGACAACACAATTTGTGTTACTTTTAACGCAACAATGTGTTATTCCTGCTAATTTTCTACACACCAATGTGTTATTACACAATTTGTGTCAATTACGTAACCGAAATGCGCAAACTGTGTTAAAATATTAAAATTAACACATCCTTTTTGAGATGGAGAAGTACTAGATTGTCAACGTCAATCAAATGTTTACCGTTACCTTGATAAATCATGTTATTATTAAAGGGATTTAACAAAACATCAATACATTCTGTTGTTTAATGAAAGAGAGGCGACAGATAGGAATTAAAGTGGTAGCTAACGGTCACTTTGTCATACAGCGTTTTATCAGACATCATGCCATTTGCAACAAATCAAACAAAGAAAAACAAAACTCGTTAAAAATGAGTTCTCTCTAGAAAGTGAGGGACAAACCTAACGTTACCAAAGTATATGAGGAGAGACATAAAAATAATTTGTGAAGGACTAGCAGCTAACGGTAACTATCAGATGCGGTTGCTGCTTGGTTCAACACTGCCTCTCGCGTCAACGGGAAATACCCGTACACAGAAGAGGTCGCTAACTAAATCCACATTTGACCGTCTAAAAAAATAACAATAATAAAATACATTTAACAATTTATATTTGTCAATTTCTAATAAAAAATAAATCGAAATAGCCTACCTGACGTGTGCATCCAAGTCATCCATTGATGGAAAAAGAGGCGCGAACTTGCTTCTTGAGGCGTGAGTGACGTTGCAGCAATGTGATTGGATGATAGTTAACACATATTGTGTTGGACACACTGTGTTGTTTCTCTCTCTCTTTTTTTATTTTATTTTACACATGATCAACTTAAAATGACACAAAATGTGTTAAAATAGCCATAACACAAAAAATGTGTTATTAATTAACACATCCTTTTTGAGAGTGTAGTGGTATTTTTGCACAGCAGAGTTTGAGGTTTTGACTAATTGTTTGTCTGGAATAAAGTAAGTATGTTCAATCTCACAGCTGGGTCAGAAAACATTGCTGGGTCACATTTCACCCCGATATTAAAAGGATTTTTTTTTTTGCTAAAAAAAGGAAACATTTTTAGGACGATTTTCATGAAATTGAAATTTCCATTACAGTTAAGCCTTTTTTTTGTGTGTGTGTTGCATTATGGTACTAACTGTTGTACTGTACTTTTCCTTTATTTTTTTTATTTTAACATATTATTGAAATATTTTATTAAAATATATAACAGAGACAAAAAAAACAATAAATTAAATATTAAGTATTAAATAAAAATAATAAATGCAATACAAAATTACTATAATGAGAATCACAATTAATAATAATTCTAATGTAGATTGGTATTTTTGCGGGAAATATAATTGCAGTCATTTTTGCATGGCAAAGTTTGAGGCTACAACTTATTGTTTGTCTTGAATGAAGTATGTTTAATCTCTCTCTCTCTCTCTCTCTCTCTTCTCTCTCTCTCTCTCTCTCTCTCTCTCTCTCTCTCTCTCTCTCTCTCTCTCTCTCTCTCTCTCCCCTCTCTCTCAATTAGTATAAAGATTATCATGTAAGGACAAAATAGTTCTCTAATATGTTTATCTGTGTTTGTGATGCAGGCTCGTCGCTGGAGAGCGTTGTCCCGGGACCTGTGATGTGTGAGGCCCTCTAAATGTGTCCTTCCAGACTCCACGAATCCAAGTGACGCCTTCAGTGAAAGGCCATTTCGGTACAGATTTCTGCAGCTTAAGCAAATGGAAACCACACTGAAGACCGACTGAAATAGACCAGAAGAAAGAAGCACATGTCATTTTAAAACCCTGACAAAGCACGCTTTTAAAGCTCTTCTCTGAGGCAGTCCAGTAACATTTACACAGACATCCCAAAACAGTCATTCCCGGCGAGAAAATATGGAGGCTTATTTTGGCGACCAGACGTTCTTGTCAAACAGTTAGCATGTGCACATCCTCACTCCTGAGAAGTGCTGACGTAACAGAGCATTGACACTTCTCGCTCCAGCGACTGTCGGGCATCAGCATTGGCTCACTTTCCTTCCCATTACTCTGAGAAATCTGATCCCAGGTCAGGTGTTAGGGGGAGGACGTCAGCCAGGGGAATTTAACATGCTGAGGAGATCTTGGCAGGACAAAACAGTGCTTTCGGGACGCACACCAAATCATCAGCCGTGCGACTTTTACATCGGACCGCGCATGTGTTGATGAGCTGGAAAGTGAGATTCAAAAGCCTTCCTCTATAGTGTGGCTGTAACTTTATTAACATTCCAGTTGCTTTCTGGGACAGCACTGTTATTAAAGGCCACCCATTAGTCCTGGAGCGCTTTGCCCAATCACGGCTCTCTCTCAGCCGTTGCCGGGTGACAGCGTCTCTCAAGCTGAGGATATCACACGTGCTGGGCTTCAGTGTCGTACATGAGAGGGAGAACCGACTCCAATCCTCTTCCTGTTGATTCCACTTAGGATTCCCAAACTGCCTCTTCCCACGTTGACACAAATACTCAGGCCCATGTGACATCCTGTGTGGAAGAGGCAAACAATAACGGACTAATACGTCAAGACCTGGGAACTGCGTTGTGAGAGATGTACCATCACACCTCAAACACATCAAGCCAGTTCCGCACTTTTTAGCAGTGTTTAGTGTCCCGTCATCAACGTTCATTTCCCTCAATACTGAAAAAAGCGTTTATTTCATCTGTCAATACTTCAGCTGCAGTATACTTGGTAATGAAATAATTAATTTATAATATATAGTTGGTGCTTATAATTTATAATAATAAAATTTTCGATATCGATAACTATATTCATAAGTTTATTAGCAGTTCTGTTTATTTTAAGCATGTTGCAGTTTTGTCGTCTGCCGCTTTAAATGCTCGTGCTCCTTAAAGCAGGATGGATTCTGATTGGCTGTCAATGTTTTTATCGTTAATCAGTTGAAAAAATACGTCGGGTCAGAGGTCACTCTTCCGCCAAAACTCGACTTGTGTACGCCCGATGCATACAAAAATGCATCACTTTGCTTCAGAAGTCCTTTATTGACCACCTGAAGCTTTATGGATTACTTTTATGACGGATGAATGTAAGTTACTATTCTCTCCCATTATAAAGCTAGGAAGAGCCAGGATACTTTTTAATATAACTCTGATTGTGTTTGGCTGAAAGAAGAAAGTCATATACAGGATGGCTTTAGGGTGAGTAAATGATGGGATCATTTTCATTTATTGGTGAACTAACACTATTAAACATTTAATGTGTTTAAAAGTTCGTTCTAGGTTAATTTTCTCAGAAAACTGTTAATATTACATATCTAATTGTTAAATAAAAGAACGTCGAGCCTCTAAAGCTTAAAAAAAACTCCTAGGACATAGTGTGCCATATTAATGTAAAGTGCCAGGTGCATTATAATCGCTGTAAGTTGTACCAACAACAACAACACAAAAGAACACTTTTTACTCCTTAGTGATTGCAGAAAGTATTAAAATTGTGAAAGCTACAGACCTTAAGTACCCCTCAGTTGTTGGTGCATTGCTCAATGCTCTGAAAACGTGTTAAATAACAGCGCTGGAGCCAGAGTACTTATGCAGTAGATTTTCTCAGGAGCAATTAGCTTTTTATGCCAGATCTGCAGATAAACAACCTAGCACTCCATTTGTTTACAGAAGTGGGAGTTTTCTTTCAACCCCTCTCTTTCTCTTCGTCCTTTCTTTAAATCTCACTTTCTCTGTTTTGCTCTTGTTGTGTAGATGGAGTGGAAATAGTCGCTCTAATGATGCTTGTGATTTAGTGAAATAAACTTCACCTTTGACCCCTGATGTCACCCATTTCACTCAAAAATCTAAGTCATCATTCACTCACATTCAGGTCGCTCCTTTGACTGTACTTTTTCTGTCTAAACTCAAAAGGAAAAATGTAACAATGTTTTTTTCCCTCTGTGAGAGCAATGCTGGACATTCACAACATCTCAGTTTTGTTTCACAGAGGAAAGCTTGTGAAATGTTCACTATTCCTTTTATGCTCGATCGGATCTCTGTTTTGTATTCTAAAACAGAATATTATGCAAAGAGATTTATTAAAGACAACTTTTTTCCCCATCATCACAGCAAGTCACATCTGAAGAACATGTTTGCATCAAACAGCTTCACTCAGATCTGTTACCCAGATTTCAGCAGGCCCTGAAGAAGTCTTTAGTATTGAAACATGTGGAAGCACATGTCTTTCCCAGTCACGTCGGTGCAGAGTTGAGATGTGGCTTTTGGCTGTGATTCAAACCTTTGCCAGATAAAGTTGACATTGTCACTTTACGTAACATAATTTGTTATGTTAACTGCTTCATATTCACATGCCACAATCATTTTACAGTATATGCTCTATACCAGGTGCCAGAAATTAGTAGCATTGGCCACGTTCGTAAATACAGGCCGTGTGTCCACCAAAACGTTTTTTCACGCAGCTAGCGTATTTTTCCAATTGTTTTCAATGGGAGCGGCACGTTTTTTTAAACGCCATGAACGAAGCGCTGAGCACCCGGCGTTTTTACTGGTCGCCGAGAGTTGAAAAATGTTCAACTTTGGGTAAAACTCAGCGCTCATCACTGTCACTTTTACCCAGCCGTCCAATCACAGTGGAGGAGGGGCGGGACAAATATCACACCGACCAAATGTCACAACATTCGTTCTGTACAACGACGTCAACCAGCAGAGCTAACCGAACAAAATGGATGAAAAATACATTTTTAGTATGAAACAAATTATCTGCGAAATCAGTTCTACCAGAAAGACTCGGGAGATAAATTGAACAACAAGCGTATATATATTTATTAACAGCTCGGCAAGCATAAATTTATGAAGTTCTTTGGCGTAGGCCCCGTCCTTAGCAAGCAATGCGAGGGTAGCGGAATCTGCATGTCCTGTCTGAAAATAAAGGCAGGGGCCCAGCCGACCCCCCTGGAGGTAAAGGAAGGGACCATCCTGGTGGTGGTGTGGAGGATGAAGGGGAAGGCACCATCCTGGTGGCGGTGGGGAGGATGAAGGGGAAGGCACCATCCTGGTGGTGGTGGGGAGGATGAAGGGGAAGGCACCATCCTGGTGGTGGTGTGGAGGATGAAGGGGAAGGCACCATCCTGGTGGTGGTGGGGAGGATGAAGGGGAAGGCACCATCCTGGTGGTGGTCGGGAGGATGAAGGGGAAGGCACCATCCTGGTGGTGGTCGGGAGGATGAAGGGGAAGGCACCATCCTGGTGGTGGTCGGGAGGATGAAGGGAAGGCACCATCCTGGTGGTGGTCGGGAGGATGAAGGGGAAGGCACCATCCTGGTGGTCTGGTGGTGGTCGGGAGGATGAAGGGGAAGGCACCATCCTGGTGGTGGTCGGGAGGATGAAGGGGAAGGCACCATCCTGGTGGTGGTCGGGAGGATGAAGGGGAAGGCACCATCCTGGTGGTGGTCGGGAGGATGAAGGGAAGGCACCATACTGGTGGTGGTGGGGAGGATGAAGGGGAAGGCACCATCCTGGTGGTGGTGGGGAGGATGAAGGGGAAGGCACCATACTGGTGGTGGTGGGAGGATGAAGGGGAAGGCACCATCCTGGTGGTGGTCGGGAGGATGAAGGGGAAGGCACCATCCTGGTGGTGGTCGGGAGGATGAAGGGGAAGGCACCATCCTGGTGGTCTGGTGGTGGTGGGGAGGATGAAGGGGAAGGCACCATCCTGGTGGTGGTGGGGAGGATGAAGGGGAAGGGACCATCTTGGTGGTGGTTGGGGAGGATGAAGGGGAAGGCACCATCCTGGTGGTGGTGTGGAGGATGAAGGGGAAGGCACCATCCTGGTGGTGGGAGGATGGAGGTAATTGGCAGTGTCAGTATCTGCGAACTCAGACAAGTGTAAGTACCAATCTTTTATACTGCAGTGTTAGCACCTGATTGGTTATAAGTGAGGTAATACGTGATGCGCTGATTGAGTCTTCCTGACAGAACTTACGCTAAAGCTTTCATTTACAAGTAAACTGCTGCGTATATTCTGTATCATAGCAATGAATCGTCTCAACAAAAAAAACGCTGCGCTGCCAAAGCGCTCTCAAGCGCCACAGGCGTTTTCAGCTGGCCAAAACCACTTTGGTGGACACACTGCCTAAGAAACACGTTTTGCTTAACTTCACTGACCACAGTTCATTAAATTACTAAAGCTCTTAATTAGATCTTAGTGAGGTTCCACTGGTACTTTCGCTCATACTCAGAATTAGGTGTTTGTTGAAACCTCTAATCTGAAGTATTACACATAGGTGCGTCCCACATAATTTGTGGTACGGACATAAATGATACATTAAATCATGCTGCTTATTGGTGGATTGTGTGCTTTTTTAAGCAAATGTGTTTGATTTTCAACAGCTAAATGATAAAACAGGAAAAGATCCCATAGATTTATACTGATTTAGTTTCCAGATTATCATAATATCATAAGATGGGTTTCCATCCATGTGTTGTGCAAATTTGATATAAAAAAATGTTAATTAGGAACACAAAAATGTGATTAAAATGTCACAAATATATACACACAAATACACACACACACACACACACACACACACACACACACACACACACACACACACACACACACACACACACACACACACACACACACACACACACACACACAGTTTAAGGGTTCCTAAATTGGTTTTGGATGTCTCCTACAATAGGTTTACATTCATCCAAGGTCCAAAAACTGTATTTTTCTCATTCCACAATGTGTGTCGGAATCATAACGCCCATTACCATATCTGAATTTCAGCTCTGAAGGCTTCCTCAGCACCTTTACACAGTTACAGTTAATCAAACAGTAAATGGTGTCGGTTTTACAATATCATTTGGAGTCCAAATCCTTCGGAAGTGCATGCAAAGTTTATTTGCTTTCGCAGCGCAGTCAACAACACAAACTTGTCCAGAGTCAAACTCTTCCAGGTCTCATCTACAACAACAGTGTATAAGGGTCAAAGTAGATGTTGCTTGCTGGCAGCCAATGAAGACAATATGCTGGCATTATGCATTATGCAAACCGACATTTTTGTAGGATGTAAGACTGGACTTACTGTCGACTCGTTGTCAGAATCAGATCTTTCTTTTAGGAGACAATAACAAAGACAATTTCCAGAACTTTCACATTCACAAACAGCTATATTACACATTTCATGAAAGGTAATGTCCAAAATAGCATACGTTTGGGGCACTTTAATTTTATTCCCTAAGAAAGCATTTGCATAAACTACAATTTACCTAATAAATTCCTTAAATCATGCAAATGAATGCAACTGCTAGCAATCTACATTATTTTCCAATTGGTTTTGTCCGGTCTTTTTTTTTCACATTAATTCAAATTTGCAACTTGATTGGAGACAATGCTAATCAGCAAGTTAGAACCTCTAGAAACCATATAGCAATTATAATGCTGAGACATCTTAGCATCTGCATAGCACTATTCCCATTTTCTGAAAAATACTTGTCACTTATTTTTGAGCCTTATTAGCTCCTTAAGACTGACACAAATTCCTTACAGTAGTAGGTCAAGTTCGTCAGCCATACTTCCCTCCAATTGAGAATGGACACCAGCCGGGTGGGAACAATGAGCCCAAGCGGTCACCACCACGTTCTTTCTGGGAATAATTGTCAAAGGTTAGTGTCCAGTGTGTATTGTGGTTGTTCAAGAGGCTTGACCTCCTCAACCACAACAGAAAAACCTCAACCACAACAGCTGTTCACTTCAAATGTCCCTTCATTCCCTTGCAGGCAATGTACACAAGCACCAACAACAATGCAGTGCATTTGAGGATAGACAGATAATCTTTTTATCCAAAGTACAAGAAACATTTTGAGCTTTCTCTTACCTTTTCCCAAAATACGAACAAGCTTTGACAAGAGTTTTGAGGAATAACATGCACATTTTTCCCCTCGCAGTTCTTTGAATCCTTGTCCTGTAAACATGGCAAAAATAAGCCTTTGATTTTTAGGTTCAAAGTGAGAGCCGTGCTGGACGAAGTCTCTCAGCACCCACCTCAAGCCCACAAGCTTGGCATTGACAATAAAGTGAATCTACTCATAGCTATACACTTCAAAGATAAAATGCTGTATTTTTAGGTTGAAAATACCATAATTCATCATGCAATGTGCTTTTACAGTAAAGAGGAATAGAATAATACAAATGTGATTTCTGATTGGATCGTTTGGATTTGCTGAACTTGAAATTAACTTCAGTGGCTCTCTTTCTTTGCTGAACTTCAACATGTTTTCTTTTTTCATTTCAAAGGAGTGTGTGAGGAGTTCTTAAAAGAACAGAAGATTTAGTGTCAGTTTATTTCTGAGGATTAAAGCACCTCCTTCTGTCCTCCTATCCCCCTCAAACACACTTTCAGACGTGTCCGCTGAACTGTTGCTTTCAAGAGGACAGAAGTGCCTTCTATTGCATGCATGGAAAAGTACTGTAGCATGACTGAGGCAATTATTGTTTAAAACTAACAAACTTATAGAAAAAATTAAACAAATTGTGTGAACTAAATTAATAGCCTCAACAAGTTAAAAAGTTTGAGGTTGTTAAGATTTTTTTGGTGACACTTTAGTTTAGGGTCCAATTCTCATTTTTATTAATTAATTAATTAATTAATTAACTATTAATTCTCGCCAAGCAATTTCAACTACAGGTTATACAATATTCAATACATTTTTTTAAAGTCAGTTTAATGTAATTTCAGTTAAAGTGTTGCTTGTTTTTTGTTAACTTTATTTTTTTTTACAATTTAACTACCTTACTAACTATTAATAAGCAGTAATTAGGAGTTAATTGAGGCAAAAGTCATAGTTAATATTGAGAATTGGACCCTAATCTAAAGTGTGATTTTTTTTCAACAGTTTATTATGCTCACCAAAGTTGCATTTATTTGATCGAAAAGTAAAAGTAATGACAGTAAAAACAGTAATATTGTGATTTGTGAAATATTATCACAATTGAAAAGAACTGTTTTATATTTTAATATATTTTAAAATATAAATGGTAAAGCTGAATTTTTAGCATGCATCATTACTCTCTTTAGTGTCAGATGATCCTTCAGAAATCATAATTATGCTGATTTACTGCTCAAGAAACATTTCTTATTTTTATCAATGTTGAAAACAGTTGTGCCGCTAATTATTTTTAATGGAAACTGTGATCCATTTAGTTTTCAGGATTCTTTGATGAATAGAAAGTTCACACAACTTACATGTGTTTAATCTAACTTTTGATCAATTTAATCTTTTCTGAATGAAAATAATATCTTTAAAAAATCTTACTGACCCCAAAACTTTGAATGGTAGTGTGTACAGATGACTGATGTACAGATACATTTTTGTTAATTATCACAGCGAGAGAATATCTATATGTGGAATATATTACAACTAATTATACATCTGGTACTCTAATGTAAGTTACTCCATATTAACTTCTACTGTTGTATAAAAAAATAGGCTGTCATATATCAAAGGATTACACGCCTAACCGAAATACTTGATTCTCATTGGTCTGTCGCATTCCGTGGTCAAACTATTTTTGTGTAATGACCTTTAGAAAGTGACCGAATTCTTAGTCACTTTGCGTGGTCCATATCGCCCTGTCTGAGTGTGTGTGTTTTTTTAATGTGAAAATGACTGACTGACTGACTGACTGTACATTTTCCTTTCCATATTTATAACCCAACAAGACCCAGAAATCGCTGCGTTTGGATGATTCAGCAGCCAGAGCTTTGAATGTTCTCTGAGTTAACATGATACTTACTCTCTCTCTCTCTCTCTCTCTCTCTCTCTCTCTCTCTCTCTCTCTCTCTCTCTCTCTCTCTCTCTCTCTCTCTCTCTCTCTCTCTCTCTCTCTCTCTCTCTCTCTCTCCTCTCTCTCTCCTCTCTCTCTTCTCACACACACACACTCACTTTCTTTTTTCCTCTATTTCTCTTTCTCTCACACACAGAGCTGCTAGAAGGGGGATACAGCCAATCCAAGTTCCTTTTTTTCTGTTTGAACCACAGCCTCCTGTTTTTTTGACCAATTACATCAAGGCTGGATCAGCACATGTCCAAGCTGTCTTTCATAGACTCTCTACCGCCCGCCTGCTTGGCCTCGCATGTGAGGACATGCTGAACAAACACCACTTTATGCCCAATTATAAGGCCGCCTCTATTAAAGGATGCTCCTGAATCACATAAGAAAAGACCTCTGGTTCTTTAAAATCCCACTCATGTCATCATAAGGGACCCTGGATGCGTTTGAAGGAGATTTGTAAGTAGCAGAGTCATGTGGACAGGGACTTTAAACTGTTCTTGGTCAGTCACCACAATTACATTCAGGTTTGTTTGCAAAGCAGTACTCTTTTTTATTGTGCAGAAATGTTGCCCTATTGTTCATCTCCACGCTCTAGAAATTTCTGATCAGCGTAGATGAATAAGCTCAGAGCAGCTCTCGCTCGCTATTGATTGTCACATAAGCCAAAGGCAGTTAAAAATAAATCCCTGGTGAACCAAATGAGGTGCAATTTGTTTGTTTCTCTTTAAGCTTGTAAAGTGGAACCATGTGAAGCAGACTTGTATCTCTGAAGACTTTGCAAATAATTCCTGTCTCAATTCCTGGTTGCCACGTTTCAAACATAATTACATGTTGCAGACATAGTTTGTTTTGTCTGATGTGGTTCTTTCATTGCTTGCTGCTGTTTTCAGCCCCGAAATCAGCATCAATAAATTCAGTTTTTCTATTTATTTACCCAACATAATGCCATGGTACAAAACTAAAGAGCGAACAAAAGCAATCTTTAAGACCTTACGTAACTTGCAACACACTCTGGAAATGCATGAATGCACTTCTGTATATGGTTTGCCAAATAGTCATTTGGTTGTGCTGAGAGAACCATTAGAGAGTGAAATGCACACACAACTGCTTTCTGATCTGGTGCTTGGGCAGAAATAGTGTGATCAGGTGGTCAGAGCTGACAGTTGTTGGGATGTAATGATGCAGAAGACCTAGGGCGGACCGTTCTCCTTGACATGAGCAATGTACAACAGCACACACTAACCCACACAGACAACATGACTCCTTGGTAAATCACCCAATGCTCCGGTATTGATCTGTATGGCATTTGGACAACACATTTTAAAGTAACACTATGTAGTTTTTCAACCTTCATAATATATTTCCAAGACCCTTGTGATGGTACATCGACTTAAAATAAGTTAAATGTCTGCCATAGCCTGACGTGGTCTGTATCGCTTAGTCTGGCACTATTCGGGTTTCGGGTAGGAACCCGTGCACAAAAAAGAACTACAAAACTCGACTGCTTTACGTCAAGAGCTACAATAGTCATTATTTCGTTTTTCTTCGTTTCTGATGTCGCAATACATCATCCTTTCATGAAATCATGTAACATACTCTACCTTGTCTGTGGACATCGGTCATTCTAAAGCCGGTGCTGGGTAAACAGCGAGCGTGTGTGCGACGGTATAGATTATTTACGAACAGCGGCAATGGACAATTTCGTTTCCAACCAGTAGGGCGACCGAAGAGGAAAAGTTACTTGGTGTTACTTTAACTAATGGATGAAGAAAGGAAAGACAAATGATTCATAACTGTAAAAGTAATACACAATGGAATAGAATAAAGTAGAAAAATGGTGAATAAACAAAACTTTATAACAGAATAGAGTAGTGGTGTAGTTTTAGTATGAAAGATGCTCTATGATAAGCTTAAAAGCTGTGGTTTAATAAATGCACTGTACTAGAATGGTTTCCATTGGGTGCTGCCTATATATATATATACTGTATTTAATTTTTTTTTTTTTTTTGCAGATGCTCTACCTTCACCGGCATCATGTCGCCAGTTGAGGTAATTAAAATTACACTGTTATAGTTTATATAGTTGATAGACTGTGATAGTTTGATTATACATAAGACTTTTGAATCAATCCCATTTCTTCGCTTGATAGATTGACATTATAGTAGGCTACAGAATGGCTCTTTCGATATTATCCTGAACATTGTATAAGCATTCATTTCATGTGTCATAAAATAAAAGAGGCTCTCGGGAGCATGTGTCAACGTCACATCCTCTGAATTTCCCTGGCAAAAACGTCCTTCACATAAAAATCAGTAGCCTATACATGCTTTCAAAAACAGGAAACCGGGGAAGCTCTCGTTTTTTAGGTTTCATTACAAGCTGTTCACATGTTGGCAATAAAAATGTGATTAATACATGAAAATTCTTACAATATGCTCCTAAACCAGAATCAGTAAAATTGCAGTTGTAGCGACATATGCTGGTTGATGAAATCATTTTCTGTGTTTCAGCTCAGTAATGACTGCATGCAGGACAAACAGAGATCCGCTCTACTGTATTAAACAACCTTTAAGGAAGGTGTTCTGCATGAAACTCTGAAACACAGCGATAGGCATCACTCCTTCGGCAGATGCCGAAATGTTCTGTCCTGAAACTGGTGGCTTACTGGATATCTCAGATCTGTACGCTCAAAAGTGCATGCTAAGAACAATTCCCTGCAGCTTTACCTGGCTCCTTTAGGATAGCTCACTCCTTTATATCAGCTCACAGGGGACAAAGCGAAGATATTGGGATCTTTCTGTTGTCTGCAACATTAGCGGAGATTGCGTGTAATAAGGCCTTGGATGCCTCTGACAATCAGAGCTGATTGCTTTGGCTGGTCATAAGAGTGCCAGCGCTGTTTGATGTGCTGACCAAAAAGGCCAGAGCTGCTCTCTGATGCCTTGCCTCATCACGATATGAGCGTTCAGCAATGTAGAAGTAATGGGGGAGCTCTTACCAGTTCTCTGAAAGATAGAAACCAAATAAGAAAAACCACAATAGGAAAAAAAGTGACTTCAATGCCATCTTTAACTGTATCTTTATGTTGTCGTTAAAGATATATAAGCATGTCTTTTGAGAAACTGAATGAGAGAGAACTTATTGGTGTATACAACTAATTAAAAGTGTCAGGCTATATGAAGAGAAAATTTCTATCCACAAGGAAAATCCAGGATCTTGGCCAAAACGCAATGCCACACAAAGAGCTTGGGAAAAAATAAATGCATAACTGAAAACATTTTTGTCTCTTTGGCATCAATCAAATGGTCTACACATATCTATGAGATGAGAAAAGAATAGAACAGAATAGAACTCTATGAAATTTCAGAGTAACGCATTACAATGAGGTCTCATTTGTTAACATGAGTTAATGCAATAACATAAACTGGCAATGAACAATATATTTATTAACTTTCCTTAATATTAAAGTGCCCCTATTATGCGTTTTCAGATATTACCTTTCATAAAGAGTGTAATATAGCTGTTTGTGAATGAAAAATGTCCACAAAGTTTCAAAGATCAAAGTGGACGATAAATGGAGTCTCCTAAAAGAAAGAACCAATTCTGCATATGAGTCGCCAGTAATTCCAGTTTTACTTTTACACAAACCTATGGTTTTCATTGGCTGCCAGCAAACAACGTCTACTTTGACCCGCCCTCAAACACTGTAGTTTTAGCATGAGGCCTAGAAGAGTTTGGTTTGTGTTGCTGACATGTTGAAGATGGTGTTTTGCGCTGCGAAAGCAAATCCACTTTGGATGCACTTCCAAAAGATTAGGACTCGGGCTTGATTTGATACAACCATCCTTACTGTTCATTTCACTGTGTCACAAATGCTGAGGAGAGCTGAAAGAGCTGATTTTTAGATTTGGTAATGGACGTTTTGTTTCCAACACGCAGCGTGTCAGGGTTGGGTGCAGGTGACTGAAGACGAGGGCACGGAATTTCAAAGATAATATATTTAATGACAAAATGAAACTTTCCAAAATGAAACAAGAACAAAACTCCAGGACTTCAAGGTTCACACACAACCATACATAGACGACGATCGACAAACACTGGGAGAAAACACAGGGCTTAAATACACATGGAATGATTGAATGATTAACTGAACACAGGTGATAAAACTGAACACAAACGAGGAGCGGGAAAACTTAACAGGACTAAACCAAAAACCACAAAGACAGGGGGAAACAAGATCTCAAAACATAACTTAAACACACAGAAACGTGACACTACCTCCCCCCCCCGAAGGCGCGTCCTCGCGCCATATAACATCCAAAGGGGTGGGAGGGTGGGCGCCCTGGAGGCTGACGAGGGCATGGTGCAGGTCCGGGAAGCCTCCAGGGCGGAGCAGGCTGTGGGCGTGGCCATGATGGTGCAGGCTGTGGGCGTGACCACGACGGTGCAGGCTGTGGGTGTGGCCAGGGCGGAGCAGGCTGCGGGCGTGGCCATGGCGGAGCAGGCTGCGGGCGTGGCCATGGCGGAGCTGGCTGCGGGCGTGGCCATGGCGGAGTAGGCTGCGGGCGTGGCCATGGCGGAACTGGCAGTGGGCATGACCAAGGCGGAGCTGTCGGACCCTCGGGCGTCCAGGGCGGAGCTGTGGGACCCTCGGGCGTCCAGGGCGGAGCTGTGGAACCCTCGAGCGTCCAGGGCGGAGCTGTGGGACCCTCGGGCGTCCAGGGCGGTGCTGTGGGACCCTTGGGTGTCCATGGCGGTGCAGGCTCTTCAGGTGGCCACGGCGGTGAAGACCCTTCAGGTGGCCGTGGTGGTGAAGACCCTTCAGGTGGCCGTGGTGGTGAAGACCCTTCAGGTGGCCGTGGTGGTGAAGACCCTTCAGGTGGCCGTGGTGGTGAAGACCCTTCGGGTGGCCATGGCGGTGAGGACCCTTCGGGTGGCCATGGCGGTGAAGACCCTTCGGGTGGCCATGGCGGTGTTATTTTTTCGGGCCTCCGTGGATCTTTGGCCGGCCTCCGTGGATCTTTGGCCGGCCTCCGTGGATCTTTGGCCGGCCTCCGGGTTCCCATGAAGGCCTGCTTCCAGCCTTCCATCTTTTGTTGTAGGTCGATCGTTCTGTCAGGGTTGGGTGCAGGTGACTGAAGACGAGGGCACGGAATTTCAAAGATAATATATTTAATGACAAAATGAAACTTTCCAAAATGAAACAAGAACAAAACTCCAGGACTTCAAGGTTCACACACAACCATACATAGACGACGATCGACAAACACTGGGAGAAAACACAGGGCTTAAATACACATGGAATGATTGAATGATTAACTGAACACAGGTGATAAAACTGAACACAAACGAGGAGCGGGAAAACTTAACAGGACTAAACCAAAAACCACAAAGACAGGGGGAAACAAGATCTCAAAACATAACTTAAACACACAGAAACGTGACACAGCGTAAGCGGTAGACCAATCACAACATACTTGATTGGCTATCTGACCAATCAGAGCCGAGTCGGCTCCCGGAAAGGAGGGTGTAGAGACCGGATCCTTAATTGAACCGTTTCAGACACCGTGAGAAAAGAGGTGATGCTGAATATTATCAAGTCAAGTAACCTTTATTCATTTAGCGCTTTGTACACAATACAGATTGTTTCAAAGCAGCTTTATAGTGATAACTTTAAAATAATGCATTTCGGCTGTTGTTAAGCTGAAGTCAGTTCAGTGTTGATTCAGTTCCGTTGTAAAGAACATCAATTAATGAATTTGTTCATTTCATCTATAAAGCAGTTCTGCGAAAAATTATGTCATCATCCAGCTCAGTTAAGTCCTCATACAACAACGTCAGTACAGTCAGATCAATAATATATAATTATGGAGGAAAGTTTTTTTAAGGGTTGGTTTACCCAAATATGGGCCAGAAAGCTCTCAGATTTCCTAAAAAATATCTTCATTTGTGTTCTGAAGATGAACGAAGGTCTTGCGGGTTTGGAACGACATGAGGGAGAGTAATTAATGACAGAAATTAAATTTTTGGGCGAACTAACCCTTTAACCTGGGATGCATGTAAACCTATTGCAGGAGACCTCCAAAACAAAATTAGGAGCCTTTAAAATGGGCACTTGAATAACATTTTTGTTCACTGTGCATTAACTAACGTAATGTAACATTTAACTAAAAATGTATTGGCAAAGCAATGATTTAATATAAGTTATATTCACTTATGTCATGATAAAATAAACTATAACACAAGTTCTTTCAATAGGGAGAGTAACAGAGTTTTACAGTAAAAAGGGTCTTCTCATGGGCTCCCCGGTGTCTATGGTTTCCGAAAGGCACGTCTACGACAAGAAAAAAATGCCCCCTCAAACAACATAATTCTTATTTAAAGGGCATATCTCTTAGAATCACAAGGAAATGTATGTGTATGTCCCAGTCCAGTTTACTTGAGTATCTAACATAGAGTAAATCTTCTAGAAAGTCTTTGCATCTTTGTATCTGTTGATGTATTGTGCAAGTTTTAGACTTTTCTTTTAATCAAGTGTCTCTAGCTTTTAAGCAGACATGTCCTCACTCTCTGCTGACCACTAATTTACAACCACATAAATAATGCTTTTAACGTATAATCAAGCACATAATAACTGCATTTAAAAAGAGGCAAACTCATCCCAGATTATCTGAGAGGATCCACCCTTACAGCTGATTAACATGTAAGCATTTTCTGGCATATGTAACTATCGAGAGGCTGCTACCAGTGGTGTTTAACTTCAGTCATTAGTCATGATGTTGACATCATAGTGCATAATATGCTATTATTCCTTGCATTGCGTAATTGCATGTTAGTACTAAAGCCAAAACAGGTAGACATTACGATAACAGCTTTAATTAGTTGTCTGGTGCCCCTGACTGATTACCTGACTAACAGATGTGAGGTAAGCTGTGCCACTCTTTACACAGGTTTTCCTAAAGACAAAGGAAAAGGATACAGAAAAGTTATAATTTTCATTTCAAATAAAAATAGTAATGTAAATGAGTTTATGTAAAAAACAATACCACTATGAAGTCTATTTTGACTGCACATTATTTCCAAATTATTTTCATATGTTCCTAAACCAGCCAGAAAATGCTTTGAAATTCATTTCAAAACATGAAAAATGTCATGCAACCTTATTTGGTATTTAGAAAACAAATTTACAAAAGAGATGTATTGGACTTTGTTGAACTGAACAAACTGTAAGGCGTTATCATCCCACATTCCAACCATCAAGGTTACAGGGGGAATATGAAATGTTGATCTCTGTTTGAGTTCCCCCTACTGTGTGTGTCAATACACAATTCTGTGGCATAAAAATTTTGATTATTTTCTTTGAAAGCTGATTATTTTCTTTGAAAGGTGGGACTCTCTTCATCCTTTGGATACTTCAAAGAAATTTGGACCCAGCTTCAAGTTTTTTCAAAGACACCCTTGTAATACTATCACCTATAACCCTTTTACCCTTTACCCAGATGCAACTGACACATTTTAGATAAAAATGCAATGTACTGTACTGTACAAAGAAGCAAAGAAGCATGAATTTGTTGAACATGAATATTAGCAGAAATTGATTTGAATACACAGATATTCAATCAATCAATCAACATTTATTTATACAGCCCTTTACAACACTCAAGGTGAACCAAAGTGCTTTCCAAAAACAACAACAACAATACAATGCAAAATATAAAAATAAAATATATAATCAAGATATATAATAAATGTATGTCACAAAGAAAACAAAGAAAACAAAGAAAGAAAACACAGAATGACTCAACCAATGCTACGATATAAAAGCCAGTCTAAATAAATAAGTCTTAAGCTTAGCTTTAAAAGGGCCTAAGTCTGTGATTGTTCGTAAGTCGGCAGGTAGCTTGTTCCAAAGTCTTGGCCCAGCTACAGAAAAGGCCCGGTCACCCCAGAGTCTGTACCTTGTCCTTGGGACTTCCAACAAGAGTTGAGTTGTTGATCTAAGAGTCCTGTTTGACTCTCGCAAAGTTAGCATCTCAGTTACGTAAGGTGGAGCAAGGCCGTTGAGAGCTTTAAAAACAAACAATAAAATCTTAAAATCAACTCTAAAAGAAACAGGAAGCCATGTGGAGCGAAGAAAGAATTGGAGTTATATGCTCACGTTTGCGTGTATTAGTTAAAAGGCGAGCTGCTGCGTTCTGCACCAGCTGAAGGCGCCTGAGTGATGACTGTGAGACTCCCACGTAGAGTGCGTTACAGTAATCTAGTCTTGAGCTAATAAAAGCATGAATAGCTTTCTCAAGATCCGAACGATTTAAAAATGGTTTGACCTTGGCCAATAGACGTAGTTGAAAAAAACTTGCTTTTACCACGCTGTCAATTTGTTTATCAAATTTGAGGCTACTATCAAAAGTCACACCGAGATTTCTGACAGTCGGTCTAAATTTTGAAATTAATGTATTTGGGTCAGCGTTTGCAGACTCGCCAAATAAAATATATTCGGTCTTATCTTCATTCAAATTAAGGAAGTTTTTTCCTAACCATAATTTAATGTCGTCAATGCAATCAATCAGTGACCCAGATGCATCACTATTTGTTGGACTCATCGGCAAATAAATCTGCAAATCATCAGCATAGCAATGATAAGCTATGTTATGCCTGGCTATGATGGACCCAAGGGGCAGCATATAGAGTGAAAATAAAACCGGTCCAAGAATAGAGCCTTGTGGCACCCCGCAGGAAAGAGAAGTAGTAGAAGAGGACGAATTCCCAATCACTACAGAATAGGTTCTATTAGTCAAATAAGACGAAAACCACTGAAACGCAGTACCCTTAATGCCAACATAGTGATTAAGGCGAGACAGAAGGATTGCATGGTCCACTGTATCAAAGGCCGCCGTGAGATCAAGAAGCACTAAAATAACGGGGCTCTTAGAATCAACAAATGTATTACAATACATACAGTCCCCTATTACTATATTGCACTGAATTGTGTTAAAATCCAGGGTTTACCATGCATCATCTTGCTCGAAATAAATGCTTGGAAGTAAAACTTCACGTCTTTAAATAGCGTTATGTCTCTGAAGTGTAACTGTGAAGTTGTGAAGTGTGTATATATTATTTCCTGATTTCTTTTTGTTGACCAAGATACACTTCACAATCTTACAGATCTTGGAAACCGTTGTAAAAACTACAGGTCATCTCAAATTCGATGGCTCTTTACTAGCACGACAGTTTGCATATGAATTAAGTGTTATTTGTATATTCTTGAGCTAATTATTCGTTAAGCCAACATTTTAAGTTAATATCTTTATTGCTTCGAAAACATGCTGTAAACAAAACATAGTTGAATCATTTACAGTTACTGCAGAATTACTGAATTATATACATAACTACATTGAACTGTACAAGGCAAATTAAGTTGTCTGTGCCTGCCTTACAAAGCATAAATTCATATTAATTTCAGACTGATCTCATGAAATGGCGTATGTATGACACGCCAATTCGTATTTCCATTTTTGGCGTGCTATCAACACGCATAATCGCTTTTCAGCGTGTTTATGAACGCCGTTGACTTAAGGTTACATTACTGTATAAATATATGACCTACCCCAACCCCGTCCCTAAAACTACCCGTCACTGGGGTTAATACCATTTATGAGTCTTCCCCTACCATCCTAGGACAACAAATATCGCTCCCCAGATGTAGATCTAGGTTTTTCTTCGTTTCGCTCGGACATTTAACGGCGTGTACATGCACGCATACACGCGGATAGCTCAAAATGCGTATAGATAACACGCCACTTGACTTGAAAGTGGCGTGTATGTTTACGCAAAAGTCATGATGTCATGTTGTTCATTTTGACATTTGTAGTACAAGTATTTAGGTGTCTTGATCCTTCAAGTCCTGTAGGTTGTGAGGTGAAACTTGTCGGTCCATCACATTCCTCAGTACCTTCTGTTGGCTCGGACCAGATGGGATAGCCTTCGTTGGATAGGGATGGGATAGCCTTGGGTGCCCAACACCCTGTAGCCAGTTTGTGGTTTTTCCCTCGTCGGACCACTGTTGGTAAATTTTCACCATTGCTGACCTGGATCAACGCAAGCTTTGCCATTTCAGAGATTCTCTGACCCAGTCGCCTTGCCATAACAATTTAGCCAAAGCCAAAGTTGCTCAGGTCTTTATTCCTTCCCGTTTCTCCTGTATCCTACATGTTGATTACGAGAACTGATTGTTTGCTTACCTTCTAATCTACCCAGACCTTAATATGGCCTTGTTAGGAGATGATTACTGATATTCTCTTATCTTGTGACTGGTCATAATAATATATATATAAAGAAGCCTGAATGTGTTCTAGTTTTACTGCATTTGAACCCAACCAATATTTATGTAGCTGGATTTGTTTTAGTAATTGTTTTAGCCACTGTTTACTTTCACAGAAGCATTGTATTCTGTGTTTATATATTAGTTTTGAAAACCATTTCCTTTCGCACAAATAGCGTGTGCAGACAAGAATAGCATGTAAGACAACCGTTTTAACAGCCATCCGGTTTGTAAATGGTTTATAGTTTTCCACCAGTTCAGTTTTCAGTCCTTCGCAGCTTTTTTTCCAGTTGATATTAATTTTACATTTCACACTTTATGGCCATTTTACGCAGACTAATTCTGCAACAGCTGCATCATTAACTCTTCAATCACTCATGGCGTTCGGTGCAATAAAAAGAGCTGTGAGGCGAGACGCGCCGTGGGCTTGCGGTGAGGGTGACACACGGGAAGACCCGCTGTGGGCCGACGGAGAGGCATTCAGCGCTCCCAGGCTTGATTCTGGCCGGCCGCTTTTCCAAAGCCCAGCCCTCCCAGCAGGTGATATGGGTAGCTACTGTTTATTAAGCTGTTTTGTGGGCAGTAAAAAGCAAGAAGTGGCCTATTAGGCCTTGTCTATGTCTGACAGACTGTGGCCAAGCAGTTCACTAATTACTGCTTATAAACGCTATAATTTCATTACGTATCGCTGAGCCTAGCAAAAAGGAAAGACATTATTTGTTCAAATCGACCAATACCACTCATGTAAATCACAGTTTGCTCTCCTTCCATTTGTCCAATTATGGACTCCTGGCTTGTGCGCACAGACACTACTGTGTTAACTTGCTAAAATAAATGAAAGTTTGACTCATTCTTTCAGAAAGATTTCTTTCCCACCATATGATGGGATGAGACAGCACTTATTAGCTCTGTTTACCCATATTTTTTAGTCAATGCATGGGAACAGCCACTGGCTGACATGCTAATACCATGTGTATGCATTTAAACCCATGTGTTTTTGTCAAAACATGGAACACCCAGCAAGTCACATATCATATAATTTAGGAATTATAATTTAATTTTGTCTAGGTTTAAGTGCTTTTACTTAATTGTTTATGATTATAGCACAATAGCGCTTTACGATTAATCAGAAGCAAATGTTGTGGTTATTTAAGGGTTAGACATCAGCAAATCTCCAGAAACCTCAAGGTTTCATATGGCATATTATATTCCAATAATTACAGTAGAAGTGTGCAGAACCTAATCTCCTCTGTGCCAGACCGTTCTGGGTTGACTGAAACCAGATCATGCTTTAAACTGGTTTCCTTTTATTTTCGTATTTATTGGATTGTGGTCCAAACCATAACCACAATTTTTTTGGACAGACAAAGTCATATCAACCACATTTTTAGATATAGGAGGAAGTCATGATTATAATTATTTAGTTTGTAATGATTTTCTAAACAATCTAAATTTCACCAGTTCTAAGTGATGGTTTTCCATTATTCCAGTATTTATGTGAGGTAAAAGAGCAACATTAATTAGTGTGAATGCAATAATTTGCATAGAAAATGTGCTGATTTGCCCTGAAAAGAGCGACAATGACAAGGACTACTTAAAATAGTTATGGCACAGCCTCATATAAGCATATTTAGCCTGGAAAAACTACATTCTGGGTGGCTTGTGCTGCAGGCTTTTACCAATTCACAAGCCATACACCATAAAACAACTGAATTTACTTTAGTATGGTCATATGGTGATTTGTCAAACCAAAAAATGACAAACTCATTGTCCAGATTTCCAAATACAGAATGTCAGACAGTATAAAAGTGTTAAACTTTGAAGAGATCCACACCAAGAATTTTACAGACAGGAAGGAAGGACATAACATTGGAAGTAAAAGAAGAGCCAAATTAAACACTTGTCTGGCGCTGTTGGATTTTGCTATGGTTACTGCTCGGTAACCGTTCCAAAGGCTTTAAGACCATATCCACAAAAAAAATGAGAGCTTAATAGGCAAAAGAGAAACTGTACCGCTCAGACTTAACTCAGATGATAAGCTTGTTTCTTTACGGGAATCTCAATGGAGGTTTTTCATTATTAAAACCGTTCTCTCAGGTGAGCTCATAGCTTCAGATCATCATGACTCAAACACATCACTTCAGGCATCGGCATTTAAATGATGTCAGCTTCATCTGAGTATCGAGCGGACTTCATTGCTTCTGGGTTGCCTGTCTAATAGCCTCTTTAGCAGAAATAATTGCAATATAAATAGGCTGTGCTGATGAAATACATACTTTTGCATTTAAAGGTGTTTCTTTTAAAGCCTTCATAAAAGCATCCAGAGCTTGGCACTCTGTTTAAGTATGTGTCAAACTCTTTGTTGCCAGTTTTGCGGAGCCAGACTCGGAGACGTGCAAAGCAGAATTGGGTTGCATAGGAACTGAATTCCTCCCACGGACTCATGTGGTGAAAATTTGAAAAAGCGTTCAGTTGTGTGGGTTGGAGAGCGTGTCTTTTTGATGTTTTTCTCTTTGTGTTGTGTTTTGCAGCATTTAAAATGGGAACACTGTGTCAATGCTAACGATAGACACGGGTCATTTGTCTACTATAACCTTTTTTAAATCATTGTTTTCCAAATGTACAGGTTCACCGCGAGAACAGTGACTCAAGTTCAACTTGTATTGTAGGGTTATCGCTATTGCTCGCATATGAGATTTTAGACGTTCATTATGAGTCATGAAACTTGTGATCAAATGAGGGGGCAGCTGAGGGCAGCCTCGCACTGAAGGCATTTTCTTTCAACTGTTTGAGCCCATTACCCCGTCCTCACCTCAACTCAACCCCGTCAAGTGTTTACATCAAGCCTTAATCCAATGCGTGCTGCAGCAGAAGCTAAGGAGTAGAATACCACCTCTTTTCTTGTGTTTCAAGTGGGAAAATGGTGGAATTATCTGTTTTGGCTTGGGTCATTCATCCTAAACATTTTCTCACACCTTTTGTCCGTTAGTAGCTCTTAAACATCACAGCATTGCAGATTAAACACAAAAAGCTAGCGGGGGTAGTAAAGTCCACTCTGCTTAGCTCAATGTTGTGCCATGTCCAAACTCCTACTAAGAGCGGCTCGTTCCGCTGTGAGCTGATTTCTAATTAGCACCCTGTTCATTTTGTTTGTTGTTTTTGCTTGGCATGCTTACTGTGAGTTCTTTCTGCTTTGACTATACAAAAACTTTCCCAAAATCTCTTGTTTGGTAGTACCTAAATGTTTGCCAGCTAACAACCTCAGAACAATATAAGTTGATATGCTTCAGCTTTTGTTTAAGCCTTTAGAACCTGTGTCAGTCATTTTACAGTCAAAAAATCTAAATATGTGAAAAACACCTTTTAGCTTCAGGTTCTAAAGGGTTAATGATCGATTATTTAATTTTTTTTATTAACAGGATGACAAGCTAATGCAGTGTAAAGAAAAGCCAATACGCTTCTTGTCGAGCCCGATCTCATGAAAGTGCGTATCAATACCACAAATGTTATTTCTCGTGCCAGTTATACGCCAAAAACAGTTTTTGCGTATATATGATACGCAGTTTTAGCGTGCATATGATACGCACTTTATGGCGTGTAATAGCCTACGCACGCACCCCCTCCCCCCCTCCCCCTAATCCTACCCAATGGGGTTTCAGTGCGTAGCATATGCACGCAAAAACCATTTTTGCCGTATAAATGCCACGAGAAATAACATTCGTGGTATTGATACGCACTTTCATGAGACTGCGTTGGAGCCAAAGATAGATCATGCATCTATCAAAACTATAAAAAATTGGTATGTCAAATGAAATGGACATATTTGCATCCTTCTCAATTGAATTAGTGTTTAAGGATTTTTGCAGAGAGCTTCCAGAAACTGATAAGTTTAACAACCTGAGGCACTTTTTCACGTTGGCTTGGAAAAAAAACAGTCCAGTTCAGAAAAACTGTATTGTAAAGTCATTCCATACATACCTCACTTCATTTTTCATTTCCTCAATGATATATCTCTCTTTCTTATTGTCTGTCTTTAATTTAGAGGGCCCTCGTTTGGTTTTATACAGGATGACATTTGGCCCAAATTCTTGCAATCATGTAAATAACTGAAAAAATTTTTTTTTGATTGATCATCCTTTGATTAAACTGAACATATATCAATACAGCCTTTACTTTATTATAATTTTTTCTACTGGTTGTGTCAGTTTACTTTACAATGCAAAGATATTTAATATACAAATTTTATATTCGCCAGAGTTGCTAAGTTACAAACAGATGATTTAAAGATGATTTAAACAGATGATTTAAAGTCAAGCTCTTATGAAAAAATTGTTAGCGAGAGCGAGACTGAACTAGCTATAAACAAAAAGTAGTTGGGACTGAAGCTATTTAAAAAGAAATCTCTCTCTCTCTCTCTCTCTCTCTCTCTCTCTCTCTCTCTCTCTCTCTCTCTCTCTCTCTCTCTCTCTCTCTCTCTCTCTCTCTCTCTCTCTCTCTCTCTCTCTCTCTAACAGCATTCAACTGCCAACTGAGATTTGAATCAGTGAATAATTTCTTTTTGATTGAGTTCAACAGTTCAAATAAACTGATTCACTAAAGCAAATCTAACTTGTTGATGCTATTCGAGAAACATTCTAGGAGAATGTGTTTGATTTTTGTGATGTGACAAGAATACTTAAAAGTAGAAGGTAAGTTTGATAACCTCAAATAAATTGAGTTCAAAAAATATGT
The DNA here is from genome assembly GCA_036326025.1 of Chrosomus eos. NCBI lineage: Eukaryota > Metazoa > Chordata > Actinopteri > Cypriniformes > Leuciscidae > Chrosomus > Chrosomus eos. Next base: position 4,562,897 of record CM070829.1, on the reverse strand, counting down.
TCAGTTTCTGCCAAAATTTATAATCAATTTGGTTCCACGAGTCATTTCAACTTAAATTATACTAAACTGAACACTTTTTTTTTTTTGATGATTTACAGTAATGTAAAAACATAAGTTGAATGGATCATATAATTTATAGAGAGCAGCTTTTGAAACAGGAAAAAGGGGAAACTTTATCCTCTCATAGCAACAGTGGCCGATGCCTAAAGACAGTTTTTCCCGATCCTCGAATATGTAAATTTGAAGAAGAGCAATGTGATCTGCAGATGGAGCAAACGTGCACCTGTGCACAAGACAGTTCGGCTCTGAGATTACACAGATTTTAGAAGACAACCAAGGGAAGCTGCCATCCCTCGCGAGCTAAGCAAGCTGCAATGTTACGTAAATGAGGAAACCCTCTGTCAGGGAATTGCAAACATTCATCAAAGTCATTTTATATTACAATGCACACTTTGGTATATAATCAAACACACAGGCAATGTTGTCTGTTTTTACAATCACAGCGGTTTGAGAACACAGCGGAAAATGGAAGAAGAATATTTTAGGAAGTTTGTGGATATGCACTTATGTTTGTTTGTTGAATGTGTTTATAGCAGTTAAATGAGTGCTATGTCATCCTGCCTAGTACTTTTTTTTTATTTCTTAGCAGCTCGAATGCGCCTGAGGAACACGCGTTTTTGCTGATTTCAGAGTTCCTCAGCATCTGAGAGCCACTACTGGCTTGGCAAGTAAGCCAGCAAAAGCGAACATACAAAGCCTTGTTTTTAACAAGGTTATTAGCTGCTTTAGCATTCCTGATGCGATTGTAAACATGCTTGTGAATTTTCTGGAGATGGAGAGCCAAAGCAGTGGAGGTACGATCAAGAGCTGTAGCTTAGAAGGAAAACCCAAAAGCGTATAGATTCTCACACGGTTCAAATGTCCTGAACAGCAGTAGTGTGGCATGTCAGATAACAAGAATCACATTACTCTAAATACTGACATAACAGAGGAAAGATCCCTCATCTGTGCATGGTCTAAATTTAAGACCATGCACGAGAAAATGGAAATTTTGAAAATCCTCATAATGTGCAATAGCATGTTTTTGCTGGAGCAAATGTGTCCATTCCAACACTATATCTATGTTCAGAATAGATACCAACAAAGCTATTAAATAAAAAATAACTAACTACATTGAATCTAATTTAATGTTTTAAAATAAATAGCTATTTGTTTAATCAGTGCAGCATTTCTGTGGTTCAGAACAATTAGATTTTTTGGGAAAAGAAAATTGGCTTTTCATAAATATAATTATTTTTAATTTTTATCCCACTTTTAATTCAAAATAAAAGTTTTGGTTTAGTTAAACCAGAGCTGTTCTGCAGCCAAACACCTTTATTTATATAGCGCTTTTTACAATATGATTGTTTTAAAGCAGCTTTACAGAGATAACAGAAAAATAAACGGAGCAATTCCAATAGGATCCTCTCACCATCGGTGCTCGGGCCCTAATAATGCAACAAAGTCTAAGTGCCAAGGTCATGGGTTCATGAGTTCAGTTCAATTCCCAGGGAATGAAAGAGTTGATCAAATGTATATTTTAAAATGCAATACTTAAAAAATAAATAAAAAAAGGTGTCGGTAACACTTTACAATAAGGGCATTAGTTAACATAAGTTTATATATAATAACTAACATAAACTAACAATGAGCAATACATTCATTACAGTTTTTATAAATCGTTGCTAATGTTAGTTAATAAACAGCTGTTAATTGTTTGTTCATGTTACTTCACAAACTAATGTTAACAAATATAACCTTTGATTTTAATAACGTACCAGTAAATGTTGAAATTAATATGAGTTAAGATTAATAAATGCTGAAGAAGTATTGTCATTCTTAGTTTATGTTATCTAAGTTAAATAATGTTACCAATGTGTCTACCAAATGCATAAATTGAAAAAACAGGTTAATATTACTTCCAGTTTATTGTCCCTTAGAAATGTAGGTTAGTTTACGACTGCATCAAGGGATATGTTTCTTACAGAGTGCATGAAATTCATAGTAAAATCTATGTATAGGCTACTGCAGAAGTAGTAAGAGTAATATGATATGCAATTCTGATCAAAGCAAAGATGTCACTAACTGTATTTAGAATAGCATAAATGTACATTTAGCATGCATTTTATCCAAAGTGACTTGTGTTGCATTCAAGGAGTACATTTATCAGTTCATGCAATCTATGTTTTTTTTCGTTGCTCTGCTGTCTGAGAATGGCACTTGCATTCGTTCTGGTGTAAAAAACGGTCCTAAAACACTTTTAGCTGCCTTGAAACAATAGAGTGCTGCAGTAATGACGTATTTTTGTCCAACCCGGATGTTAGCATCACCCTGGTTCCCTCAACAAAAACCCAATAGGATTTTTCCATTGGCTTGAGCCGGGCTTAGACTACAGGTGTTTTTAAATCTGAACCGATTGTGAAATCTGGTTGCATCACGCACATAAGAAGAATCTTCATAGATTTTCTTCTTTCAAATCTCAAGCCTGCACACACTACAAGATTTGAATATCGGGATGCATCACAGAATATACGATATTCTTAAGATTATAATGCCAGATTTAGCTCCTCACGTGATCTCACAGGGAAGCAGATGTAAAGAAAATGGATACTGTGTCGCGGCAACTTGCTTAGACATCATATGAGTCGTGTTGTTGCAACATTTCGACCAGCAGTCGAAAGCATTTGTTTCGCAGTCGCCATTTCAAAGGTTCTGTCACTTCCGACTTGTTTCTCATTTGCTATTGTGGAATTACTGATGTAATCATAGTCATAATGTTCCAAATTAAAATCATTTCGTAAGTCAATTTCTGGCCGAAGAGTGAAGTCTGACCCGGCGCATGACGTATTGATGAACACGGAAACGCAGAGGATAGAGCAAAACAAAACACTGGTCACGAATTAGAAGTCTAAAATGAGAATTTTTAAAGAGGTGGGAAATGTTTTTAATGTGGGAGGAGTTTGAGTTTGTTGCCCAGCCCTATTTGTTTGAACCGCAGGAGGCGTCTTCTCTCACTTAAGCTTACGCTACTCCTACATCCTATGTCATGCATCGGGTCAGAGGTCACTTTTTAACCGGAACTTGACTCACGTACAGCCATTACCAAATCTATAAATATGGATATTTTTCTTACAAAAATTCATCACTTTGCTTCTGAAGGCCTTTATTAGCCGTATGGATTACTTTTAAGATGGATGGATGTGCATTTTTGGGCTTCAAATCTAAGTTACTATTCACTCCCATTATAAAGCTAGGAAGAGCCAGGATATTTTTTAATATAACTCTGATGTGTTTGGCTGAAAAAATAAAGTCATATACAGGATGGCTTTAGGGTAAATAAATTATAGGATAATTTTCATTTTTGGGTGAACTGACCCTTTAAGCTTCCAACAACTCTTTCAGTCTTTGTTTAAAATAATTTCCCCTGAAAGTTCGAGTTATAATAGTTTGTGAGAGCATGATTATAAACACAGATTCTCACTACTGAGGACCAATGCTGTTAATGCCACTTTATTGAGAGTTAGGGGTGCAATTGATCACAAAATGGATTGGATCATTTTTCAAATCAGGAACACTTCAAGTACTTCGATACCACAGTAAAGTCTACTAGCCTTACTAATAAAGTTCAAACATTATTACGGACAAGTGAATAGTCAGTAATAAAATAAGAGCAAATAAACAAGCATAGTACAATACAACAAAGATAAACAGTGCCTTAAGTTTTTCGTTAGAGCTTACAAAATATTTAGCTGCAGAAATTGAATAATCAATAACATTCTCGCTTAGCAGCTGTTTAAGCAGCCCTTTAAAATTATAGCTATTGCAAATACATATTGCCAGAAGAGCAGTGCTGAAAGTGATTCAGACTGCTGCATTCTTTGAATAGATGCTGGTTACAGTCAGGCGAATGAAATATATCTTATTCCCCATTCTTAGAATACTCCTGGCTTGATTTTCCCGATTTGGACCTCTCAGTGGAAAACCGGGGTGCATCTGGCTAAATTTAGAGTAATGACCATAGTCGACATATTGGATGTTTTGCCGTAAGTGAGAGCCGGTGTGGAAGTGAGGGGAAAAAACGCAGAGCGCCGTTTCGGGGTGAAGCATGGAAATATTTTGCCTATGCCAGTCAACCCGCTATTGACTTTGGATGTGGGCTGCATACTTTCTTCTCTCCTGACCTCTCCGTAACCGATGACAAGTCTCGTAATTGTAGCTTTGGTATGGACCCAGCGTGCCCTGTACTCTCCAAACCCCATCCACCTCAATTAGAGGTATCTTACAGAGCCCCAATGAACTTTAAAGTCTCTCTTTGAGACGTGCAGGATCCGGCCACATTAAAGAGTTTTATGGCCTTGACACTTGCACGAGGGGAGCCGAAGAGCTAGTGCTATCAAAACAAAGGTGGCGCTGGGTTGCAGAGAACAGAGTGGACAGAGGCAGGACCGCCGGATAATACATCCCACATGGTCAACATCCTGCTCCAACAGCGACACATATGGAGGAACCTCATGCTCCTTAAAAAAGAGATGCTGTATCGAGGCCTTTGCTGATTCACCCTGACCAGCCACAGAGTTTGCTATCTGGAATATGCTGCATGTCGCATATGTCATGCAATCTTGTTGTTGGGTTTTGCTGCTCATGTTCTGGATTTGTACTTCATTCCTCCTATAATTCTCTTCATCTGCCTCATTTAATTTGCATGCATTCCAGTGCGCATCTGTCTGCTCTCTGAAGTTGTGCTCTGGTCTTGATATCAGCTAAATAACTTTATTTTTCTGCTCGTCCCTGAGCCTGATGTTTAGTGCTTGCGCTCATTTCCTGTCTTTCATTTCCTGTGTCCGTATTTTGAGTTTCTGTCTGTGTTTTGAGTCAGTCTCTGTGTCTCTTCCTCTGTCTGTGCAGTAGCAGCCTATGAACTCATTCTGTCATGTGTTGTTCTCTAACTTTAAATGTCTTGGAGACTGCTTTTAACAATAAACTGTCTGCAGGGCATTGCTTTGGTGTTCTATAGGTTATTGCTGTGTGGCTGATAAGGTTTTGAGTGTCAGACTGTTAGTTGCTAGGGTGTTTCTTACTCAAAAGTCAAAAGATATTCTGGTCACTCCTTCAATGCAAGGTCAATCCTTTTTCCCCCCAGACGTTGTAATGCCATTTCAAATGTCAAATTTGTAATTCTAACAGCTTAGAACAGCAATAGAACATCTCTCCTCAAAAGTCACACATTTTAGACACTTTATCAAACACTAATAACACAGATGCTTCATATTGATGACTTTATAATATAATTGGAATAGAAGTGGAAGGAAGACAAGGACAATTAAAATGACAAACCTTTTTGATGTAGCGCTTGCTTATCAGAAACTCCAGGCACAATTGCGGGCTTCTTTGCGTCGTTTTCCACGGAAGGAATTGGCAAAGCCTGGGGTCACATGCCTCAGGTCTTCCTGCAGACTTCCCGTTGGTGCCGCAGAGGCCTAACCTAGCAGGGAGGAGCTCATATGGCCTACAGGCAACATGAACTCACTTGGAATAAACAGCAAGGGACTAAAACAAGGCAATAAATGAGGTGAGACTGAGACTGACAGTGTCAGGTGATGATATAGTGAGAAATGAGAGAAAGAGAAAGTTAAATCCTCTTGCTGACAGAGAGAGTGTATTAGTGCTGAGTTTCTCTGACTCTGTGCGTGTTCTTCAGCTTATTAGACATGTTTGGGAGCTGCTCTTCCATGTTTAATAAAACCACAGTTTTTCTCTCAACAGTCCCAGGCCATCCAGCAGTGGAAAATTTCAAAGAAAAATGCGATGAGGACGAATCCAATTTCTAACCGCACGGAAAACTGAGACACCATTTGGGATTGGCAGCTCTCGCCATTGTAAAATTGGAAGCATCCTATTGTTTTGCTTTGCTATTGCTTATATAAACAGCAGGGAATGGGCAGATCTCTCAGGAAACATGACTGTGCATGATATCCACAGTGCCTGGAGGTGCAAAGCGGTCAGTCCGTGTGTGTTGACCATCTACAAAGCATTGCATGTTTTTCACACCCTGCGTGCTTGATAGTCGGCATTCCACCGCTCTAGCTGAGCTCCAGGAAGAGTCGGACCGTTTGCGGGAATCACATATGATGTTCTCATTTACCTACAATTGGAACTGCTCCCATATTGCAGCAGGAGAGAGATCAATTCAGAGATTTCATCAACATTCTGGTGAGGAAGATGACCATCACAGGACCAATCCTTTATGAAATTGTGAAAAAAACTTCCCAGAACATTTGTTGCGAACGTTCTCTACATGGATACAAAGGGGGAAATGGTTTATCAGATTGTGAAATACGTGTCATTAAAAAATAAAGTCAGGCGGGTGTCCAATATAAGATTATGAGAAAAGCAAAGCAGCTGTTTAATCAAACGTGGGCGACGTCATAATAAAACGTCCATTGGACATTTTTAGTCAAACTTAGCAGCTTTAACATGGATTCCCAGCACCACCCAGGAGTTGTGGTCTGGGTGGCAGTATGGGCACAGGAACTGTAACTCACACACTGAGGTTTCCAGTAGAGTGTGGGCAGAAGCCTTATGTAGCCTATACGCGTTTCCAGTGACGTCCCCATCTTTCTCTGCAAAATAATCTGTACCTCAGACATGTTTACCCATCCCTCGAGTGGTTTCTCTGACGTACATTCTGTTTCATTGCTGACATATTTTGTGGTATGAATGGTGACTTAGCATAAATTATTTAAATTGAAAATACATACCTTCAAGTTTGGGGACAGCAAGACACTTTTATTCCACAAGGATGCATTAAATCGGTGATGTTAAAGACATTTAGGGATGCTCTAATATCGGTATCAGGCAGGCTGATAGTGCATGAGAAAGATAAAATCTGATAGGGCAATAGAATGAACAGTGAAAGTGACAGAAGCAGTACATTTTAACAGGCATAATTAAGCATGAAAATAACTGAAGGAAATATATATAGAAAATACAGGTGTCCGTATCGGCCTCATTCTGGAAAAAGGGGCATCCTATTAAATGTTACAAAATATTTCCATTTAAAAAAATGCTGTTCTCATGAACTTTCTCTCATCAAGAATCTGAAAAATAAAATGTATGATGTTTTCACAAAAATTAAGCAGAACTGTTTTCAACATTGACAATAATAAGAAATGTTTAAAGAACATTGAACATGATTTCTGAAGGATCATGTGGCACTGAAAACTGGTTTGCATTCAGCTTTGCATCACAGGAGTAAATAACAAAATACAATTTTACAATATTACTATTTTTACCAAACTTTTGAAAGGTAATGTGTATGTGCATACAGAAGACACTGGGCTTCAAGGCCTATTTTAGTTATTTTTGCACCAGCTGATTTCTTTCTTTTATCTTGTTCTGATGAATAACTGCAGAATTTATCAGTTCGGCCTCTGGTATATGCAATAGTATTGTGTGATAAATCTGGTCTAAAAAGATCTGCATTAATTAGCATTAGATCAAAGTCTCCTGCTTTTTTTTTACGTTCTTCTGCTCGAGCCACATGTGGTCCACAGACTCGGCCCAGGCATATGGTTTTATTTAGCTTTGTGGAAAGGTTAAATAGGAAACTTGGATAAGAAAAAGGCTCTGAATCTTTTTATATGATGAAATTTTGTAAGTTTCTGGGGCATTTTAAAACATACATGTAAAAACTTATCAGTCTTTCAGTTTGCGAGTCGGTCTTGGTGACCGATCTTGGCCGTTACACTGCGTTTGTCTCTATTGCCTGTTTAAACACGGTGGTTTGTGTAGGGCTAATTCTCTTGGATAAAAAGCCTGCATCAGACTCCTTTAGATACTGGCACCAGACAAATCGCAGTGCATTTTGTCTTTTTTTTTTTTGATCATGTGCCTCTTGTTGGTGTAAACAAAAATACTGAAATGAGTAAGTGTATATTGGAAAGCATTAGTGTGGTCATACAAAAGAGTTTGACTGAGACACACAAATACAAAATGACAAAGAAAAAATCTTTATTGGTTAAATTGCTTTTTCACAGATTTGATTAATGTCCGTTTTTGTTTGATTGCTCGGTTTTTCCACTGTCATGCACACCGTGCGACAGCGGATTCCCATGGAATGGCATTACATCAGTGTTGTTCTGATTTAAAACCCAATATGCGCTATTTACCAGATGCAAAATCTTGCCTTTAGCCACTCAACGGCCCAAACCCAAGGATTCTGTGAGAGCACTGTTAAAGTGTAGTGATTTTACGCCTCGTAGTGTGTTGTAAAATAAATTAGTTACGTGCATAACAGAGAACTTCTCGCCATTTTTTGCATCAAATAACACCCTAGCCAAAATCTCAGTGCAAACACCATTGTAGCTGAAAAATCCATGAGCCTCTGCAAATGAGTACCAATACTATGATGCACAATTTGAAAAATCAAAACAAAGATTGTCCATAATGAAATTTCATCTACTAGTGTTTGGTAGTTGTGGAGCTACGCTGGCATATATCTCTTAATATAACTGACTAAATATTAGTCCAGCTCTAAAAAAGCAGTCTTCTAAAAAAACTCACATTTGTGACATAGTTAGCTTGATTTACAGTACTAAAACTCTATCTCTCAAGCAGCAATGATTACATTGAGTTAAAAAGGTCATTCACTCTGAAGGTAAGACATTAATTCTACTCATTCTAATTCAAAACTAATTCATTCCGTCTGCCCTCCACAAAGAAAAAAGGAAAATAAAATGACAAAAAAGAGAAAAAGGAGAACAAAAGTTAAACCTTTCTCTCACACACTAGCACAATTTCAGTAAAAATGCAGAAAAGAAAATCAAGCCGTGTACCAGTTGGTACAGCAGCTCAGTCCACACATTTTCAGTTCATACCACCACCCAAAAAAACAACAAATATCATCAAATAACAAAAACCGACACCACATAAATTCAAAGTTTATCAGGAAAATGACAGTCCACTGTGATTAATAAAAAAAAAAAAGTATTTGCTGATGAATGTATTGCTGGAATTTGGATTATTGTCAATAAATATGCACTTGGATGATATTAATTATGTAGACATGACCTTGAGTAGTAGTCAATCTTAATCTAGTGGTGGATATCCTGTTAATTTTTATGAATAAATAAATATTAACACCCTGTTGGACAACGGGGATTTGATGTCATGCAAACGAGTGACGTATAACCGTAGGGGGGGTTAGAACACAAATCTACACGTACTGTAGGAGTGCAACATGTTAAAGTGGAATCATTGTGTGGCATTTTAATAAACCCAATACGAACAAGCAAACAAAATCAATCACATCACCAAGGCATATTCTGGTGGGCAGAATGGAGAGGCGCCCCAGGTTTGGCCCCGCTTGTGAGCCCCCCTACAGCTGTTCGGTTGTTAGGGCATGTTAGCTCTGCTAGTTTCAACATCATTATTAATGAATAGTACCTCCAGCAGTGTGAGTAATTTTATGTCTCTGTATCGACTAGAGTCTAGAGTGAGGATCTTGTGCGGGTGAAATCCCGCCCCCTCAGCACAGGAGTTGAGCGCGTCTCACTGCCCGTGTCAGTCTTTTAGCGTCGTGACCGAGCCGCGCGGCTAGACGTCCAGGTCGTCGGGTCTCGCTCGACTGCTCATGCGGCTGCTGGTGCGGCTGCACGGCCGGGCGTCTATCAACGCCAGCGGCTGCAGCTCGTGGCCTGGCGTCAGTTTCTTGTGCTCGTGCGTGTCGTCGGGGAAGTCGAAGGCCTGAGCGTGCGAATTGGAGATGGTGCTTCCGTTCTGGCCCAGGCGGTTCTGTTCTGTGCTGTAGTTGGCCCAGTTCTGCTCGTTGGCCTGCTTGTTGTAATTGCGACAAGAGTTGGTCCTCTCGCCGGTGGCCAGTTTATAGCCCGGAGGCGACATGGGCGAGAGCGGTGCGGTCGGCGAGGAGCAGCCGTTGTAGTAGGCGTATTTGGTGGTGGACAGTTCCTTCGGTGTAGGGCTCATGGTGCCGGTGTGGAACTGGTTCTGTTGGCCTTTCACGCGGTCCTTGATCCGTTTAAAGAGCACGTAGAAAAGCTCTATGATGTTGAGCAAAAGCGAGACGAGCGAAACCACCAGCATGAAGATAATAAAGATGGTCTTCTCCGTTGGCCGAGAGAGGAAACAGTCCACCCGATGGGGGCAGGGCGAACGCTCGCACGTGTACACGGCGGCCAGGCTGATGCCGTAGATGTACCACTGGATGACCAGGAAGCCCACCTCAAAGACGGACTTGAAAATGATGGTGATTATGTAGGTGCGCAGCAGGGCGCCTTTCATCTTCACCTTGCCGTGCTCCTCTAGGCCGTGCTTGAACTTCTTGTGCTCGATCTTCTTCAGGTGGACCTCGACGTCGCCGCCGTCGTTCTGCACGGCCTTCAACACCTCCTCTTTGCGGTTGAGCTTCGCCTCCTTGCGCATCAGGTAGAACACGTGCGCCAGGTACAGGAGCGTAGGCGTGGACACGAAGATGATCTGAAGCACCCAGAAGCGCACGTGCGAGATGGGGAACGATTTGTCATAGCAGACGTTCTCGCAACCGGCTGCTGGGTATTGCACTTGAAAGCCGACTGCTCGTCACCCCAGGCCGACTCCACTGCTGTTCCCAGAACTAGGATCCGGAAGATGAAGAGCACGGAGAGCCAGATCTTCCCTCCGGCCGTGGAGTAGGCCTGGACCTTGTCAAGAAGTCTTCCCAACGCACTCCAGTCACCCATCTTGAGGGAGTTCTAGCTGAAAATAGAAAAGCTCAGATGTAATAAAACGTTTTCAGACAGTTTTGGACACTTCGGTGACTTGAATATGTCTGAATGTCTTTGTATTAGATGCAAAATATCCAAGTGACACCTCTGAACAAATAACACAGTGTTTTTTTTTCTATTATTTTTAAACAAATAGTCCATCACTTTAAGTGAATGTATGAAGTCAGTTTCCCTCAAGTTCATACCAGCATAACTGTTATAATATATATATATATATATATATATATATATATATATATATATATATATATATATATATATATATATATATATAATATATATATATATATATATATATATATATATATATATATATATATATATTGTATATACACATATATATTGGCACATTTGGATTAAAAAGTCATCTGGTTTTAGTAGGTGTTGTGTAATGCAAAGACATTTGTATATTTTGAAAGAGTGGCTTAAGTGTCCAAAACTTTTTGAGGCCACTGTCGTGTATTTTTCTGCACATAAAGCACATGATGAAAGTGTTAGTTTCAGCACCTGCTGAGGATGTTATTATGAAAATAAGCATGAAATCTGACCTCAAGATTATCATAATATAAACTACACCTGGTCTCAGAAAGCTCACATAACAAACATGTGGCTCACACACACACACGTAGGGGTTAGATTTAGGGTTGTAAAGATAACTCCCAGCACTTGCTGTCTTTTGCTTTGCGAAATCAAAGTTCTCAAGCTAATGCTACCATGACAGTTTTTACAGAAAGTGAGTCATCGTGTACTGATTAAAATGCCTCTTTAACATGACTTAGAAAAGATTGACTGGGGAATTTAAAGACACGTTTATTTAGCAAGATGTTGGTCCCTCTGGTTACATCAGCAATCTTTAAATGCAAACAATAACATTCACTTGAAATCGGAATTGAATTCTGAAGCAAGTCTTTCATTAATTCCCCTGTGCAGCATGGAAAATCAAATATCATAAGGAACTGTTTAAGAAGTTCTAAAGAATTTCCTGATTCATGTGGTGCATGCATGATGAAGAGCATCTCTTCAATATCCTAGACAATTTGTGGGTCTCGTGGCACTAATAAAGTTTAAATGGGGTATGTGGAATGTATATCACGACAATTACAGTGTTAACATTTATAAGAGACATCAAGGGGGAGACATCAAGTAGTTTTGCTGTTTAGACATCCAATAGGCTTGTCTCTCTGTAATGTCCCATTCTACTAAATCTTTGATAGGTTTTAGTATATAGTAAAGAATATAGTGTAAGAACTGTTTATATAAAATTGACATGTAGGAATGCTTGAGAATTACAGGTTTAAGTTTTACTAGAGAAGGGATATTTAAAGGGATAGCTCACCAAAAATGTAAATTGTGTCATCATTTACTCACCCTTGAGTTGTTCCAAACCTGTATGAATTTCTTTCTTCTGCTGAACACAAAAGAAGATAATTTTGAAGAATGTTGATAACCAAACAGTTGATGGACCCCATTGACTTCCATAGTATTTTTCTTCTTTCATTCTATGGAAGTCAATGGGGCCCGTCAAATGTTTGGTTACTGACATTCTTCAGAATATCTTCTTTTGTGTTCAGCAGATTCATACTATTCATACAGGATTGGAATAACTTGAGGGTGAGTAAATGATGACAGAATATTAATTTTTGGGTGAACTATCGTTTTAACATTGTAATATGGGACTGCACAGCGCCCTCTACAGCGCGTTCACGACACAAGCGAAACATCGTTTTTCACCAGAAAATCGTATTAGAGTTGTACAAACAAAACAAAGGCAGGAAAAAATAAGTTGTTTTCCATTTATTCTATAAGAAAAATGGCGGTTATAATTTGTTCCAATTAAATTCACGTATTTGATTCCTGCTTACATTTTTCGTAAAAACGTTATTCCAGACACAAAGTTTTTGAAGTTTCTGTTATTTCAGTTTTGTTTTAATTACTGAAATGTCTATTAAATATCTTGTTTCTATCGAACATGCCCTCCACAACAGACGTTAATAAATACTAAACCTAAATATATTAGGCTATAAAAATGAACCATATATGATTATAATATATTATATAAATCATATGGCGATTCATATCGTTTCATAAACTTCTAAACTCACTGAAAAGTTTTTCAAAATCAAATAAAATATGACAAAAGCCTTTTAAAATGATTAAATCAATTATTTAAAAGTAACTTTCCACTGTGATGCCAGTTATGAATAGTGCTGCTATGGAAAAAAACGAAGTTTTTAAAAGTTGAAAGACTTTCTGTAAAAACTTACCTAGATAGAAGTAAAGAGAGGAGAGCCCTGTAGGGACTTACTCCGCCACCTCTGAAGACCAGTCACCAAATCCAAGTAAGCGACTATGGAGAAACTGAGGCACACTTGTCAAACTTTCCCTGCTTATAAGAGACTCGGAGGGAAGAAAGTGGAAAGCAGACGCACAAAGTTTGGCAAAGTCACGTGACTGCTACGTCAGATTTTTGGGTCCTCCTCATACACGCTCGCTTGATGGGCTTCTTCAACTCAGACGAACAAATATTTCTCTCGAAAACTTTATGAAATTGACGAGAATTTAACTATTCATTAACAGTCATGTTAAATAAGAACGTTTTCATTGTACATAAGTGATGTGTAAATCAGAAAGGCAGAACGTTTTTGATTATGAATATATATTGTGTGTGTGTGTGTGTGTGTGTGTGTGTGTGTATACTTTTTAATAGCTAATAATAAGTTGAAAAGCTCAATAGCTGATCCCTGTCTTTATAAGACAATTATTAATACACAGTCGTTTTCATGTACACATTTATCTCACATTTATTATTGGTGTATAAAAAACGTAGTTAAACATCTTCCAAGTTGAAAAATAAAATTAAAAAAGGCAGTAGAAACTATAGAAACGGACAAAAAAATGACTGGCCTTGTAGTGACAGAAGTAAGGAGTTAGTGAGTGCAACTCAAGAAGATTACAGCGCCATCTAGTGTTCAGTTAGCAAACGTTATAATTAGCAATATTTTGTTTGATCATAATGTATAAGTTTAAGTCATAATGTATTATATTAATATTTCTGAATATAAAGTTGATTATATTTGCAATATGTATTTTCCTAAAAGTGTTACCAGAAATATGTGCTAGAATAGCCTATGACACAAGGGCTTGCCTTATACCTCAGGTCTGGCTCCATCAATACTTCCTTTTCTTTGACATAACCTGTTCTGAAAGGCCACGTTTAACTCATTTTGTCTCATTCCATTAACAGCACAGGGTTCTAACATTATCCCTGAAGGATAATTGGAATCTCCAGCATACATTACATTCTTATATTTCTTATTTCTCCCACTTATCCTCTTGCAAAGCAAATAGAATATTTCTAGAACATTTAAGACCAGAGACACACAAGCCACCACCAGCATGAAGAATATGAAGATGGTTTTCTCTGTGGGTCTAGACATGAAACACTCTGTCACCACCGTACAGGGCAACATGTTACAGTGGAACTTGTGCTCCATGATAAATCCAAACAGATAATACTGTCCAACGATGAAAGCCACCTCTAAAATGATCTTTGCAAACAGCTGGGTCAAGTAGCTACATAGCAAATTTCCTTTGATTGCAACCTTGCCGTTAGCGTCTGTATACTTTGGCTGCTTCGACATCGGGTTCCTTTTCAGCTCCTCTCTCAATTTTTTCTCTTGATGGATGACGTGTACCACGTGGCCCAGGTACAGCAAAGTCGGAGTGGAAATGAAGATGACCTGCATGACCCAGAAGCGAATGTGCGAGATGGGGAACTTCCAGTCGTAACACACGTTCTCGCAACCAGGCGTGTTGGTGTTGCATACTAAGTTGGATCTCTCGTCGCCCCACACGCTCTCCACCGCCGTTCCCAACACCAGGATCCTGAAGATGAAAAGGACGACCATCCATATCTTGCCGATGACGGTGGAGTGGGACTGCACTTTGTCCAGTAAAGCTGAGAGAAATCCCCAATCTCCCATGATTGATCGCTCAAGGCTTCCCTGGAGGAGAGATAGGAGATTTAGACTAAATTATACATAATTAATTTTTATAGGAATACATGGGGATCATCTCAAATAGGAAGTGGAGGTTAGTGAAATCAAGTAGCCTAAGTTAGGCCATTTTTTTTAATCAAATATACACTTCATAAGCAAAACACTGAAAATTGGCATTTCTTACTTAGTATTTTTGTCTTGTTTCCAGTCCAAATACAAAAATTCTTAAATCAAGATGTAATTTACTAGATGAGTAACACTGTTTAAAAAAAAATGTTTTTACTTCCTGTTACCCTCAAATCTCCTTTTTTTTTTCAAAGGTTTAGTTCACTTTAAAAAAAAAAAAACTATTGCTGATAATTTAACAAAATGAGCCTGGGGTTAAATTGACCCAAACTAACACAGATGCTTCAAAATGTGTACAGAACATTGAAAACATATTATCATGTTAATTTTATGTTTACTCAGTTGTCCCCATTAAATTAGGAAAATAATTTAAACATGAAGCAAAACATTTTTTGTTAATTATGTATTTAGAGACGTAAATTAGATATAAACAAGACAAAAATACCAAGTATGACAAGCAATTTTTGCAGTGAACTTATTTTAATCAAAACGACAAAGGAATGTGTAAAGCGTCACCATAGCCACCATAAATGTTAAAAGAGAACAACAGCGAGATTTTTACAGCACATTGGCCATTTTGCTGTAATGTTCTCACTTCCCAAAAATCTTCCCAATTTATTTAAAGCATTTGCATCATATCCATTATATAAATGTCATACCAAATTATATGGGGAAGAAAAAACTTTGTGCCTTGTAAGCTGAGAGTATTTGTCGCCAACCTGTTGACATATAAAATCATACATTTTAGGACACAATCAAAAAAAGTATTAACCACTCTCTTTCTAGAATGTTTTCTGTAAGAATTCGCACAGATAAGATGGGGGACCAGATTAATATATTAAAATGTTTTATGAATATATATTAAAAATATATTTAAGAATTTATATTAGGTGTCTTAAACTACAATATACTTGTAAAAAAAAAAGTACAACATGCTATAGCAAAACACTTTTGGTATTGAAGGTTGGATACGGGTATGGTTATAGTGACATTGGTATTTAAAGGTATGGAAATTATAGAGGTAATTACTGTTGTGATTATAATTACAACAGTGTAATAGATGTAATTGCAGAAATTAATTACAGATGTAACTACATGGTAATCATAATAATAAAAGTACAATCACTGTAAAAAGTTGCTGCCTTAAACTTTTAAGTACAGTCAACTTGGATGTTTAAGTCATTTCAACTTAAATTACATTAAACTGGCTTAAAAAATGAGTTGATTCTTGTAAAACTTATAAAAAGAGCTGAAAATTAAATACATACGTTGTCATTGTTTATTGAGCATAATTTTTTTTTACAGTGTATGTAACATGTATTTAATAAGAGCATTGTATCAAATGATGTATTTAAATGTTAACAAAGACACCTAATATAAAGTGGGTCCAAATAGTTAACAATAACTATCTTGTTAATAATTTAAATATATATTAAATTAACACATTGAATATGTAACTGTTAAAATCATACTCCAACAAATCCCAAAATATTCTTACCTGAATGAAAGGTCCAAATTTCCCGTAAAGCAACAACTACTACAAATAATCATAAAAAATATATATTTTAAAATCACTCGCAAGTATGTATTTAAATAAACGTATTTCCTTATTCGGCTTGTTGAGATTTAAAGACTATTCTGCAATAAAACATCTGTATCTTCTGGATCTTCTCTATCTGGATGAGGTCACAGACTCTCCGACACGATTCACTCGTTCATCTTATACATCGACATTTGATTTATCTATCTGAAGGAACACAAAAAGCTCCACCCAAATCTATGATAAAGAAAACCAGTCATTTTTCACTTCTTTATTTCTGTTCTTGTTAGAAGTAGTCAAATCATGAGTCTAGTTGCATCACACTTTCACATTAGCGAAATTTGTCTGAATCATCAGTCTTGAATATGTCGCAAGCAACAACATGTATAAGATGGTGGTGTAGTGGCTAAAGATCAGGGCTGGTAATGTGTCTGGGTTTGAGCCCTTAAATGACAATCACTTTGACTGAAATTATTGTTCCAGAGGGATTGTCCCAACGAAACAATATTTGGTAACACTTTATTTTATGGTGTCCTTGTTACATATGTTACATGTACTTACCGTAGTAATAACAGTAAACTATGCATAATTACATGCAACTAACCCTCAACCAAACCCTAATCCTACCCTAACCCTATAGTAAGTATATGTAGTTAACTATTATTACTCAGTACTTAAATATATAATTACACTGTAACAATGACACCTTAAAATAAAGTGTGACCCAATATTTAGTAACACTTTATTGTACACTTTATGTGTACACTTTATGTGTCCTTGTAACACGTTACATGTAGTTACTATAGTAATTATTGTGCATAATTACACACAAATAACCTAAACCACACCCTAATCCTAAATCAAGTTTTAATGCTTTATAAAATACAGATTGTTTCAAAGCAGCTTTACAGTGATAACAAAAATGATTCAATGATGTATATACAGAGTTCATTTCAGCAGCTTTAAAATAAAACACTGGCATTGTTCAGCTGAAGTCAGATTAGTGTTTATTCAGTTTCGTTGTGTAAAGATAATCAATTATTAAATTAGTTCATTTCATCTATAAAGCAGTCCAGCAGAAAACAGTGATGTCATCGTCCTGGGCCTTAAGAGCGCTCTCGCGAGAACGCGCTCTACGTGCTACTTAAGCGTCGCTGTCCATTCACGAAGTGCTAAAATATAACCTTATATGGAATCATATTCTGAACGTTTAACCTAAAAATCGTCATTTGTTGCAGATTAGAAATCATGACAAGTCTAAAGCATCTATACATTCACTGACACAATGGCTAAAAACAAACAAACAAACAAACAAAAAAAAAAACAAGAGAAGATACCTTTCAAAAAGATAAAAATTAATGTCCTTTTAGAGGAGATAGAGCGAAACAAAGACGTTATTTTTAACAGATTTAAAACAGATTTAAAGGACACCATACAAATAAGGAAAAACAAAACATCAGGGAGGACATTGCAAACTAACTGCAACCAGGGGTGTTCAAAGATCAGGGAAGGAGGTCCGCAAGAAATGCCCAATACATGGCTGGCTTTCGTGCACGTCAGCAAGTCATTGACAGATTTTTTTTTTTTAATTCATCCCTATTTTGCCAAGTTTTTAAAACATGATTCCCACATTACTTCATTTATACTTTTTTTTTCATTCATTTAATTTAGATGTATTTCTATTTTTAGACCTCGTAACGATAGACCTCATAACTCTGTCTTCTTACGATGCACTTGGGGATTTACGATTACTCCAGGGCTGAGTTTCCCGATAACGTTGTCTCTTAGCGCGCTACGAAGACTCTTAAGGTATAACTTAACTGAAGGTATACCATTTCTAGGCGTGTTCCCCGAACTATACCTTAGAAAGCTGCTTAAGGTATACCTTCTTACGTGCGACGTTACCGGGTGCTGTCCGTGGCGATGGTGCTGAATCTGCTGATATCGATGACTCGAGAATCAATTATTCACTCGTGCAGGGGCTGTTTATGTGAGAAAGCGCTGTTCTTTATAAAATAAGCACTTCAGAAATAGTTGAAATTGCATTTACTAGGACTTATGGGATATTATAAAAAATTATCCGAACTATAACAGCCTATAATAGTCTTGCCTACATATTTTAATATTGTATCATATATTGCTGCCATAATAATTTAAAATTTTTTATGTGCTTTCTTCTCTTTCCCATTTTTGTTCGCTGAGGTGAGCTGCGATGAAATATTGTTCTTGTAAATACTTTCAAGCATTTTAGTAATAAAAGTGTACGTCACGTAGCTACGGTGCTCGGCAGTGATCAAAAAGAATTTAAACAGTGAATTTTGAATCTCTTCTTGTAAACTCAGAGATGTGTATTCAGACGGCAATTAAATTACCACACGACCTGTTTGTCAAAAATCAGTAGGTACTAATTTGGACAGAGATTTTTACACGGGTTGGGTGAGAAAAAACGGATTCGGACGGCACTAAAATATCCGACTTACCCCTGTAAATGTTTAAAATACCGTAAGAGCCCATGATAAACAATATTAGCGTCCGAATAGGACTTAACTGACAGTTGCCTATGCTTTCACTGGCCTTTAAAAGCGCTCTTTAATTAAAATAAATGTATAAAAAATTTATTATATAGCCTAGGCCTATAATAATATAATTAAAATTCTAACAACAATCAGTGTAATGACAATTTTATTCTTTGCATGAAAACACTTGAATTAGCCTAATTGAACACTGTCTGTGTGTATTAAAACTTCAGAATTATATTAATATCGACCTTTAACAGTGATAAGGTAAAGCTAAGAGTGGTCCAGACTAACCTTCCGAAAGTATGACTTACAGAAGGTATACTTAACTAAGAGCGTTTCGGGAAACACGTATTAACGATAAGGTACAGCATAAGGTGTAACTTAAGAACGACGTAGCGTTAAGAAGGTTTCGGGAAACTCAGCCCAGAGCACTCGTAGTTCTACGAAGATTTTCAAGTGCTACTTAAGTTACGATGCTTTTGGGAAACAGACCATAATTTTAAGATCAGTCGTACGATCGTTTTTACGATCAACTTAGGCGATGCTTTTGGGAAACGCAGCCCAGCTCAGTTCAGTTTTTATCCAATAGTATCAGCTCAGTCAGATCAATAATATTGTTGAATATTAAGTTTCCCCAACTAAGCAAGCCAGAGTCGACAGTGGTAAGGAACCCAAACTCCATCAGGTGACAGAATGGAGAGAAAAAACCTTGAAAAGAGAAACAATTTCGCCTCTGGCCAACGAACGGACGAACAGTGCACTGTTCATGTATGTTTATGATTATGATTCAGGCAGCATCAAGTCAGAAATCAGATTAACCCTAACCCTTTGTGGTTAATTATTATTACTCAGCAATTAAATGTATAACTACACTGTTAAAACAGTTTTTGCATAAATTAATAAAGCTTGATGAAAACTTGCACACTAAGAAACATATTTACCTTAATATCAAGCTCTTCACTGACACTATTGTCTCCTTGGTAAATAAGTAAACTGACTTTTAAGATCAACTGCTGCCAAAACTGTTAGATGACGTGGAAAGGCGTTACAACTGAGGAACGGCCATTATTTGTGTAAAAATGTATGGGTTTTTTTTTTTCACACACAGGAAATTTAAACATGATTATTTAAATCTTTGTTTAGATAATTGTAGTTTTTACAGAATATTATTTTATGATGGATGACTGATATAAAGTTTATGTATTTAAAGTCATAGTAAAAGGTTTTCAAAAAAAAAAAATCTTTATATAATAGGAAAAAGCTTAGCTTTAATAAAAATCAACCCGAGATTTAAAAAGTTCTTTGCAGGTTGAAAAAAAACAAAAGAAAACATATCCTAATTTCCTAATCTGAAACAAATGATAAATAGATAGATAGATAGATAGATAGATAGATAGATAGATAGATGATAGATAGATAGATAGATAGATAGATAGATAGATAGATAGTATAGGTAGTAGGTAGGTATAGGTAGTAGGTAGGTAGGTAGGTAGTAGGGTAGTAGGTAGATAGATAGATAGATAGATAGATAGATAGATAGATAGATAGATAGATAGATAGATAGATAGACAGACAGATGACTGACTGATGACTGACTGTGACTGACTGACTGACTGACTGACTGACTGACAGACAGAAGCAGACCTGACAGACGACAGACAGATATAGATAGATAGATAGATAGATAGATAGATAGATAGATAGATAGATAGATAGATAGATAGATAGATAGATAGATATATAGATAATACGTAGTTCTCTGTATAAATCACAGATTGACCCTGACAACCTTTATGAGAATTTATTTTCAAGTAAAGTCTTGTGTAATCTCCCAGTAAAAAGGAGTTTTATTTCTCAAGGATTGAATTTTTGTATTAATTATGTGTAATTGTGGGAGAGAGATCAGCAGAGAGTCATCCTGATAATGAACTTGTGTAATCTCTGCTTATAAAACACGGACACGGACACGTTTCATGTCATGTCATACATGACTGAGATCCAAAAAAGAGGGCAACTGAGGGACAGCAAACATTTGAACTGACATATAAACTCATAACTGATAATCAATAACAAAGAGTTTTTACACCCAAGACCTGAAACTTAACCATAGATTTGAACTTACACCCTAAGTGATCAAAAGAAATATTGTCTCAGGTCCTGACAGAAAAGGGACAGATTATAAACCCAAATTGATGAATGGACCCTAAAGTTTTCTCTCATAGCCACGTGACAGGACAGGACATTACATAAGAACAAGTTGAGCGAATTACGCTAAACTCAACATTTTAGAGAACACATGTTCACTACCGCTTATTCCCCATATTGTGATGTCCGATCATTAAACTGTGGACTGAAAATCAAATAATACAAATCCTTTCAAACAGATACATTGGAAGGAAATATTAACCTTGTTTTAGGGATAACTGGTGGTGAAAAGAGTTAAAAGAAACCATAAGATGGGGGGTAGAAAACAGAAGTAAAGAAGTTTTGCTTCCTAAAATGTCAGTTTTATATAGACATTTGATCACTGGAAGCTGCTGGTCTCTGTTTTGTGGGTTATTCTTTGGAAACTTGGTTCCTTTTACCAAATGCTTGCCTGGCGATGTGTGACATTAGTCCCAGGCTAAGATGTTTTTACGATACTTAACATTTTCGATTCATTCTAGTGAATCTGTTGGTCTTAAACGGTCCTCTTTCCCTCTTATAGATAGTGCTGTAAAATCTGATAGATTCTAATGAATCGGTTTGTCCGAAATGGCTCGGTCTGGAAGGTCCGATTCATTCTTTTGAATTTGTTCATCGCAAGCGGTCCACTCTCTATTAGAAACTCTCATACGTTTTTTTTCCGGACGGTTCTTATAAATGAACAGATTCTAAAAACACTTGAATCACGTTATTTTTGTAGCAGACTAAATTCATCAGATGTATTATAGCCTATTTAGTGCAAACATTTATTTGTGCAAGTTTGATTTTGACATGTCATACTAATTGGGTTAATTCATTCAAAACCCCTCTTTTTTAACACATTACAGCCTATATTTTACTTTTGGGTTATTTTACCAACATAAACTTACCTCTCATTTCTCCAAGTGAAATCTCTAGCATAATCACGATGACCATAGAGACACATATACATCCACACAACTGGACATATTCGTCTACTTTTAGTGGTTTACAATACATCATAAAAATACTCTCAAACATCACAGTCTTTCAATTATGATATAAAAGGTGATCTGACTGAGTGATCTATAAATGAATGACGAGGATAACAATTGTGTCCAAAATGTGTGTCCTTTAATGTGGTGTTTCTGTGTTTTAT
Organism: Chrosomus eos; assembly: GCA_036326025.1. Classification (NCBI taxonomy): domain Eukaryota; kingdom Metazoa; phylum Chordata; class Actinopteri; order Cypriniformes; family Leuciscidae; genus Chrosomus; species Chrosomus eos. The sequence goes on along the minus strand of CM070829.1, from coordinate 4,540,572 downwards.
CATTGAGTGAGAACAACCATATTCTGTGTGCACTGTACACTTCACAGAACCGCAAGCAAAAGTAATGTTTGCCAATTTTCTCCCATAATTATGGTTTCTGTGGAGAATAGCTGAGGTGAAACTGTACATCAGAGCTGGACAAAGTTCAAACATGCATGCTAACATACATATTTACATATTTGCTGTTTTAATTTATTCATTTGGCAGATGCTTTCCTTTTACCCAAATAAATTCATACATTCTTAACTGGCCTTTGTACCACGGTCAGACATTGATATTAAAATTATTATTACAGAAATGTTATCTAAATAATATCAAAACACTATATTGTATAAACCCATAACTGTACAAAGACAAAAACAGCATAACATATTGAAAATGTATGAAATGCAAACAGTCAGAGCTTTCCCTTTAACAGTGTGTTTGTGGTTTTTGTGATTTCGGAAAAATACTGTCCATGGAAACGACAATTTCATCACATTTCTCATGATCATGACTCCTAACATTTTTTTTTTTGTTTCATGTATTGCACCATCTTGAGGCAAAGCTAGACGATGTAAGAGTTGGTGTGATTGATATGTGTACGTGCTCATTGACCTGAAGTGAATCTTTTTTGTGGGTGGACACTAAATGAAAGCTACACTTATAAAAATTACCAAACTTGTTGAAGATCAGATCTGGAAACCTCTGATATCATCTTTTCGGCCACACAGAAGAAGTGTCATAGGACCTGTCATCATAAAAATAAGGTAGGTTAACCATGGAAATGGATTTACACTTAACTTTGCACTCTAATATTTACTGGTGATTGGAATGATCGTTTATATATATATATATATATATATATATATATATATATATATATATATATATATATATATATATATATATATATATATATATATATATATATATATATATATATATATATAAATCTTATTGCTGATAGGCCACCTATTTAAATGTTGATGTTGTACCAACTTTCCTACTGTATATTATAGAAAACCTATACATTAGCTTTTTTTTCGTCAATTTTACAATTTAATTATTTTAATTGACAGTTATAAACTTGAGGGGAAATGCACCATTAAAAGTGATGGTGATAACTAAAAGACCATTTAGTTAAAAATAATAGAAAGAAAAATCGAAGTGTTATTTCAAATATATGTCCATGTAATTCCTATTCTCCCATATTGTACTTTACCTCAGAAGTCTTCTCATTTTCAGGTCAGCATGGGAGACTGGGGATTCCTCTCTAAACTGTTAGACAAAGTGCAGTCTCACTCAACCAATATTGGGAAGGTTTGGCTGACGGTTCTGCTGATCTTCAGAATAATGGTTCTTGGGGCTGGACTGGATAAAGTCTGGGGAGATGAACAGTCCAGTATGGTCTGCAACATCAAAACTCCTGGTTGCTTGAATGCATGCTACGACCATGCCTTCCCCATTTCCCATATGCGATTCTGGGTGCTCCAAATCATCTTTGTGGCCATCCCGAATCTGGTCTACCTCGGCTACGTTTTGCACGTCATCCACAAAGAAAACAAACTGAGACAGCATTTACAAAACCGGGCAGAGAAAAGTGGTGTCAAACTACCCAAATACACTGATGACAACGGGAAGATTTATTACAAAGGAAGCCTGCTTGGTTGCTATATGTTTAGTATCTTTGTGACTATATTGCTTGAATCAGGGTTTATTGTAGGCCAGTACTATTTAATTGGGCTTTGGATGCCCACACAGCTAGAATGTAAAATAGACCCTTGCCCTAAAATCGGCCTGCATTGTTATACATCCCGCCCAACTGAAAAGAGCATCTTCATTATCTTCATGCTTGTTGTGGCGTGTGTGTCTTTGGCTTTGAATCTAGGAGAAATATTCTATCTGATGGGTCGTAGGAGCCAGCACAAGATGAGGACACCTCCAGTGGCTGAGATGGAGGAATTAACCCTCACAAAGACATTTTGCTAAATGAAACAGACTGAAATGACATAGACCAGCCATGTCTGGAGCTCAAACACACAGTTCAGGGATTATTATTAACATAATTATTGTGAATATGTCATGTGTGCAAATAAAAATACACATAAAAACAACAGCAAAATAGTGTGTTGTTTATAAGATGCAGATGAATGGCTATTTCTAAATATTACGACTGATAGTGTCCAATGTTAACTAGAAAAACATTTTGGCTCGCATTGCTGTTATGTCTTTTCATCACAGGGGGGCGTGTGAAGAGCACAAATCATCAGTGCATTTGAAAATCAGGATAATAACACTTCTGACAGAATAATACAATGTTAGATTGCCGTGAAAAACAACTAATTCACTTATAAAACAAACAAATTTACACATTTCCCATTTTTAATATAAAACTAGCTGATCACCTTACAATTTAAAAGGATACTCTACATGCTTTTTATAGTTACATCACATTGTATTTATTTTATATTTATGTATGTGCTTCACGTATTCCCATTAAGATTCACATATAGTTCACCCAAAAATAAAAGGTCGTCTCAACACTGCATGGTTCTCTTCTTCCATAAACCACCAAAGGAGATGTAAGGCAAGTAAAAAGACGCATGTGAAACAACCCAGTTTGACGCGTCAGACACGGACATCTGAATATTTGTGAGATAAAAACGTAAAATATGCGCACATTCAAATTGCAATTAGATTCAAGCAGCACGTGAGACATATTAACTACTTTTATGATATCTTTATCGTGCTTTTGTTATTTTTTGGAGTCATGGAGGAACAACATTTGGGTGAGTAGCTATTACGCTACAATTGATATGTTTGGATGCTAGTTCACCCCAAAAGTGAACATTTTCTTATTATTTACTTACCCTCAAGTTGTTCCAAACCTATAGCCTATGAGTTTCTTTCAAGTTGACTACACAAGAAGATATTTTAAAGAATATTAGTAACCAAACAGTTGACGGTAGCCATTGACTTCCATAGTAGGAAAAAATAGGCCTAGTACATAATGGGTGCCGTCAACTTTCTGGTTATCATCATTCTTTATAATATCTTCTTTTGTGTTCAACATAAGACAGAAACATACAGGTTTGGAACAGCACGAGGGCGTGTAAATGATGACAAAATGTTAATTTTTGGTAAACTATCTTTTTCTGAATCAATGAAACTCTTAACATTTACCAATATAGGCTACAGCTTTCCACACATCATTAGCTGAGCAATACTTTAATTTAACAAGAAAAAAAAAACATAGGCTTGTTACATTATTCACAGTTTTTATTTTCTATCATTTTACTGGTTAGGCTACTCTTCCACATGGTTTGCTTTTTCCAAATGGGGAGAGAAGATATTAGAAAATTATGAAATTGCAGTTTGTTACATAAACTATTATCCAAGTGTAACGTCAGTTTATGACAATTCCGTTGTCAGACAAAGTAGAGCATCACAAAAATGTAATAAAATGAGATAAGTGATAGATCATATACAAGTCGTTACCTTAACAAAGGTTAGAAGTGATATAATCCATATACAATTAACTTAAATATCATGCACCAACATTCATTCTGGTGCAAACATTAAATACATACTTATTTCTTAGCAAAAAAAAAAAAGTTTTATCACAAAATGACATTCGTTTTAATGCTCATTTATCTATGTAAACACCAAACAATATTTTCGCCCTTAAGTTTTGCTAGACTTTGAAGTTCCTGTGATGTGTATCTTGGATCCGTTTAAATCTTTTGAGAATGCAGAAATCTGTTTGCCACGATGTCTCTTTGACCTGCGGCATATCAAGTAGAACATCTCAATCACGTTCAGAAGCAGAGAGATACACGCCACCACCAGCATAAAGATGATAAAGATGGTTTTCTCTGTGGGACGAGACATGTAACACTCAACCGTATGAGGGCAAGGCGATTGGGAGCATTCTATCTTAGGGATCATTATGAAACCATAAATATAATACTGGCCTACAATAAACGCAGCCTCCAGCAAGATCTTAACAAACAGGCTGACTAGGTAACTACCTAACAATTGGCCCTTGATTATAACTTTGCCATGATCGTCTGTGTATTTGTTTTGCTTGATGCCTTGCCTTTCAGCATGGCTTTCAATCTTCTGTTTCAGTTTCTTTTCTTTGTGGAGGACATGCAGAACGTGGCCGAAGTATAGAAGCGTTGGCGTGGACACAAAGAGGATCTGAAGTACCCAGAAGCGAACGTGGGAGATTGGAAAGGTGTGATCGTAGCACACGTTCGTACAACCCGGCTGCTTAGTGTTGCAGATCATTTTTGATTGTTCATCGCTCCACACCTTTCGGCCCCGGCCCCGAGAACCATGATCCTGAAGACAAAGAGGACAGTGAGCCACACCTTCCCTATGACAGTGGAGTGAGACTGCACTTTGTCCAGCAGCTTGGAGAGAAAGCCCCACTCTCCCATGCTTGTGCCTCTAGTATGTTCTCTGCCTGGAAATCTATGGAGAAAGACAGCATTTTTGAGTGGTTAAGTTTTGATCTAGCCTGGTAATACCAAACTCTGCTACTTCGATTTGCTTCGTAGACAAGAGTCTGATGTATAAAATCATTGGTTACCCGTAAGCCAATCACATAACGTTTGGTTATGACGTGTGTTATGCGCCAGCTCAGCCGCATCAAACTTCCAATGTAAACTATTGTATGATGCGAAATACCGGAGTGAACATGGTTGTGAACGACTTTTGCAGATATGTGAAGTAAATCTACGCATCCACGGTACAATCGGGGCCTCTAAACTGATATTTGACAGTAGAGAGAAACAAAAAAATATTTGCAGCCAACTGTCAAAGTGTTAAACACAGCTCTTTGTTCATCTCGAGTCTGTCGGAAATGCTGCAACTTAATTGCAAGATTAAAGCATGTCATGGCAATATTTAAGACCTGGAAAAGAAAGGAGACACGGACCTGTCAAAAGGCTCCCCAGTTTCTCGCTGATGATTATTAAACTTTTCCCAAAGGGAGTAGGGCCACAACATCACCTCCATTCAAAATGTTTAAAACACACTCTTCTTGTTCGGGCTTCAGTTTGCTAATGCCAGGAATATTCTCCACAACAGAGCGAATTGCATCCGCGTCTCCATATCTGCGGTCGTTTTCAATTTCCCTGACCTAATCCAAGGGGGTAATCCATCGACCGGAAGTTGAAGCCGGCCGGGTGCCGCCATCTTGTAGCAGAACTACACTTGCGTTAGCATTTCCATTGACTCCCATTAATTTTGGCGTCACTTTGACAGCGAATAACTTTACATCTGAGGCGTTTAAAGACTCCATTTGTCCATTATTTATTTCTAATGAAACACGACAATGTTTAAAGGGCTCCATTACATTCTACGTTAAATTATGGCCCCGTAGAAACAGTTTTTGTAAAAATAGGCTAACGATTGCGTCATAACCACTCGACTCTCTGTCGCGCTGTACAGAAATACCGTACAGACAGGAGGAGAAGCTCGCAGGCAATCGGGGGGACGTCCCGTCAAGGGAGAAGCCCATAGATAATGAGTCGATAAAAGCAACGGGACAAAATATTTCAACAACGTTTTTGGGCAATTGGAAATAATTCGGTATGAGAACTCTTTGCTCAAGTTCCCCGTCTCTGCAAGATTAACGTTGGTAATTTTCACGCACAGCTACTAGAAGATTTACGTCTGTCAGATGGGTTGCTCACGTCATCAAGCTTAGTTTGAGTCGGTTTGAGTCTGCGCGTCAGGAACGGAAGTGCTCAAAAATCGCTAAAAATGGGCTTCAACTGTCTCAACTGAGTTCCAATGAGATGGCTCTGTCCACTTCTTATACTGTCTATGACCTAATCTTAAACTCGGGGCTTAGCGACTACGTCACGGCTTTCAGCCCGCCCTCTGTTCGTTGATTGGCCCGGCTGTTTTCAGGCCGGAGGAAAACGGATAGATAGGTCGCTATCTCAGACTGAGTACAGAAGCGAAATGAAATTGAGCGGAAGTACGAAGTCTGACGTAGTCAGGCTAGTTTTGATCTGCCTAAAATGTTGAAAACAATCTCATAATTTACTCAACATCATGTCTGTCAAAACCCATATGCTATTATTTTCAGTGAACGCACATAAGTAGAAATGTTAAAAGAATCATTATGTGGCTCATAGAGCAGCGGCTAATCCAAAAAGAAGAGAGAGAGAGAGAGAGAGAGAGAGAGAGAGAGAGAGAGAGAGAGAGAGAGAGAGAGAGAGAGAAGAGAGAGAGAGAGAGAGAGAGAGAGAGGAGAGAGAGAGAGAGAGAGAGAGAGAGAAAAGTCTAATTTATGGACTATATTCCATGACTATGTTCATCTCTCTGCACTGGCTACCACTCGCTGCTCGCATTAAGTTCAAGGTGTTGACGCTTGCTTACAGATTGACCACAGGTTCAGCTCCCTCCTACTTTCACTCGCTATTACAAGTCTACATCCCTACCAGAAGCCTACGATCGGTCAATGAGCGGCGGCTCGTGGTACCATCACAGCGAGCCACAAAATCACTCTCCAGAACTTTCTCATTCACAGTTCCATGCTGGTGGAATGATCTGCCCAGCCTCATTCGGAATGCAGAATCCCTGACAGCATTCAAAAGACAACTGAAAACTCATCTATTCAGGGAGCACTTAACATAAAAAAAATAAAAAATAAAAAAAAAAACTTCCCCTTCCCTTAAATCCTCCCTTGCTTGGCTTATACTACTCCGAGCTATGTGTGAACTTTGTACTTTGAGCACTTCTTGCGTTGTTTTTGCCTTTTCACGATGACTCGCTTGGTTTTGTCCTCAGTTGTAAGTCGCTTTGGATAAAAGCGTCTGCTAAATGACTAAATGTAAATGTAAATGTAAATGACTCCAATTCTATACCAATTTTGTGGGAGGAACAGAGTAATTCATTGGTAATGTTACAGTTTTTCTCCATTGGTTTGGCTCATTTCTTGAAACAGAAATTACATTCTCAAAACTACATGGACAAACCTCCAAACCACTTGGCAATTTTTCACAACAGAATTGAATTTCTCATTCAGTTCATCAAATTGCAAATGCCTAAGTACATGTCTCAAAGTCTCAGTACATCTTTGCAAATGATTAAGTACAGGTAGCCTACATTTAGCACAATTTCCAAGTGAAAAGATATTGTTGATCTAAACTGATTGTTGATTCTCAGTCTAATGGTTTTTCGCTCCAAAACCTGTCAGCGTCATATCATTGTATAAGTCATCACATGCACAATAGTCTGTTCAATTGTCAAAATTAGTCAAGAACATAATACCATGAATACCATATATGAATCACTTGGAACATTTGATAAATTTATTACAGCAATTGACAGTGAAAATGACAAAAAGAAAAGGGATCAAAGAGCTGCAATTAGTGCCTCCCATGTATATCTATCTAATACTGTTGGTTTTACTGTAACAGTTAGTCTAGTCAGTTCAGTAAGTCTAGTTATTGATGATTTCCCCCTCCCTTTTCTGTCAAATACCCCCTACCTGCATAGAGGTACATGTACCCCAGGTTTGGATAATAATGGCATTGGAAGGAAACGAGACCCATCTCATCCTCGTGTTTGTGGATGAAGCTATCTTCAACCTGGCCAAGGGCCGAAGACATGGCCGTAATATTATTGGCCACCAGGCCACGGTGGATGATGGTTGGGCCGCCATCATTTTTATTTGATCCCTGAAAATGAGAGAGGTCTTGTAGGTGCTCCTACCACAATCACTACTCATCCAAGTATGGTCATGTTGTTCCTACCACCTTACTCTTCTTTCCTCAATCCTATTGAGGAGTATTTCTCCGCTTGGAGGTGGAGAGTGTATGAGTATCAGGCTCAAGCTCAGAGGTCCCTGCTCCATGCAATGAACAAGTGTGAGGATATTACAGGAGATCAGTGTAGGGGATGGTTGCGACATGCACGCTGTTTCTTCCCTCGTTGCATCGTAAGGGAGAATATGCACTGTGATGTGGATGATAATCTGTGGTCAGACAGACAGCAGCGTGTGGATGGCCAGGAGAGGGTGAGGATGGTGGCCAGGAGAGGGAGGGTGAGGACAGCGACCAGTGAAGAACTTAGTTGTGAAACTCCAGCTTTATTTACAGCACTGTAGGCTGCATATAATTTCATTGTTTTTTTGTTTGTGTGTCTATATTACAGTATATTATGCTGTATGCATTTTACTTTTACTCTGATGTATGGAAGTTACTTTATGTGTGTGAATGATAATGGTTACAATTTCCTTGGCAGTATGAGTGCAATGTGTGATGTCAAACCTTGGAGGCTACTCTTACCCTAAAATCCTATTTCTTTTTTTTTTTTCAGTTTTATACACAATTGTATTCTGTTAGCTAGACAAAAAAACAGTACAGTAACCATTGTCAATGAAGGACTGGGCTAAGACTGAAAGGTGGATATGAGGGATATTTCAATGGTCCTCTGCCATAGTGACAAAACATCTAAACATTTTGGCTTGCAGTGCTTACACAATGCCAAAGGGATGAAGCATTTTGGGGGCACTGACTGGTTAAATGAGAAGGAAATTTAGTTTTGACAAATGAGTGAACTGTTTTGGGAGATGTATGAGCTTTTGCAGGTGAACCATGGTGTTGTGCCGAACCATCCACGTTATTTTGGCAAAAGCACCAAGAGTGTTGAGAACGTCCGGTCTGTTTCAAGAAATGAGCCAAAGCAATTGAGAAGGATCTTTGCCATTTTGGTGGCACTGACTCTTTATATGAGAAAGGAATTTAGTTTTGAAGCATGAGTGAACAGTTTTGGGATAGATATGAGCTTTTGCAAGTGAGCTATAGTGTTGTGCTGAACTGTAAGACTGTTTTGCCAAATGATCTTAGAGTTTTGAGAATGTAATTTCTGTTTCAAGAAATGAGCCAAACCAATAGAGAAAAACTGTAAAATAATGCATGAAATACTTCAAACATATTAATACATTAACTACAGCTGTGAAAAACTATTGTGCTTAGAAAACAAAGAAAAAAATTAAAACAGTTTTACAATTATATTTAAAATAATATATAAAATCGTTGTATATATTTTTTATGTAAAAATTACGTGTACTCCACGTAAAGTTTTCATAGTTACAGTGCATTTTATTATTATTATTTTTAATACTTTTATTATTTTATCTATGTGCTTCAAGTATTCTAAATGAAAGGTCGTCTCCCTGCATGGTTTCCTTTCTTCCATAGGTAAAATAATTGTAGTCATTATTCAATGATAATGTTGAATACACATCACATGACTTGTTTCTAAAAACCAATGCTTGTTTGCCTAAATAATGTCAACATGACATATCTGCATGTGGGACGCCAACGTGTGAGTTTCGGCAGAAGGGTAAGATTATTAGAGAATAAGTAAACAAGTATGTATACAAAAAAGAAAGAAAGACACTTAACCACATTACCTTTGTGGACTGTGGCAACAATTCAATGTTCAGAAGATAAGAGCGTCCAAGGTGCAGCGTTAAACTCTGATTAAAAGAAAATATAATTTAAAAATATGAATTTGAATTGAACATTTTGTACTTAGTAAGGAATTATGAGTTGCACTTCAGTTGACAAAACCAAAACACTACATTGATTGCTGTCTGTATTTATATCCTAAAGTCACTGTATTTGTGAAAACAAACAATTCTAGGCATTTAAGTAAGTACATTTGTGGTTTAATGACAAAAAGGGAAAATTTAACTTATTAGCAAGCGAATCTTTCAACATGCAGTCTTTAAGATACTTAACAATGTGAATGACTGACTTTTCAATAGCATTCAGTTCAAAACAGTGAATGGTTAACAATCAGCAATCACCAAAATCTGTCCGTATATCAGTACAAAATAATATTATTAGATTATAGTCAGTTTTGTGTTTAGAATCCTGAAGGGAGCTTAACAATACATAATACATAAAGGAGAAAATAGAGCCACACAAAAATATAAAATACGAAAAACTAAAATTTCTACCTGTGTCAACTTGCGTCTCAGTCCGGTGCTGATTGACTCTATTGCTCAATGTTAAAATGCCATGTGTCAGGTGTAAAGATTGAACTTCGGTGCACTTGATTTCGCAATTTTTTTTTTCTTTTGGGATGTCACCTTCCTCTTGACGTCTGAATACAGTTCCATTGCCATATTTGGGATAACAGGATAAATTTGAGCTCAAAGTTAATTATTAATCATGTTAGAATCTAGGATAAGTACATACACACGAAACAATATCTCTGTACCTTTGTATTCTCACATACTCATACTCGCATAAATACACATGACATGCAGTTCACACAGGTTTGGCACGGTATATTGATTTGTCATCAGTGTGATTCATAACATTGCAGGGATTTCTGAACACAACTAATACTGGGAAGTAAAACCACTTTTTAATGTTTCACCATGAGAGAAGAATACAGAATAAATATTCTCTTGGCATCCACCATAGGAGGAACTTTTATAACATAATGAATCCTTGAGTTTTAGTGCTTTAGTGGTTTCATCATCTGAGCTGTAGTTATTCTATGCTGTAGTCAGTAATAAGAACAGTGATAAAAATCAGCAGCGTGGCCATATTTGAGATATGCGAGAACAACATACATCAACATAAAGATAATACAAATGCAACTTGCAGTGCACTGCAAAGAGGAATAGTGGAGCAAAAATTTATTCATTTTTTAAAATAAATGTAATTAATCAAATTAAAATTTTATAAAACTATAAAATGCATTAATGTAATATTTCAACATATTGTGCGGGGGACAAATATTGATACGAAATGTCTTTATTTGTTTAAAAAAAAATTTTTTTACAGGATCACAGGAAACTACTTGATAATTCTGAATCTTATTCCTTGAATAAACAATGCAAATATAAAATATGCAATTATTGATTTAAAATGAATACATGTTATAATCATTCTCTAACACTTTACTACTGTATGTCTTTAAAACATTTACCCTTAAATGCACGAATGTCTCGCCAATCATTATTACATATTCGGGTCTTAAGCGACCTGGGTCTATATCTAACACGGATGGATCTCTGCCTGTCGCGATAATACACAACTCTCCTGGTATTAGAGTGAAAATTACAGAAGAATAAAATAAAGCATATTTTGTTACTTTTTGGAGCTTGGAAGGGTTCAGTTTGAGCTGAAGTTTTATAGCATCATCACCGTCCTCGTCAGAGCTCATTTCTCATTCAGCATCTGGCTCATTTTCGCGATCTCAAACATATTATCAAAACTATCATTTTCAGCATCTTCAAAATCAATATTTTGATCTCTGACAGCTTCTTCACCAGATACACCATCAAATGACAGTGACACTAATATTTGATTGCGTTCAGCACTTGCTATGCAGTAAATCGCTGAGCCATTTCAAGTTTTGCTGATGATACGTCCTATTCTTTTGTTTTCTTTTGTTTTCTGCCTGCGGTAACTATGAGTGAAATATCACTTCATCATTGTGTATCAGTAGAATAATGGTGAATTGCACTTATTCAGTCATCAAAGATTCTATTATTGTTGTGCAGAAAAATACACTGTTACACACCTCGGTTCGTTATACAATTTTTTACAACAGTCATTCTTTTATAATTTTATTATTTTGTTCTTGTTATGTTGTTTATAATGAATCGATTGAGGAATACTAAGAAGGTTGATGTCTAACTTTAAAAAATGAATGAGGACGAGGGTTGTGAATGAAGACCCGAGGTATGCGTTTAAGGGTTAAAACATGCTATGTCTTTAGGGTAAAGAACAATTAATAATATGATGAATTCATATAATTAATCATATTAGCAATTAAGCACCTGATTTCTGATTAGAATGATGACTTTTATGATTATTTAATATTACATGTGGTTTTTAAATAAATCCATTGCCACTTCATGAACCTGCATTCATTCTGTGCTTTTCTGCATGCGTGTTTGGATTAGATATATTGTGAAATAAGAAACTTCGGTTGTTTTAAAAGTTTTATTTTAAACAAGGACATCACTATAAATGTGTCTGTTTTGTAACGTAAAATGTGGCCAGACAAACAAGACACCAGTGCTTAAGTCTCCTACTGACTCTTTGAAATATTTACACACATTATATACAATCATATAACAATAAGCAGTTTTTAACTATCCAGGCCAAACATGTATTATGCACAAAATAATCATAAAATAATTAAATAACACAATCCATTTTTTAGAGTACCATAACAATATACTTTCTTTCACAAGTGTGTAAAATACTGGACAATCAGTTAAGGGCTTTGGCAAATAAAAGATGTTTCTCTTAAAACTAGGCAGATTTGTTACAGTTCTGAGATACAAAAGTCCAAATCTAATGGTCTTCCATCAATTGTTTTTCTTCTTTCGCCCCATCCAGGCTTCCTCCGAGACTCTGACCGCTCTCATACTGCTTGTTCATTTGGTTTTGCCTCAGAGCGGTTTCCGAGGTCATCTGCCAGGAAGATGACAAACTGGCGGGGTTTCTTGGCGAAGTGATGTGATGTGAGCGTTTCTTGCATCCCACCCTGGTGCACAGCAGGTAAAACACCTCTATGACATTCAGTAGCAGAGACAAACAGGCTACCGCTAGCATAAAGATGATAAAGATAGTCTTCTCTGTGGGACGGGACATGAAACATTCTACGGTGTAAGGGCAAGGAGATTGGGAACATGTAAACTTGGCGATCATAATAAAGCCATATAAATAATACTGTCCAACGATGAACGCGATCTCCAGGATAATTTTAAAAAACAACTGGGTCAGATAGCTCCCCAGCAGGTTTCCTTTAATCTTGACATGGCCACTTTCATCTGTATATTTGGGTGACTTCAACTTGTGGCCCTCGCCAATGCTTTTTATCTTCTCCCTGAGTTTTTTCTCTTGGTGAATGACCTGCACCGCATGGCCGAGGTACACCAAAGTTGGAGTGGACACAAATATGATCTGCAGGACCCAGAAGCGGATGTGCGAGATGGGGAACTGCCAGTCGTAGCACACGTTCTCACAACCGGGTTGCAACGTGTTGCAAACCAAACTAGATTGTTCATCCCCCCAAACGTTCTCCGCCGCCGCTCCCAGCACCAGGATCCTGAAGATGAAAAGGACGCTCATCCATATTTTGCCGATGACGGTGGAGTGAGACTGCACTTTGTCTAATAATGCTGAGAGAAATCCCCAATCTCCCATGTTTGCTGATGCTCAGACTTTCCTACAAAAAAGAAAGGGTATAGAAAACAGATGAATTACAAAGTCCACTTTAGGTTTAACTTAATCAATAAGCCTTTAAATGAGGCTTCATTAATGGCATACTCTTAATAAATGAATATACTTAATAATTTAATCTTAAAAAGTTAGTTATTGTGCTTAGATTTGCACATGTAGAAAAGTAAAACCAGAAGAATTTTATAATGGTTAAAAAAAAGATAATTTAGTAATAAATGTTACATTTTATAAAACCAAATGAAATGCATTAATAATGTAATACTTTAACATATGGTGCAGGCAAAAAAAATGAATAAGAAATATTGATTCAAAATGTACAGTGGTGTTCACAGGACACAACTTGATCATTCTGAATCGTATTTATTAATGGCAACACTGTGGCTACTATGGTTGTGGTAAATATAAAATATGCAAATATTATTGATTTTTAAAATGATTCTCTAAATTTTTACTATGAATGTAAAACATTTACTGTCTTAAAACATAATATGTATTTAAGGTAAATAACAATTACTAATAATTAATTCGATATTAGTAATAAGCCCTTTCCTGACTACAGTCCGAATGTAATTCATTTTTATTTTATTTATTCTTAAATATTCTCTTCTCTTTTTTCACCACAAGGCAAATATCTTTCATATTTGTGACCTGAAACAATGTATACATGAACAGAAGCATACAAACAATGTAATATTGATTTCACACTTACTTTTAGCGAGTTGCACCTCTTCCTATTACAAACTAAGCCTCATACCGAGTGAAAGCCGAGAATAGTTGAACCTTGATTTTTGGGCTTTACAAAGATTACGTAATAGCTGTAAGTGTCCTACTGTCACGTTGTCCAACAGTAAGCAATGAAAAGACCTGGATTTTGAATGCAGACACAGGAGTGTCACATTAATGATTGAAAGGGTCTAACAATGAAATGTACCATACTTAAGTGCTGACCCACACAACTAATATTATCTCTTATATGTAATAATAATACTAATCATTCATTATACATTCATTATATATGTGTGTGTGTAATATATATATATATATATATATATATATATATATATATATATATATATATATATATATATATATATATATATATAAAATGAAAAACTGAAAAAACTTGAGGTCTCGAATTTTAAATACCTAGGTACAATTACATATTTAAATGCATTTAATGAGAAACTTAATTTTGAAAGTACCATAGAGTACATCCATAACAACGCCTGGGTCTTCTTAGGAAACTAAGGAGTTTTGATGTTAGCACGCACACTCTAACTATGGTATATAGATCAATGATTAAAAGTATTCTTCAATATAATATTGCTTCATTGTACAGTAACAGTTAAACAGAAGAACAAACTTTCACAAATAATTAATCAAATCACTGGACACAAACAGCATCCACTTCAGGACTTATTTGATTGTTTAATGGAAAAAATGGCAATTGCGATTTTTAAAGATCATCCTCACCCCCTTCATTCTACTTTTGAAATGAGCCCATCTGGGCGTAGACTCAAAAAATGTATTTGGCCAGAAGAAATGTGTATAAAAAATCTTTTGACCCAATGGCAGTGATTATCTTAAATCTTATTTTCTAAATTAATAAAATAGAGTGGCTGGCATTACAGATTTTTTTAATCGATTTTTTTGTAATGATGGGGACTGTTTAATTGCACATTTTGTTAATTCTGTGTTTGTGTTGTTAATGTTTGATGTGTTTTTAACCATTAATGTGAATGTATTTGTCACCATGCAGTGTCAAAGACAATTTCCACTCTGTGACAAACAGAATGGACAATAAAGTTCAACACACACACACACACACACACACACAATATATATATAAAATATATATGTATGTATATAAAAAAATTATCATGGTTTACAGACAAACATTAAGTGAGCATCAAATCACATTATATGATTCATGAAGGATCATGTGACACTGAAAACTGGAGTGTTAAATTATAATAATAGGTCACAATATGACTGTTTTACTGAATGTTTGGTCAAATAAATGTAGCCTTGGTGCGCATAAGATGAGCTTTCGAAAACAATTTTAATAATCTTACTGACCCCGAAATAAACAGAACAGAAATACCTGAAACACAAAACAACTGATTTTTACATCAAACTGTTTTGCTTGTATTGAAGTTGCCTTTCAAAGTACAATTTCAGACAATTTCAAATGACAAAAAAACAAAAACAGAAATTTCAGCAATACATTATTGATTTGTTAAACAGAGAGAGAGGGTCATAGTGTGCTTGGAATTGGGGGGTCTTGACCGTGCACGAGTTAGTTGGATCAGTGGATGTTTGCTCAAGTTGACCGTGTGAAAGACTTTGTGTGCAGAGGCCTGCTCATCAGATATGGACCTCTTGCATGTCAGCACTATGGTCCTCTGAAACCACGCTCTTGGTTGCCTCATTGCCAAGCTCCCTCCTCACAAGCTCCAGCTCACAGTTCACCCAGTTCTGGATCACCTGATCTGTAGTTTTGATGTCCTTCCTGTTCACAAGCGGGGTCACAGGGGTGACGGTGTATTCCTTTCTACGGCTGAGACACTCGTTGATTTTCTTGACGCACAGGTATAGAATCTCAATCACATTCAGGAGTAAAGAGACACAGGCCACCACCAGCATGAACCAAATGAAGATGCTTTTCTCACTGGGCCTCGATAAGAAGCAGTCCACCTTGTGAGGACACGGAAAACGGGCACAGACATATTGGGCCTGAAGGGTGAAGCCATAAAGATAGTACTGGCCCAAGATGAACCCCACCTCCAGAAGTATCTTACAAAGCAAGCTCAGAATGTAGCTTCTCAAGAGACGCCCCCGAATGTTGACCTTCCCATTTTCCCTGCTGTACTTGGGAAATTTGTAGCCTTTCTTGAGGAACGGACTGATTTGCTCAGTCTGAAGCTCTTTCTTCATCATTTTTCTCACTTTCTTCTCGACGTGTATGACGTGGACGACGTGGCCCAGGTAGGCCAGAGTAGGTGTGGACACAGAGATGATCTGCAGAACCCAGAAGCGGATATGCGAGATGGGGAACGCATGGTCGTAGCACACATTTTCACACCCCGGCTGCTCGGTGTTGCAGATGAAGTCCGACTGCTCGTCGCCCCACACTCTCTCTGCACCAGCACCGAGGACTAGAATCCTAAACACAAACAGGACGGTGAGCCAGATTTTCCCCACCACCGTTGAGTGTGTCTGGACTCTATCCAGCAGTCTTCCTAGGAAGTCCCACTCACCCATCTTTAATGTTAATCGAATTCCTGAAAGAAAAAAAAAAACATTATTAATTGTATGTATGTATGTAGTATGTTCAGAGGTAATTAATGTGCAAAAATGCCCATAATTTGATCCCACGTATTTTATGCAAGCACTGTTGATGAGATTGTCAAGTCAGGAGACAAACCAGGTTCTTTTACAAAACATATAGAGGAACCAAGGTTTTTGCCCTGAAAACCCAAAACATTGATAATGACAATGGTAATACATCTTCAACTCAGCTTGGCGCTTTTTTATAATCATAGAATGACATTTTCAGTATTTGTCTGCTCTGGGATGTAAAATAACTCTTACATATCAGATCACATTACATATACATTTTTTTAGAGGCTTTATTTTTGAAACATTTACTGAAATATGTATTTATGTGATGGAAAAGCTGAATTTTTAGCAGCCATTAGTCCAGTTTCCAGTATCAATCTTCAGATATCATTTTAATATGCGGATTTTGTGCTCGTGAATTATTATTATCAATGTAGAAAACAGTTGTGCAGCTTACAATTTTTGTGGAAAACGTGATACTTTTTCTGAATAGAAAGTTCAAAAGAACAGCATAAATTTAAAATAAAAATATTTTGTAACATTATACTGTAAATGTATTTTCTTTAAAAAAAAACATTACTGACTCCAACGTTTCAACGGTAATATAAAGAAAGAAAGAGGATCATAAACAAGCATATAAATGACAGATAAATACAAATAATGACTCTTTTCACTTACCAAATGTAAGAAGATTGAGAAGAAGGCTCACTCGCTCATTGAGGACTCGAGGGAAATGTGTGTAACAGGATTTCTCAAAGCATCCACGTCCTATCGAAGAGGCAGCTTTTGAACCAAAACAGAGATTGTCACATTATCTGTGTGTAGTTTCCAACTTTCAGCCTTGACATCTGGAATTGGGACATTTAGCTTGAATACCAGTTGTTCAGTTGTGTTTCTCATGCAAGATTATACGCCATAACATTACTATAATACCCCGTCATTTATGTATGACACTTCAGTTCTGGCTGGGCCCTGTTGTATAGCTCTTAATAATGAGGTTATTTCTGCACAACTGCTGTCGGAATAGCAAAACAATAGTTTTCAAACAGGGGCCCGTACCATGATGCTATTTAAACAAACTCAGGGTTTTAGTTTCGAATTGACAAAACCAAACCAATCCAATCAGGCTTTGTTGGTACCATCACACTGTTCATCAACTTTCTCTGTCAACCCAGGCAGAGTTTAGGTGTGACATCAGTAGCCAACAGCCAATCACATGCTGTGGAACAGTAAAACTGCGACTCACTTTTCTCTTCTGCAGAATATTACGAGATTTAAAAATATTCAGAATTTATACACTGAATAATACTTAACTATGAAAAATACTTATTTCAGGTGAAGTGTGCAGTTTTTTGTTCCAAAAATACTTTCCCCAGGTTACTATGCCACGGAAACATTGGCTCAACATGTTAAACGTTTGGATAAGTTAATAAGGATATAAGTTTTAGTTGTCCTCTTTCATAGACAGCTCTTTTCTTCTTGCTGTGTAATTTTGATTGGCAAATACTAGATTATACGTTTTATTATGAACTTTTAGCATGAAAACCAAAGTTATTAAAAGTGTGTGCGTCGACTTTTTGTGACAAAGGTCAGAACTCCTGTTATAATGTAGATTTTTTTGAGGTGCACTCTTGTCATAAATTCATCTGTTACTGTTCCTTCATAATTTTTAACAAAAAACAGGGCTAAAATATATCTTTAGGATACTATATATATAGTCTGATGATTAAATTAGGATTTAATTGTAATATATTGAAGTAAACTTAGGCGTCCTGGTAGCAGGACGTATTTAAGGTGATAAGTCATTAACTCTTGACTCTAATTCAGTCTATTTCTGAAATAATTCTATTCTCCAACTCCATACAGACTTATTTTTCAAGATTTCTGTTTTGACTTCACTGGAGGAATCCAGTGTTGAATAAAAACATCCAAAGTATGATACGGTTGTTGTTTAGTACTACTGTTAGTGTTAATGTAAGTGAGATTAAGCGAGTAATGTGCATTATGTGCTCTTGGCAGACACAACATTTTACCTTGTCAGTTTTTTCTGAGATACTTTGTCAGCATGACTGGAGTTTATACAATGGAGAAAATATATACATTTTATTTTGAACATCGAAAATAAAACAATTTCAAACAGTCTTTCACTAAACATCCACTAATTATTCAAATAAAATAATAAAACAGTCTTTTTATAGACATTAAGGATATTTATTGATAATTTCACTTTTGCAACAGCTAAATAAGATACACCGCAATAACCAAACACTGGCTACACAATGGTACAATGAAGATCTATCAATGCTGAGTATAGCCAGTATACTCAAAAACACTTGTAATAAAAATAAATAAATAATTTACCAAACCCTTTTTTCTAAATATATCACTATGAGCTTTGCAAAATGCACAAGGAGGGGATATGTTTTTTTTTTTTGGCAAACAGATATAGTGAAAATCTGATGCATTTATTTTAGGTTTATTTTAGTAGGATGGGTTTAAAGGAACAGTAGTTGATTATAAGTTTCAACACTTTATTCACTCATTTTGTTCTAAGATTGGTCTGCAACATCCATTTGAAAAACCAGGTCTTTCACATGGAGAGGAAACATCCCTGTCAGGTGGCCCTTGTGAACACACGTGATCCCAGAATCCATACCCACTCTGGCATGCACTGCACCAGTCCAAACTAGAGAAAAAGTGAAACAGACAAGCAAAGAAACACTAAATATAATGCGTGTGTTCCCTAAAAAAGGAAACTTACTACAGTGACTTAAAATGTACCTGTATGGTGTGAGGCCAATATCCCGTGGTTCTGTGAGAGATGCCAAGAGTTAAAAGAGCATTCCTGGCATACACTTGTGGGCTTGGCACCAGCCAGCCAGCAGAACCGTAACCCTCAGATCTTTGAGATGCAACTCTAAAAGGCAGCAAACTCTGCACGAAGACTCCTCGATTACCATATTCATAGTGTAGAGAGCGACTGAAGTTATCGAAGAAGGCCTGTGGGGAATTGAAAACGCACCTGAATCATAAGACAAAGTCAAACACCATATATTTGGTTGGAAAATTGGCACACAAACAGACAATCTGACCGTGGATGCAGAGAGAGGAGCCTTTCTAGGAGTCGGACGAAAGCAACGCCCAGCAGAAATGTTGACCACTGCTCCTTTCCCCCTCTCCACCATAGCAGGCAGTGCCAGGCGGGTGACAAGAGTGGCAGCCACTACATTTCTATTGATAGTGTCCCACACTGCAGATTCAGAGAGGTCTGTAAAGTCTTGAGAGGTGTCCAGAGACCCGTCCAGACTGTTAATGATGAATCCAATATCTTTCCCGGCGATGGCATCTCTTATAGGTCTGCAGGCCGTGGACCCCTGACTGAAATCAGCTTCAATCCAAATGGCCTCTACCCCGTGAGCGTCTGAGATGGCTTTGGCAGTGTCAGCCACATTACTGATGTCATAACTGATCAGAATCACAGAGACGCCATGCCTGGCCAGTTCTTCTGCATATGCTTTTGCTATTTCCTCTGAAGCTCCTATGAAAAAGTTGTCCATGCAAGTTAGGTAATTATCTGTAAAATATCAGTATGCTTTTGAAGCTTCTTTCCAATACGGAATTATGTAATAAAAAAGGTAGGCTAATTGCATATTTTTATCTTACAATTCTGACCTTTTTTCTTGCAATTGCTAGTATCTCACATTTCTGACTGTTATTCACGTAATTCTTATAAACTCGCAATTGTGAGTTAACATAGCAATTCTGACTTTTTCCCCTCAGAATTCTAAAAACAAAAATTTTATGCATTTTGACCGATCATTTACATGAAAAAAGCGTTTTGGGGGTGGAAGTTTTTGAAAATAATAACGTTATAGTCCCAGTGTAACTACAAAAACAGGAATCTGTGAAAACGATGACGTCATGCTCATGTGTATAACATGTTCAGTTTATAGTTTCTTTACAAAGTGACAAAGCCAACTACTGGCCGGACAAGCATTTTAGGGCTGTCAAATGATTAATCGCGATTAATCACATCCAAAATAAAAGTTTGTGTTTGCATAATAAATGTATGTGTACTGTGTATAATTATTTTATATATATAAATACATACACATGCTTGTATATATTTAAGAAATATTTGCATGTATATACTATATATAGATTTATAAATAATTTATATTATAATTATAAATATTTTATATATAAATAACACATTTTTCTTAAATATATAAATGCACGTGTGTGTACTTATATATACAAAATAATTTTACACAGTACACACACATTTATTATGTAAACACAAACTTTTATTTTGGATGCGATTAATCGTTTGACAGCCCTATTCGATCCGTTTGAATGGGGAACTTTTGACAACGTTGTTATCTGTAAGTAAATACTTTTCTGTTTTTAATAGCTGTTGTCGTGTAAACGTACCCTGAGTTTACATCAAGCAAAATGTTTTTTTTTATGCCACTGAATTAAAAAATAAAATATAATTGACCTTTCATTGATCTCACAATTCTGACTTTTGTCTTCGCAACTGCAATTTATATCTCATAATTCTGACTTTTTTAATCATTGAGAGAATTGTTCAAATTTTGCGATAAACTTACAAATAAAAAAAAGTCAGAACTGTAAGATAAAAAGTCACAATTACTTTTTCAAAATCTCTCTATTTTTTTTTTATTCCGTGTCGGAAAAAAGCTTTCATATTATGCAGTATTATTACCAAGGTTCAATGCATAAATTAGATGAAACCTACCACATATGACTGCCCATTGTCCATATTGCTGACTAAGATCTCTATGGCACACAAGACGAGGAATAAAATGAAGCCTTATCAAACTATAGCAGTCCCTCATAAATCTAACAGCCTTGCTGGCTGTGTAACACGCACCCACGAGAGCCAGCGTTTCCACATAACAGCTGCATGATCTGGCAATTTCTCCATACAAAAGCTGGAAGCTGTCAACAGCGGCCATTATAAGCTGAAATCTCTACAACTGTTCACTCTAAATTAGCTGCCAATGGAAAAAGAATAATCTTTTATGTTCAATGATTTGATCTGCACTCAACAAGCTTGACTATGTTTGTTAATACAAGCACTATTTCACCAGATTCTCCTCTTCAGTCTTGTCACATCATCATGTGTATCAGGAAACCCGGAACATTTAAAAGTCACGTGATATACTCCCATCACGTGATCAACACTGGCGTCTTCAGTCAGCGTCAAACTAACACATGAAAACATCACCTTTCTTCTTATTTCTTTGGTTTCATCGTCTTAGTTGGTAATATTCGCTGTCGAAAATATTGATAGATACGGAATATATTCGCACGGTGCCCTGAAGCGTATTTTTGCATATGACAAGTGTTTTGTAAGCGCTTACTGCGGGTGCTTCGTCTCAGCTGTGCTTGTTTCCATAGAAACGAGTAGTGCTAACGGATGCTAAGCTGGAAATATACATCTCTGTGCGTCCGATTATGGATGATTTCTAATGTTATGGAAGCGATGTAACTCATCTGTTTGGACATGATGTGAAATGATATAAGGTAATGTTTAGAACTAACGTTACTCGAGCTACGTGTAATATATAAGAAAATATAAGCTTAATGCCAACACTTGAATTCTGATCGTCTCAGTTTTAATATTTAATGACATATAGCTAGCTTGTTATGTATTACTCCGATGTAGGGTAGCCTAATGTTATTAATAATGTATCTATATTTCGTATTTTTAGCTTTATTAAGTTAACCATCTATACAGGGTATTCTGTATCAGATTTAGACACACTTGACATTAATCTTTGTTTCTCATGATTTTGAAATTGCTTGTATAGACAAATTATTTTATTTGTTTGTTGGCTTGTTTTATTATTTAATGGTCAGATACTGAGGAAAAGCAGGCAACAAGTATCCAGCATACATACTGTTTTAAAAGCATTCCAGGAATTGGAAACTTTTTGGTCCTGTGTTGTAGAGTGTGTAAGTTACTTCCCACCACTGTTACTATAAGCCAAACACACCTTACTTAACACCTTTCTTCTCTAAGCAGGAGATCACCCGTAGAGAAGAGATCACACATCCCGAGGAGCGATGTCTCAGTTCTCCAGCGAGGATGAGGCAGAGCTCCAGACCCTGCTGCGAGAGCTCCTGAAAAGTGTCAAAGACAGAATCTCGGGAGCACCATCGGTAGAATGTGCCGAAGAGATCTTGCTTCATTTGGAGGAAACTGACAAGAACTTTCACAAGTGAGAGATCTGCCTCTTCTTGTACCCGTTAAGCCTGATTGTGATTACAATTAGTTTGACCTGTTTCTGTGCTCTCCCTCTGTTTTTCAGCTATGAGTTTGTGAAGTATCTGCGGGAGTATGTGGAGAGCAGTTTGGGAGCGGCTATTGAAGAAGAGACTGAGAATTTTACCAGGGGTGATAGTCATGCTATCGGGTCCGGACAGGACAGTCTGGTTCACGCTGTTACCAAGAGGACTAGGGAGTCCACACAGTATGTGTTTTTCTAATTCCCCTTACCATGTGTTTCTTTATATGATAAGATGATTTTGTGGAAGTTTGCTCACTGCATGATGCAAACAAATCTGCATCAATGCAATGAACAAAGTAAACATTGTCAGGAATATTTTTAAACTGAAATTAATGATGAAATGCTGTGATAAAAGTCATAGTAGTATATATTATTACAATATAACTCAATAAAAATAACTCGTTTGTATTTTTATATATTTTAAACTGTAATTTACTGTAAATTAAACTGTACATGTTTTATTATTCTTTTTTTATTATTATTACATTTGAAAATATTTGTCCTGCTTAATGCTTAATATCTACTTACAAATGTTGGCAACCATGGTGCATTAGTAGTGTATTTAGATGTATTCAAATATATAACTTGATTGTGGTATGATGGTACTTGAGTACGAGTAGTTTAGTTCACCACCATACATTTAATGAGATAGTATATCTGTCTTGAAATGTGTTTTGTTTTTGTTAAAAATCAATGATATGTGGTGTGTCCAAAAGCACAAACTGTATGAGTAGGTTCTACATTTGACTTTGAAATTACTTCACGACCTTTAAAGGGATAGTTTCACTTTGAAATTAATTTTTGGTATGTTTTAGCTTACCTCAAGGGCATCCAAGATGTAAGTGTCTTTGTTTCCGCAGTAGTTTCAATTTTGATATTTTTAGGTCAAACCGTTCTTGTCTGTCAGTCATATAATGCAGGTCTACGGTCACTCCCTCAAAGAGCACTTGGACGTGGCTGTGGTTACAAGAGGTAAAAACGATATAAATACTGTTCGTTTTCTCACACAAACCGCTTGTTTCATGTCTTAGGCCATCAATGTGTGTAATTTGGACTTCTCTGTGCATGCTCTTTGAGGGAGTGACCGTATACCTGCATTATATGACTGACAGACAAGAACGGTTTGACCTAAAAATATCAAAATTGAAACTACTGCGGAAACAAAGACACCTACATCTTGGATGCCCTTGAGGTAAGCTAAAACATACCAAAAATTAATTTCAAAGTGAACTATCCCTTTAAACAAGTATGTTCTATATAAAATTAATATGGGAAGTATGAATGAAAATCAGATGTACATCCACCATGTTGTTACTGTCACGTGACCTACCAGCATCAGTTGCGTCGCTTCACTGCCATTCATTAATCCTCTCCTGTGTCTCATGGGATAGTAAAGTGAAGTGTCATGGGATAGTAAAGTGCCCATTGAATGCGCACTTCAGAATCTCAATGGAAGTAGCAGGTCATCCAAGTACTTTTCACCTGGTGTTTTTCCGAATACTATGTATTCAGATCTAGTGCTCTGTTGGTGTACTGTTATTTCACATACTTTATAGTAAGTATTTGATTTCGAAAGCAGCGATGATGTTTACTTTTAGTTCCCACAGACTTCAATAGAAAATGATGATGTTAACATGACTTTTTTTTATATATCTGTAGGTATAAACAGATGATGCAGACTCTGAAACAGACCATGATGGTGGTTGTGGAATCACTAATCAATAAATTTGAGGAAGATCAGCTTAAGAAAGAGGAAATGGACAGAAAGATCCAACATGAACAGTCAAGCAACCATTACATTGACAACTGCTCTGACAGTGACTCTTCATTCAATCAGGTTGTTGTTGTATTCATTTAAATAAGTTACAGGGGCTCCTGTCAAAGTTTTTTCTTTGACAGTGTTTATCTCAGCTTTTCATACCATAGACTGAATCACTAACTGATGTCTTTGATTTCTTCACGTAGAGCTATGCATTTATCAAACATGAACAATTGCAAGTCATCGCTGAGAAGCTTGACCCCGGTAGACCACGAGAGGTGAAAGCTCCTTCTCTGATACACCCACTTGCCATTGTTTAAATTATAGAAAGGAGAGAACTGTGGTTTTGAGTCCGCATGAAGCAGCCATCCTAATGTGTTTAACTGCAGGTTCGCTGGGAAGCTTTGCAGTCTCTGTGCTATGCCCCTCCTTCTGATGTCCTGAGCTGTGAAAGCTGGACTGGTCTGCGCCGAAACCTCTCTGCTGCGCTCACTGACCCTGACCCTGAGCTCAGCGTAAGAGCTAAGTGCTAAATAAGCACTGACCTTTGCCATGGTCCAAACAGCAAAACTGTTTCCCTAGCTGATTAATGTGGAAATATGAGGGCCAACATTTTCAAGCAGTTTCCAGAGAAGTAGTTTCATGTGGAACGGGAGGCCATGACCCGTTCCAGTGTTAGTATTGAATCCCACACAGTATGTGGGAGTTTATTAAATATTTTGAATCAGGGTTATTATAGCTAACTAAATTTATACAAAATGTGATCCTCATTTGAAATAAAATAAATGTGAGCTGAAATAAAATTAAACATGAATAACTTAAAGCTGGAATACACTACACAACTTTTAAAATCTGACCTGATTTTCACAGACTAGGTTTAAAAAAATACACTTATTTCTTAAGCCTAGTCCCAGACTCAAATGCAAGTTTGAACTGTTTTAACTGAATGCAACTTGCACTGACAAATCTTAAAATATGTCACTGTTGTTTTGTCTCAAGATGCAGACTAGTGATGTTTTTTTTAATGCACCTTTATAAAAACTACTTAAATGGCCTAATCCTGGCTTAAAGGAGTAGTTCACTTTTTAAAAAACTTTTGCTGATAATTTACTCACCCCCATGTCATCCAAGATGTCCATGTCTGTCTTTCTTCAGTCGAAAAGAAATTGATGATTTTGATGAAAACATTCCAGGTTTTTCTCCATATAATGGACTTCAATGGTAGCCAAAACGGTTTAAGGTCCAAATGAGTTTTCAGTGCAGCTTCAAATGACTTTAAACGACACCAGACGATGAATAAGGGTCTTATCTAGCGAAACGATGCGCCATTTCGAAAATAAATAAAACAGTTTAAGTATTAGTAGCACAAATGCTCGCCTTGCTCTGTCCTGAAATGCACGTTCGTGATTGTCCTGTTCGAACTCGTTCATCAAAATGTACAAATCTTTTTTCGAGTCATCGCATCGTTTAGCTAGATAAGACCCTTATTCATTGTCTGGTGTCGTTTAAAGTGATTTGAAGCTGCACTGAAACTCATTTGGACCTTGAACCGTTTTGGCTACCATTGAAGTCCATTATATGGAGAAAAACCTGGAATGTTTTCATCAAAATCATTAATTTCTTTTTGACTGAAGAAAGAAAGACATGGACATCTTGGATGACATGGGGGTGAGTAAATTATCAGCAAAAGTTTTTTAAAAAGTGAACTAATCCTTTAATCTAAGTCTGTGAAACCGGGCCTAGGCATTATGACCACAGTAGTTGTTGTAGCGGCTGTGTGTGCTGTTTGTCAAAAAACAAAAACGAGGCAAACGCATTTGGATGCAGTCTTGGGTGGGTAGATGCGGTTGTAATGGACTTTACACATTACAACGGGAGTTAGAGGTACGTGACGCAGTCAGTTGTTTTATCTGAGCTGATGAGTCAAATATTGAGGCTAATTTGTTACTTGTGTTCTGTTCTTTGCTTTTGTATTGTTATTGTATTTGTATTGTAACACTGGTAGATAGAGGACAGCTTTGGTTTCAGCTACGCATCATACACTACGATATGTATTCTAAAATCGGCTCAAAATATCAAACGTTTTGATATCCTCCAACTGGATGGAATCCTAATCTGAAGTTAAAAAACTAAAAAACTCCAACTGCCCAAAATCTGCAGATTGGCGCAAACTTTCTGCAACTGTTGTCGACTCGTAAATCTGAAAATCTGAGCAAAAGACTTGCATTGTATTCCAGCCTTTAGACATATATTCTGTCAGCTAGTTAATTTCTCATTTTAATGTAGTTTAATTTGATGTACTAAAATAATTAAACTTCAACTGAAATAAAAATTTAAATAGACAAAAAAAAAAACGAATAAATAATAGAGATACTTAATAAATATCCCAATGATACTAAAAATAACACTGTCATGATCACATTCTGTTTTCACAGGATAAAGTCCTCCAGTTTTTTGCAAAAACATTTTCGTCTTCTCCATTAAATGTGACCAAGGATATCTACGCTAGCATTGGTAATAGTTTAAACTTACTTTAGCAGGATGCAATATGTTTTAATATTCACTATATGTGAGAATGAACTGTCTGTCAATTCGTTCTCATGAAGTGTCAACATCTCCTTTCAGCAAAAAGCTTGGAGGCTCATTTCCTGTACCACAAGTTGAGTTTTCCCAGCGGTTCTTCAAGTATTGATGCGAACAGACCAGATATGGCCCGTCTCCTCAAACAAGTAGATGTCATTGATTTTCTCCTTGCATATGAATAAAGTTTAGGTTGCCTGGATATAGATAAACTTGTTTCTTTTTGATCGTACCAGATGCGATTAATGAACGACTTTCAAAAGGAAGTGACAACATTTTGGATACGACATCCTGAGAAGTGAGCTTTCACGTTTCAATCCCATTTCCCAAATATTGTATACTATATCTTGATTGTGTCAGATTCTTGAAAATAAATGAGTTTTCATCCTGTGCTCTAGATATATGGAGGAAATAATTGAGAACACCCTCTCTCTTCTCGCTCTGCATTCTGAACAAGGCATGAGCAGTCCCGGCTCAGAGAAATCCCTAGAGCCTATACACTTAATCTCTCTGCTGGATATCAAAGCCACCTGGTTTAAGAAATGGATGGTGAGCCAAGTTTTTATCAAAGAATAAACAAAACCAAAAACACAAAAACACACGACTGCCATTTTCTAAATTAAGCTGTGTTCACACTGCCAGCGACATGCAGCAACAAAGCGACATGCTGCCAGTCATTTCAATGGAAAGGTGGTGATTTCCGTCGTTATGAGTGACAGGATGTAGTAGTGTTCAGCAATCCAAGTGTGAAGAGTAACTTTCGTGTTGTCAGCTGACGTTCAGCAGTGTGAACACAGCTTTAGAATTTTTGTTTAGCCTACTTGTTTTTCCATGTCCAATTTACAATATATAGATTGATATTGATATTGATTGATGTTCTTGGTGTGAACAGGCCTTTTACACTAAAAACAAGTCAAACGCAATTCACGATATATTCTCTGAAATTCAGTTTTTCTTCTCAAGTAAATGTATCTTCTTTTAAGGATGTTAAGGTTTCTTTACTGGAAAATATGACCAATACTGATTTAAAAATCAGTACGATCAGAATACCATTAAAATTAATGTCTGAATATTGTTTTCTAGCACGGCTACTACAGCAGAACCGTTGTCTTAAGACTTCTTGAGAGGAAATACAAGTCTTTGGTGAGTTGTTCTATGTGGTATACACAAACCAATGGTTGTGATCGCTAACCTCTAGCTTTAACCATAAAATCCAGTGAGAATGGAATACTAGCATATAGAAAACTGGATTTTTTTTATAATATGTAAAGCAATACAATAGACAATTTCAAACAATATTATACCACATTGTTGTCACATGATGAGCACAGGATCCACGTGGCTCTTTAATGTCTTAAATTTTGTTTTATTCAATTTGAGGGCATAAAAAGTCTTAAATATTTAAAAGCTAAAATTTATTGTTTACCATTTTATAAAACTTTTTTTGTCAAAACCTGTATTTGAACTAGCTGTTTAAATTTTTTTTTTAATTGTCATTTAATGGTTTAGTATAAAATAGAGATTGCCCTCTCATATGGCATTTCATTTGTGTAGGTCTTAAAAGCCTTACATTTGATTTAGAAAACATTACAGATGCTCTGGAGCATGTTTTAGTAAACTAAAAATATTCATACTGTACATTGTAGAAATTGTTGTATACTTTGTAGTATGAAAATATACTATTCCGATCATAATCAATATTTACTGGTTGGTTTAAATGGGTAAAATGAACAGTTTTTTCAAGTGTCTCTAATAATAGTATGTGTTTAAGTGATTATTAATCCCTTTTTCCCAGATTGTTAATGCTCTGCAGCAGTGCATTTATTACTTCGATTCTTGTGATTCAGTAAGAGAGGAAACCTTGGAAATTATCCACAGCCTGGAACATCAGCAGATTGGTACGGCTGAACTTTTGCCCATAATGTTCACATGCAGTATCATACTTTATCTGACAACCTGGCTTATGTTTTCCCTGTGTGCTGTTACAGACTGTCCTCTCATGGTCAACTAGCTTGATTATCATTGCCAGAGATAATTCCAAGTTTGTGGACTTGCAGTGAAAAACTTTCCCAGAATTCAGGTTCTGTTTTGTAGCTGGAAGATTCACATGAAAAAGCAAAACACCCAAACATACACACAGTATTGACTGGTTGCGTTATCTTCTGCTTTATACACAAGTCATAGCTACCAGACTTTCAAACCTCCCACAGCTGTAAAATATTCGTAACACATCAGCTGTATTCAAAAGACGCTTATCTAGTTTCTGTGATCATGGTCAGTTTATGATTCTTCCACAGAATTGTTCACTCATGTAGTATTACTATAGATTTCAGATGTCATATTTCGGTGGAATCAATCTACCTTATCTTTAAAAGGTCAAAATAATTGTAAAATTGCTTACTGGGTGAATATCACAGAAATATGTACTGGTGACATGCTGACATTTAAAAAAAAAAATATTACAACGCTCATGATAACTTTCATTAACGCTACACTAAGTAAATCCACTTCACCAGCTAAATACTCTTCGATAGCGATGCCATAGAAATATACAGAGCTGACGCAAAAACTAAAGTTCAAACACGAAATTCTGCATGCTTGTTTTTCTGGTGCATAAGGTTTATATAATTTAATATTTATTTATTTTTGTTACGGGACTTGGACGTGTATTTTATGAGTTTTGTGAGCCCAGTAAATAACCCAAACTACTTTCTCCTCTAATGCTTTTTGAATATGCAACCTTTCTGCACTCAGGTTTGTGTAAAGATTCATATTTTTATTTCAGTGCTAATTTAGAAACAGGAGGTCACATGCAAATGACTGAATCCATTTAGAGCATGCTCTGCGAATGAGATGTTCTTGTGTTTTGCCCCTCAGGCCCTGCTCGGAGAACTCTCTACACTTCTAAAGAGCTGGAGTTTGTTTATTTCGTTCACTCGCTGTGTGTGCTCGGGAGGCTTGTGATGTACACTAATGGAAGGAAACTTTTCCCTATTAAAGTGAAGAAGCGGAGAGGTAAGTTCGGAGGGGAGGAAGCAATCATTTTTGAGAATAAGAAGTCTGACTCACTAAACGGTCTCTACGTGTTAAACGTGTTAAACTTGTCGTCTGTTTCAGATCCGGTAACTTTGACCGACTTGGTTGTGATTCTGATCAATATCATATACCAACACCCAAAACCATCCTGTGGTGAGATGCCACATGCAGGTGCGTCATAAGAATACCAAAGTGATAAACTCTGATTAACTCTATATCAGAAAATCAACCAGGCCTGCCCATAAGGAGTGTGTCAAAGTGTGATTTTTTTTTGATGACCCTTTTATGTAAAGTTGGTGTGCCAGATCATCCTTCTCACAGTGACACAACTGTATGTATCAGAACAAGGGTCTATTATGTCTTCCTTGGGTTAATGAACTTACTCAACTTCCTTGGGAGGATAACTTATTCAATCTTATCAAGAAAATTGACTGCACTTTATACAGTTCCAGTGATAATCTTATTATGTGGAGCTGATTAGTGATTTGGATGCTTATTTAAAGGGTAATTGTAGTTCAAAGTTCACCAAAATAATATTTTTAAAATCATTATTTTCTCACTCTCATGCTCTGTATGACGTTTGGAAATTGTATATAAAAAAGTGACCATCAGATTATTCAACATTTCTTATTTTGCGTTCCACAGAGGAAAGAAAGTCATAAGAATTTGGAGTAAATGATGACAGAATTCTCATTTTCAGGTGAACCAGGCTTTAACCAGGTAGCATAAATCACAGATAACTTATTAAGGCACATTACATTTTTAAAAAGAGGTATTTTTTATTTATTTTTTACACTGGAAGAAATACTTGTTTTCTCTTGGTTTGTCTTTGTCGGACATGTTGTGCTGCACTTTAGATCATTCATTAACTGAGATCTGCAGTAAAACTAAAGGCCAAAAACAGAGGTCTCTTTAATCTCCCAACGAGTTATCACAGGTATGTATGTCTGTGTTTGTGTATTCTCTAGACTCCCTGTCTCCCACTCATCTTGTGATGGAGGTGTTAAGGACGCTGTGTGACCGCACTGAGTGTGCTGTGGAGTGTCTCTACCAAATCCCTGTTATAGAGACTCTGCTGGCTCCCGTTATCACCCTGCTTAAAGGAAAGCTGGTTAGCTGAACATGAACACTTCCATCAGCACATGTGTTATCAAGCGTCTAGACATAATTATGAAATGTGAATTCTGCTTCACTACAGGGGCCCTATTCTACTACTCCTACTTGTACTATTTTACTTTTATTATTACATTTATTTGTGTGATGATCTTCACAAATAGTGCACATTCTCATTCATTTTAGCGGGTAAAGTTCCTGAATACTGAATAGGCATGCTAATGTAGGTAGTTTTATGTTAATATGTTGTTGTTTTTTGCATCAATTCTATGATGATTTCTTTCTTTTTTTTCTTAATTGTATTTATTTTAAAAAAACATACTACTATACATAACTTTATACAGGGTTTGTTCAACCATGACAAAATTTCAAAACGAGACATTTTTGCTATTTATATTACAGCAACATTAGAATATATATATATATATATATATATATATATATATATATATATATATATATATATATATATATATATATATATAAAACTTTCCCTTTCCTTTAAATCCTCGTTTGCCTGGCTTATACTACTCCGAGCTATGTGTGAACTTTGTATTTTGAGCACTTCTTGCGTTGTTTTTGCCTTTTCACGATGACTCACTTGGTTTTGTCCTCAGTTGTAAGTCGCTTTGGATAAAAGCGTCTGCTAAATGACTAAATGTAAATGTAATATGTATATGCAGAATTTTGTAACATGTATAACATATAACTTTTGCAAAGTTTTTTAATATTTTTGAAAGAATATTTATGCTAATCAAGACTGAATTGATTTGGTTAAAAATACAATAAATGTAGTAACATTTTAAATATATAATTCAAATATAAAATAGTAATATATATAAAATTTTTTTTCTTGTAATGGCAAAGCTGAATTTTTTGCATCATTACTCCAGTCTTCAGTGTCACATGATCCTTCAGAAATCAGACATTTTAAATTATTATCAATGTTGAAAACAGTCTTTACTGTTATAAACTCAATGCTTCCTTCCTGTTAATTTCTTTTTAAAAAAGAAAAATCTTGCTGACCTCAAACATTTGAATGTCAGTGTACTGTACATAGTATGTTATTTTATTTCAAAAGATACAGTATATAGGACAAATGGATTTTAGAGCAACTCTATGACTGTACATATAAGAGAGGAATTGATGCCATTTCCATGATGCGCATCATTGAATACGTAAACAGCATATTTTTACAGTTTCACTACAGAAGAAACCTAAATCCTGAAATAAAACTGTAAGCGTCTATATAACATCTCATCAGAGACCTCATCTGCAGCATTTTATATGCATTATACTGTTCACCCCAAGCATTTTCAATTTGTCTTTTGTTGCAGCCCAAATTAAATTCCCTAGAAAGTGCCCTGACTCACATAGCAGACACCCTGGCGAGGATCGCTACCACTGAACGAGGTTTATCACTCCTGCTTTATGACAGAAATCTCGTCTCGGCCGAGGGTGAAAGGTAAGTTAATCTAATTTTGCTCTCAGGTTACATTCATTATTTTTTCTTCCTGCTGGTGCCATCTCGAGATAGTCAGCACTTGCGCCATATATATCATCAGCATGCATAGAATGAAAGGTTGAGCTTCTTAATAAAAGAAAGGACCCTTTGACACCAGTGTCTTTAGTGAGATGAGTTGTAAAATACAACAAGATGAATGCCATTAAAATAGAATCCACTTTATTTTACAATGCGAAAGTAAGCTTTGAGAATTCCGATTTATTAGCTACTAAAGGTAAATAACTAGAAGAATAACAAAGTGCAGTAAAGGGTATAACTCTTTGCGCTACAAACCAGTGTGTTTAGGATTCCGATAATACAAATAATATGATAACAAATACCATTTTGCAATATCAAGCAACATAACAGACTGTGTCTGTACTTGCACATTCAAGTTACAAATGTCTGCACCTACTCTTACGTTTAAAATAAGTTGAATAATATAGAATAGAATTGCTCAGGTTGTTATCCTCTACGCTATACCACCATTCATTTGACCACAATAATCCAGCAGTTAAAATCACAGTTTCCATTTCTAAAATAACATTTATAGGTCTGCCTCCACTTTAATATTTTATCAAATTGGAATAACACAGCACTAATATGTTGTGCTGTTATTTCCACAGTATTTCAGCTGCACATGTGGTTGTGCAGTTCACTCAGAGGCTGTTGGCAAAAGAGCTGCATGTGTTCAGTGAGCTGGAGATTTCTACTGCTGTGAACGGGGCCTTTATCTTCGTCTGTCGGCAAATGTACAACACCTGCGAGGGGCTGCAAGTTCTACGGCCATACACCCTGCATGAGTGCATCGCTGAAGCCTGGAGAACGGTGAGCTTTATACACATTAGCCTCGTAGTTCAGTTATTACAAAGTACTCTTTAGCTGACTGTTTTATCCAGACTAACAATATAGTAAATATAAAGTTGTGATGACCTTGTGGGCTTTAAACCTACAATTGCTCCTGAATGTTTCCTTGTGTGCGCTTCAATGAAAACGGCGCATTAATATACAATGGGGTTTCAACTGATTACCTGTGCATTAAATGGTTTTATTGAACAGCCAATCAGAATCAAGTATTCTGACAGACCATAGTATAATAGTATGTAATGTATAGCTCCTAACTTAATAAAACAGGCTGTGTGACTATGAGGAATGATTGGCTCAAAATGTTCATCTGTGTGTAAGTTCGAGGGACTTGATCTAAATGAAATCCATACACCTCTCGTGTCAGTGGCTGACCCCTGCCATAGCACCTTTGAAATTGGTTTATATTAAGCGTTCAAGCCCAATTGAACACTTTTGAACGCAATTGAAATTTTACTCATGGCCCTAGAGGTCTGTGAGAAATTTGAAAGAATTCGGTCACCCAGGAGCGCCTTCGCGTGATCGGACCATAGGTTATTAAAGCTTTTAAAAGTATATTTCCTATGGTAAATTGGCTATAAATGTTTTTTTTTTCTTCTATGATTTAAGTGGTTACATGCTTGCTAAATAAATCATAATATTGTTTTATACATGAGCTTAAAGGCCTAAAATGCTTGAACACCGTTAATTGCTGCTTGCAGCTACATTTCTTATGAATGTTGATACATGAAAAATATATACTGTATATATATTCAAACATAAACCAATGAAAGGTAAAAGGTAATGTAAAAAAAGGTAAAAGGTAAAAATCAATGATTATATAAAAGCCAGAATTGTATCATCTTATTTTAGTCATCTAAGTGTCTAGGAGTGTCATGAGGTCAGTGGCACAGAAATTTGGTAACTTTAATTAGTAATCCTTTAATCATAGATAAAATAACTCTTATGACTATCATTGATGTTGTAATGTTTTATGAAAAGACGTCTGGGAATCTGACAGTCCCTGTCTCATACTGCCAAATATATTATCGTTCAAAGATTTGGGGTCAGGAAGACTTTTAAAAAATGATTTGAAATAAGTATTTTACACTTACCACGGAAGGCTGCATTTATTTGATATAAAAACAGTTATAATTGTGAAATATTATTACAATTTAAAAATATCTTCTTCTTTTTTGTTGAATTTATTTAATATATATATATATATATATATATGGCAAAGCTGAATTTTCAGCAGCCATTACTTCAGTCTTCAGTGTCACATGATCCTTCAGAAATCATTCTAATATGCTGATTTGGTGCAAGAAACATTTCTTATTATTATCAATGTTATATTTAATAGACATCTTTTCTAAAAAATGTATTTACTGTCACTTTTGATCAATTTAAAGCACCCTTGCTGAATAAAATTATATTAAAGATAAACTATAATACAATTTCAGTAAACATGTTTTTTCCAGTTGCCTTTTTCAACAAAACAGAATTCTGCTTATTGAAAATTAATTTTTTGTTATTATCAGTCCTCTCACAGCCAAAATCAAGCCTCCATTTTTTTTTAGCTTATTCTGAACTGCTGCTTTAGAGCCTGCAGTGTCTATTCCCCAAGCAAAACAGTATTAATGTTGGAAGAAATGCTGAACGTCCAATCTCTGGGCTGTGTGAAGAGAATCTGTAGAATACAGAAGCAGCAGTAAAGTGCTGCGCCATCATTAATGAAACCTCCCGGGGGTTCCCCTGCCTTCAAAAAGCCTGAGTTCGAACGGTGTGAGGAATCAACAGTGCATTCAACATGTCGTCTCATTATTTAGCCAATGGGTTTGAATGCCGTGTAGCAGTCCAGCCTGACAGCGAATTCTCTTCCCCCACAGACAAGCTCAATGTCAGAGAGAGTTCCCACTCCTGTTCCTGGAGCTCCCCCAGTGCTGGCTTCCCAGGAGCTGCAGAGCGCGTGAGTATCTCCATCATGCCTCCAGTGATCTCCTGTTCCTGCACAAGCTGTTTGTTTCTGTGCTAAACTCGAGCTTGGCCTGCCAATGCTGCTTTGTGGGAATGAATCAACAAGAACAAGAAATAATTAACTTTCTTCCTGAATCTTTTATCCTGGTTCTACAGAGTGGCCTGGGAAGAGATGTTGTTGGACAACCTGCTGAATTTTGCTGCCACACCAAAAGGACTTCTGCTCCTCCAACAGACTGGAGCCATTAACGAGTGCGTCACCTACATGTTCTCAAGATTCACCAAAAAACTACAGGTAATATAATCAGATGCCACTTTCAAATGCATTTTATTCTGATAAAGAATATTAGTGGCTAGTGATACATATATATTAAAAGGATAGTTCACCCAAAACGTGTGGTCATGTGATCTCAACATGATGGCCACCATAACTTTTTATAATATAATATAATAATACCCTTATGAACCATATATAACATGTATAAAAAATCAATTTGTAGTGTACATTTATGCACAAGGTTTCATTACTTGAGTCTACTCACTTGCCATTGGGGACATTTCATTTTATTTTTTGCACTAGATATTACTTCCTTCCAAACTTTGGAATTTGAAGGATGTGTATTTCCTTCATTCTTTCTCTTATCTTAGGTCAGCAGGTGTGAGAAGTTTGGTTATGGTGTGATGGTGACCCAGGTGGCTTCCACAGCCCCAGGCATTGTGGCCTTGCAAAGCTCAGGTAGCTATAAGTATTATTTATGACCAATTTCATCTACATCAAGAGAATTAAGAACAGCATCTTCCATATTTTCCCCTGACAGCTTCACACAGCAAAGGTGATGTTAAAAAATATACTGAATTACATTGTTAGTGTTTTTGCAATCATTAAATTTCCTGGTACTATTGATTAAGGACTCATGCAAGCCGTTAGTCACTGAGACAACGTTGCTCAAGGGAAATGTTTTAACATGGAAACTAGGTTTTCAGGCTGTTGAAGGAGTTGAACTTTGAGTGGATTTGCAGGATTTTTCCAGACAATCGTGGTGGAGCTGTGGTCAGCCTTGGAGTGTGGTCGAGAGGATGTGAGGGTGGTCCATCCGAAATCTACTCCAATGGACCCAATTGACAGGAGCTGCCTCAAGGTTCTGACTCCCCTATCATTTATCTTGCTATTAATATTTACAGTTATTTAGAAGCAATATGCTTCATTGCGATTCTATGGATAAGGCTTAGATTTGCCAATTTCCACAGTCTGCCTATAAAAGCTACACTGAATAATTCCATAAATAAATGCAACAGTGTGCACAATGACCCACCAACCACATTAAAGTTAATATGAAATTACATTCACAACCAGCAGACCTTTTTCATTTTGTTTTGAATAAACCATTAAGGGCGAACACTAAAAATCTAAATACTTTTTGACATTGTTTTCACCCTAAATATGGGTGATATATTTCTGAATGATTTTGAGTGAGTTTTGTGTGTGTGTGTGTGTGTGTGTGTGTGTGTGTGTGTGTGTGTGTGTGTGTGTGTGTGTGTGTGTGTGTGTGTGTGTGTGTGTGTGTTGTGTGTGTGTGTGTGTGTGTGTGTGTGTGTGTGTGTGTGTGTATAGTCCTTCCTGGCTCTAGTCAATCTGCTTTCTTCACCTCACGCTGTGTGGGAGCTGCTGGGACATCGAGCGCTTCCTAACAAGACAGAGTACAATCTGAGAGAGATGGCCACATCAGTTTTAGTGAGTATAATAGACAACCCCAAACTGGCCTATGTATGTCTAGTCTCAGCTCACAGCCATGAACCGCCCACAGTCTGTCCACTGATCTCCTGATGCCTATTGTTCACATAACTAACTTGTATCGAGTGATTTCACAATACAAACATTATAAAAGAAGGATTTTTTTTTAAAGAATAGCAGTATACAAGGTTGTTTTATTTTGAATTAAGGCATTTTTATTTTTTAGCAAGGATAAATTAAATTGATCAAAAAAGACAGTAAAGACTTTTATATTGTTCGAAAATATCTATTTTAAAAAAATGCTGTTCTTTTGATCTTTCTATTCATCAAGAATCCTGAAAAAATAATCACTTTTTTCCCTCAAACATATTAAGCAGCACAACTGTTTTCAACTGTGGTAATAATAACATTTCTTGATAAGAAATGTTTCTTATATGCCAAATCAGCATTTTAAAATTATTTCTAATCACAGCAGTAATGACCGCTGAAAATTCAGCTTTACATCACAGGAATAAATTACATTTTTAAATATATTAGTAATGAAAATCAATATGTAATAATTTGTTTAAATTATAATTATATTTTACAATAGCACTGTATTTTTAATCATATAAATGCAGCCTTGGTGAACATGTTAAAAGAATATAAAAAAATCTTACTGAATCTTACTGATATTAACTTATCATTTTACACAGTCTCTACACATTTCCCTCTATTTTCCTGTATTTTTGTACAACCATTCATAGGGGACTGCTTTATCATTATTTGTTTTTAAATAGTACATAAAAACAACTGTGGTTGATGAACATGGCCAGAAGATGTCTTCCAGTCTAAGTTGGTGGTTCTTGGCTACACAAGACTAAATCATATCAAAGTTGTGTATGTTGATAAAACAGTATTGATGAATAGACAGGTAAAACTCTCAGAGTTGTTGAAAATGAAATCTAGCAGCTCAGATTTTCTTCTTTTGCAGTTCAAATCATGATCATTGGAGGGCACACTTTGACTGGTGTGTCTTTGAACTCTCTGTGGTCTATGTCACACTTATTTTGAAATTATTTTTGATAATGACTTACTCACTCTTCCCGTCAGGACCTGATTGATCGCCTCATCATTATTAACTCTGATGCGAAGATTCACTCCCTTTTCAACTACGAGCAGTCCCACACGTTTGGCCTGAGGTAAGATCAATAGTTCACTTCTCTCTACCAGTAAACGGACAGGAAGAGCACGGAAGTGATAGAGGGTCCTTATAGAGGTTTATCATCTGATTAGCCTTTTTTTCTCTGTTCATTCTTCTCTGGGGATCAATGGCTGATTGATTCAGCTCTTTGTGTTCTCTGTGCTATGATTATCCTGAATTAATGCCAGACAGGGTGATACCAGGATATGGAAGAGTTCTCGGGCTCTCAAAGGAAGTAGAATTGACTGGTGTAATCCACCTACTTATTAAACAGGAACACTTTTGATGCATTTTGTTCACATATAAATGAATTACCATAGTTTAAAAATAAATTCAGCTATCAGAAAGAGAAAGGGTTCAGCACTTTAGATCACTTGCCGCAGCTTGAGATCGCATAGATGCATAGTGCGGTGCCAGTTATTTCCCCCACCGGTGGTGTTTATATTAAAAAGGATAATGTCAATATTATCATTATGAGTATAACATAGCGTAACCTTCCACATTTCATAAGGAGCCTTTTTTAGAGACTTTAATCTAGGTTTCTGAAAAGGGCAAAATAATTGAGTATTAAGAACAAGGTGGTAATAAAAATCATGTATTAATATTGCATGAACAGACCATCAATTTACAAATGTGTATTCAGTGGTTTCACACTCTCAGCTAATAATACACCACACAATACACAGTGTTGTTGGCGCAAACTATGTTTATGCTCAATGAAAGTAAACTATTTATTTTATTGTGTTTTATTTTATCTTGTGTCGTTTTATTGATGCTTTTCACGGATGAGAAAATGTCAAAGCAACCTACCCATTTTGGCATCTGCCTAGTTAGGTTAGTGCCAAAATACTGTAGCGGTCAATTGGATGAACAGCCTTTGACAGCAAAAGATATAGGAAGCTTTTTCTTGTCCCTTTTAACTTCTCCTAACTATGTGATAAAATGGTTAGTTATTAATTTAGTTATTATTTGCATGTGGCATTGTTTTTCCAAGTCCAGAACCAGAGTTGGAGTATTAGGTTCTATTTGAGCGTAAACATTTATATCTTTCTCACATCTTCCTGTGAGTTTCTTAGCGTGTGTTTGTCTTATTCCGCCTGAATCTAAATCTTTATATGGCATTTTGCCTCAGTACAGAGGAAGTTGCCTTTGGCAATCCAAAGATCAATTGTGATGAACCAAGTGCTGTTTATTTGTTGCTGTCATGTTAGGTTTGCTGTATTTCCCTTAATAAAGTCAAGATGTAAGTTGTGGCATAGAAAAGAGTGAGATCCTCAGGCATATTCTGGTAAAAATATAGAAATGCATTGTTTTCATCATTATCCATCCGGTAACAGTTCATGTTAATGGTTTGAGTAGAAACATTATTTACACCCTTGAAAGTTTGCAGGATGAAATAAATGAGATTAATAAAGATAAATAAGGAGAAACTACCAATTAGTACGACTTTCTGAAGAAAATGTGTGTGGTTGCCATGTAAAACTCCTCTTTTTGAAAGTTGTGAAAACACTATTGTGGAGTTTTTCTTTTGTAGTCAATGATGTAGTCACTCATTCACTACTATTGACAACTTCCGCTTCTGAGAAACCCGGAAATGTGAAAAGGGTCAAATGATTGCATGTCAAACGAGCTCCAATGATGGTCTGAGAAATCTTTCACCCTCACGTGGAATCCCGGATCGGGTGGGATTCCTTTAAAAATTACCTGCGAAAAAAGAGTCTTAAGTATTAATTAGGTTACGTCATCCTAGAAGACCCATGAAAACAGTCGTACAATGTTTGATCAGCACACAGTGTACAAAAGCTTACCAAACAAACTCTGAACTCAATAAGCAGAAATTAGTCAAGGTTCAGTCTTTTGAATGCTTGTTTCCTTATCTAAGATACCAACTCTTAAAGTAACTAAAACTATGATTTCAAATGGATGACATTCTATGGAGTAACGATTGCAATAACCAGCCAGAGAGTGCAGCATATCTGTGATTTGATCAAATGACTCATTAATAGATGTCTGGCTGTTGGGATGGCAGGGCTCAAGAGGTGAACAGGCACATAAAGCAACAGAATTTCCTGGGTGTGGGTATGTGGGAAATGACAAAACTGTGACTCTTGTGTTTGTGGAGAGATCCACATGCTATATATGATCAGTCCCACACTCTTGTGTTTACATGGAACATGGTCCGTTTGCGAAATAAT
This sequence comes from Chrosomus eos, assembly GCA_036326025.1. Classification (NCBI taxonomy): domain Eukaryota; kingdom Metazoa; phylum Chordata; class Actinopteri; order Cypriniformes; family Leuciscidae; genus Chrosomus; species Chrosomus eos. The sequence continues at coordinate 4,499,759 of CM070829.1, read as the reverse complement.
ATCAGCATGACGTTCACGCCCTCGGTCATTTGAGGTGTGTTTTGAAGTCCTTCAGCTCAAGTATTTATCTGTAGACGTTACAATATCACAGTTGTGTATAGATAAATCGCCCCCTTGTGTCAGATTTGAGACTAAGCATTAGGCCTATTTAAAAAAATAAAAACAAAGGAGGTCAACCAGCATTGTTATGCATCTGATTTGTAAAGGCGTTTAATTTTCTTAGTCAAAATAAAAATCTGGGTTTGTTTTTTTGCAACCCTCCTATCATTCAATAATTATATTTGATATAATTTACAGACTTTGAAGAGCTGAGTGCTGTTAGGATGATCTGTATCCAAACATCTGACAGTTATTATGCTTTGGATAGCCCACTCGGCCTTGTGATCACAGTCACATTAGCAGATAATAGACTGCGTCCAAAGGCTAAGGCTGCTGACTTCACAGCCAGCGTTTTTGAATGAAGGAACATCCTAAGTTAACTGATTTCAGACAGACTTCTAGGCACTATACTATCTATAACATCGTGTCTAATGATCGAGAACAAATTCAACTGAGCTTTAGACATTAGTCTACTAATGAGCTGAATTTATGAAATAATTGACACCTACCTACAAATGCCTTGTTGTTTCTGCATTTTTAAGCTGGGTAAGAGAAAGAATTTTAACATGATAAAATGACTTATTATTATGAATTTAAATTTAAGGTAATGTAGAAAAGTTGTAAAGCAAAATGTTATGGTATGGAAGTATACACAGATACTGAATGCACCATCCATCCATCCATCCATCCATCCATTTCTCAGCTATGTACAATTAAAATAATGTTGCTTGTTCTTTGTTTTCCTTTTTAAACACTTCTGTATCCCATCTGCGCTCTTCCAGGCTCTTGAGCGTGCTGTGTTGTAACCTGGATTCTTTTCTTCTGCTGGAGTCTCAGTATAACATCACTGAGTTACTGCTGCAGGGCCAGAAGGACAATGTCACAGAGCCGCCCTCGGGTGAAGGGTGAGTGACTAACTCTGACTCTATAGTTTAACAAGACACTAATTCAGGGTCAGCCAACAGTCACTTTACAAAAATGTTTTATCATTTACCATAGACTTAGATATCCTGTATGTACAATATGAGCATATTGTGGAAACACTGTGCTTTAATATGTGCTTTTTATACTGTCTTCATCACCCACAGGGAATTCATCATCGATGGACTGTCTGTGGAAAGAAACCATATCCTTGTTCGCATCTGTGCAGTTGGCGGCCCGTCAGAGAGAAGACTTCCTCGCAGAGGCCTGGAGAAGGTGAGGACACCGTTTATCACGTTGTAGATACAGAACCACTGAAGCAAAGTGTCACGGTTTGCAATTTGGTTGCAAGACACATTCTTTATTTACACTGTAAATAAAAAGCTCTTTCATCCTGGTTATTCAGTTCAGAAAAGTGAGATTTAATCTGTTATTGAATACAGGATGCTTTTGCACAATTTTACATTATTGTAACTGTGCTCAAGTTAATAATCTAGTTTTAGATGCCTCTACATCTCATGTTTAGAATAAAAAAAAACAGAAATGGGGTCCTAAATATCAGCATTCATATATCAACATTATCTCCATGGAGGGATTTATTGCTGCTTTGTCAGTTGTTTATTAAGGATGTACTGTATTTCAAATGTCTCAGAAATCATTTAAGTGGTGTAAAAACAAATATTGTTCTTCTAAATTGAGCTTTGCGGATCCTTTGTTGTAATGTAGTGAGTGATGATTAATTATGACATATAGTATGTGGCTCTGGTTGATGACTCAAAGCATCTTTAAGTGATTGTCACGACTGGATCTAAAAAAAAAAACCTGCAGCCTTTTGTGTTTGACAAACAAAGCCCCTATGTGTTATTCTTATTTTGTTTTATAATTAAAAATCAGAGTCTTGATTTGAAAGTGCAATAATAATTTATTATTGTAGCAAAGGAAAAAATGTGTTTTAGCACAGTGAATGGAGATTCTTAAAGTTTAGAAAATGATGACCTCAGGAGGTCAGACAAAATATATCTTAAGAAAGCTGTCATTCAGTACTAGTGGCTAGCTTGTTTCAGATCAAAGGTTGGTTTGTAGTTATTGATACATTTATATTTCCCATATATTAAAGACAACAAAAAATTTTGGTAACACTTTATTTGAAGGGGTGTGCATAAAACTGACATGACACTGTCATAAACATGACATAACACCTGTCATAAACATGAAGGAGTCTTTATGAATGTTTATGACTGTTGTCATTAAGTGTCATTCGGTAAATTATGACACTTTCAATGCAAAGTTGACATTGTTTAAAATGTCCTTTGTTATGACAACTTGACATTAACCGAGAAATCATAACCTGTCAACCTGTCACAACTTTGGCCGTCATGACACCATTATAACTGTGTCATGAATATTTTACTTGTCCTCAAGTAAAGTGGAACACATTGTACTAGTTATAAAGATGTCATTAAGGGTTATTACACTGCAAAATGCTTGAAGTTTGATAATTAGACCTGTTATGACATATTTGTGACAGGTTGACAGGTTATGATTTTTTTGGTTAATATCAAGTTGTCATAACAAAGACATTTCTGTCTTTGTTAATGTCAAGTTGTCATAATCAAGACATTTTTGTCTTGGGTAATGTCAAGTTGTCATAACAAAGACATTTTTGTCTTTGTTAATGTCAAGTTTTCATAACAAAGACATTTTAAACAATGTCAACTTTGCATTAAAAGTGTCATAATTTACCGAATGACACTTAATGACAACAGTCATAAACATTCATAAAGACTCCTTCATGTTCATGACAGGTGTTATGTCATGTTTATGACAGTGTCATGTCAGTCTTATGCACACCCCTTCAAATAAAGTGTTACCAAAAATTTTTTCAAGGATAAATGGTTTAGCTTGTTACTGGTTTTGCAATTGCGAAAACCATGTAATAACAGTGTTGTGCACACAGCTAATTACTATGTTACTATTAAATTACTGTTAAAATGAGTTGATAATTAAAAATACAATACTGTTCAAAAGTTTAGGGCCAGTAAGATTTCTTTTGTTTTTAAAAGTAATTTTGTGAAATATTATTACAATTTAAAATAATGTGTTTTTTATTTTAATATTTTTATTAAATATTTTGTTTATTTTTATGAGGACGAAGCTGAATTTTCAGCATCATTACTCCAGTCTTCAGTTTCTCATGATCCTTCAGGAATCATTCTATGATTGATGCTTAATATTTGTGCTCAAGAAACATTTATAATTATTTTCAATGTTGAAAACAGTTGTCCTGCTTAATATTTTTGTGGAAACAATGATGCATTTTGTTCAGGATTTCGTGGTGAATAAAGTTAAAAAGAATAGCATTTATTTGAAATAGAAATAATTACATAGTTATGGTACACTGTGGTGTCATATGTTTTTAAGCTGTAGGAGGCAAACGTCCATGTTTTTTTATTTTATTTTGTTTGATAAACTATTAAAGGGATAGTTCACCTAAAAATGAGAAATCTGTCATAATCTACTCACCCTCAAGTTGTTCCAAACCTGTATGAGTTTCTTTCTTCTGTTGAACACAAAAGAAGATATCTTGAAGAATGTTGGTAGCCAGACAGTTAATGGACCCCATTGACTTGTTGTTTCTTTCCTATTTTGGAAGTCAATGGGGTCCATCAACTGTTTGGTTAACTTACCGACATTCTTCATGACACCACAGTGCACCATAATTATGTAAAGTGTTCCATCTGTCTCTTAGGGAAGTGACCCTTACCCATGGCCAATGGTGTTTACCTACCCTCTGCCCAAGTTTTACATCCTTGACGTGCCCAAGACTCTCCGCACTAAACAGGGTAAGAACAATCTTTTAAAGTACTAGGCATTTTATGTGTTATTTCCCTAATTTATGAAAGCAATCCTCTTATTTAGCAGTTTGATTCAGTGTTTTACAGGGTCCTACTTTGTACAAGTAACTTCAAGGACACTTTCTCTCTTTATGATAGACTCATTTCTCCTCTTTACTGTCACGGCGATACATCTTTATTTCAATGTGACAGCTGTTTCCATCTCAGTAAATAGAGACTAGAGGTTCTTAACGCCTAGTAAACACTCTTCCTTTAGGAACATGCGTCAGTATGTGTGTGAAGGCCTATTCAATGTCTCAGTGATGTTTCTTTAAATGTTTACTAGGCTTGAGTCGGTATATTGTCCTTTTGAAGGCCAAGTAGTTATACAGTTGGTAGTTACAAGTCGGTCACAAAGTAAGTCCCGTAAACTGTCATAGACTTTGAACACTGCATATTTCTTCTCAGAGTCAGAGATCAGTGCTTTCTTGGCCTCGTCTAAAGAAAATGAGAGAGATGCTAGCTGGATGGATGACTGTAGGAGACAGTTCTGCAAGATCATGGCTACAAAGTCAAACACTCTGACTGGATACGGTATGAGCCACATTCAGCTCTGTCTGAAATTCACAGCAAGATGCACAGAATCTCTTATCTTTTTACAGTATTTAAAGCCCAGTCACCTTGAGGTAATAAGGGGTGTGATGATGTAGGATAAATACTAAGAAGGTCCTAAGCATAGCCGCTTCTCCTAAACACCAGAAGAACTAACAACATCCCATCCGTTTCAGTGGAAATCCTATCCTACCACAGTCAAATCTTTTTTCACATCACATTTCAGTGCAGATTGTTTTGTGATCCTATCACAGTGTAATGCAGGCTTTGCAAAGAGGCTGTTATTGAAGGCCAGGGATAGCACAAACTATATTAGACTCGACAGCAAAGCTGCAGCTCGTGAGTCAGTGTTGTTACTCATTTCACATGCAAAGAGGGCATTTACATAGAGGTCCTAAAGGCACAACAGCAGCCTGTTTAATTTGAAGGGTCAGAGAGATAGTGGAAAATCATTTTAAAAAATAAAACTAAATATGACTGTTTTGGCAAATTAAAAGTGAACCAGAGGAAAAATACTGTCAACTTGGATGTACAAATAAAATAATGGAAAAACAAATAAAAACGTACAAATGTTGTTTCTTTTGAAAGAGAAAGCTTATAAATTAATGTATTCAGGATCTCTAATTCTGCAAGACCAGTTTCTGTAAATGCAGAAAAGATTGTTTACAATGTGAAGTGTGCAATTGATTTTTAGACTTGCGTTATTGGCATTTATTTACAACACACCTTAATGTCCGTTACAGTATAGTATGTCTTTTTCTTTCATTTTACGCTCTGATCTCCACAAGAAAGACAATTGATTTTTACATTAAATGTATTAATACATTAATGATAAAGCTGTAAACCCCTCTGAAACCATGCTGTGTTTTTTTTTTTTTTTCTCCATAAAAAATGTCTTTAAATAACTCGAGATGGTCCTCACTGCAGAACATGAAATCCTGTCCCACCTTACATACCTAAACCTACCCAGCTCCACCCCTTATCCCTAAACCCACCCCTAAACCTACCCAACCCCACCCCTTAATCTGGATCCGACTCCGCCCCCCGGATCTCGTGTACTGCAATGAGGTGCTACTGAATAACTCAGGGCTTTATTTAACCAAACATGAAACACCTTTTAGTTTTTTGAAAATGGAGAGAAAACATGAAAAACAAGAGGTTAGGAAACCGATGCAGGCAAGACGTGAGCCACCGTAGCTTTTATCTGTGCAGAACTAGGTTAAATTCGAAGAAAGTGTCATCAAACTTTATTATGCTACGAAAAGGAATTTTTTATTTATTATTATTTATTTTTTTATTATTTAACAGTCATACATACATACAAACCAACATAGTACAGTAGTGAGCAATCTGGTAAATCCATAATTCCAGAAGTGACATAAAAGTGATTTAATTGTTTGATCTAAGTGTGTATGTGAGCGGGTGTGAGTGTGGGTAGGGGTATGTGTATGTGTGTGTATGCGTAAACAAAGTAACCATTTATTATTTATTACCATTGTCATTACCATCACCACCCCATTCCCCACTACCACCATATTGCCAATATTGTGTTGGTCGATTTTTATTTCCATCCTTCCTCCTATGTAACAATTGCCATTGTCAATCCTGTATAAAATAAAATATGATATAATAAGATAAGATAGTATAAGATAACCTTCCCCCATATCTCATCAGTCCCTATCTTTTCCTAATGTGTTTTTTTTGTGTGTGTGTGTTATGTGCAATGTCTAAGGTGCATTAAAAGAGGGAGTACAGTGCGAGAGTGTCTCAAATTGGGACAGAGATGCTGTCCCGTTGAAACCACTTCTCGCCTGTCTTGCCTGCCCTGGTGTTTGTGAGGTTTTCCATATATACATATTCCTTTTCTTTTTTTTTTTTTTTTCATTCTATGTGTGGTGTGCATTAAAAACCCATGAAGAGATAAGGGGGAATTATTGCAGTAGTGATGATAATGACATTTAATTCCAATACAGCATTGACAATGCCAATATTGATGATAATAATAATGATAATAATATATATTATTAATAAATGATAATGATGATGGCAGTGGTGACCGCAATGGTGAGAGCAAAAGACAGCAACAACAGCAATTACAACAATGAAAAGATAAAAGTGAAAATAGTAATCATAACAATAACAGTGAAGATAGTAATAACAATGATGACATAAACAAGTTCAAATAACTAAAATGCATTAATATTCGTGGGTTGGTTAAGAAGGTGGGAGGAGTCGGAGTTGAAAACAGAGAAAGGATTCATAGCTGTAAGAGGTCAGAAAGTGTTGGACGGCAGAGGTCAGTTTCAGATGCGTAATTATGAAGGGGAGATGCGTATTCCATTGCAATGAAGTCTGTAATAAGATTTTTCCAAATGTTAATGTGTAATTTATTTCTAGTTTTCCAGTTCATGAGGATAGTTTTCTTGGTGATGGTTAGAGCTATGAGGAGTATTTTAGAGTTTAAAGTTTTATCAGTGATTATTGTCAGGTCCCCCAGCAAGCAAAGAGAAGGCGACAGTGGGATGTGGCAGCCGACTATAGTGGATAGTGACTGTGTGACCTCTTCCCAAAAGTGTTTGATTGGAGTGCAGTGCCAGGCCATGCTGTGTTTTTCTGGATTAAGAGTAGAATATTTCAATATATTATATTGTAGCTTAAGATATTCTTTGATTTCTCTAGCATCCACTCTTTATATGACAGAGGCTCTTTTGCATGAGATTTGAGGTTTGATTCAAAGGGAATTGCCTTGACGGTTAGGTTTCCTCTTTTCTGTTTGCTGATCTCGTAGTACTTGCTGATCTGTTGGAGAAGGTCGTGCTGCATCTCTCTTCTTCATCTACCGACTGCTTCTTTCCACCGGCTGAATATAAAGGTCAGTCAAAAGCACTTCAAAGACCTCAAAATACCCTTCACTTCTGATGGAATAAACTGACTAAGAAAAACACAAGCATTTATGTGAATATACCTTTGTGTAGTATAGCCCTGCTTTTCATTACTGTACATTAAAGGGTTAGTTCACCCAAAAATGAAAAAAAAAAAAAATCAATTACTCACCCTCATGTTCCAAACCCGTTAGACTTTCTTTCATCTTCTGAACACAAATGAATATATTTTTAAATGAAATCTGAGAGATTTCTGTCCCTTCATTGACAGTCCACGCAACTACACTTTATCCCTTCAAAAAGTTCATAAAGAGATCGTAATATTAATGCATATGAATCGAGGAGTTGAGTACAAATTGTCTAAAGATGACTCGATTGCTTTATATGATGAACAGATTGAATTTAGGCTTTTATTCACACATAAACATTGATCAGCAAACGTTGGTACTTGCATAAACTCAAATGTGCTGTGTAACACAAGAAGGAACCTCATTGGTCTTCGTGCATCAAGCAACATGAGTGTGATTAAATGATAACAGAATCCTCATTTTTGGGTGAACTAACCCATTAAACAACCAATATTTTATGATTATATGTGATAGTGTCATGTTGCACAGCAGTATTTCAAAGAAAAATTGCTTTCCGCTGGAAACTTGCGGCATCCCACCTGGTTAGCATATGCATGATCAACATGGTAAATTTATTGTAAAAATCCTTCTGGAAGACATTTTTCAGCTTTCTGTTCATGCAGAATCAGAATCATTTAGAAAACATGCGAATAGTTGAGGCACTGTGGGTTTTATCATTTATTATCAACTGTATAATTTATTATTCATAAAGGTTCTCAGAAATAATATTGGACATGCTCTTTTGTTTAAATCACAGCTGCAAGTAATATTTGCAGACTTGAGCTTGATTAATGTGACGATTTCAAAGATAGATTTTTACAAAATTCACACCCCTCTAAAACCTATTATTGCTTTAAGAATTATAATAAGCCATGATAATTATAATTGTTGCTTTGTATTTGACTCCATGACATCAATTAAACATCTTTCAAAACTTCTTCTCAGAGAGCTGAAGTTTTCATACTTTGAAAGACTTTTTGCTAACTTTGTTTGAGTTTAGTGAGGGTCAAGGGTCAGTTAACTGTGGAGATTATTAGTGTTTTGGGTTCTCAGAAGCTCATGAACTTTTCATTTAATGACAAGCATCTCTTTTCATTTATGCGTGAAATCCGAAGTCTGAGAATACAAGTGAAAATGCTACTAGCACTTTTACACCTTAATGCAGTTATTTTTAGAAACTGTTATGTTATGGGTCGTGTCGTGTCATGTTGTGTTGTGTTGTGTTGTGTTGTGTTATATTTCTCATTGTTATAATGTATGTTTGTTTTTACATTTTGAATCCCACCGTGTTTGAATTTACTTGATCGTGATTTTGATGTTTGATTTGGAAAGATCCAGTTGAATTTGACTTTAAATAAAACGTGTATGATATTTTGGAAGCAACATTTGCCATCTATATAAACAATTTGAAAGCATACTGATGAACAGTAGTATTTAAGTAAATATGATTTTGCTTCAACAAGAAGACACAAAACGCAGCTTCTGGGCAACTTTTGAGTGATAAATGAATTGGTGAGTGAGTTCATTCAAATGTGAATTTATACGCCTGAACCAGTTGCAAATCTTCCCAAATATGTTATATGGGTACATGCAGATGCCTGACATTGAAAGGATTGCGGTGTTGTTACATTAGCATTGTGTCCTCTGTATCCTCACCTCTCATTTAGCAGAGCAGTTGGAGCGAGTTGTCATGCTTCATCTCACTTAGCTGTTCTTGTCATAATCGCTGAGGGAAGTATGATTTGTCATTCAGTCTTAGCCCTTCTCTCCTATTGGTGTGTTTACCAGCCATTCAAGACCAGTCACTTCACAAGGTGCACATCTATCTGCATTATGTCATCATTACAATCCTGACATTGTTGTTATATTAATGAGGATGGAGGAATGGTCCCATAATTATATCAGTGGGCCCATTTCCGTCTCACCAAGGGCGTTCACTCAATTAAGGCGATTCTTAAGCATGATGAATGTAGATTACGCAGCTGATGCTGATTTGTGGGTAAGCCGATGCTGAGATGAAAATGTATTATTTAACAGCACATTTCCAGTGTTCTTTTGCTACTCTCTGCTCCATTTACCAAAAGTAAATGGGTATTTGAAGAGGGGGTGTAAATGAGAGGTAATTTCTCTCTCTTTTTTTGGTTTCAGTGGTGGACCACAGTGTAAAGACTCGAAGCTTGTCTTCTGTGGAGCAGTTAGGTGTGGGGATATCCCTCAGGTAATATGTATGCCATAACTTATGTATCCTTTGAAATGATTTAATACACTAATGTACTTCAAAAACTCATTTTATTATTTTTCCATAAAACAATTCCTTAAACCACCTTAAAACAAAATTAGTTAATTACTTAGAAACTTTATTATTATTAGTAGTATTAAAGTAAAACATAATAATTTAATTATAAATAATGAAGCATTTATAATTAAAGTGCTTTTCATTGCAAGGCTGTTTAGAGCTTTTCTTCTCCTCTAAATGTATTCTGCTTTAAAGGGCATGACATGGATTTTTTTCACCATTATTTTAATATTCCTTGAGGTTCAATTGTAATGTTAATACAATTTTTTGTATATTTAAATATATTTTAAAATGTCTTTTATTATCTCTGTTTATTTAACATTAACTGTTTTTTCACTGCATAAATGCATTCTATCCACGCATTACAATCACGACGTAAACAAAATCATCATTCAATCTTCGTCACCTTCAGCCCCTCATCGAGCACCTTGGACAGCGTAATGATCAGGCCATGAGAGCAAAGAAATAAAAATTAGAGAACGGGGATTAGATAAGTGATTTGATACAATATGAATAAGCTACATCAAGCGGAAAAGTTTTACACTTGGGCTACTCTGATTTTGACATTTAAAACTTGACTTTCCGATAACTGAGTGCTGCAAAATCTCGGACAAGTTTATCCGTATCCTACAATGTCATAACGTCATGTTCAGTTGACACCTGGGAAAGTGAGGAAAGGTATTTTTGTATCATGGTGGACCGCAGGTATGATTTTATCAGTCGAAGGCGACAGGCGAAAGATATAAATGAAACTGATGTTTTTTTTTTTTACTAAAACTGCCAGTAGGCGGCAGCAAAATATTGTTTTAACGAGCGAGTCATTCAATCATTCAAACGATTCGTGGACGCGGACTCATTCAGAACTCATTCGAAGACTCTGCTCTGCTTTGGAGCTTGATTAAATAAATGCTTTGTTTATAATGAAGAGGACGTTTTAAGCTATGAAACATGCAGGATATTTTAATGGTACACAGACCTCTTATATGTCAAAAGATAAAGGCACATTTGACACCTATAAAATTGTTTAAATAGTAAACTGGAAACCAGGACAAAAATACTGATTAAGAAATTGTTGCAGTGTTTTTATTCTGATTCATTCTTTCTGCGATATATCAGCACACTATGTAACTATAATATAGACCAATTTAGATATTATTTTGTCTTAAGGCAGTCCACATTGACTGAAATCAGCCAATGCATTCTAGTGCTCATCAAATTGGGATAATTGTAACCTTCTGTTAACCTTCATTTGGTGCTGTGTTTCCCAGGGAGAGACTGTACATGCGTGATAAAACCGAATTTATTTCAGTAGTGAGATTTGTTCTTATTAGTCAAGAAATATTGCCTTGAGAAAGTTTCAATTATGTAAATGTGCACAAGTTGGTGTTTTGGGAAGAACATTTTCAACAATGTCTTTTCAACTTTGTTTAGCAAGGCCTTGAAAGGGATATTAAATAAAGCTGCCATGTAAAACAGTGTGTGTTTGTGTGTATAGGTATGGCAAGTTTCTGAAGCTATTGAGAGAAGATTCAGAACAGGATCTGTGTCTTTTGCTAAAGCACTGTCAGGAGTTTCTCTCTCAGCAACGAGTCAAAGTCACCTCTGATCTCTGTATCCTTCTCATTACAAGATTATTCCTGATATCAATCAAGTGACGCGACTTATTGCAAGAATTCTGATATTTTACATTTGTTTGCACAATATTGTCATTTTCTGTAGAACATACATACACACACATATATAATGTATGTTAATGTTGATGAATTACAATTAAAAGTTTAGTTTCAGATCAATTTAGTATGTATTTAGTATGCATCTATACCAGTGCCCATTGATAGGACACATTTTCTGTGTTCAGTTATTTTGAGTGAATTTAGCCCCAAAATATTGAATACACAAGCCATACTTTAAAAATTATGAATTGCAATGCATTATATAATAAAATCAAACCAAATGGCCTTTATTTGAAATAAATATAGCTAAAGTACACTTTTGAAGAGTTTTTGTAGGTTTAAAATAATGAAACGATACATACACGACTGTTCAAAGGCTTTGTGTTTAAAATATTTACTAATGTGTTAAGTCTCTTATGTTCACCAAGACTGCATTTATCTTATCAAAAAAGTAAATATTACAATATAAAATAACTGTTTTCTTTTGTAATATAATTACAAATATGACTTATTCCTGTGATTGCAAAGCTGAATTTTTAGCATCATTACTCCAGTCTTCAGTATTACATGATCCTTCAGAAATAATTTCTAATATGCTGATTTGCTGCTCAAGAAATGTTTCGTATTATTATCAATGTTGAAAACAGTTGTGCTGCTTAATTATATATATATATATATATATATATATATATATATATATATATATATAGATAGATAGATAGATAGATAGATAGATAGATAGATAGATAGATAGATAGATAGATAGATAGATAGATAGATAGATAGATAGATAGATATTCTGGATTCTTTGGTGAATAGAAATTTTAAATAACATAATTTATTCTGTCACTTTTGATCAATTTAATGCATCTTTGGTGAATAAAAGTATTCATTTCTTTTAGTATAGTTAGTATTTATTGTTTAAAAAAAAAGACAAATTAGCATTTTGACACGTTCTGGTTGTCAAGCATTAATGCAACATGTTCGCCCTCTGCTCGGCTGCCCGTGAACTTCACTTACTAACAATCAGTTGGTTTTAAGTCATTGCAAAAAAGCTCAGAACTTCTAAGAAAAGCTCTAGTATCTTTCGTTTGCAGATGTTTCTTGGTTTTTATCTAATGATGCAACATTCTTGCATTTCTTCAACAAGTGTTACTTATGTGTTCAACTAGTTTTTGGGGCTACTATATCACTTTTTATCCCTGAGGTCCTGCTCTCTAGATATTGGCATTAGCAACTAGAATGGCATGTCGGCTAGAATCTATTAAAGATTCCTTGACCCAGTTGTCAGCCTATTTTCAGGGGGGTTATCCTGGTCATGATTGGTTTGCCTCCACAGTTTTTTTGCTCATGCACGGTGACGTGGGCCGTTCTCTGAGTCTGCTCTTGCGTTTCTCCCGTCTGCTGCCGTCTGCCTTCCTGTGGCCCCCGAGACTGCACAGCTCTGTGAGTTACAGCTCATCACAGTATGGGCTTCTTTAGCGTTTCTCTTTCTTCTCGTTCATGTCAATCTTCAGTGTGTGCTGCTTGAGTAGCTATTATCATGACTGGAGCATGACTTCTCCCCAAAAATGTAAATGTTTCAATCAATACTTTTATTCAGCAAGGATACATTCAGTTGATTAAAAAAAAGGAAATTAAACACTTTTACATTGTTACGAAAGTTTTCTATTTTAAATAAATGCTGTTCTTATGAACTTTTTATTCATCAAAGAAAACAAAAAAAAATATGTCATGGTTTCCACAAACATATTTAGCAGCACGACTATTTTCATCATGGATAATAATAAATGTTTCTTAAGCACCAAATAAGCATATTAGAATGATTTCTGAAGAATCATGTGACACTGAAGACTGGAGTAATAATAAGCTTTTTCCTCACAGGAATACATTAATTTTTGAAATATATTAAAATAGAAAACAGTTATTTTAAATTGTAATAAATTGTTTTTTTTTCTGTATTTTTGATCAAATAAATTCAGCATAGGAGACTTCTCTCAAAAACCCTAAACTTTTGAGCAGTAGGGTAAATGTTTACAGAAGTTTAATTTTGGGTGAACTATTCCTTTAAATGTCTCAAACAGCCCATGGTGCAATTTTGTAAACTAATAACATCTGCATCCCTCTCATGTTTAGTAATGTTCTGAATTTATATGCATATTCGTGTGTAGCTCCCATATTCATGTGCTGTAAACAAATCTGAGCATTTTGACCTGCATTATCATTCTAATCTCCATTTGCATAGGAAAAGTTAATACTGGGAGGAAATGCTGGATATCATGATATTACTGGGGCATAGTCATTACTGTGGTCCCCATAAAATGTGGATGGAGCAATCTCGCTCTCTTGCTCGGAACAGTGGATAGTAAACAGAGCTCAGTTAATAGAGTTTCAGCTGTAAAAATATGTGTGGGATATGATAATGCTCCATACACAAGAGTTCGCCTGATTACAATTCCATATTTCTGTGCTGTGGGTGGCCGTGCATGTAAATCATTCAGAGACAATGATGAGAATCAGAAAAAGGGAAGATGCAGTCGTCACAGATTCCTCAAAACAGGAAGACACAGGCAGCTAATAAAATAAGGGCATTAGCACCTGTGGCGTTTTGTTTTCTTCTGTGGTGGCCAGTAGCCTTGGAAGAAGAGTTAAAAAAAATGTACTTAACTCACTTTCATGCCATTCCAAACTAACAAAAAATACAATTTTCTTTCAGCTGAAGAGCACAAAATGGAATATTTTGCATAACATAATGTTTCTGTTTTCTAATAAAATCAAAGGGGATTTTTACTTCAAAATGAGAAAAATAGCATCATAAAGGTGACACTGTGTGTTATATATGAGTCTTCAGAAATCAATGCTTTATGTGGAGGACAGACTATAATCAAGTAATTATATACCGAAAACCTTTCAGTTCTCAAATCTCATTTGCACTTCATGATCAGTTACGACACGCTAGAACCAATACAGCTTAGCATCATTTACACCACTCCTTGTGCACTGCATCTTCATAGTTTCTTCACATTTTCCTCATGTTTTAGGTGCATCTCCCTATAGAAATCGCCCAATCGGGAATACATCCGATCTACTCCTGCACCGCTCATTACGTTGAGATGTTGCTCAAGGCCGAGGTTCCTCTGGTTTATTCTGCCTTCAGGATGTCTGGCTTCACTCCCTCTCAGGTGCTGTATTTTAACTATTTTATTACATTTTTTATAAATCTCCTCTGTTGGTAAACAGACTTGCCAACCTTGATGCATCTTGCATCGCAGGTATGTCTCTGGTGTTTTCAGTGACTCGGAGCAGAAACCATCTTCACAAATGTTTTATGTGGATTGTTATAAATCTATTGTCAACAACAAAGAAGCAATGAGGTCTCATCTGTGGTTTTCCACCAAAATTAAAGTTGTTTGAAAATGTTTGAAAGAAATAAGAAATTAAGCCATGAATATTGGTATTGTTATTTTAATGTTAATCCCTAAATTTATATTTATTACTATTATTATTGCTGTTGTTAAATATGTAATTGTTTTACTGTGCAACATAATTATTACTATAGTAATACATTTCATTAGTGGTTTTAGTTTTTATAATTTATTACAATAGAAAATATTTTATTAATTATAATACTAAAAGATTATTAAACGTCAATAATAAGAATTGCTATTTTGTCTATAGAACATGAATCATTTTGTAAAAACCTTTCCATACAACAAAAGCATATAGTCAGAAAAGCCAAATATGGCACTGACTTATCTGAATTTACTTACTATTATTATTATTATGCACCACATTAAGATGGTGTGGTATCCTGTATTTAAGCTCATCACATGTTACTTTGTCACGAATCTCTGTGGGAGTTACATCACTTATGATGTGAATTGTGATCGCTGGGTGAATTTGTGTGACTTTGCCAGGCTAGAACTATAAAGATGCAAGGACATTCTGTTATGACCTGAATGACTGACAGTCTTCATAGACGAACGCGTGATTATTCAGCGCTACTCTTTCTCTGGGGTTTATATGCGTGATCTCAAAGCTGTGCCTCAAGTCTTTTGTCAGATGAAGTCAGATATGACCTTTTCTAGCAGTCAAGGACAAGTAAAAAAATAAAGTGTAACTGTGTTTTCTGCATTTAGTTTATTTTTATCATTTGCACTCTCAATCGGACTGGATCTTGCTTCATTCCTATGACCTGACTAAAAAAAACAAATATTTCTATGTGCGCCCAGATATTTTCTACTGGAAGATGTTTTTTGGTAGCTATATTTTCTGAAAAATGTTCAATGCTGTTTTAGAAAAATAGCCTTTTTAATTTATTAAAATGCACACTCGCATTCACATACACCCATCTAAAATATGAGCAATAAGCTTAAAATCTTTCTGAACAACATTTTTTTTTTCAGGACACAGGGAAATGAGAAGTGTTAACAAGAGGCAGTTTGCACAACATTTTTGTTTGTACTTTAGTGTGATGTGAAGAGAAAGCAGAATCAAGTTTTCAGTATTCCAGGGCATCAGTAAAATATTTGTTCACCTTATTGTTTTACATTACAAATCAAACTGTTACACTAAACAACAGAGGACAATTGCTGTAATAGTCATCTTCTGGTACGTTATTGAGTTAGAAGCAGGGAGTTAAGATTTTTAGTGTAGTGCTAAGCAGGGATGTTAACGATTAATCGTCGATTAAGTAGGTGTTAATGCGTGTGACGTAAGGCAGACACAAGGAAAAGTTAAATGTTTGGGACCATTTATTTATTTTCTGTAGGCCTATTTATTCATTCAGTGCCCGCAGCTCAAACAGCAATGCATGACTAATAATAACTATGATTGGGACTGTCATATTACATACCATTTATGAGAACACTATTTTATTACACACACACACACACACACACACACACACACACACACACAACACACACACACACACACACACACACACACACACACACACAAATGAAGTTTTAAATTGAGTGTCACCTCCATCATAGAGGGCATCCGTGTCTGAGCACTCGGAGAGAGTGTTTCGAATTCTAGACAAAGCAGGAAGAGTGTCTGAAAGAGAGACACAGATGCTGTATAAATTGCCTGCTGGAGTGGTCTGAATGTATGCATACACGCTTGGCAAGACTGGAACGCCTTTCTATGATACCGTAGGATAATTGAAGCGCTTCTGAGGAGGATTATATGACCTGAACGCAGGTCACCACCACAGAAACAAAACAGAAATACGTCAAGCTTGTGGATGAAAGGGATTTATGCATATTATTCAAGAGACTTGATTTATTTCTGTGTATGAGTTCAAGGAACATTCTTTCAATGTTATTCATACACTGCAAATAAAATTAAAAATCATGTTCTTTTAGGGGAAAGAAATATTCCCAGTGAACATACCGAACAGTTGTGTTAGATTTATACTTAAACAAGATTAAAATAAAAATAAAAAACGTGCGTAGTGTTCTGAGGTGTAGAGTCGGTAAGATTTTGTAAAGTTTTTGAAAAACTCAAGGCTGCATTTATTTGATAAAAAATGCAGTAAAACCTATAATATTGTTAAAATAATGTTAAAATTCAATTTTAACAGGATTAGTATTTTTGTGGAAATTGTGATATTTTAAGCATTCTTTGATAAATAGAAAGAAAAGTAACAGCATTTATTTAAAATAGAAATCATTATAAGTGTTTTTTGTATTGTATTAAATATTTTACTTACCCTAAACTCTTGAACATTTACATCTTGCTCTTTTGATTCTCAAATAAATGATGTTATTTATACTGGAAAATGACAAAAATACTAATGAAAGAAAATTACTATTTTGTGTGTGATGATTTGTTTCATAGTTAATTATGCTTCTAATGGGTAATGTACAGTTGACTGCATCAGACCTCAGTCTTGAGGACATCCTGTTCAAATTAGATACTCAGAAGTTTTTGATCTCATTTGTTTTTCCATTATTTCATACTGATGAAATCAGTTTCTCTCTCTCTCTCTCTCTCTCTCTCTCTCTCTCTCTCTCTCTCTCTCTCTCTCTCTCTCCCCTCTCTCTCTCTCTCTCTCTCTCTCTCTCTCTCTCTCTCTCTCTCTCTCTCTCTCTCTCTCTCTCTGACTCTCTCTCTCTCTCTCTCTCTCTCTCTCTCTCTCCCCCTCTCTCCCCCCTCCCTCCACCTGTGTAGATCTGTATGCAGTGGCTTGGCCAGTGTTTCTGGAACTATCTAGATTGGCCTGAGATCTGTCACTATGTGGTCACCTGTGTCATCATGGGACCAGATTACCAGGTGTACATGTGTGTTTCTGCCCTCCGTCACCTTCAGCAAGAGATCCTGCAGCACACACAGACGCAGGACCTGCAGGTCTTTCTGAAGGTGCAGTATAACTTTTCTAAATGAAAATGATGCTATCATTTACTCACCTTCGTGCCATTCCAATGTATGAGGTTTTTTTCTTCCATGGAAGACGTTTAGCTGAATGTTCACGCTCTTTTCCGTGCAATGAAAGTGGATCTGTCTAGCTCCAAAAAGGACCAAACAGCACCATATAAACATTATTAAAGTGTTCCTCAGAGGAAAGAAGTTCTGGAATAATGACAGAATTTAAATTTTTGGCTGAACTCTTCCTTTAAAGTAAGAACACACTGAGGCGGTGTTGTTTTAAGGGACCGTGGAGTGTGCAAGCGTGTGTGCAGTAAATCAGATTAAGCACACTCTTGTCCTTGGTTCACCCTTAAAAGCTCAAAACTTTTTAGTGTTTGTGTGTGCGTCAGTGTTCACGGTGTACCCTGTACAATATAGAAACCATTTCAGACAATTCCTGAATGGTTTCTGAGGATTTGTGCATATCCAAGATTGCAAAACGTATCTGTATTTCATCTAAATTAAAGATCGGGAATGGAAATTACTCGTAACAATCCCTCCCGATGTCAGAGTAAATGTACAATGAATCCATTTTGGATGATTCAACAAAGGGGAAATCAAACTCAACTAAAGTCATTCTTTGTTTGCAGGATTTCAAAAGCAATTGTCAGTCACTATCGAATCGTTCCAACACTTTGAAAACCATGACACAGTCTAGCTAGTGAGTTCAAAGCATCCTGCAAAAACATTTTAGGCTTTTTTCCCCTTCATTTTTATCAGCAACAATAGATGGTGGAATAGTTTTAATGTCTTTAGATAATGGGTACTTGTAATTAAAATGTCATTTTTATTGTTTCATTTTGAATACCCGCGTGCATCCACTTTCTGGTTTTGAATGGCTTTGTAGGCAGGAGACTTTCTTCAGCTTTAGGGAAACATCTGGACTATTCACAATAGTCCTTTCTTATGGCTCTGTGGTTTTATGTTATAGATTTTTTGCTACTCCACAGCTATGAAGAAATTCAAATAACCTTCCACACAATAAAATTCAAACAGGAAAAATGTAAATTCTGTCATTATTTACTCACCCTCATGTTGTTTCAAACCTATATAATTTCTTTCTTCTATACATTACAAAATAATGTATTTTGAAGAATCTCCAAGCTGCTTTTTGATATATAACAAAATATTTTAATATTCAATGTTTGAATTCAGTGATACTAAACACTACTGGTTCTGACTTGTGACTGATTGTGACATGCAAAGTTTAAATATGGAATCAGAGTAATGTGAATGTTTATGGTGCTTTTTTTCTCAAAGTCTCAAAATGTGAACATTCTTCAAAACATCTAATTTTTTGGTTCCTTGAAAGAAAGTATTTGGAACAGCTTACTGCTTGATGGTGAATACGTTTCATTTTGGGGTGAACTATTCAAGACAAGTTCACCCAAGACTGTAGGTGAATGAGTTCTCATCTTACAATACGTAATTTAATTGTACGTTAAAAAAAATGGTGATGGAGAAAACCTACTTTTTTCCCATCAGAGCAGCTTATGTGTTTTCACAATCTTTATCTATTCTTCTTAGTTTACTTTTTCACATATTGTTAGTTATTATCTGACTCTATTCGGTTTCATTGAAAGACTCTTCGTATTTATATTTATGACATATCTAGCATTCATCAGCAGTGGATATAGTTTGTTTTATAATGGACTATTTCATAATTATTTTTTTATTATTATTTTTTTAAGCATTGTGAGTTTATCTATTTTGTTTGTCATTGCCAAGCCGTCTGCAGTTATATCACAAAACTGCTAACACTGCAGGCATGTTTTATTTAATGCAGCAAACTCATAAAGGTTTATTATGCCTTCTCTCATTTTCATCTCTTCACCGTGAACTGAAGTGTCCTTTTGTAACTTGGTTTTGCATCCGCTGACTCATCGTAAACAAGATATCATTAATTTGGCTTTGTCTAAATGATATTATTTATCCCAAGCTAAATGTCAGAGTGTATTAGGCGGTGCATTGTTTATTTAGTACACGGACGTGTAGCCATTCCTCACACAGTGCCAGTATATGACCTCTTGTTTCATTAATAAAGACCTTTTGTTACTGATGGCAGTGAGATTTGTCACAATATTTATTATGTGTAAAAGTTTGCATGCTTTCATGCAGCAGAATACTATTGTCAGAGTAATTTTAACCACTCTGTGTCGCACATAATCAGAATCTGCTCAGACTGGAATACGAATATCAAAATCTCATTGGATTGAACGTAATCTATTCTAAAGCTGTTTTAAAGGAATAAATCACCCCAAAATGAAAATTCTGTCAGTAATTTCTCACCCTCATGTTGTTCAACCCCGTAAGACTTTCGTTCATCTTTGGAAAACAAATTAAGATATTTTTGATTAAATCTGAGAGCTGGATCACTCCTCCATAGGCTTCTAAGGGATTGAAACTTGCCGGCCCCGAAAAGTTAAATCGTTAAAATAGTCCAAGTGACTACAGTGGCTCAATCTTAAGTTTATCAAGCGACGAGAATACTTTTTGAGCGCAAAAAAATAAAATAAAAAAAATAACGACTTTATTCAAGTATTCATTTCCTTCTCTGTGGGCCTCGAGATAGTTCACATGGTGTAATTGCGTAGAGCTTCTGGTTGAACGTCACACGCATCACACACATGACCAGCGTCGGCCAATAGTGAGCCTACGTGTGACGTACAACACAGAAGCTCTACGCAATTACACCATGTGAACAATCTCGAGGCCCACAGAGAAGGAAATGAATACTTGAATAAAGTCGTTATTTTTGTTTGTTTTTTTGCGCTCAAAAAGTATTCTCGTCGCTTGATAAACTTAAGATTGAGCACTCTAGTCACTTGGACTATTTTAACGATTTCTTTAATAACTTTTCTGGGCCGGCAAGTTTCAATCCCTTAGAAGCCTATGGAGGAGTGATCCAGCTCTTAGAATGAATCACAAAGTCTTCATTTGTGTTCCGAAGATGAACGAAGGTCTTACGGGGTTGAACAACATGAGGGTGAGTAATTACTGACAGAATTTTCATTTTGGAGTGAACTAACCCTTTAAGCCTGTTCTTTTCCGCAAACCGGCTCTCTCAAGCGCTTGCCATCAAATCTGTGCTGCTTTTATGTTTGCAGGAGGAACCAATCCACAGCTTCAGGATGAGTAATAACCTGGAGTACATGGAGGGGCTGGAGCGCAACTACAGATCCATGGTGCTCTCGGACATGAGGAGCATCTTACCAAGGAGCAGCTAGACGGAAATCTGAAGATCAGCAGGGACTGAAAGTGCTTGTGGTACAGAATGAGACTGAAAATGTTGCATGAATTTAGGCTGTTTTTGAAACGCAACAAGCTCGACGTGCAACGAGGCCGGCGTTTCGATGGACATCATGTGAATATTTCCCTTTTTCTTACATTCTCTTTGATTTTTGGATTCTTACTGCATAATGAAGTATTCTCACTCAGGATCATAAATATAAGAAAACAAACTCTTCAAAGGCTAGTAAATAAGTAACTGTAGTAAATAAGTCGCTGTAACTGCATTGACTGGTAAATTATGTTGCAAAATGATGCTAAACTATATATTTCACTATTGTGTGTGTGAGCGTGTGTGTGTGTGTGTGTGTACAGTACCATTGAGTCAAAAGTTTGGATGCATTACTATTTTTTAATGTTTTTAAAATATGTCTCTTATGCTCATCAAGCTTGCATTTATTTATTTGAAAAAAAAACAGTAATATTGTTAAATATTATTAAAATTTAAAATAATGTTTTTCTATTTGAATATCATTTAAGATATAATTTATTTCTGTGATGCAAAGCTGAATTTTCATCAGCCATTACTCCAGAAATCATTCTAATATTCTGATTTGATACTCAGTTATTATCAATATTTGAAACGGTTGTGCTGCTTAATATTTTTTTTGGAACCCGTGATACTTTTTTCAGGATTCATTGATGTTAAAAAGAACAGTATTTATTCCAAATATAAATCTTTACTATCACTTTTTATCGATTTAACACATCTTTGCTGAATAAAAGTATTGTTTTCTTTCAGAAAAGAAAAGAAAAAAATTACTGACCCCAAACTTTTGAACTGTAATGTATATTGTTAGAAAATGTAATTATTTAGAATAAATGCTGTTTAAAAAAAAAAAAAAGAAGAATCATCAAAGAATCCTGAAAAACGTATCAGGTTATATAAAATATATATTAAACTGCACAACTGTTTCCAACATTGATAAAAAAATCAGTATAATAGAATGATTTCTGAAGGATCATGTGACACTGCAGACTGGAGTACTGGCTGATAAAAATTCAAATTTTCATCACAGAAATGAATTATATTTTAAATTATATTCAAATAGAAAACCCTTATTCACAACAGGTTCATGTTGGAATCCGCGTTGACCAACAGAAAGCTGCTTGGTTTGAAAGTGAATCCTCTACAAGTTGTCCTTTATATGTTGCTATTGACAAGAGACGATGAACCGGTTTTGCTTGCGAAATTTCATTTCAATTTCGTACCTTCATGGTTGCTGACCCCAGTCACTCATGACATGACATGAGTAAATATGAAAAAAATCTAAAATTATTTTTAATGGAAAATCAAACATGAAGTGAAGTATGTGTGATCTACTAACATGTCAACACATGTACAGGATTAATCGCAGGCCATTCTTGTTGTGTAGTGTGTGTTTTTCTCTAAAGGCATACATTAACATTCCTATCCTAAGGAAGCTGTATAGAGAGGCAGTATCACGTTGACAGGCCGTCATTAGCACATAGATGCAATCTCTCACCCTCGCCATCTGTAACTCACACTGTGAATAATGAATTAGATCATTAGAGAGAGGTGTCTTTCTCCTTCACAACAACTGCTAAATATTGCATACGGTTTACTCAGTAGGAGAGAGAAGCAGTTATAATTTTAAGCTGTTAAAAGTTCCCTCAGAGTGCATTTTTTCAATTATTTTACTCCTATATAACTTCTATGTATATGCTCAGATACAACTACTGCATTAAAATCACTTGTGCGTCTTCAGTCGATTTTATCTTTGTGTAATCATAACAAGCTGTACACATTAATCAGGTTAATTATTTAACGACTGATTGTTTGCCAACAGTCATCTGGAAATCTGGAGTGTGTCTTGCTTTGGCTTGTTATAAATTGACAATACAAGCCTTTTGTGACGTGGATGTTGATGATGTATCTACAGACCAAAATGGTAGGATAATTAGAAAGGACTAATTATGGGTAATTAAACTGATTAACTGATAATTAGGGCCTATCTGTCTCTGTATTAGGCTTGAGGAGTTGCATTAGCTTGATTTTCTCTGGTAAATATGCTTTATTATTCTCCTCCACATTAATTATCCATGTTATGACTGCCAAATTCCTTGAAGTATCTGCTTGATGAATGGGCGAATTTTAATCAAACGTGAGCATCACTATCCCTTACTCACTCTGAAGGGCACTTGAAATTAGTATTTCTAAAGGGCGCAGGGCATCAAGGGCCATTCACACCAAGAATGGTAACTATAAAGTTTTCATAATCATTTTAATTTTATGAGAATAGGGAAGTCCACAATAACATTTGAATTCAATCAGAAAGTTACCGTCATGGACAAATGGTTATTATAAGTCAATTCTTTTTAATGAATGAAACACATGCAGCTTACAACTGTAAGACATAACTCAGTGTGTTTACTGACTGTTTGTTTATATTTCACAACATGTAGGTAAAGATGCACATTATTGGCCTGTTGCATGAAGCTAGCCTAACAAACTCTGAGTTTCAGTGTAGGTTTAGGGTTGACGAAACCATACGATTCAGCAAATGTGATTTCAACAAGTACAACATGTTTCTGGATCAACATCTTTTTTGATCCTTGAACAACTTTCTAGTTAACCAATCAGTGCTGCATTTCCCGTACAACAACGTAACTCGATGCTTCACTACCATATCATGCATCGTTGAAGAAATCAACTAGCTAGTCACAACTGTTTCCCGAAACCATATTGTCGCAAAGTGGTCGTTCAACCACGTTGGTTTATGACGTCATGCACGTGGTAGAGTAATAACTTCTTTTAATGAAACTGTTTGAGGTCAAATTAATGCTAGATGTTTTGATATAAATTACAGACATGGCATCTGAGGAATATTTCTCATTTTTCTCAGTTATTTCGCTTTATTTCCAGATTCAATCATAGGCTCGTTCTTACATCATAGAGCATGTTCGCACATGCGCACTCTTCAAAAACGGTGCTTTAAATCTCTTGACAAACTAAAAGAAAATGACATTTGTATGTATACTTAACAAATGACACAGGTTTTACTGAATGTCAGCTTGCTTATTTTGCTCAAGATACTGAGTCCAAATATCATGCAAGTATCATGTCGTCAATCACTGCAATGCTGTTTGTGAATGTTCGTTGGAACGATGGTTTCGGGAAACACCTACTCCTTGAACTATACTGATAACAACGGAAGTTGCGACCATAGTTGGCTAACGATACTTTTGGGAAACGCACCCCAGATTTGAGAGACAAGTTTACAGTTTGTCAACTTTAGGCTTACAACCAGGATTAGGTGCTTCTACATCAGTGTTATTCACCTATCATTTCCCTCTGATTTTAGGGATAAATTATGTGTAGGATTAGGGTTAGTGATAGGAATGTTTAGATAGGAATGTTGTTCCTGGATCAACATGTTTTGGTTTCTCTTTAATACATTCTGTTCACTATAAGTAATTTTGCACCTACATGTCTGCTAACGAGTTGAGTATTAGTAGACTAAGGCCCTGTCCACATGGAGACGCGTTTAGCTGTATACATACAAATTTTGTATCGTATTGGCGTTTCTTCCAGATGGATCCGGCATTTTGGGAGACTGAAACTGCTATTTTTTGAAACCGGGTCCGGGAGTGGATAAATATGAAACCGACATCCTTGGGTTTTCGTTTGTACGGCCAATCCGAACATTTTGTAAAACGATGATGTCAGCATTAATCACACACCACTACGTAACATCAACAACAATGGCGGACTATATGCTTGTGATCGTGCGGCAGAAGCTACTGAGCCTATTAGCTTTACTAAAGCAAAATCTGCTCCTGTGCTCTATGGTGAGCAATCTTCGTCTTCACCTTGCTGTCGTGTTGGGTTGGTTGGGTTCGTATAGAGCGTGCAAGGTTATGCGCATGCTCCAAATCTTCTCCTTGTTTAGTGTATCTCTGTGGCAGAGTTACAGCACCACATACTGGTCTGGCATGTATACCACATCGTTTTCAGTAGGTTTCAGTGGTTTCGTATGTACACATAGATTTCTTGAGACGACTCTGTTTACGATAAAAAAAAAAAGATTGGTTAGGGAAAGCTCTGGCTTCGTGTGGATGTGGCCTAAAGTTAGGGTTAGAATTATTTGACATGTAGTTGCAAAGTTACTTAAAGTCAGTAGAATGTCTGTTGGAGGACCATCACAATAAAGAGATAGCAGAAATTAATCAGACAGTCTACTGATACTCTAATGATAGTTAGTTGACAGAATGTTCAAAAGAGACCATCAGAATAAAGCTTTACCCATGTTTCCTGTCCAAAAATGTGTCTTAATAGGTAAAAACATGGTGGCCTGTCATATACGTCACTTTGCTCACAGCTGATTGGTCCAGTTTTAGTTTGCAGTCTCTAACCCATAAAACAGAGCAGGTTAGCCGTTTAGCCTAGGTAACATTGTGACGAACACCGCTAAAAACCAATCCTCCATCTTGAGCCTGAAAAATCAGAGCTTGCTCAAACTATTCTCAAGTAGATGTTTATAAAAAAGAAAATGTTTTGGTGTTGCTCTACACTTTGCTAACAGTATTTCAGGTGAAGCTAAGCGGTTGTCATTTAGCATTGATGTTCAAGTGTCGGTCATCGAATACCTACTTGCTGTGCATTAATGGACATACAATCAATCTGAGAGTCTTTGAAGAAGATATCACAAGCATTATCCATCTCCATTAAACTCCAGAATCTCAAGAGGCGAGGGGATGAATCCAATTTCTCTCTGTATCAGTTCTAATCTGGACTGATTAGCGTGTGATTAGAATGCATGACTTTAACTCTCCCTGTCTGCTAACCCAAAGCCCAGTAGCGTCAACGATAGGTCAGTTTCTACAGCAAATGGATGAGATGGAGGGAGTCGATTCTTATTCCTTGTGGAACAGAGGAGGCTTAAGGATCAGGCTCAAACTAAAGAGAGTTAAAACAGACAGACTTTGTGTGGAAAGTCAATTTCTTATGTTCAAAGTAGGCTCTGAAGAAAGGAAATGAAGAGAAGAGCCGAGAGGCAGAAGATTAACACACAGGCATAACTCGTCAGAAGAAGCCAATCATTTATAACACACATTGTGTATTGTACACACGCTTCCTCAGTCAAGTTGGAGCCCCGCTCTCGTCACACAACATCAATACCACCCGTTTGAACAGTATCGCTACATTGGAGTAGCACGAAGGTGTCCTCTGGCTCAGCTCCAGCTTCTTTTCAGATATTCTCTTTTCTGCTGTGGTCTAACCCATAATGACATCATCAGCCAATCCCCCCTCAGGCCCACCTGACGAGACCATCAGGTTAATTGCAAAACGTCTCATTAGCGTTATCATACAAGCAGCAATTTGAATTAGCAGAAACACAATACTTACCAGAGCACAGAGGGTGTCCCATGAGTCAAATATTAGAGCTTGATGATCAACTAGTGCAGATAACCCACCCGGGCAAAAGCAGCATTATTCTCGAATGTCTCTGTCTCTTCGAATTATTGGAACAGAGATTGCAGATAGTGTTTGAGTGAAGATATCCCAGAAGAAGTGTACAGTGTGTCAGAGTCACATCACAGAGTTGAGGCTCTTCTGTCTTCTGTGACATACTATTCATCCAGTGCATTTTGACCCCTGGATCAATAGGTCTGTCCATCCATCTATCTATCCATCCATCCGTTCATCCATCCAGTTTCTAGAAGAATTTTATTTCTGTGTAGCATCTGGACCAATCAGACACACACAAATGATTCATTACATTTAATGAATAATCCAGCAAACTCACTCTCCCAACAAAGGTCTATGAAACTTCCCCCAAAACTAACATCACAGATGAAGCTATTAACACACTGACACACACCCGGTGTCCTGTTACAGGACACATTAAGACTGATAGCACGTTTCATGACCCCAAAATAGATAGTTTTGACGCTCAATTCTCGCTGAGAAGTCGAAATAAACCCCTTTAATCCTACATTTTCTATATGTAATGAAATGTATAAACATGTATCTAATTTTCCCATCTCATGATTTTTCCTTTTATGTGGTTTGGCCTAAGTCTTCATTTTCTCTTCTAAACTCTTTTTGGATTAATGTTTCAGACTTGCATACTATGGTTAACCAAAATCATATGTGTGGCATGTTTAGTTTCTAACTCCAATCTTCGTCCCCCATTTGTTAATTTACATTACATTTTTTTCAACTTTGTGATGCAGTATTTATAATTTCAGTAGTATTATAAGAATCTTGAAGTTTCTTTTTCTTAAACACCCAATGAAATTACATATTCAAATGCCCTGCTAGAACACAAAGGGTCGTAAGATCTCCCTCCAAAGGGAAAACTTCTTATTGGCTCACACACGTCCAGAGGGTGTGACATTTTCACGTTTTAAAAATTACTGATCACAAGATCAGCTCGTCCCTTTCTGAAATCCTAATGTGGAGATGATGCTGGACTAGAAGTTTTCTAATGACTCCCAAGCTTGTGCCAGGCTGTGGACTTGTCTTTCTATTCACCAAAGATCCTCGGACTCCCACTGGTTCTCTCTCATCAAGACAACATCAGCGAAGATCAACTGGAGCCTCAACAAATTGCACCAGGACAGTTTAATTCAAATTGGCGAGACATGCAAGTATCAAAATTAGTCTTATTATTTGATACATTAAGTATCCTTAGCCCTTTCTAAGAAGGGTGTGTTAGAACTAAACTGATGGTTTGCTCAGGCTGTTGATTTGCTGAACTTCAAACAATGCTATAACTTCTTGCTTTCCTGTATTCTGCTTTAGCTCTCTTTCCCTTGGTAAACTGTATGCATGGATGTATGTGTGTGTATGTTAGAGTAAGTCTAGTTAATCATAGATCTTGACTACTTGCTCTTAGTATTGTAAAGTAAGAATGCCCCTGGAAACGTACATTTCTTAGAATTAATAAACAATTAACACTGAGAGTTCACGGGACAAACAGGTTTATTAATTGTAATATTAATTCACAACATAAAGTTAATTGATTCAATATTCAAATCAAATTAATAACGAGTTATTGATTATTAATATTTCTTAGAGCTAATTTGCTACACTGCCGTTTTGAACCCATAATCAGAAGCCAAAATGCATTTCTAAAATCGAATTCCTCACCTATCTTTATGACCGTTATTATAATTTTTAATCCTTTAGGCACACTTTTTTTGGTTTCAGTTGGCTTGATGTTAAACTCATATGCCACCACTTAATAAAGGAAACGGCAACAAAACAAAAATACATCTCAGTACAAAGAGCAAGCCAAATGGAGTTGTGGGCGTTGAATGGAAAAAAAAAATTACCAGCGCATTGCATGGACAGCTGAGATATTTTCTGTCTGCCTCCTTTTCACTTTGATTGACTTTGATTTTACATAATGTATTGACATATTTGTAGTTCATACAAACGTGGCACTGCTGATGAAACCATGGTTGGCATCTTTCCTGGCAAAAATTGATTTCATTCCTGCAGATTGAGTCAAAACACACTCCAGACCAGGTGTTGCTGAATGTGTTTTGCACTAAATGGATCTGCTGATTTATTGCATTTTGACTAGAGTAACCTGGTGGATATAAATATACAGTATAACATCTGGAATACTATAAAATAGGGAAAAAATGTGACTGGAACTCGACTTGCTGCCATAATAATATGGTGCTTGATAGGCGGTTGTTGTTGAGTGGTTGTTTAAAAGCCCAAGTCAAAAGAGCCCATCACCAAAAGACCTCATATCAGCTACTGTATATATATTCTAGATGTGTGCCATGACTATTTTTATTCATGTTTAACATTTTGTAACCGACTAGTGTAACAAATCCTCAGAGGACTGTCAAAAAAGTCAAGTCACCTTTATTTATTTATATAGCGCTTTTTTTTTTTTTTTTACAATACAGATTCTGTATATTGTGTATAGGCTATATATAAAAAAGTCTGTATGTGATTAATTTAAACTAGCCTATACTTTACTCAAACAGTCAAATTCAATACTGTTGGATGAATGTCACCAAAAAACATATGCATACTTATATATAATTTATGTGATGCTTGCCTTGCATTATGATCATTATGCATTAAACCTAAGTGTTTACTTAATCAAAATTAACCAATATAGACATATTAGTCTTGCACTGCCTAATGATAAAGTACCAACTCAGCTTATTATAACAGAATTCCTCAAATAAAATGTAAAAGTTAGCCGAAATAAATCAGCAGCCACCACTCACGTGTCCATTTTTGAACATGCTTTGAGTGTATGAAAAGTGTGAAAAGTGAATATATTATATTAGTTAGTTAAAAATAAACATGGTCTGTTTAAGTGCTTAAAGACAACATGCAAGGAAAGATAAATGATGGCTGTAAATTGGTATGCCAGCAGTTTATGAGG